>JAJSOF020000013.1:144102493-144789723 GCA_025594305.2 Periplaneta americana
CCCAGACCTGAATTACGTATTCAAAATTTCTTACTGTATACAGGGTGATTCACGAGGGAAGGTAAAACATTTAAGATACGATATCTTAGGCCATTTTGAGTGAAAAAGTTCATATGGACATAGGTCCGTTTTCGAACGATGGCGGAGCTAGATGCATATTTTTGGTAAAACGTCTCGCCCCAATGTGAATCAGACGTTACCATATGCTGCTGACGTGAGACAAGGCCACCGTCGATGACTCACCGATCGCAATGAATGATATAACATTGGAATTTGCATCGAGAGCGATGTAGATAAGAGAAGAGAAACAAACCGGGTGGTGGGGCATTACAAATGTCACAACAAATACGCTATCACTTATCAATTCACAGCAGTCCAGTCAGCTACGTACAGTACAGTAGTTATACAGGTACAGTTATCGGAAGTGTTAAGTTGTGTTTTTCAAGATGCCTTATAATTTTTCGACTACAGAATACGCCGATATTGTGTATGTTTATGGTTTGTGTGATGGAAGTACCTTGCGTGCCGTCGCTGAATACGAACGACGCTTTCCGAACAGAAGGGTACCATATCGAAGAGTATTTACTGTCTATGGGGTTGGATGAAAGACTTGGTATAGCAAAGGAAGATTGAAATGAGAGAGGCGCTAATCGACCGTATTTTGGATGTGGCATAAAGAACAACTACGTGTAACTCTCCCGAACGATGAGCGCGATTAACGCCCAAACGCAACAATGCATTGGAGCAGAAGGAAGTACCTTTGAAAATGTGCGAAAACATCGACCCCGACGTTTAGAATATTAGGTATGTATACATACGTGAACATAAACTTTAAATTTGTCCGGTATCTGTCTCTAAATGCGAGTTAGTACATTGGAATCTTAGAAGTTTTTGTGAAATCAAAGAGCCATATCTCCATAAACGTTCGAAAACGGACCTATATTCATATGAACTTTTTTGACTCAGAATGACTTCAGAATTCACATCCTAAATTTTTTACCTTTCCTCGCGAATCACCCTGTATAAATAAAAGTAATTCCTTCGTGAATAAAAGTGAGTGTTTATTCTAATGTAAATCTTGTTCTAAGAAATATTCAGCGATTACAAAATTATGTTCTATTTTAGTAGCCCATTCTTAACTAAACACAAAACTTGAGTGTGTGAAAGTAATTCTTAGAGACTAGTCATACCAGCAACTGGCCTTATTAACAGAAATCCCTGATAACATGTAACAGATTTATCAGCCTAATGCACTCTCAAGACAACTCATATCAATTTCTGTATGCTGCCATCTAGCGACTGCAAAAGAAATCACATTATAACCCTGATGGAATTGCATGCAGTAACAGCTTACAACCATACTTCAGTGACTCCACCAAGAAAGCGTAAAGCGTGCTGCGAGAGTGGGAATAACTTCCCCTACTGACGTTCTGTTCTTTCAGATTTAACCGAAAGAAGATAATGAAAAAGGAATTATGCTCACGGAGACAGCAATTATAACAATAATAGCAAAATTATTAGGAGTAAATATTTTTCAGCATACATTTCATGGTGATATTCAGTTTTCTGAGTTAATAGTAATAATTTCATGTGGTCAAGCAAAATACATTTTTAGGTTAGGTCTCGTGAATCAATTCTTTAGTCAAACCAATGAATTTCATATTGGCAGACAAAATAGCTATCTAACATGTTGATCCCTTTCTCGTATAGTTTGCCTACGAAAATGTGTTACAAATTATTGAATTATTTAGAATAACCTTCCAATGTAAAGGTAAAGTACGGTAAGTAAATAAGTCATTCAGTACGTAGGATCATGTGATATCTGGTAACAGTTGGCAACACTGACAAGACGGCAATACTTGTTTAGGAACTGTTCTTATATGACCCTTACTATACAGAGTTAGTTAAACTTTTGAAGCATGTGGTTCAGTGACATGAAACTTGGTATGTGGGGATAACCATATACTAAGAACTCAATAATGGTATTACTGAGGTTTTCCTACTTCCGGTTTAACCGGAAGTAACTCCAACTCTCTTATTTTAAATAGAACACCCAACATATCTTATTATTTTTGAATAACGCTCATTAAGAGCTTTTCAAAAAGTACCTACATTTGATACTTCTGTACAAATTCAGTGTTGCTAAATAAAAATGGAAGTGGTGAAAAATATTCCTAAAGCCTGGTTAAATCATTCCTTAAATGGTTTCTATGATCGAGTGACACATTGTAAAGCAGCTGAGGGCTACCAATTTGAACACATAATTTAGAAGGTGAGCTAGCATTGTCTTGTTTTTGTTAAGGAAGGAGTATTTTATTATTTTAATATTCGATACTGTTTTCTGTTTTCTTGACTTAGCAACACTGAATTTGTACAGAAGTATTGAGGGTACTTTTTGAAAAGCTCTTAATGAGCACCATTCAAAAATAAAAAAAATAAATATATTGGGTGTTCCATTTAAAATAAGAGAGTTAGAAAAAACTCGGCAATGCCATTATTGAGTTCTTAGCATATGGTTATCCTCACATACCAAGTTTCATATCACTGAACCGTATGCTTCAAAAGTTATTTAGGTGGTACTTTTATTATTTTAATATTCGATACACTTTTCTGTTTTCTTGACTTAGTAACACTGAATTTGTACAGAAGTATCTAGTGTGGGTAATTTTTGAAAAGGTCTTAATGAGTACTATTCAAAAATAAAATAATATATGGGCGTCCCATTTAAAAAAGAGAGTTGGAGTTACTTCGGTTAAACCGGAAGTAGAAAAAACTCGGTAATACCATTATTGAGTTCTTAGCATATGGTTATCCTCACATACCAAGCTTCATATCACTGAACCGTATGCTTCAAAAGTTATTTAGGTGGTGCGTTTATTATTTTAATATTCGATACACTTTTCTGTTTTCTTGACTTAGTAACACTGAACTTGTACAGAAGTAGGGGAGAGTCGGGTAGTATCGGACATCGGGTAATATCGGACAGTGAGTTTCTTTCATCTACCACACGATGATAGTACCTGATTGACATGGTTACGTTTCTGTGATGTCGCATAGAGAAACGTAACCATGTCATTCAAGTACTACCATATGGTGGTAGATGAAAGAAACGCACTGTCCGATACTACCCGACTCTCCCCTATCAAGTGTGGGTAATTTTTGAAAAGATCTTAATGAGTACTATTCAAAAATAAAATAATATATTGAGTGTTCCATTTAAAATAAGAGAGTTGGAGTTACTTCCGGTTAAACCGGAAGTAGAAAAAACTCAGTAATACCATTACTGAGTTGTTTGTATACGGTTATTCTCACATACCAAGGTTCATATCACTGAACCGTATGCTTCAAAAGTTATTTAGGTGGTGCGGGACTTCTAACTAACCCTGCATAATGGAAACTTGTATACAAATTGTTCACAATCTTTTGGACGTATCAAAACAGCAGATGTATTCGTATTTTGTGAGCCACACACGACGTGCATCGAAACAGATGCAAGTCAGTCAAATTTCGCTTTATCATCGCTACTCCCCAAAGCCTCAAGGTGGAAGCATTTTCCTCCCCCTGTATCTTAATGATGTGAACTGACGGCTCTGTTTAGTTGGCAAGTTTGTAGCAGCCGCAGGACAAATCGATGGGCCTGGATCGAATATATTGGTGTTAACAGAGCGATTCTCGCACGCGGAGATGAAATGGGGGTTTAGTCATTGATGAGCGTGAGAAGGGACCCATTTGGCTGAAACAAGCGTGTACAGTCCCGCTCAGCACCATGACTTCGGCTCAGGTTCCAGGCTTTGGAGCAGCGCCATATCAGGGCTCGTCCTTCAATGTGACTGGACGTCGACGGATTTAGGTATGTGGGGTCAGCAGTACGCATATTCTGCCCTTAACGCAATAAAACTACTTTATCCTCGATCATGCCGAAATGTAGTAATTATACACCTGGTAGCAGCCCTTTAATGGACCTCATTAAAGTGGCTACACCTATTCATTAAGGGGAGAGGATGGTATTTTTTAAAACTTTTTTCCTATTTGGTGTAAAATGTTAATTTTCTGTATGTAGAAGGCTCATAGCTGTGGCAACGCAACTAAATAAACATATTTTGAAAAAAAAAAAAAACAAACAAAAATTGGGGGCCCAAATTTGAAAAAAAAATACCCAATGCAGGATTGTACCAAAACCGATATATCTAAACCGTTTTTAAAGATAGATTCAAACCGTTTTTTGCCATGTATTTGCAAAAGCATGTTCTACAAACTGTCTGTAACAGAATTTTGATATTAGTCCCTACGCTTGTAAAATAACTTACTTACTTACTGGCTTTTAAGGAACCCTGAGGTTCATTGCCGCCCTCACTTAAGCCCGCCATTGGTCCCTATCCTGAGCAAGATTAATCCAATCTCTATCATCATATCTCACCTCCCTCAAATCCATTTTAATAATATCTTCCCATCTACGTCTCGGCCTCCCTAAAGGTCTTTTTCCCTCCTGCCTCCCAACTAACACTCTATATGCATTTCTGGATTCGCCCATATGTGCTACATGCCCTGCCCATTTCAAACGTCTGGATTTAATGTTCCTAATTATGTCAGGTGAAGAATACAATGCGTGCAGTTCTGCGTTGTGTAACTTTCTCCATTCTCCTGTAACTTCATCCCACTTAGCCCCAAATATTTTCCTAAGCACCTTATTCTCCAACATCCTTAACCTGTGTTCCTCTCTCAAAGTGAGAGTCCAAGTTTCACAACCATAAAGAACAACCGGTAATATAACTGTTTTATAAATTCTAACTTTCAGATTTTTGGACAGAAGACTGGATGATAAAAGTTTCTCAACCGAATAATAACAGGCATTTCCCATATTTATTCTGTATTTAATTTCTTCCCGAGTATCATTTATATTTGTTAATGTTGCTCCCAGATATTTGAATTTCTCCACTTCTTCAAAAGATAAATTTCCAATTTTTATATTTCCATTTCGTACAATATTCTCGTCACGAGACATAATCATATACTTTGTCTTTTCGGGATTTACTTCCAAACCTATCTCTTTACTTGCTTCCAGTAATATTCCCGTGTTTTCCCTAATCGTTTGTGGATTTTCTCCTAACATATTCATACGTTTGTAAAATAAACAATTAAAATTTAATAAACATTTTCTGATTGCCTTTCTTGCAATGAAATGGACGTATTTTAAAATGAAATAAATTAACAAAATTCTGTTACAGAGAAAAGTTTCCTAATAGTCTCAAGAATGTGTGGTCTAAATTTCATGCATGTATCTTTAATAGTTCAGAAATTATATCCATTTTTGTCTGGCAATCTAGCAAAAAAATTGAAGTTACTGGAAACCGATAAAAGCGGGCGTGTGATTTAAAAATCCATAGCGCAGGAAGTTTAAAAATGACGTCTCAACATCCGATAAGGGTACAAATACCCACAAAATGTTATGCAATGCATTTCACACATATCAAAGGGTATTTTAAAGAAAAAAAATTGAAAATTTAATTTACTGGAAACAACAATAAAAGTGGGTGAGTGATTTAAAAATCCATAACGCAGGAAGTTGAAAAAAAAATGCGACTCTACATCCGGAAAGGGCACAAATATCCACAAAATGTTATGCTATGCATTCCACAAATATTACAGAGTATTTTAAAAACATTTTTTTATGTTTGAAAATTTACTCATTTTTCACCAAAAAAGACCATCCTCTGCCCTTAAAAGTTCAGGTAGCACCATTGTAGCAATATGAAAGCGCAAGTATCGATTATTCTCGGATATGCAATCGAAAGATAAATAGCGAAACGTCACGGAGGCTGGAAATCCAATACTGTCGCAGAAGGTTATGTTCTGTTACTATAATAATTAGCGTTAATTGTAAACAATATTCAAATAAATTCAATTTGTTATCTCGTTTTTCAATTTCCAAATCAATTTCAAGGTTATATCAAGGTTAATCTTTATTTTACTCTCTGGATTATATCAAGGTCAATGACATTTGTTCCTCGGAAAAAAATCAATACTTTCGTGTCTGCGAACATCTCAAAATTTACGAGATATTGCACAAGGTCAGTTCCGCTCCCCAGTCAGGTAAGAATAACATGAATACTTATGAATAATTTCAAGTTAGAAATATGGTCGAGCATAAAAAGTCGTATGAAACTTGCCTATAATGGTAATTAAGACGCTGTATGAAAATTATGAAACTCGCTTGCGCTCGTTTCATAAACAAACTCGCGTCTTGATTACTACCATTATAGGCTCGTTGCATAATGTACTATTATAAATGACTACTTAACTACACTTCACCAACTATAAATTTGAATTAGCGATAATGAGACAGTATTACACGATGTGAGTAGCTGAATTAGCTATGGGATTATATGCTGTTCGCCTTATAGTAATGACAGAGTCATGTAAAAACAGACTAACCAGCAAAATCACTTTTTTTTTTTTTTAGAGATATTAAAGTTTTTAGTTGGAATTACTTGAAACGATAGGTTCTGAACAGTATTGATTCCAATACAGAAGAAAAATTATGCCAAGAAATGTAAGGAATTCAGGACTATCAGTATAACATTGCACTCGGCGAAGATTCTCTTGCGAATACTGAATCGGCGTTTATATTCTAAGATGGAAGAACAGTTGGAAGAAGAGCTGTTTGGCTTCAGGACGGGAAAAGGTACAAGAGATGCAATTGGACTGCTGCGGACGATCGGCGAAAGATACCTAGAGAAGAATAAAGAAGTTTATGTAGTATTTGTGGACCTAGAAAAGGCTCTTGACAGAGTGGATTGGAATAAACTGATGGGGATCCTAAAGAAAATTGGTGTGGATTAGAAAGAGAGAAGACTGTTCAGTAATCTTTATATGAAACAACGAGTGAAAGTCAGGATAGGAGAAGAAATGTCAGAAGGAAGTGAAATAGGAACAGGAATATGACAAGGATGTCCTTTATCACCTACCCTGTTCAACACCTACTTGGAGAGTTCAGTAAAGAACTGTTTTCAGAAAATGGGAGGAGTGATAGTAGGAGGAAGAAGAATAAAGTGCATAAGATTTACTGATGATATGGTGTTATTAGCAGAAGAGGAAATGATACTAAAGGATAAGCTACTGGAGCTAAATGACAGCTGTGAGCAGTATGGGATGAAGATAAATGCAAACAAGACGAAGAGCGTGATCATAGGAAGAAAAATACAGAAGATAAACTTGTGAATTCTAAATGAGGCAGTAGAGCAAGTGGACAGCTTCAAATCCTTGGTATGTACTATAAGCAGTAACATGGGCTGCTGCCAGGAAGTCAAAAGGAGGATAGCAATGGTCAAGGTAGCTTTTAATAAAAAAGAGGCATTTCTGCGGACCTCTGGAAAAAGAACTAAGAAAGAGACTAGTGAAGTGCTTTGTATGGAGTGTGGCATTGTATGGGGCAGAAACATGAACATTACGACGAAGTGAAGAGAAGCGACTGGAAGCATTTGGAATGTGCATATGGAGAAGAATGGAACGTATGAAGTGGACAGACAGAATAAGAAATGAAGCTGTGTTGGAAAGAGTGGGTGAAGAAAGAATGATGTTGAAACTGATCAGGAAGAGGAAAAGAAATTGGTTGGGTCACTGGCTGAGAAGAAACTGCCTACTGAAGGATGCACTGGAAGGAATGGTGGACGGGAGAAGAGTTCGGGGTAGAAGAATATATCAGATGATAGACGACATTAAGATATTTGGATCATATGAGGAGACAAAGAGAAAGGCAGAAAATAGAAAAGACTGGAGAAAGCTGGGTTTGCAGTGAAAGACCTTCCTTTGGGCAGAACACTAAATCAAATGAATGATAGGTTCTTAAATCCTTCATATCCGGTTTCTAGGGTTTTTAATAAATCACAAAAACATTCTATAAAGTATTTTATGCTCGACCATGCCGAAATGTAGTAATTATACACCTGGTAGCAGCCCTTTAATGGACCTCATTAAAGTACACATATTCATTAAAGTTCAGATGTTCCACCAATCAGAAAACACCATTGTAGCAATATGAAAGCGCAAGTATCGATTATTCTCGGATATGCAATCGAAATCCTGGCTGGAAATCCAATACTGTCGCAGAAGGTTATGTTCTGTTACTATAATAATTAGCGTTAATTGTAAATAATATTCAAATAAATTCAATTTGTAATCTCGTTTTTCAATATCTAAATCAATTTCGAGTTTATATCAAGATTAATTTTCATTTTACTTTCTACTAGATTATATCTAGGTCAATGACATTTGTTTCTTGGAAAAAATCAATACTTTCGCGTCTGCGCACATCTCACAATTTACGAGATATTGCACAAGGTCTGTTCCGCTCCCCAGTCAGATAAGGAATAACATGAATACTTATGAATAATTTCAAGTTAGAAATATGGTCGAGCATAAAAAGTCGTATGAAACTTGCCTATAATGGTAATTAAGACGCTCGTAAGAAAATTATGAAACTCGCTTGAGCTCCTTTCATAAACATACTCGCGTCTTGATTACTACCATTATAGGCTCGTTGCATAATGTACTATTTGATAATATACTTAAACCTAGCCAATGTGTTAAAAAAATCAACAGAAAAGAAGAAAATGGATCTGCAAAGTTTCATCCTTAAAACTTTAATGATGATCACATAAGTCATAATATTTTGGATATGATGTTGATTGAAAACGTACGTACACTGAACAGTGCGGGTTCTAGAAGTGCAACTTAGGAATTTGAGGGTATTTGGATTAGGTATTTGAGGGTATTTGGAACCAAAACAAATAATTGGCCTTCTTTCTTCAAAAGAAGCTACTTTTGTGTATGTTTCTTTTTTGAGTCTTATAAAATATTAAACTGAAAAATATGAGCTACATTGCTGAAAAAGTAGTGAAATCTCATTATTTCGAAATCATAAACCAAATAGTATGTTACCAAATCATCAGCCTGATGATGGAAACAGAACAAAATAATTATATGAAGAAAAATGTCTCTTGAACTGAATGTGATGTGCAGAAGGTAAGATATGAGTAATTAGAAAATAGGAAACTGATATTGCTGATCATTAAAATTTCAATTATTAAAGTAAGATAAAGCACCACGAAAACTTAGTATGCCAGACAGACCTAACCCATGTTCAAGCTGTTACCGTACTGCACAGCATCTTCCATGTTGTTTTATTTCAATATGGGATTATGTTCATATACTTTTAAATGGCCAACCAAAATCGTTTCTTGAACAAGATAGACATGATGAAAACGAGTATGTCCATGAAACTCTCGGAATCTTATCTTTTTTAAACAACACAATACTTTTTAGACTTCACATACTATGAAAGTTAATGAAGAAAGAAGAAGGGCATAACGGAAGTACGTGATATGGTTTGGCATAACATGATGAAGTAACATCGATAACGAAACGAGTAATGAAATGGCGATCTTTAGGAAAAAGTCAAGTTTGCCACGTCAGTGGAATCAAGTAGATTAAACTGGTTCTAAAGAAATCTATATATAATTTGAACTGGTAATGGAAATTACGGGAAAACGGCTGAACGGATTTTAATGAATGACTCCTCATTTTGAAGCTTGGAACCCAAATATTTTCAGAAAAATAGTAGTTTTCACAGAAATGTCAATTTTCCTACATAATTTTCCTATTTTCCAAAATCCATCTGTCATCAGTTTTGAGAACTACTAGCTTTTCAGTATAAGGCAGATACCAAAATGAACAATATCATGGAGGCCATGACTCCAGAATTGCCAACAGATTCTCTGACATAATGCCAATAGGTCGATCTTCATTTGTCTCTATATTGGTTACTAAAAACTTCAAAGCTTATTACGAAGATTATAATTATTATCATGAATAAAATTTATAGATCTGATTCTTTGTTGTGTAATTTTATTAGTACAGCTATGTAGTGTATATAGGTTATTAAAAGCTATAAAACTCAAGAAGGTTTGTTGAAATTATTTCCATTAAAAATGAAATATTACAGGTGTAATATGGTGTATTTTGTCACTGATACACATTGATACTATTATTGGTGATATGAAAATGAAACCTTTTGGGATTATTTATGTAAGTAAACGTAAAGAATAACTTATATTAGATCTTCATTTCTATAATTTTCTGAGTAACGGCTATACATACATATGTTACTAAAAGCTACAAATCTTGCGTAAGACATAAATATTGTTATTAAAAATGGAATACTTATCTAATACGCTCCAAAATTTCATATTCTTGCCAACAATCTGCAATGACCTGAAATAGCTACTACTTTACTCCCACATGAAAAAACCGCTGATAGTCTTGATATTGATAGCCTATTTGCGCTTCCTCATTGAAACTCAAAGAAATGAAGATGGATATGTCCAAGAAAAGCATGTGGCATAAAATCCATTCTGAGGGAAATTAAAAAAAAAAAGATATATTTGACAAGGTTAAACTTCATTGAGTTATGTTACTTTCAATGTAACATATTTCGCGGAGCGTGTTTAATTATTATGGAAGCAAGTAACTTTCAAAATATCTGATATTCTGTCTGGAAAATAAATCTGAAAAATCTGTATTTAAACTTCTAATGAACTTAGTCTGTAGCAATTGCTGCACAAGCCACTAGTAGTAGTAGAATTTTATAATAGGCAGCAATTTGTAAGTGTCATATTTTACAGCTAGCTTACCGAAGTAAATAGTATACAGGATGCTACTGGCGTGCTGTAACCCGCATAATCGGGAGAGGTCACAGGTCAAAATTTTACTAAACGGAAACAAAGAAGCAACAAAGGTGGCAAGATGCTATCAGAAGGTCGAGACTTCGTCTGGCTGAATAAAAGGAAGACACAAACGTACTTTAATCTTCAAGAATTCATGAGGTGCAGGAATTGACAAAAAAAAAAAAAAAGGAGGAAGGGAAATCTTTGTTCTCTTCAGACTCCATGTGTTTGAATGTGTTGCATGGGACCCAACTTGAAGAAACAGGGAAATAGCTTCCATTCAGGCAGTAATAGAAAGTAGGCTGGGTAAGGTGATAAAAAGAAACAAAAAGAGAGAGGAGACAAATGGGAAGGGAGAGAAGAGAGAAGTAGAGAAATGAAAAGAAGAGAAAACCAAAGCATAGAAATGGGAAGAAAAGCAAAATAAGAGAATGAAAAGAAAATCAACGCTAAGAAATGAAAAGAAAAGGAAAACAGAAGAATTGAAAGGAAAAAAGAATAAGAAATAGAAAAAATGTAAAGGACTGAAAATGAAAGGAAAGCAATGCTAAGAATTGGAAAAGAAAGCAAGACAGACTGGAAATAAAAAGAAAGAAACGCTCAGAAATGTAAAAGAAATCAAAGGGAGGAAATGAAAAGAAAGCAACGCTAAGAAATGGAAAATAAAGCAAAGTAAATAACTGGAAATGAAAACAAAGCAATGTTAAGGAAACTGAAAAGAAAGGAAAGTAAAAGTCTGGAAATTAAAAGAAACCAATGTTAAGAAATGGAAAAGAAAGGAAAGGACTGGAAATGAAAAGAAAGCATTGTTAAGAAATAGAAAAGAAAGCGAAGCACTAGAAATTGAAAAGTAAGAAAATGTTAAGAAATGGAAAAGAAAGCAAAACAAAGGACTAGAAATGAGAAAAGCAACGCTAAGAAATGAAAAAGAAGGCAAAGTAAATGACTGGAAATTTAAAAAAAGCAATTTTAACAAAACGGAAAAGAAAGAAAAGCAAAGCACTGCAAATTAAAAGAAAGCAATGTTAAGAAATGTAAAAGAGAGGAGAGGACTGGAAGTGAAAAGAAACATATGTTAAGAAATGGAAAAGAAAGCTAAGCAAAGAAAAAATTGGGAAGTAAAAGAAAGCAATGTTAAAGAAATGGAAAATAAAGCAAAGGATTAGAAATGAAAAGAAAGCAATGCTGAGAAATGGAAAAGAAAATAAAGGACTTGAAATGAAAAGAAATCAATGCTGAGAAATGGAAAAGAAATCAATGCTGAGAAATGGAAAAGAAAGCAAAATGAAGGACTGAAAATAAAAAGAAAACAATGCTAAGAAATAGAAAAGAAAACAGTAAATGAATAGGGAAGAAGAGAAGGCAAAATGGTGGAAAAGAAGAAACAAGTAAATACGTGAAAAGTTGAAGGAAAGTAAGGGAAGGGGAACGAAATGGTATGAAAGCAAATGAAGTGAAACTAATTCAAAGAAAAATAAAGTATAAACTAAAAGGAAATCAAAGAAAATGTAAGGAAAGTTGATGAAAGGACGGTAAGTAAGGAAAGATAAACAAAATTATGAAAAACTGAGGAAAGAGGACAAAGTAAACGAAACTAAAGGAAATGAAAGAAAAACTGTGGAAATACTCATAAAGGGCAAGTAAGTGCAAGTAAAATGAAGCAAATAAGTGGAGGGAAAGACTAGGAGAGAAGAGAATGAACGGAAGGTAGAAAAGGAAAAGAAGTTAGGAAGAAAGAGTGAAGTAAAATTAGTTAATAGATGATAGAAGGAAATATAAAGAAAAATAAATGAAAAGAAATATAACTGTGACAGGAAATTGAGGTAAAATAATTTTAGTAATCAAAATAAGGTAAGAACGGAAAGTCAAAGAAATACAAAGAAGGAAATAAGTTGTATTGCAACCGAGTAGAAGAGGGAAGCATACGAAGATACGAGGGAGAGTCAAAAAGTTTTTATTAACTGAATATGTAGAATAAAACTGCAAACACTTCATCACTTTTCAACATAGTCCCAAGTACGTTCAATGCAAGTGTTACTGTTATATTATGCTAGAAGTGATGAAGTGTTCCTAGTCTTATTGTACATATTAAATTAATAAAACAATTATTAAGGTACTTTTTGACTCTCCCTCGTAAAGTAATTAATTATTAAGGGAAGTTAAAAGACCTCTTCTCGCTTCTCCACTCACGCCATGAGCAAAAAAAAAAATTATTACAATAAAAATTCATCCTCAGATAAATTTTCTTTAGATACTGGTAGTCTTCTTACTTTGTAAAAAAAAAAAAAATCCTGGTGTGCAACTCTCTTTTAAGCAAAATATTCCTGCTCACTTTACGGTTACGTTGGCAACGAGGTACATTTGTGTTCACAGTTGTATCTGACTGATGTTTTGTATGTCTGCATTGGATTTGCCAAATGACAGGTATTTTTTCTCCCTCTGTTACATTTTTTACTCCGATTCAGACAACTGAATGCCACGAGTTTGATGAAATTATCCCACTTAAACGTGTAAATCTCCCCCCAGATGCGCGACTCTGAAAATACACTGCATTCCCTACACAGTTCTAATATTTTTTTTCCGTTTAAATTTCACCAGTGACTGTATTGTAATGTCCTTTAATATTTTACAGTCCTTAAATAAGACGGAAAATCTTAAGAATAGAATGAATTCAAACATTATTAATTTAAACATTATTTCATATAGGGGCGTAGTGGGGTACAGTGAGACACAAAATATTGAGACATACGTATGCAAGTGATAACTTAATTCAAGTATTTTTAAAATCAAGTGCAATAAAAATAGACATTAAAACATGGAGTACAATAATACATAAACAAAAATGTTAATAGATAAAGGGCATAATATACAATACATGTTTGTCAAAAAAAAAATGCAGATGTCTCACTGTTCCCATTCAGGAGGGTACAGCGAGACACCACAGTGTCTATTAACGGACATTGAAATGATTTACATTTATTTCAAAAGAAAGGAAAGCTTGCTGTCTCTTTATCTCGACATGTTCTGTAGGCTTATTTAGAATCATTCTGATGTGTGACTTCGAAACCATTGAAACATCTGGAACATTTGGAAAAGTGAATTTTCCATGACATTTCAAATTATTGCGAAAAAATGAAATTAATTTTTGGTGACAACAAAGCTTATAATTATAAGAATTTAATTTAATTCTTTATTGTTTTTTAACGTTTTCTTAAATTTTGTGAATAATTTTTTATTTTATGAAACCAATAAAATGTAATGCATCCATTATTTTAAGCTATAGTTCCTAAGTTGGTTACTAGTATGTTCATTTTTAATGTTAGTTACTGGTAAATGTAATATAATTTCAGTTTGTTTTTGTAGATCACTGGTACATGGGAACAGTGAGACGTCTCAGTGTACCCTTCAATGGCATGTCTCAGTGTTCCCTTTACGCATAGTTCATTTAAAAATAACGCCATCACTTCAAAATTAAAACAAGAAAGACGAAACTTTCCCAAACATAATCGCAAATGCCATAGTATTAGGTAACAAAACATTCATATTTATATCTCATTTGTACATCCAATATAACTTTCATTAAACACAAGCCAAAATTTTACTTCTAGAGTGAAAAATTACGAATTATTTTTTCATCACTCACCTTTATAACTAGAATCAAATCGAGTATGAAAATACTGTTACTTTACTCATGCAACATACAACTCCACTGTTACCAACATCTCAACATCAAAATTTACCATCTAATAAAAATGTCTCACTGTTCTCCCTGTCTTACTGTACCCACTTCTCCCCTACATACATATAAAATTGTAGAGTGATTTTCTCACTAGGGTCCTAAACTTTCCGCAATATACGATTGTTCTATATTTTTACTTTGTAACTGAAAATTTTGTCTACACGTCTTGTAACTTTTAAAACAAATTTCTCTGACATACAGTGCTGAAAATGATCCCTCCCGACAACAAAACACTTTGCGATCCGAAAGCAGTTCTTGAACTGTCGTCAAACGGTGGTACTTCTGCTTGTTCTGACAGCTCTTTGGAAAGCGGAGTACGGAAATCTAGAGGGAAAGCTTCCTTAATGATTTTCTTGCTGATGCCTGTAGATTCTGCACCGTGCGATCAGAAAGCTTCCGATCTCCTGAATGTTGTTTTATAGGGTTTCCTGTTGCACTCTAGTCTTGTTACTAACTTAAAGGTCCAGTATTTGAGGTTTTATAGTTTTAAGACTAAAAAACATGTAGCATTTATATAAATTCATCCTTCCAATAAAAGATATCTTTCTATTTTTCTATTTCTATAATAAGTAGGCATGTGAATTTTTGGTCTTAACAATAAATGTATTAAAAACATAATTTTATGCATGGAAAATGCAAATCCTTTAATGAAAGTCCAAATCGGAATAAAGTGTATAAAATTTGCTGAAGATAAGTCGTTGTTAGCAGAAGAGAAGATGATACTAAGGGATATGCTACTGGAGCTAAATCACAGCTGGGAGCAGTATAGAATGAAGATAAATGCAAATAAGACGAAGACCATGGTTATGGGAAGAAAAATAAAGAAGGTAAACTTGCGAATTCTAAATGAGGCAGTAGAGCAAGTGGACAGCTTCATATACTTGGGGTGTACTATAAGCAGTAACATGAGCTGCAGCCAGGAAGTCAAAAAAAGGATAGCAATGGCAAAGGAAGCTTTTAATAGAAAAAGGAGCATCTTCTGCGGACCTCTGGAAAAAAATAAAAAGAGACTAGTAAAGTGCTTGTGTGAAGTGTGGCACTGTATAGAGCAGAAACATGGACATTACGACGAAATGAAGAGAAACGAATAGAAGCATTTGAAATATGGATATGGAGAAGAATGGAGCGTGTGAAGTGGACAGACAGAATAAGAAATGAAGCTGTGTTGGAATGAGTGGGTGAAGAAAGAATGATGCTGAAACTGATCAGAAGGAGAAAAAAGAATTGGTTGGGTGACTGGCTGAGAAGAAACTGCCTACTGAAGGATGCACTGGAAGGAATGGTGCACGGGAGAAAAGTTCGGTGCAGAAGAAGATATTAGATGATAGGCGAAATTAAGGTATGTGGAACATATGAGGAGACTAAGAGGAAGACAGAAAACAGGAAATACTGGAGAACGCTGGGTTTGCAGTGAAAGAGCTGTCCTTGGCAGAACACTATAAATGAATGAATGAATAAATGAATCCGCGCATTTTCGGAAAATTGATATAAATTAACGAAATTACTCCATAATCACGTTATTTTCAAAAACAAAAAACAGGTTTTATGGAGAAAGTTACCCATACTTCCAATTAAAACGCGAAAATGGTCTCCGTTATAAAACATACATGAACATTTCTACGTATTTGATCGTCCATCATTATATGCGTGCAGTATCTGGCAACGATGTACGCATAGTTTGAAAGGGATTGTTTCAATAATAATTTAAAAAATATTATTTTATTATTTTTAAGTTTCTTTTGGGTGCAAAATATGCACGAAATTCCTAGTTTCTTTTTTACGAAATATTAACCGAAATCAATCTATTTTAATCGACGAAATGAGGGTAAAATAATAACAAAAAAGTCATGTCCCTAATAATAAGTAAGGCTACTACTTCTTCTTCAGCCTTTAGTTGAAGGGTTCAGAACCATAGTGGGCCAAGCGCCATTTATTAAAACCGTAAAAAAACAAGCCTTAAAATGAAGTTATTACCATAATTCAATGGAAACATATAGCAAGTAGTATAAAGTATACACATTAAAACTAAATTATATGTCAATCTTCATTAAACTATGGCATTCACTTAATTTTAACCCTTGCTTTCTCCGTTTTTAATAAATGGCGCTTGGCCCACTATGGCGCTGAACCCTTCAATTCGTGTCATTATTTGGATTAAGGCATGCTTAGATACTTCAGTTACTTTTGCAGTAATAAAACCCAGGTTGGCGGTATTAAAAATCAACAATCTCGTTACTTATATGCACAGATAAACTGTGCCTACAGTAAAAACAATTTATCTTTTAAGAGAAAAAAATTCTATAGGGAAAGCTTCCTTAATAATTTTCATGCTGATACCTGTAGCATGAGTTTAAAATCAAACATGAGTTTATAATCAAATGTAGGAAACAGAAAACGGATGTAGGTAAATTCTCAATTTTAAATCGAACTATAAATGATTGGAATGACATACTTCGGTCTTTGAGTTCTGTCCTTCCTTAAGGAGATTTAAAAATAAATTAAAAAGTTGTTTATAAAATGTAAATTAAAAAAAGATACGTTACATTACTTAAGGTGACACGTATTTACTTAGCCTGACGAGTTATTCCCTTAGTTTGACTTGTAACTAATTCTAAAATAGCTTGTATGACGTTCATAGACTACAAATGTTCAGTTTAATGTAGTTCTTCTGTTTATAGTATGAACTATTGTATCAGTGAAGCGTGGTGAGTCAGTGAAGTTATGGTTTACAATGGCAGTGAATAGTTTCGATCAGTGATAATTTATAGTGTGCTATAGTGTCAGTGAAATGTGTTATATAGTGTCAGTGAAATGTATTCTAAAGTGTTAGTGAAATGTGTTCTAAAGTGTCAGTGAAATGTGTTATAGTGCCACTGCAGTGAGTGAGATGTGCCATAGTGCCAGTGCAGTGAGTGAGATGAGAATGATTGAATTGTTTATGCCTTAAATTTAATTAACTTACTTGTTTTGTATCATACATATAGCTCAGCTGATGAATGATCGTTTGCGTTTGTAAATTTAATAATCTGACTGGCTATGTATTGTATATTTTTAGTAGAGCCATCGATGTAGCTCAGTCGGCAGACTCGCTGGGCTGCTCATCCGGAGCTGTGTTCGAGCTTGGGTTTGATCCCCCTTTGGTCTCATTGAATGGTTTCTTCCGAGGTTTTCCCCAGCCGTGGGACTGAAGCCGGATGGTCTAAGGCGAGTCCTCGGCATCAACCCCTTTGATTTGATTACCCCCCCTTTGATTTGATTACCTGGTTGGGTTTTTCCGAGGTTTTCCCCAACCAAAAGGCAAATGCCGGGTAATCTTTTGACGAATCCTCGGACCTCACCTCATCTCACTACATCTCGCCAAAATATTGTAAAATATTATAAAATATAGCACAAAATTGTAAAAATTGTAGAAAATTACTAAATTGTAAAACTAAAAATTTGTAAAAACTGTAATTGTAATATTGTAAAATTTTGACGTGTTCCACATCTTAAAGCTTCATTGCTCACGTAAGATCTATGGAATATAATGAATGAATGAATGAATGAATGAATGAATGAATGAATGAATGGAGTGAAGTGAAAGATTATCAGTATCAATGTGAAACTTATGTAGGGCCTACAGGCTAACATATGTGGATTGTAATAGAAAATTAGGTTCATTTTTTAATTAGGTTATTTTATGTATTATTATTAATGTAATTATTGTATATTACTTGTATTGTGTACTTTAATTGTATTGTGTATTATTTTTATTGTGTGTAATTAAGTTACCACTGCCACCGGGCGTTTCGCCATATACATACATATTCAAAATTAGATAAACATTGGCAACATTGTTTCAATGATAAAAACTGTCTTTCTACCCATGGATGTTATCGGTGTACAGTACTTGTACTGTACTTATGGTAGCAATATTGATTTAAATTTGCAGTACTGCTGCCTTTATTCTGTATCCATGGTAACAGATAGTTTGTGTCTGTATAGGCTATACTGAAACTAATTTTTTTATCTATATTAAATTGCTACAATAAATGTATACGTATATCAAGAATGAATTCAGTCTCGAGTGCAAAAAGAAAACGTTTTTCCGCATCGACATAACTGCCAGAACGGCTGTGGAAACACAAAACCTCCTGTCATGTAAACAAGAAGCATCTTTCTGGGTAGGGGGTAGTGGGTATGAGAATGGTGATGACCACTAAAACCCTTTTGCTGTCATGACTAAGACAGCTGAAAGCTTTGTCATACACATTTGAAATATTTATTGCCAAAGTATACAATAGTGACAGCACTTTATTACGTAAGCACGATAATAATTTTACAATTCCCTTATGTTTTCGTAAAACAAAATCACACGGATTGAACGTCTACTACTGTTATTTAATTTTATATCTACAGTAATAACGAACTCATTTCATTCTATGTATGTACTCTATACTGTACGGGTATATTGAACAACAGGAAAACCCATTTCATTCTATATACTGCACATAGAAACAATCATTTCATTCTGTATCGTAATAATAATAATAATAATAATAATAATAATAATAATAATAATAATAATAATAATAATAATAATAATGAAATTAGTCTATGCATCTTACTAACAGAATAGTAATATACGTTACAAGAGCGGTACGTTGACGTTTTCGTGTTCAAGGAAAAGATTGAAAAAGCGAAACGTAGTTGAGCTTTTTTAATTTCTGAGAACATGAAAACAAACATACCGCTCGTGTATCGTACATTATTTTGTGCGAAGATCGTTTATTACATAACTGAAAGACGAATTTCTAATTAGTTGCAATGAAATCTCCATCTTGGTTCCTGTTTAATGACGGCAACTTCGGAAAACCAAAATATCTTTCTTCAACATTGTTGCTATAAAATGTTTTCTGTGTTTACTATACTCCAGCAGGCCGTGATATACGTCTGCCTTTTTTCCCCCCAGTCTATAAATGCGAACTTAAAACAAACGGTAAGGTTATGTAATGATTTATTTTTCATTTTAATATTTTAACAATATTATTTATATAACATATTGCAGTAATAACATCGGCATCTGGAATCTTGTTGATTTTTTCACGGCTTCCTTAATGTTACTTGTATCAGGAATGCAATAAGTTTCGTGGAGTAGTAGACTTTACTTAATTTTTGCAAATATTTAAAATCAATAATTAACATTGCAATTTAGGTAAAATTGCAGTGGTAAGTTTCCAATTTATAATTATTACTATGTTAAACGTCTCTAAAAGCAATATGTTAAAAGCCTAAAGCAGTAAAATGAATGTCGCGCTTAAGCGGTAAGAAGAGGGAAATTGTTATGTGTGTTACGTTGGGAATACTGAATGTGGTATTTCACACTTACCACGTATTGGTTCTGTGCGGAAAACAAGCAAATAAGCATGATCTCGCACAAAATACATTTTATCCTTTATCTAAGGTAAAAATGAATAACTTCATGCTGTATCCATAGTAACAGTAAATTCATTTCATTCTGTATCGACCCTAATAACGAACAATTTAATTCTATAGTCATAATTAGAGTCCGGTTGTTTAGGCATTTATAACACTTAAAATAGGCAGGCAAAAAAGGCAATAAAAACGTAAAAAAGAAGGCACAATAATCTTTGAAATAGGCATTATACATTTGAAAAAGATATAATATATTTTAGCAATAAATTTAAATTATATCAACATAACTCACGTATTTATTTCGTAGGTGACACATGTTGACTTATAAAAGACTTTTTTTCGTGATTAACTGTCTTTTCACAAATCTTACATAACAAAACTGTTCCATCGGTTGGAAACACATGGGCACCAAATTCACGGACGTAAGCATGAAGTTTACTTTGCAATAGTTTACTGAATTTAGGCATTCTAGCTAACCCATCTTATACCTTCTGTCACCCGACACTAACTGATTGTTCCTCACTCAAATTTCTTTTTCCTACAATAATAAACACGTGTAGCAAAAAAACTGTAACAGTAAGATTTGAAAATATGAAAGCAAACAATTGAAAATGCTACGTGACAACTTCTATGACAACGAGCTTAAAATTTAAAATTATAAAGCTGATTGCTGATATCGTGAAGACATGACAATATTATATTTGTAACTGTGGATTGTCGATCATCATTCATATTACACCAATAGTATTAAAGCACGATTATTAGCAGATTAAGCACCGAAATAAATTGCTTTTATTTACTATCGTTAGTAAAGTTAGTAATTGTTTCATGTATTTAAATTTCATACAAATTACATTACAATTAATTAGAAAATTGCAAATAAACAAGAAATATTGCTTTAAAATGACAAAAAAAGACAGAAACACATTACAAAGGCAAAATAAAAATTGGCCCTATTAAATGATTTACTCCAAATCATATTTATATCTATGCAAATAATTTGCTTTCAGCCAGTAAAAATGGCATTTTGCCAAACATCCGCGCTCTAAACACAGTGACGGTTGCGATTCTAGTGGTGTTAATAGAAACTATATCTCTTTCACACTGTGCGTTCAATCAATTCTATATTCATAGTAACAGCAAAAATCCATTTGTTTGTATAGCAACCACATTCATAATAACATCACTTGTATAGCAATCGCACACACATACTGTTTATCATTCTGTATACTCAGTAACAAAGAACAATTTAATCGTGTATCCAAAATAATAACAAACCCATTTCATTCTGTGTCTACCGTCAGAACGAAAAATTTAATTCTGTATCCATAATAACATACCAACTTCATTTTGTATTAACAGTAATATCGAACAACCTAATTCTGTATCCATAGTAACAGCAAATACATTTTTTCGTCCCAACGGTAACAACGAACAATTTAATTCTGTATCCATAGTAACAACAAAACCATTTCATTCTGTATTAACAGTAATATCGTACAACTTAATTCTGTATCCATAGTAACAGCAAATACATTTTTACGTATCTACGGTAACAACGGGCAATTAAATCTGTATCCATAGTAACAACAAAACCATTTCATTCTGTATTAACAGTAATATCGAACAACCTAATTCTGTAACCATAGTAACAGCAAACACATTTTTTTAGTATCTACGGTAACAACGGGCAATTTAATTCTGTATCCATAGTAACAACAAAAGCATTTCATTCTGTATTAACAGTAATATCGAACAACCTAATTCTGTATCCACAGTAGCAGCAAATACATTTTTTCGTACCAACGGTAACAACGAACAATTTAATTCTGTATCCATAGTAACAACAAAACCATTTCATTCTGTATTAACAGTAATATCGAACAACCTAATTCTGTAACCATAGTAACAGCAAACACATTTTTTTAGTATCTACGGTAACAACGGGCAATTTAATTCTGTATCCATAGTAACAACAAAACCATTTCATTCTGTATTAACAGTAATATCGAACAACCTAATTCTGTATCCGTATAACAGCAAATACATTTTTTTCGTATCTATGGCAACAACGGACAATTTAATTCTGTATCCATAGTAACAACAAAACCATTTCATTCTGTATTAACAGTAATATCGAACAACCTAATTCTGTATTCATAGTAACAGCAAATATATTTTTTCGTATCAACAGCAACGACGGACAATTTAATTTTGTATTCACAGTAGCAACAAACCCATTTCATTTAGTAAGAAAGGTAGCAACGAAAATTTAATTCTTTACTTATGGTATCAGTAAACCCATTTCATTCTGTATGAGGCGTAAAAACGAACAACTTAATTCAGTATCCACAGTAATAGCTAATACATATCATTCTGTATCCAAGGTACCAACGAAAAATTGATTCTGTATCCATAGTAATAGCAAACGTGTTTCTTTCTGTATCCACAGAAATAACGAAAAATTTAATTCTGTACCTAAAACACATTTCATTCAGTTATCTAAGGTAATAATGAACAATTTAATTCTGTATCCACGATAACAGCAAACTCATTTCACTCTATATCCACAGTAATAAAGAACAATTTAATTCTGTATACATACTTGTACTAACAGCAAACACATTTCATTTCGTATTCACAGTAACAACGACAAAATTTCATTGTGTATCCATAGTAACAGCAGTTCTATTTCATTCTGTACCCATAATAACAACGAACAATTTAAGTAATAGCAAATCTATTTCATTCTGTATCCACGTAATAACGAGCAATTTAATTTTGTACATCCTTTTCATTCTGTAGCCAGGGTAGCAACGAATAATTCATTATGCATCCAAAGTAACAGAAAACTAATTTCATTCTGTATCTAAGGTAACAAATAAGAATTTAATTATGTATCAATAATACTAGTACATCCATTTGTTTCCACAAACCTATTTTATTTCGTATCCACAGGAACAACGAACCCATTTCATTCCGTATCTAATAATCTATAGTAAGAGTAAACCCATTTTATTTTCTGTCCCCGAAAACAACGAACCCATTTCATTCTGTACCCATAGCAACAGTAAACATACTTATTGTAGTAACAAGAACAAGAATCCCATTTTATTCTGTATACACTATTGCAGAAAAACCATTTAATTTTGTGTCCATAACAACAATGAACCCATTGCATTCTGTATGCATAATCATATAAAATTTATTTAATTTTGTATCCATTAGAACGGCAAATAAAACGTTTCTACTTGGTTCTTCACTCAGATAGCTATGTTTTAATTGTACAGTCTGATCCGTTTGGGTATGGATAATATTAATTTATTATTATAAAACTATTATGACAGAAAAAATTTGTGCTGGTTATATTATGATTAAAAGGTGGGAGTTTCCATATATGACAATCAACAATGCGTAATCTGAAAGGACAAATGAAAATCGTAGATGATTAAAATGACTATTACAAATCAACAGCGGGCACAATGCGTTCATTGGTATGCTAAATTTGAGAGTGTTAAAAGAGTTCAACGGAAATTTCGACGTAAGTATGGTGTGCGTAACGTACCTAAATACGATTCCATAATGTTGTAGTATTGAACATTTGTAGAAACAGGTTATGTGTTAAAAACATGCAGGAGGTCGCGCGTAAAACCCAGTACGAGAAGCAGCTATCTCTTGGCTTGGCCCCCAAACTCCCCAGATCTAACCCCTCCTGACTTCTTCGTGTAGGGTTTTGTTAAAGACATTGTCTATTCACGGAAACCCAGGAACATTGATGATCTGAGAGTAAAAATTGCTCAAGCTTTTCAATAAATCACCCCTCTTAAGTTACAACGGACATGGGCTGAATTGCATCACCGTTATGAGTTGTGCAGGGTGCGCAATGGGGGCCATGTTGAGCTCTGAGTAATCTTTCAGTGTTGTATGCACAAAGTTTCAACAAATAAAGTTCAGTAGTAAATGTTTTACGGTATTTTTATTTTATCCGTACCCAAACGGATTACCCTGTAGTTTAAGGTTCTAAGTTTCCAGGGCTGACATTTTATGTTCTCGGTAACGGACCCTAGCAAGAGACTCCCTCTTTTCGATTGTCATTGAGCAAAGAAGTAATTCTGAAATGTTCGATATACAACAAAACATGTTTCATTCAGCAGCCACAGTAATAAAAATCCCATTTCCTTCTGTTTATGTCTCGTAATAATACGTGGGATATTCCATCAAGGTGCAACATCATGAATCTGATGTTCAGAGTGTAAATCATCAACGATGGTGACACATTCCCATAAATTAAAGCCTTTGTCAGTCAAGGGATCGTGGAACCATGAAATGAGGCGAGCGTCTTGAGTAATTAAACACTTCTCTACACTGCTACCAACCCTCTAGCTGCTAATGTATATCAAATACGATGCGAGCTGCAGTAAGCATAATAAGTTGCGTTCTATTCCAAATGAATCGACAAGATAAGTTCAACAGCTTTCAGCAATCAAACACGTTGGCCACGGTGCAGCGGACTTCGTAAACGGATCTCGGGTTCGATTACAAATTAGGGACGTCCTAAATGCTATTTTCGTGGTTTTCCATAGTTCTCAGTTACATTCTGGGAAAGTAGTTTCTCATACGAAAAAAGCGTTTTCTGCGGACTTCTAGAAAAGTGACTAAGAAAAAGACTGGTTAAGTGCTATATGTGGAGTGTGGCATTGTATGGGTAGAAACATGGACAGTACGACGTAACAAAGAGAAGCGACTAGAAGGATTTGAAATATAGATATGGAGAAGAATGGAGCGTGTGAAATGGACAGACAAAATAAGAAATGAAGTTATGCTATAAAGAGTGGTTAAGAAAGTATAATTGTGAAATTGACAACGAAGAGAAAAGGAAATTGGTTGGATCACTGACTAAGAAGTAATTTCCTACTGAATGATGTACTGGAAGGAATGGTGAACGGGAGTTCGCGATAGGGGAAGATATCAGATGATAAAGGATTTTAAGATATATGGATCATATGCGGAGATTAAGAGGAAGACAGAAAATAGGAAATATTTAAAAAGCTGGGTTTGCAGTGAAGGGTCTGCCCGATGGTAAGAAAACTATGAACGAACAAGTTTATAGTAGACCGGATATTTTATCTATTCGTAAATTTACTACCGATATCTTGTATATCGACTCAAACTGAGTAACTATTAACAGTTAAAAATATTTTAACGATAAATAAATAGATAGATAAATAAATAAGTAATCCCTGTCGGGGCAAGTTACCTGGTTGAGGTTTTTTCCGCGGTTTTCCCTCAACCCAATATGAGCAAATGCTGGGTAACTTTCGATGTTGGACCCCGGACTCATTTCACCGGCATTATCACCTTCATCTCATTCAGACGCTAAATAACCTAAGCTGTTGATAAAGCGTCGTAACATAACCTACTAAATAAGTAAATAAATACATAAATAACTGTATAAATTGACAATCTTAAATACATAAATTAAATTAAATGATTGAATGAAAAAATAAACAAATAAATACATAAATAACTGTATAAATTAATAAACTTAAATAAATAAAACTAAATGATTAAATAAATTAACAAATAAATAAACAAATAATACATAAGTAAATAGATACATAAACACATAAATAACTGCATCAATTAACATAAATTAATTAAATTAAATTATTAAATAAATGAAAAGACACACATACAAAATAGTACATTATACAACGAGCCTATAATGGTAATAATTAAGACGCGAGTATGTTTATGAAACGAGCGCAAGCAAGTTTCATACGACTTTTTATGCTCGACCATATTTCTAACTTGAAATTATTCATAAGTATTCATGTTATTCTTATCTGACTGGGGAGCGGAACTAACCTTGTGCAATATCTCGTAAATTGTGAGATCTGCGCAGACGCGAAAGTATTGATTTTTTCCTAGACAGAAATGTCATTGACCTTGATATAATTTAGAGAGTAAAATAAAAATTAATGTTGATATAACCTTGAAATAATGATTTACTTACTTACTTACTTACAAATGGCTTTTAAGGAACCCGAAGGTTCATTGCCGCCCTCACATAAGCCCGCCAACGGTCCCTATCCTGTGCAAGATTAATCCAGTCTCTATCATCATATCCCACCTCCCTCAAATCCATTGAAATAATGATTTTTACATTGAAAAACGAGATGACAAATTGAATTTATTTGAATATTATTTACAATTAACGCTAATTATTATAGTAACAGAACATAACCTTCTGCGACAATATTGGATTTCCAGCCTTCGTGACGTTTCGCTAGTTGTCTTTCGATTGCATATCCGAGAATAATCTATACTTGCGCTTTAATATTGTTGCAATGGTGTTTTCTGATTGGTGGAACAGCTGAACTTTAATGAATGGGTGTACTTTAATGAGGTCCATTAAAGGGCTGCTACCAGGTGTATAACTACATTTCGGCATGGTCGAGCATAAACTAGTACATTATGCAACGAGCCTATAATGAAGGTAATTAAGAAGCGAGTATGGACATTTATGAAACGAGCGCAAGCGAGTTTCATAATTTTCATACGAGCTTCTTAATTACCATTATAGGCGAGTTTCATACGACTTTTTATGCTCGACCATATTTCTAACTTGATATTAATTTTCTTTGTATCTGACCTAGGCCAATGTCCCGTATGTTGTGAGATGTGCGCAGACGCGAAAGTATTGATTTTTTCCGAGGAACAGATGTTCACATTGACCTTGCTAGGCCATAAGAACCTACAGAGATAACATTGAAATTAAATTAGACATTGAAAAACGAGATGACAAATTGAATTTATTTGAATATTATTTACAATTAACGCTTATTATTGTAGTAACAGAACATAACCTTCCGCGACAGTATTGGATTTCCAGCCTCCGTGACTTTTCGCTAATTCTCTTTGGATTGCATATCCGAGAATAATCGATACTTGCGGTTTTATAACGGTAGAAAGCTGACCTGTCATTGGCTGAACAGTTGTAACCTGAGTCGTCATTGGCTGAAAGACCTGACCTTTAATGAGTAGGTGTACTTTAATGATATTCATTAAAGGTCTGCTACCAGGTGTATAATTACTACATTTCGGCATGGTCGAGCATAAACAAAAATATAAAATTTCAATTTTCCGTCTCAGGATATAATGCATCGTTAACTCGTAAAATCAAATGCATGTGTGCGCCGTAGCATACTGTAAGAACGTTATGGTGGGGGTAAGGGAGCTAGCTAGCTGTGAGTAGAAGCGTAGCGAGGGAGGGAAGTTTCTGAGCTCACTTTCTGCTTCCTCTCACGTGCAAACGAATGGCCCATAACACTAATTATTATTTTTGCAAAAGTGAAAATTACCAGAAAAATTTAGCTGTCAGTTTTATTTCTAGCATAGACAGAAGAAGCTGAGTGTTAGACTGCACGGCATGTTGTTCACCCCTGGCTGCGAAGCCCTGAGCGACTCTAACCGAACAAGACTTCATGAAGTAGGGAACAAGCCTCGTAGTGTGTGATATGCTCATTAACTTGCATTTATACATTTTTGGCTATGTCACGTTACCACGGCAACAAGAGTTGAAGTTTGACAGTCGGGACTTACAACCACCTCGGGATGACGGCATCACGGTTGTCGGGATGCCTGTCTGTCGCTCCGCAGAAAAGCAGGGTACAGTCTGCCACCGAAGCGAACAGTGCTATGAATAGTAACTAATAATGACTTTCGCTCATGTACACCGGCTTTCAAAGATATCTGACCTAGAATTTTCTGATCGTGTAAAACGAACTTTCTAAGCACGGGATAAATCAGAACCAAAGATTCATAGGCCTATAACAAATTGACAAATTTTTAAATACCTAGTTCCGATAGTTCTCAATAAATACCACTACAGGGTGATCCATTTGAGCAGGGGAGACTGTTGTACCTTTAGCATAGTGTACCTTTAAACATTTTTTGTTTTTTAATTTTTGTTTATACCTAGAAGACTCAAAATGAAGTAGATTGTAGAGAAAGCCGCTAAGTAGCCCTGGTCGTAGTTTCAGTTTGATTTATTGCGAAGTGTGAGTTCCGTGGACAAAATAAGTTTTTTTAGTATCAAAAGTAAACATTTCGTTCATTGATGTATCTTTTCTAATACAAAATCAGATTGTATTTGTTAATATCTTTCAAGTATGGTGTGTTCCCTATCATCTGGTGAGTAATAACATATTTTAATTTCCATGATTTATTTGACTCTCTAGTTTTCGGAGCCATATTTGTTTAAACGTGCACCCTCTTGTACCTTTGAACACAAAACATCTTGTACCATGGAACATGTTCCAAATTACACGATACTATCGGTTTTTGTTTTTCTTTTATTTTAAGATCATGTCACGAAGTGAGTCTGGAATTAAAGAGGTCCCCAATTGATTCGGATGTCTTGAAGAAAGCTGTCGAAACAGTTATTGCTTCTCCAGGAAATAAAATCTAAATCAGAGAAGCCTGCTCTGGTTTATGATGGCAAATACATTTTATTTGTATTTTTTTTGTATTTATTTATTTACACTGCAAGTGGGCAAGCACCCGGTGGCAGTGGTATATACAATATAAACAATAGACAATAAAATGATAAGCAATACACAATAAAAAAGCAATACACAATAAAAATGATTGTCAGTTTTTATAGCTATATTCCCACCTATATTCCATGTGTTCCAACTTACAAGAGTGTATGTTCCAAGATCCTGTTGTACCTTTGAACACATTACATATCCCTTCATTTTATTTTTTCCATCCTTATTAGATCTGTAAAACAGGAAAATACATACAGGAAGTTGTAAAGGAATCTTCAATAATTATTTCAAGCATTTTTTAATTTTAAAAATTTAATTTCCCAAAATTAAAAAGAAATAAAATATGAAAAGTGTTTAAAGGTACAACACCCTCCCCTATGGATAAAATAAAAACACCCTAAAACATTTACTACTGAACTTTATTTATTTAAACTTTGTGAATTCAACATTGAACGATGGGAGATTCTTCAGAGCTCAACATGACCCCTATTGCGCACCCTGCACAACTCATAGCGGTGATGCAATTCATATTGTTCATACGTAAACTGTTTTTTGCGATATCATGCCTTGAAAACAGCCCTCGTTTTGCAGAAATGTAATTGATATGGCAACAGGATGGAGGCACCACCTCATTGTTTTGTAGGAGTGAGGGACTTCTTGAACCCTCAATTCCATGAATGGATTGGCCGTCGTGGCACAACAGAATGGCCACCCAGATCATGCGACCTTCCACCATGTGATTTTTCGACGTGGGGTATCCTGAAAAATGATGTTTTTGCTCAGAAATCGCAGGATCTGCATCAGTTGCGACAGATGATCGAACAGTCGTAAAAATTCGATGAAAATCGGAAGTTATGTTCTGCCATCTGTAAATCAGTGTCTAAATGTTGTGAATTGTGTGTCGAGAAACAGGGTCTCCATTTTGAACAAAATCTGTAAAGGAATGAATAGTCAAATGTAAATTGAATGTAATTAAATGTAAGGAAGTGTTTGGGGAAAGCGACTCTTGACCCACCTTCAATGTACAGGGTGATTCATGACGATTTACCACCATTTATGGAGCTTATTTCCGAAGACATTCTGAGCAAAAAATGCCATATAAACATATGTCCTAATCTCCATATTTTCAGAATTACACTAATTTGAAGTTGTTAGTAAAATATATTTTTATTTAATATTACGAATAGAGAATGAACTATTCAGGAGTGTTATTTCTTTAATTAGCTACTATTCTGAAGCTAAAAATGAGTTGTTAATTGCTTAATACCGATTTTGTTTTTCAATTTTTAACTAAATATTACATTATTCTTACGCACTTATCACAAAAATTGTTACAAATATAACGACTTTAGGAACTTAATTATTTGCAGTTTAATTATATGGATCGTAATATATAGTCTTAAAGAATTTACAAGAGTGGCGTGATTTGTAACAATTGTTGTGATAAATGCGTAAGAAAATGTAATTCTGTAGTTAAAAATCGAAGAAAAAAATTCTGTACGAAGCATCTATGGAATTCACAACACATTTCTAGCTTCAGAATACTAGCTAATTAAAGAAATAATACTCCTGAATAGTTCATTCTTTATCTGTAATATTCTTTTGTCCTTAAAACTCAAGAATAATGGTAATTTACAAACAATTTCAAATTAGTGTAACTCTGAAAATATTGAGATTAGGACAAATGTTTAAATGACTTTTTTGCTCAGAATGCCTTCGGAAATAAGTTCCGTAATGGACGGTATATTCTCGTGAATCGCCCTGTATATATATTATGAAACAACACAAAACTAAAACTAACCCAATTGTTGACTTAAGGCTTTTAAAAAATATACAGTTCATTGAAAAGTCTCTTCTATTGGAACAGAAACTACAACAAAAAGTGTAAACTGCAAAGTGGAAAATTGTAAAGTTTAATGGTGGAATACGCCTTGTCAGAACTTCTGCGAAGTTTTTTCCCCCAACTGTAAGGTGAATGACAGACAATTCGATGGCGAATCCTATGTCAAATATAACACCTAATCTTCATATTCCGTCCGAACTCCCTGAATGGTGCGCGTCCTCCAGTTGTACAAGAATGCGTTATCCATAATCAGAATAATCTTCGGTGAAACTGTTCATGCGTTTCATTCCGCAGAAACCGGTCAGATAAGAGCTGAAGAACGACGAGTTTCTGCGCAAGAAATTCGAAGCACTTTCCAAAGCGGACCACAATTTTCACGGTTGGCGACGCAGAAATGCGTTCAAGTCCCAAGGAAAAATTGTTACTGTTAAATAACTACATGCAAATAGGAAGACAGTCCATTCGTGACTTATGCAATACATGAAAGTGAAACTATGGCAACGGGAAAGTATGACCTAACTTGCAGCTGTGAGTATATTAACGGAATTATTAACCACCGTGATAGTGAAGTTTTTATGTGCAGGAACTTTTACTGGGTCATCATGATCTGCAGTTTCATCTGCTGTAGTTTTGTTGTTCACATTTTTCCCTCGCCATTACTTTCCATTTCTCTAACTATTCTTCTTTGCGCTTCATTTTTCTTCTTCCTTCCGAAACTATATTATTTTTTACATTTTTTTCTACTATTTTCTTTTTTTTATTCAGACATTACACATTTCTTCGTTGCCATTGGATTCTTCATAATCATTCTCTCTCTCTTTTTCTTTTTTCACTTTTCTCCTCAGGACCTCACAACTAGGTATAGTGGCCTTCAAAGATAACCGACTCCTAATTGATACTGATTCATAATTTTATTCGTGTAAGTGTGACTTCACTAGTTACTACTTGTACGGAGAAATTATTCACATGGTCTCACATGTTCACAATGCGTCGTCGGGTGATTTCGCTAGTATAACACCAAAGTCCATTACGACAGACAGAATAATGAATATGCATTGGGAATATTGCAATTCTTGGAGCACCCACAATCCTTTCTCAACCATTCCAACTCTTTACGTCAGTAGTTATCCTGTGAGGAATATATATATATATATATATATATATATATATATATATATCCAATAATACATAGGCTATGTACAAAATGTAGAATGAATGAATAAATAAATAAATAAATAAATAAATAAATAAATAAATAAATAAATAAATAAATAAATAACGCAATTTTATGTTATTGTTATCACTCTGTCGCTTTTATATTTTAAATACTTTATAATAATAATAATAATAATAATAATTATAATAATAATAAAAAGCCGTAAATCCCCAGCGGGGCAAGGCCTCCTGCTTGGGCAGGGGTGGCTCAAGTCTTGACCATCAGAAGAGCCGACCTGATGGTCTATTTACATTCCTAGTTCTTTGTCCACAATTTCACTAGCACTGGTTGTTGTTGATCCCACTCATAGTTGGTTGACTGCGTCCTTCCACCGTGTTCTTTGGCGTCCTATTCTGGTCCACAGTCCTAGCTGCAACTTGAACTCGTCCCCCCCATCTGGTTCTCGGTCGTCCACGGTTTCTCCAGCCAATTCTCGGATCCCACAGTGTCGCCGTGTGTGCCCATCTGGTAGGATGCATTCGTACCACGTGTCCTCCCCAGCGCCATTTCGTCCTTTTAGCGAGTGTGACCACGTCCTCTACGCCGCTTCGTCGCCGTACTTCTTCGTTTCTGATTCTGTCTTTCAGGCTTGTTCCGAGTATTTTCCTTTCCATTCTTCTTTGTCATCTTCCTAATTTTAATGCCTGTTTCTTGGTGAGTGACCAGGATTGCGCCCCATATAGAAGTACAGGTGCAATGCAGCTGTTGAAGATCTGCCTCTTGTTCTGCAATTTCTGGCTCTTGTCCATTAGGATGAAGGACAGACTCCAAAATTTTCTCCATGCCGATGCTATTCGTCTATCAATTTCTTTGTCCATGCTGTTCTGAAATGATATAGTCTGGCCAAGGCAAATGTTTGCGTGACAAATTCGATGTTCGCATTGTTGACGATCATCTGCCCTTCTGCGTCATTTGTCAGTACTTTGGTGTTGATTTTTAGCCCTACTGCCATGCTTCCTTCGCACAATTCGTCCAGCATCTCTTTCAATCGTTTCCTGGATCTGGCAAACAGAACCACATCATCAGCGAAGCGTAGATTGGTCAGTTTTCTTCCGTCGATAGATATGCCGTGCTTGCGACCCCAATTTAAATACTTTAGTGATGCAGAAATGTATTATTTTAAGGACGGTTCTTTAATTTCTATTAGAGATAAATATCGATTATAGTGGTTAGTTTCGAAATGTAAAGTTATGACAGATGGGTGTATAATAGTGTCACCTATTGAGAATTAGAGGAACTATTTCAAAGCTAATCCATTTGTATATTTTAATCTCGTGGGTAGAAAATTCGCTTACGCGATCAGAAAACTCTAGGTCACCTATCTTTGGACGGCAGTGTACACAAATGTGGAATCCTCCAGCACGGTCCATCATGCCATTACAAGTCATTCTAATAGAACACAAGGCGTTAAGTTAACAATGGACAACGTTCATTTATCAGACGATAGTTCAACTCACAACCATTACATCCACGAGGCATCAAAGATGCGCGTTAGCACTTGTTCACACAGGGCAGTGATGCCAACTCCAGATACCGCTTTTTTGCCAAACTGAAACTCAAAAGTCGCTAGATGTCCCTATAAGACGTAGTATTAATGGTTGTTATGTTTTATTTAACGACGCTCGCAACTGCAGAGGTTATATCAGCGTCGCCAGATGTGCCGGAATTTTGTCCCGCAGGAGTTCTTTTACACGCCAGTAAATCTACTGACATGAGCCTGTCGCATTTAAGCACACCTGAATGCCATCGACCTCGCCCGGAATCGAACCCGCAACCTTGGGCATAGAAGTCCAGCGCTATACCAACTCGCCAACAAGGTCGACTAACATTAATGGTAATCTCAAATGTCGCTAGATGGCCGTTAATGGTAGTAGTAATAGTAATATCAAAAATCTCTAAATGTTCCTAAAAACGTAATATTAATGGTAATTTCAAAAGTCGCTAGATGTTCTTAAAAACGTGGTATTAATAGTAATCTCAAAAATCCCTAAAAACGTAGTATTAATAGTAATCTCAGAAGTTCCTAAAACGTATTATTAATAGTAATCTCAAAAGTCCCTAAAACGTAGTATTAATAGTAATCTCAAATGTCCCTAAAAACGTAGTATTAATAGTAATCTCAGAAGTCCCTAAAACGTAGTATTAATAGTAATCTCAAATGTCCCTAAAACGTAGTATTAATAGTAAACTCAAATGTCCCTAAAAACGTAGTATTAATAGTAGTCTCAGAAGTCCCTAAAACGTAGTATTAATAGTAATCTAAATGTCCCTAAAACGTAGTATTAATAGTAATCTCAAATGTCCCTAAAATGTAGTATTAATAGTAATCTCAAATGTCCCTAAAAACGTAGTATTAATAGTAATCTCAAATGTCCCTAAAAACGTAGTATTAATAGTAATCTCAAATGTCCCTAAAAACGTAGTATTAACGGTAATCTCAAAAGTCCCTAAAACGTAGTATTAATAGTAATCTCAAAAGTCCCTAAAACGTAGTATTAATAGTAATCTCAAATGTCCCTAAAACGTAGTATTAATAATAATCTCAAATGTTCCTAAAAACTAGTATTAATAGTAATCTCAAAAGTCCCTAAAAACGTAGTATTAATAGTAATCTCAAATGTCCCTAAAAACGTAGTATTAATAGTAATCTCAAATGTCCCTAAAAACGTAGTATTAGTCTAATAGTAATCTAAAAAGTTGCTAGATGTCTCTTAAAAAGTCAGTATTAATGGTAATATCAAAAGTCATTGGATGTCCCTAAAACGTAGTATTAGTGGTAATGTCAAAAGCCGCTAGATGTCGGTAAATAAATGGAATACCTAATAAAATCAAGTTAATTTCAGGTTATTTAACCAACAAAAATATTAATAAAAATGCTGAAGATTTCTGACATGTAAGTCAGTATATTTGATTTGGAAGGAAAATAAAGGGAATAAGTCCATTTTCCACAAAACATACCTTTTAGGTCATTCAGACCATTGAAACTTAAGCTTTCCGAGACACTTCACGAGTTTGAGATGCATTTGCAACAATTTGAACTAAAAATACTTAGAATACAAATAAACACAAATAATATTTTATTATGCTTAAACCTCTCTCCACAAAAATTACTAAAAGTGGACGTATTCCTTTTATTTCCCTTATCTTTTATCTGTCGTTAGATTTCAAAATTAAATTCTTGTCAACATCAGCAAAAATTCGCTAGATATAGCAACAAAATCGCCAAGTTGGCATCACTGACCGAGAACGGTTTTTGAATTAATGCCCACTTAAATAAACCTAATTTACGGCAACAATAAGAGCTGAAACAAAATCCGGTAGTAATTTGGTGCATTGTTCAGGACGTGAAAGTGTGAGGTTATGTTACAATTCAAATTTACGGAACTTAATTAACTTAGTGGCTTTTTTTTTTGTTGGTAGGGTGGGGGATAAGGAAAATTATAATCGAATTATGAGAAATGCAGAAGAGGGAGGGATATTTTATTCCCGCGGCGTGCGCTATGCTATCTTGTTTTGTTCCCGCTTATCGCCATGGTAACAGAAGTGTAACAATAATTACGACAACACAGAGGTCGCCGTCGTCGCCGCCGACGCATTCCTTCCTGCGCTTATCTGCCGTCACTTGTTTTGCTGCTGTGTAAATATGTTACAGTTAATGGAGTGTTTATTCATATGGGAGACCACATCTCCGCTGATAACTTTAATTCATTGCAATTACACAAACGTTCCTCTTGTGTTTACAGACCGTGTGAATACACATTCTGTCTCAAGTTTTCACAACAGTATAAATGTTCCTGCTGCAAGAAAAGATTTTAAATTCGTACCACAAAGTTTAAACTCAGTGCTGAAGGTTTTGTTTGCTTACATTTCAAACAATCTTCCAACACCCACAAATTTCACACACTGCAAGGTTATTTCTTGCACTCAGAATTGGGGCAACTTAAAAAGATTCGCCATTAAAAATACACATGCTACGGGCCACGCTCTAGAATCTAGTGCGACTATAGGCCTAAAACTATTCAAAAGGACAGAAGACAATAAGGCTGCACTGTTGAATTACATTACATTATATATATATATATATATATATGATATTTGAACTGGTAATGGAAATTACGGGAAAACGGCTGAACGGATTTTAATAAATGACCCCTCATTTTGAAACTTGGAACCAAACATTTTTCAGAAAAATAGTAGTTTTCAGTGAAATGTCAATTTTCCTACATCATTTTCCTATTTTCCAAAATCCATCATTCGTCAGTTTTGAGAACTAATTGCATTTCAGAATAAAACAAAACACACACTACAGTAAACAATATTACACGAAGACCATGATCTGCAAGAATGCTGACATATTTAGAGTTCAAATTCGATTGGTTATTAAAAACTTCAAGACTTACTAAAAATAATTTACAGGTCTGATTCTGCGGTGTGTAATTTTCTGAGTACAGCTGTGTATTCGATATTAAAAACTACAAAACTTGAGGTGGTTTGATGACATTATTACCATTAGAAATGAAATATTATTATAGTTAATGCCATGCTGTGACTATTTTTCATTAATTATACTATTAATGCTATATTGATGATATGAAAATGAAACTTTTGGGGTTGTATAAGTAGATGTAGTCAATATCTTAAATTAGATCTTCATTTCTATAATTTACTGAGTGACGGCTATGTAATATATTATTACAAAACTACGTAAGATAATATTGTTATTAAAAATGAAATATTTTTATATTTATTAATCAAGTGGGGTTGAGTCTTTTTCATATACTTAATGGGGGTATTGTGTAGATATTTATATGCGTAATTCTCTTCAGTATTGGCTGGAAATTATATAGTTCCTAAGGAAAGACCATAAGGTATTACTTACTGATAAAATAAGAAGCCTACAAGAGTTTGTAGTTTCCCGATCATTTCAGCAAGATCTGTTAGCAGGATAAAATGATTTTACCCTGTACATTTCAAGGTAGTTTACGAAACACGCAGCAACTAGGACCAATATGCTATGTCTACTATTCGAAAGCATAGCAAACCTGACATTTTTTTTAACTTTCACCGACAATCCACAATGACCTGAAATAGCCATTGCTTTACTTCCACATGAAAAACCGACTGATCGTCCTGACATTGTTACTTGCGTTTTCGCCTTCAAACTAAAAAACTGAAGGTGCATAGGGTAAAGAAAAAGTATTTGGCATAAAAAACCATTCAGACGGAGTATGTTTCATTATTATGGAAGCAAATAACTTTCAAAATGTCTGGTATTCTTCATTGAAAATAAATCTGAAAAATGTTTATTTGAACGTCTAATGAACTTAGTTTGCAGCATTTGCTGCACAAGCCACTAGTATTGGTATATTTACAGATGCAAGTGAAAATAATGAACATTTATGCTCAGGTCACTGCCACATTGAGTATATCTCATCATAACTCTTCCCGATAATCTTTACATCATTCACAGTTTCAATGATACTATTTGAAATTAAATTGACAAATCTGAAATATAATTGAGGTTTTCTGAAATACAATTCTGTAGTGCTCGGGAAAAGTGACACAAGTCAGTTTCCACACACCTTTTTTTGATAATTTATTGACAACTTACGGAACATCTGTTCGCTTGGAAAAAAATACATAGGTATTCCTCCCATTACAATAATTCATACAGAAAAAAATCAAATCGACATAAACCAGTGTAAGTTGTCAATAAATTATCAAAAAAGGTTTGTGGAAACTGACTTGTGTCACTTTTCCCAAGCACTGCAGAATTGACACTATCTGAAACTGAATTGACTAATCTGAAATACAAGTGACAAATCTGAAATGCAATTGATATTTTCTGAAATACAACTGGAAAAGGTGTAGATTGTACTATCAACAGTAGAATATAACGCAGCACATTGACGTCGTTGTTTACATTCACAGTATGTCTGTCTACTATGTTCAAGGAACTCTATAGTCAAGTTGTGCGTACATTGGTTGCTAAAATGTCCCGGATCCTAAGCCTGCTTATGACCTTATGAGAATAAAACTGTATGCTGTGTTCGAAATTCTTAAGTATTACACTACAATACAAATAATGAATTTAATGTCATGTGCTAAAGAACGCAGAACTTTACACTCTTTGTCTTTACTCTTTCGAATTCTGCACACCTCAACACCAAATTACCTTTCGTCTCGTTTCTCTTATCTATACTCTAACCACGACGTAAATACCAGATCACTTATCTGGCACGCTAAATATACCTCTTCATAGAACATCTTGTTATTCCTCATCTTTTACAATATCCACCTCGCGTCAATGGAATTCCTTGTCACAAAGTATTAGGGGGTGCAAGACAACAAACACCTTTAAGAACAGCTTAAAAGATAACCTTATTAGCATTTCACTCCAATCATACTGATTTAAACTATCACTGACTACAATCCTAGATAACTCCTCGCTACGTTAAAATCGGCAGCACTTTGAAGAGAACAACCGCCAGGATCGCCACCCGTCCGCCGTAAACGAACACGAGATGGCAGCACAGTCGCTAATGCAATTCAAATGGGTATTATGACGTGACTTCTTATGTAACAACTAGATGGCAGCGTAGTAAACCTGACAAAAGTTGTTAACCTCAAAGCCTATAACCCCGACATATCTGTTACATATATGATCTAGGCTACAATGTTACTTTTTTCTTTAGACATCATCCTGATTGTGCTGCATTTTCAAAACTGTCTCATAATAATCTCTTTCTATTATCTAATATCATTTGAAATATATTAACATTCTATGTATTTTAGTTTAATTCTGCTACCAGTTTATTTCAGTGTTTAATTAATAGTTCATAGTATTTTGTTGTTTAATTCGTAAATAACTCTTGTATACATGTACCTTTCATCTAAATCAAATTCTTGAATTCTTTGCAAGTTCATGCATATGTATATACACTTTTTGCTAGTTGAGTGGAAGAGAAGGCCTTACGGCCTTAACTCTGCCAGCTAAAATAAATTATTATTATTATTATTATTATTATTATTATTATTATTATTATTATTATTATTATTATAATGTTAAATGATAACACAAATGTGTTTGTGTTTGGATACAAATTAAGTTATTTTATCACCTGTTACAGTACAAAGGACCTTTATGGTAAGCCTGGATGATAGACAACCCCCACAAACCTGGACCCCCACATAACTGGGCAGGCGTTCATGGGAAAACAAATCGCCTGGAAGTATTAACGAACCTAAAAACATTGTTTTTTCATGCTTGAAAAATAAATTGGAATATTCAGAAATTTTTACATAATGTGGTTCATTGTGCTGTACCCAATTACTTCTAAAACATTTGCTCTTATACCCTAATACTCTGTATACGCACGCACAAACTTGGATGGATTTTTAAAGGACGATGAAATCCTTATCATGACTTTCTTCGGGAGGCAAGTAAAGGTGAGGGTAGATTTATGGCACGCAAAGTAAATCTCTCCCTAATATAGGGCTCCAGGAAAAATATAACGGTCATTTTCTCGCACATGTTAAATTTCGACTATGCATAACCTTTGCAGATGTAACCATCGTTATATAAAATACTATTATCTTAGTGACACTAAAATCTCTATTTCCTCTGCTAACAGTGACAAAATTCTCCCGAGGGAGGGAAATTTCCCTCGAATTACGATGACTGCACCTGCGAGTATTATTCCAGCGGGTAGGAACAGGGTGGAAAGTGGATCGGTACGAGAGGCGGGGCTCGATCGGTAACAATCGAGTTACATACAGGTTAATGTGTTCATAATGTGTATACAACAAGCCACTTCATCTGCGCTTTCTAATTCCGATATGATCTGAGTGAAATATCTTTATATACGTACTTCTGAGCGATTGGCAATTGTTCACGATAACCATGACAGCAGGGAATAAACGACAGTCGATGTCGGCCAATTGAAAGACGTTTCACCGCACTTATTTTGTTTTATGATGTCTGCAAGCTCACGCGATAAGAAAAAAGCGATGCAAATCACACTTACAAGGGAGGCGGGACTGACACATGTCTAACGACCAGTTTTATAACGAAAGGGCGTGGGTTCAAGTGACAAGTTGTGGATAAATAGACGCTTAAAATATAAATTACATTAACATTCTCTTTACCTCAATGACACTGCGTAAACAACGAAACTTGTGTCATTCATACAGGATGAATCGTAAGTATTGTTATTGATTCCAGGGGGTTATTCTTCGAGATATTTCAAACAAAAAAGTGTAATACAATTTTGCTCGCTTTTGTTTCCTTTCCGAGATAAAAATTGTTTTATATGAAACATTTCATACCGTGTTTTGGGAACACCATTGGTTTAATTCCCAATATGTCCAGTCAGTTTAAGAGAGCAGTGTATTATGATAGTAAATGACTGGAAGAATTTTACTTTTGTCCTTTAAATGTGCAGAAATTTGTTCGGAACAAATGTAACTTTTCAAAATTTCTTTTCAGAACGAAAAGTTACATTTGTTCGGATAAAATTTTTGCATATTTAAAGAACAAAACTAAAATTCTTTTAATAAATAAGTTATTATCATAATACACTAATCCCTTAAGTTGACTGAGCATATTGGGAGTGAAATCAATGGCTTTTCAAAAACAGACTATGAAATTGTTTTATATAAAACAATTTTTATCTCGGAAGGGAAACAAAAACGAGCAAAATTGTATTTAATTTTTGGTTTGAAATATCTCAAAGAATAACCCCGCGAAATTAATAATATTAGTTACGATTCACCCTGTATACAAGAGTGTAATTCTTCCTAAGACTTGGACTTAAAACGTGAATCAGCTGAATAATTAAAACTATTTGGAAGAAAGAAACGGGCAAATATTTGGACCACTTCAAGATAATTTTAGCCGAGAGAAGAGGATCAGAAAAATTAAAGTAATTTACAATTTTACTTATGTAAGCATCCAGACGAAATTACAAAATTAAAATTAAAACAATTTTAACGCATAGATCATGTGAGAGAGGAAAATGAGGAAATTCACAGGAAAAAAACACCGCCGGGAAGAAGAAGAACGCTCGTGAGATTATTTAGATTATAAAACGGAAAACACTGCAAACAACAGGCATAATTTATTCTGATTTGTTTTTGATAGAGTAATTTAACATAGTATTGCTTGTTCTGCAGCGAAAAGGGTTCTCGGCTTATAAAGATAGTAATAATAATAATAATAATAGTAATAATAATAGTAATAATAATAGTAATAATAATAATAATAAACAATTTTCATCATTATTTTGCTTCTAAATATTTTCAGAGTTACACTAATTTGAAGTTGTTTCTAAAATAACTTTTTACTTTAGTTTTAGAGTAAAAAAATATTACAGATATAAGATAAAATGAATTATTCAGAAGTATCATTTCTTTAATTGGTTACTATTCTGAAGCTAAAAATGTGTTGTGAATTCCATAATAGCTTCGTTCAGATTTTTTTTCCATTTCTAACTATAAAATGACATCTTTCTTACGCACTTATCACAACAATAAAATTATCACAAATCACGCCACTCTCGTAAATTTTTTACGACTGTACATTAGGATGCAAAATTGAACATCCAAGAATCAAGTTTCTAGAATTCGTATAATTTGTAACAATTGATGTGATAAGTGCGTAAGAAAAATGTAATCTAATAGTTAAAAATTGAAGCAATTTCTGTACGAAGCAACTAAGAAATTCACAACAAACTTTCAGCTTCAGAATACTAGCTAATTAAAGAAATGATACTCCTGAATAGTTTATTCTCTATTTGTAAAATTATTTTACCCTTAAAAAAAAGGCATTTTACAAACAAATTAGTGTAACTCTGAAAATATTGAGAACAGTACCCATGTGCATTTGACCTTTTTTTGCTCAGATGTCTTCGGAAATAAGGTCCATAAGTGGCTGTAACTCCTCATGAATCACTCTGTATAATCGCCCATACTATCGCTCCTCAACGTATGACCTTTGCCTTCTCAATCACCCTGTATAATTACGGCGCGAAATTATATTCATAGCAGATTTGTAAGAATAATTATTCATTTCCCGATTTAACGCAGATGACCTCACAAGTGTGCATTGAGCAAATCAAACAGCAGTCTTGGAATCCGGCCACAACTGGACAAGCTGCGTAGGCGGAAGCAATTGATGGTCCACATGATCGGAATGACTTCTAGCATGTTGACAATTGCTTGTATTCAAGTTACAGTGATTATTTTTAGCCTACGTGTATCACGTGGGAGTACGACAACAGAAACTTGTATTCTTACTCCGGTAACTAAAAGATGTTCGATATACAAAAGAGGCTGGTTCAAGGCGGTGAACTTTTCAAACTGTGAAATAACTGCGTAGAAAATTCATTATTAATAATTTCAAATCCGCACGGACTGACACAGATTATGCTCACAATAAATTAGTGGTCGTATTTTTAATACCGGGAGTTCGAAAAGAAAAGTTACAGCTCCTCTGTCAGAGGATTTAATTCTTTGTGTTTCTATATCACATTCGTTACAGATTACGAAATAACAATGTTGTTCCGATGTTGTTACTCATAATTAAGCATTGAAACTCTTATAAGCCTAACAGAAATCGCATAATGTCACTGTGATTAAAATAACGCTTCAAAAAATTGTATCTCTGGAACGATGTCGTATTTTAAAACAAGTTATACAGGGTGATCCGTTTGAGTATGGACAAAATAAAAACACCGTAAAACATCTACTACCAAACTTTATTTGTTGAAACTTCGTACATACAACACTGAAAGATGGGAGATTTCTCAGAGCTCAACATGACCCCCATTGTGCACTCTGCACAACTCATAACGGTGATGCAATTCAGCCCATGTCCGGTGTAACATAACAGGGGTGATTTGTTGAAAAGCTTGAGTAATTTTTACTTTCAGACCATCAATGTTCCTGGGTTTCTGTGAATAGACAATGTTTTTAACGAAACCTCACACGAAGAAGTCAGGAGGGGTTAGATCTGGGGAGTTTGGGGGCCAAGCCAAGAGATAGCTGCTTCTCGTACTGGGTTGCGCCTGCGATCTCCTGCATGTTTTTTAAACACAGAACCTGTTTCTACAAATGTTTGATACTACAACATGATGGAATCGTATTTAGGTACATTACGCACATCATACTCACGTCGAAATTCCCTTTGAACTGTTTTAACACTCTCAAATTTAACATACCAAACAACACATTGTGCCCGCTGTTGATTTGTAGTAGCCATTTTAATCATCTACGATTTTCATTTGTCCTTTCAGATTATGCACTGTTGATTGTCACATATGGAAACTCTCATCTTTTAATCATAATATAACCAACAAAAAATTTTTCCTACTATCATAATAGCTTTGTAATAATAAATTAATATTATCCATACTCAAACAGATCAGATTGTATTTTATATTTTCTGTTCCAAATAGCCATTTATTTCACCACGTAGAATTCCACAACATTTTTTGTGCGAGATCGTGCGTATTTGCTTGGTTTCCGCACAAAACCAATCCGCGGTAAGTCTAAAATTCCACATTCAGTATTCCCAACCTAACACACATAACAATTTCCCTCTTCTTACCGCTTAAGTGACATATTGATTTCATTGCTTTAGGCTTTTAACATATTATTTTTAGAGACGTTCAATATAGTAATAATTATAAATTGGAAACTTACCACTGCAATTTCACCTGAATTGCACTGTTAATTATTGTTTTTAAATATTTGCAAAAATTAAATAAACTCTACAACTCCACTAAAGTTACTGCATTTCGTGATGCAAGTAACATTAAGGAAGCCGTTTGTTTTAAGTTCGCATTTATAGACTGGGGGGGGGGGGGAAGACAGACGTATATCACGGCCTGCTGGAGTATAGTAAACACAGAAAACATTTTAAAGCAGCAATGTTGAAGATAGATATTTTTGTTTTGCAAATTTGCCATCATTGAACAGAAACCAAGATGGAGATTTCATTGCAACTAATTAGAAATTCCTCTTTCAGGTATGTAATAAACGATCTTCGCACAAAAAAATGTACGATACACGAGGGGTATGTTTTCTTTCAATTCTCGGAAATTAAAAAAGCTCAACTACGTTTCGCTTTTTCAAACTTTTCCTCAAACATGAAAACTTCAACATACCGCTCTTGTAACGCATATTACTATTATCATTCTGTACATTATATATGCAACATGCTTCGCGAAGGAAAACACATTTATCAGTAAACTTAAGAAGAGCAAAATAGGACACCGTGTCTATTTTTATTACTAAGAAACAGTTATTTTATATACCCGTGTCTACATTTGTTATAACCACAGCTAGAATTTGTAATGTGATTTTCATTCAAATATGTAAGAATATATTATACTCGGAAACATGGAGAAATATGGAAAATAAAACATGTTTTAAATCACTCCAAATATCACAATTCGTAGAAATATGACAATATCCCAGCCATGGTCATAAAATTCGGAAACAGGGTTGCTATTCTATTAGCATTATCATCCGAGAAATATTAACAGAGATTAAAGAAGAAGCAAAAAGCTAGTATCCATTGAAAAAAATATATCGGGTGTATAAAATAACTATAGACATAATATAAGTTGTTAAAATTAGAATAAATTTGAGTAAAGAGCCTTAAATTACTTACATATCACGTTGCTAATCCTGTCTCAAATTCTGACTAACCAACGAAGAGTCTGCTTACCTGAAAAAAAAAGAACACCAAATCAGATATAAAAACGTCAATTTATTATAGATCTACTTTTTCAAAAATAGTCCACACAATTACAGTTAGAATAATACGGAATAGGAGCAATGGAAGAGAGGGGGAATTCGTGAGGGGAGGAATCGAAAGGTGGTCGATGATTTCAGCTCTTCCTCCAACTACAAAAGCAATACAATTGATGGAACAGCATTGTTTAATTACACAACTCGACCCCTCCTCCCCTCTTTTATTAGATTCCTAAAAAAATCTCTCGCTGTCCATTATACTCCATCAATAGAGGATATAAATTTGCTGTCGGCCACCAGATGTCACACATTCGCTACTCCACAGCCGATCAATCATCGATGCAATGATTCATCCCATGCGACACCGTCTAGGAGGGGAGATCACATGCTTAGGCCCGTCATTAGTTTGTGCCATGTTCTAACTTCGAACACAACTTCATTCATGTAGGATATGGTAGGCAAACTCAAACAGCGATTTCCTTATGTCAGTTTTAGTATTAGCAAGATTTCGTATCTTAGCAACCACATATAGGTAACAAAGATTGTGTTAACGTGACATAAGATTCAATTACTGTAGCCTAATTTATTAATAACGCATATAAAATGGGTGATAAGAATAAAAATGAGTATATACTGGAGTTCTTTTTAGTAAATACTCTTATTGGTAAGCATAAAAACATTTGAGTATCTACTCATTTTTATTACATACTCATAACATGTATGTATGTATGTATGTATGCATGTATGTATGTATGGCTGTCGTCTCCGATACAACGAACTTTTCTGTTGATTTTCGAGTTTGGCATTTTTTCCGGTTATTATATGCTTATTTAAGTTGTGTTAACTCTCGCTAGTGGTTTTATATTTTATTTTATCCGTCTTAGTATTTATTTTATTATTGTAAATATTTTTGTTTTATCACTACTATTATTATTATTATTATTATTATTATTATTATTGTTACTATTATTTATATCATCAGCATTATTATTTGAACCCTGTAAAATTCATGTAGACTACTGGACTGTACCCGAGCACGAGCATATGCTCATTTCGGGTATCTATTCATATGTATTCAATTCAAATGTAAATTGTAAATAAATTTGAATTTGAATTTGAATTTATTGCAGCATTAACTTCCCATGATTGTAGGAGAAGATTCGAAGAGAATGGCACTTACGTAGACTTTCGGCTCCCCTACTACTATTAATGCACAACACAATGTCAATACGGCGGTTGCTGTCGTCTGCGATAAAACGAACTTTTCTGTTGATTTTCGAGTTTGGCATTTTTTCCGGTTATTATATGCTTATTTAAGTTGTGTTAACTCTCGCTAGTGGTTTTATATTTTATTTTATCCGTCTTAGTATTTATTTTATTATTGTAAATATTTTTGTTTTATCACTATTATTATTATTATTATTATTATTATTATTATTATTATTATTGTTAATGAATTATTTTGTATTACAATCTTTGTATCATTTCTGTCACGATTATTATTATTATTATTATTATTATTATTATTATTATTATTATTGTTACTATTATTTATATCATCAGCATTATTATTTGAACCCTGTAAAATTTATATAGACTACTGGACTGTATCCGAGCACGAGCATTAAGCTCATTTCGGGTATCTATTCATATGTATTCAATTCAAATGTATATTGTAAATAAATTTGAATTTGAATGTATGTTTGTGCGAGATCGTGCGTATTTGTTTGCTTTCCGCACAAAACCAATACGCGGTAAGTGTGAAATACCACATTCAGTATTCCCAACGTAACACACATAACAATTTCCCTATTCTTACCGCTTAAGCGTCATATTCATTTTACTGCTTTAGGCTTTTAACATATTATTTTTAGAAACGTTCAATATAGTAATAATTATAAATTGGAAACTTATCACTGCAATTTCACCTAAATTGCACTGTTAATTATTGTTTTTAAATATTTGCAAAAATTAAGTAAACTCTACAACACCACAAAAGTTACTGCATTTGTAATGCAAGTAACATTAAGGAAGCCGTGAAAAAATCAACAAGATTCCCGACTCATCATAGACTGGGGGAAAAAAAAGACAGACGTATATCACGGCCTGCTGCAGTATAGTAAACACAGAAAACATTTTATAGCAACAATGTTGAAGATAGATATATTTGTTTTCCAAAGTTGCCGTCATTGAACACAAACCAAGATGGAGATTTCATTGCAACTAATTAGAAATTCCTCTTTCAGGTATGTAATAAACGATCTTCGCACAAAATAATGTACGATACACGAGCGGTATGTTTATTTTCATGTTCTCGGAAATTAAAAAAAGCTCAACTACGTTTCGCTTTTTCAAACTTTTCCTCGAACATGAAAACGTCAACATACCGCTCTTGTAACGCATATTGTAGGTGCAGTGTAATTATCTAAGTTGTGTCATGTAATTAATTAAGTTGGTACGTAATTAATGAAGATGATATTAAGGTGATATGTAATTAAGATGATATGTAATTAAGTTGATTTGTAGTCTAATTAATTAAGGTGGTATGTAATTACTAAAATTGGTAATAGTTGGGTGAAATAGATGTACTTGTAAGTTAGGTTTACTTTTGCTTATCATAGGCGTTATTATAGACAAGTTTTTATTTATAGTCCTAGGTTTATTGCATCTATTTATAGTTATAAATAAATTTAGGTTTATTTTATTTTATTTTATTTATTTTTATTTGTTTTGTTACTGCTGTAATTATTGTATTATTGTAATGGTATTATTGTATATTATACATAACTGCCACCGGGTGTATACCCCATTGTAGTGTTAATACATACATACATAATAAAAAATACAACTAACATACATGGAATTCTAGAAATGGATTATAATCTCCATCCAACATGCCATAATGACGGTTTCCCAGTATTATTTTCTTGTTTCATATTTTATTAACGTCACTTTTCTGATTCACTCTCTCTTTCATGTTTGTTTATTTATTTATTTATCCATTATCAAAATTTACAAAAATGAAAAACAAACCACTACAGCATGCCGATAATATGTGAAAGTCTATAAAAAAAAATTGAGCATCACGGTGCGATATGATCAAAGAGGACATAATATAACACGAGCATATACTAACTTTTAAATGATCAAGAAGGCTTCTGAGATGAGTAGGCTATTATAATTAGATTCGCATTAGGTGAAACGTTTTTATTCTTACGAAAATGAGTATGTTCTAGTGGTTACGGATAACATAGACACAGAAAGTGCTCATACTCAAGTACAAACCTTGAGAAAGTACTTAAGTTTTATTCTTACTACCCAATGCACTTCACAGCGATTTTCTTATATATTATTGGTTTCAATATTTTAGCTCCATTCCGTACTCTAGCAACAAATGCGCCTACAATAATCAACGTAGACTACGTTAATATAAGTTAACATAACAAGACTAACTCTAAACTTCAATTATTGTTATTAATGCACACACAAAATATATGAACTGAATAACGATCTAAAAAAAAAATATGGTTTATTTAACGACGCTCGCAACTGCCGAAGTTTTTAATGATGATTATGATGATGATGATGATGATTATTATTATTATTATTATTATTATTATTATTACTTCAGCATGTTGCAGATTTAAACCAAAAGGAGACATCTATCGGTACCCAAACTCCCTTATGACGTGTTAGCGAGGGCATTACGTATTCAGATTATAAGTGCATGAGGTAAATTACATTAGTCTCCAAGAATCGAACCCAGGTGCCCTATCACTTGATTCAGTGCAGATTTTATACACCAAAATGCAGAAGTTCAGTCAATTTTAACTGTTTTATCCAGGTGTATACATTTCATAGAGAAAAACGTAATAGCTTTCATGCAAACAAGAAAGACAGTGGTTGCTAAGCAACGAAAGTGAGCATGCGAAGCGTGATTTACATCTGGAGCAAACGCAAGAGTAGAGGGGATACACGATTTAGCTTCTACCGCGCTGCTGCTGGAATGAATAGGTAAACAAGTGAACACCACGTCATTGTTGAGGCGGGATATAAATAAGTAAGTATGCCACGCTATCTGTTAACGACGGGGTATGACCTCGTTTAACAAGATAGTTCTGAAGAGCGACAATCACTGCAGAGGTGTCCCACTGGAAAGAGTGATTGTAGAAGACTGGAGTTCAATTCCTGGATATATGTTTCTCCCATAAAGATTGGTTGTGTCCCAATGTTGTGAAAGAGACCGTCATTTGTATCTAAGGACAGAACAAAATTCTTGATGGTGTTTACGATCATGTTTTAGTGGCAACTGGAATGGTAATTGTTGGTTTGCTCTTTTACCTTTTTAGAAAGTATCGAAGATACTGCAGGATACAAAAGTCGCTTAGGAAAGCGAGAAAATACTATTTTGAAATGACAAATATAAGGACTACAACAAAGACAACATGGGCCACGAGGAGGACAAAGACAACGATAAGGACCACGAAAAGGATCTCGAGAAGAACCACGATAAGAATCACAAGGACCATGACCACGATAAGAATCGAAGAAGCAAAGACGATAAGGATCACAATAAGGACCATGACAAAGACAAGGACAACGACAAAGACAAGGACCACGATAAGGATCACGACAAGAACCACGATAAGAATCACAAGGACCATGGCCACGATAAGAACCGAAGAAGCAAAGACGATAAGGACCACGAAAAAGACAGCAAGGATCACAATAAGGACCATGACAAAGACAAGGACCACGATAAGGATCACGATAAGAACCACGATAAGGATCACAAGGACCATGACCACGATAAGAACCGGAGAAGCAAAGACGATAAGGACCACGAAAAAGACAGCAATGATCACAATAAGGACCATGACGAAGACAAGGACGACAAAGACAAAGACCACGATAAGGATCACGACAAGAACCACGATAAGATCACAAGGACCATGACCACGATAAGAACCGAAGAAGCAAAGACGATAAGGACCACGAAAAAGACAGCAAGGATCACAATAAGGACCATGACAAAGACAAGGACGACGACAAAGACAAGGACCACGATAAGGATCACGACAAGAACCACGATAAGGATCACAAGGACCATGACCACGATAAGAACCGAAGAAGCAAAGACGATAAGGACCACGAAAAAGACAGCAAGGATCATAACATGGACCATGACAAAGACAAGGAACACGGTAAGGATCACGATAAGGATCACGACAAGAACCACGATAAGAATCACACGGACCATGATCACAATAAGAACCGAAGAAGCAAAGACGATAAAGACCACGAAAAAGACAGCAAGGATCACAATAAGGACCATGACAAAGACAAGGACGACAAAGACAAGGACCACGATAAGGACCATGGCAAAGACAAGAGCCAAAGAACTATGATCAAGACAATAAGGACCACAACAAAGACATGGATAACGATAAGGACCACGAGAAGGATCACGAAATGTACCACGACAAGAACCAGGGCATGATCTCGATAAGGATCACGGCAAGGACCACAATCACGATAAGGACCATGACAAAGACGAGAACCATGCAAGCTCAACAATGTTAACGACAAGGATCACAACAAACACCATGGTCCAAGTCGTGATCCTTGTCGGTGTCCTCGTAGTCCTTACCGTGGACCTTATTGTCTTTGTCAAGATCCTACTTTTGCCATTCAAAATAATATTCTTTTCCCGATTTGACAAGTGACTTTTGTGTCACATGGTAGATAAACCAGTCTTCATCGCAAGTTCTTAAAAAGCAATATGGCAGTCAGATCGATCACAGAGATAGGCTCTCGTTCAGTGAAATATCTGAGGTCACCTGTGCGTGTTCGAAAGCCTTTTCTAGGAGGATAAGTCAGCGCTCTCACTCCCACATCTCAGAGCTCTCGCACGTTTTCCCTCTCGGGCGAGACGTCTTCCTAAATGGTCCGGACTACAACTATTTTAGTAGGTTATTTTACGACGCTTTATCAACATCGCAGGTTATTTAGCGTCTGAATGAGATGAAGGTGATAATGCCGGTGAAATGAGTCCAGGGTCCAGCACCGAAAGTTACCCAGCATTTGCTCATATTGGGTTGAGGGAAAACCCCGGGAAAAAACCTCAACCAGATAACTTGCACTACAACTGTTACCGCTTGCGTGGGGTCGGCTGACAGTCTGGCTTTCTGGGAGTAATGGTGGAATTAAAATAAGTTGAAAAGCCAAGTTATTGGATAGAATAATAGCGTTCTAAGAAATGCACAATGAACATTATTTAACTGAAAGTGTGGAATTGTAGTGAATAAAAATTACATTGAAAAACCGAAATAAAATATCGTGTTACTGATAGGGGTGCGCAGTAAAGAATTAGACCTCCTGTGAATGGTAAATAAAACATTTCTGCCGTTAATATGTGATTCGATATGAGCATACAAAACGACGGAGTGCGCCACTTGATCGGGCCGCTGTTCATTTCCTGCCTTGTTTGTTAGGACTTAGAGCAGGAAATGGCATTTCTGAGAACTGAATACCTGCAGTGCACCGCCGAATATTGACTTCCCATATGGTTAAGCCGTGTTTGGATATTTTGATCTCCATTCGGTCAATATTACGTATCAATTGACAATTTGCACTACGAATGTAATGCATCAGACTCTATATTGTCCATCAGTTGGGTTAAAATAATAAACTAAATCGGATCAACACAATGGACTCGCAGCATGGGAGGGAGTGGCGGCCAGGCAGGGAGTGAAAGTGTACCTGCATTGTTAAGCCTGTTACAGGGTGTCCGCACAGAGGCAGGGTCTGTTTCCGAGCTGCTGTCATGCATGTGTATGACCTGGAACCCGCAGGTTCATTGCCGCTCTCACATAAGCCCGCCATCGGTCCCTATCCTGTGCAAGATTAATCCAGTCTCTACCATCATATCCCACCTCCTTCAAATCCATTTTAATATTATCTTCCCATCTACGTCTCGGCCTCCCCAAAGGTCTTTTTCCTCCGGCCTACCAACTAACACACTACATGGGTTTCTGGATTCGCTCATACGTGCTACATGTCCTGCCCATCTCAAATGTCTGGATTTAATGTTCCTAATTATGTCAGGTGAAGAATACAATGCGTGCAGTTCCTGTAACTTCCCTCTTAGCCCTAAATATTTTCCTAAGAACCTCATTCTCAAACATCCTCAATCTCTGTTCCTCTCTCAAAGTGGGAGTCCAAGTTTCACAACCATACAGAACAACCGGTAATATAACTGTTTTATAAATTCCAACTTTCAGATTTTTTGACAGCAGACTAGATGACAAAAGCTTCTCAACCGAATAATAACAGGCATTTCCCATATTTATTCTGTGTTTAATTTCCTCCCGAGTGTCATTTATATTTGTTACTGTTGCTCCAAGATATTTCAATTTTTCCACCTCTTCGAAAGATAAATCTTCAATTTTTATATTTACATTTCGTACAATATTCTGGTCACGAGACATAATCATATACTTTATCTTTTCGGGATTTACTTCCAAACCTATCACTTTACTTGCTACAAGTAACATTTCCGTGTTTTCCCTAATAGTCTGTGGATTTTCTCCTAACATATTCACGTCATCCGCATAGACAAGTAGCTGATGTAACCCGTTCGATTCCAAACCCTCTCTGTTATCCTGAACTTTCCTAATGGCATATTCTAGAGCGAAGTTAAAAAGTAAAGGTGATAGTGCATCTCCTTGCTTTAGCGCATCATATGCGGGTTGTAATAGAAAATTAGGTTCACTTATTAATTGGGTTATTTTATGTATCATTAATGTAATTATTGTGTATTATTTGTATTGTGTTTTAATTATATTGTGTATTATTTGTATTATGTGTATAATTAAGTTACCATTGCTACCGGGTGATTGCCCACTTGCAGTGTAAATAAATACATACACACAATAGAAAAAAATAACAAATCTAAATGCACAAATGTTACTTTGTTTAGTAACACGAGTCTAAAAAACGTTTTCATCGACAATTTTTCAGCTCTTTCCTGTAATTAGAGCATGTTAACCTCCATGACAGAGTCACTAATATGACACAGAAGCTCAAGAAATACGTGGTGGAGCAGCTGTTTTAAAATCACTAAAATCGGCATTCTATCACAGTCTAGTATATACAGTCGCGAAGCTCAATACGTAATAAATATGCAAACATTAGATAGTTGCTCACCACTAGGATCGCTAATATCGCCTCATTACAGGCAATGCAAAATAGTACCGTCACAGTCTATTGTTTCTAGCACCCTCAAAACTCAAGCTTCGTGACTATATATAATAGACTGTGATTCTATCGCGAGAGAAAAACTGAGATGGTGACAGAACCTCATTCTTGCAACGCAATCAGAAACGATTCACTATTAAAACAAATGAATGGTGATCTCAGACCCGTTGCTACGTTACCAAAGCATGCTTGTTGGCGCCCAGCAATGTGCAATAAAGCCGAGTGTCGGCCACCCAGTGCAGTTGTGCAACAGTCCGATATTACTTTGCTATTCACTCAGTGGTGTCCATAGAGTGCAGGGGGATGGACTTGAGACCCCCCCCAACTCCCCCTCCAACTTCAAACCGGCTCGGACGCTGTTCAGTCAGCCAACGGCTTCTCGTTGAAGGCTCCGGGGTTCAATACCCGGCAGACCTTGTGAGATTCGTAGCGGACAAAACAGGCTCTGACGCAGATTTTGTTCAAGTACTTGCCAAGAGAGAAGAAAAGAAGAGCACAGAACAGAATGAATGAGGAGGGAGCAGAAGAGAATAGAACTGAATTTAAGAGGAGATCAGAATACATGAGAAGACAGTAGAAAAGAATAGAAGACTACAGAGCAGAATATGATATAGAAGACAACAGAGCAGAATATCATATACAAGACAACAGAGCAGAATATCATATACAAGATAACAGAGCAGAATATCATATAGAAGACAACAGAGCAGAATATCATATAGAAGACAACAGAGCAGAATATCATATACAAGATAACAGAGCAGAATATCATATACAAGACAACAGAGCAGAATATCATATACAAGATAACAGAGCAGAATATCATGTAGAAAACAACAGAGCAGAATATCATATAGAAGACAACAGAGCAGAATATCATATAGAAGATAACAAAGCAGAATATCATATAGAAGACAACAGAGCAGAATATCATATACAAGATAACAGAGCAGAATATCATATAGAAGACAACAGAGCAGAATATCATATACAAGACAACAGAGCAGAATATCATATAGAAGACAACAGAGCAGAATATCATATAGAAGACAACAGAGCAGAATATCATATAGAAGACAACAGAGCAAAATATCGTATAGAAGATAAGACAGCAGAATATCGCATAGAAGACAACAGAGCAGAATATCATATAGAAGACAACAGAGCAGAATATCATATAGAAGATAACAGAGCAGATATCATGTAGAAAACAACAGAGCAGAATATCATATAGAAGAAAACAGAGCAGAATATCATATAGAAAACAACAGAGCAGAATATCATATAGAAGACAACAGAGCAGAATATCATATAGAAGACAACAGAGCAGAATATCATATATAAGACAACAGAGCAGAATATCATATAGAAGATAACAGAGCAGAATATCATATAGAAGACAACAGAGCAGAATATCATATAGAAGATATTAGAGTAGAATATCATATAGAAGACAACAGAGCAGAATATCGTATAGAAGATAAGAGAGCAGAATATCATGCAGAAGACAACAGAGCAGAATATTATATAGAAGACAACAAAGCAGAATATCATATAGAAGATATTAGAGTAGAATATCATATAGAAGACAACAGAGCAGAATATAATATAGAAGATAACAGAGCAGACTATCATATATACTGTAAGACAACAGAGCACAATATCATATAGAAGACAACAGAGCAGAATATCATATCAGGAATTGCAACAAAATTATTTACAAGTAAGACAATACAGGCTATTAGGCAAAACACGGGAATTTTACTTGAAGCAAGTAAAGAAATAGATTTCGAAGTAAATCTCGACCACAAAATAGTACGAAATGGAAACATAACAATTCGAAATTTATCCTTTGAAAGGGTGCAAAAATTCAAATATCTTGGAGCAACATTAATAAACATAAATGACACTAACTCGGGGTGAAATTGAACGCAGAATAAATATGGGAAATGTCCGTTATTATTCGGTTGAGAAGCTTTTGTCATCCAGTCTGCGTTGAAAAAACTGAAATTTTGAATTTATAAAACAGTTATCTTACCGGTTGTTATGTATGGTTGTAAAACTTGATTCTCACTGAACAGAGGTTAAGAGTGTTTGAGAATAAAGTGCTTAGAGGAATGAAGTTACAGGAGAATGGAGAAAGTTACACAGGCAGAACTGCACACATTGTATTCTTCAACCGACATAATTAGGAACATTAAATTCAGACGTTTGAGATGGGTAGGGCATTTAGCACATATGGGTGAGTCCAGAAATACATATTTAATTATTTTGCTAATAATTGTAACATAAAATACAATATAAACGGAAAAAACTTTAGCTCGCCCCTGAAAGAATAGAACTCGTACAGAGTGTTAGTTGAAAGACCTGAGGGAAAAGACCTTTGGGGAGACAGAGACGTAGATGGGAGGATAATATTAAAATGGATTTCAGGGAGGTGGGATATGATTTGGATTAATCTTGCTCAGGATAGAGACCGAAGGCGGCTTATGTGAGGGCGGCAATGAACTTCAGGGTTCCTTAAAGACCATTTGAAAATAATTAAGTATGCTTTAACATAGATTTGTAATGATATGAAAATTATAATTTAAAAATATAAATGAACGTAAATAAAAATTGTAAATAAATGTGAATAAATGAAAATAAGTGTAAGGAAACATTAATCATAAATGAATCCTAATGAGAAAAACAGTAAGCGAAGCGAAATATATGTTTAACCTCATATTTTCTTAATCTGACTCCGTATGTCTAAATATTCTGGCAAATATATATTGTACTTGGTTGCTATGGAAACATGCATTGTATACGAGCTACATTTTCAGTAGGTATCTTTTGTTTTGGCGTATACTCTTCTTCAGACGACAGTGACTCAAAAGATGGAACATACTGTATCAAAATCTGATTCAAATGTCATCTATCATCGTCTTGGCCACGGTTCAGAGTCTGGAGGTCGAGTCCTGCGACCTCGACTAAAAGAAAGTTTTCTTTGGTAACAAAGGCAGCACAAAGTGAATTACTGTTCCGCTCGTTATTGCACATTCCCGGCCTGCATAATGCATCGCAATCTAATCTTGGGCGACATTTGGCATAAAGCAGCAGGAGACGTGTGTGGCCTTCAGTCAGCGAAACAGACAGCGTCTGAGTCGAGAAGGCTTGCTAACGGACGATGCAAACACTGAGTATAATTTACTTCATCATTGTACCAGGTATACACAGTATACATATTGAGATGTGATAAACAGACATCAAGATTTGCACGAAAATAATATAGCCTACGTTTACGGATTGCCAGTTACTGAAAAATTCATTTTCGGCATACAGTCCAGTTGGTCTGTGTACAGCGATTTCTACTGAACTACTGGACGGATTTTGTTCATATTCAGTATCTACGAATCAATTCATCAGGCAATGATATACCTACATGAAATACAATTTTAGTACTAGTATGTCTGTGTATAGCGATTTCTACTGAACTACTGGATGGATTTTGTTCATATTCGGTATCTACGAATCAATTCATCAGGGAATGTTGTACATGAAATACAATTTTAGTACTAGTCTGTCTGTGTACAGCGATTTCTACTGAACTACTGGACGAATTTTGTTCATATTCAGTATCTAACAATCAATTCATCAGGGAATGATATACCTACATGAAATACAATTTTAGTACTAGTCTGTCTGTGTATAGCGATTTCTACTGAACTACTGGACGGATTTTGTTCATATTCAGTATCTACGAATCAATTCATCAGGGAATGATATACCTACATGAAATACAATTTTAGTACTAGTCTGTCTGTGTATAGCGATTTCTACTGAACTACTGGACGGATTTTGTTCATATTCAGTATCTACGAATCAATTCATCAGGGAATGATGCACATGAAATACAATTTTAGTACTAGTTTGTCTGTGTATAGCGATTTCTACTGAACTACTGGACCGATTTTGTTCATATTCAGTATCTACGAATCAATTCATCAGGGAATGATATACCTACATGAAATACAATTTTAGTACTAGTCTGTCTGTGTATAGCGATTTCTACTGAACTACTGGACGGATTTTGTTCATATTCTGTATCTACGAATCAATTCATCAGGGAATGATATACATGAAGTACAATTTTATTCCAAGTCGGTCTGTGTATAGCGATTTCTACTGGACGGATTGTGTTTTTCATAATCAGTATCTGTAAGTCAATTTATCAGGGAATGATGTACATGAAATATATTAATTTCAGTACTTTCCTGTGTACAGCAATTTCTATTAAACTAATTTGACGGATTTTCTTTTCATATTCACTATCTACGAGTCAGTTTATCAGAAAATGATACACATAATATATAATAATTTTAGTACAGAGATTTATACTGAACTATTTGACAGATTTTCTTTCTTTTCTTTTTTTAATATTCAGTATCTACGGACCAATTTATTACTGAATGATGGACATGAAATAAAGAGAGGACCGCTCGAATGTACCTAATTTCAATTGTATGTGACTGGTAAACGGTTAAGATAGAAACCTACAGTGACGTTTATATGAAAGGAAAACTCAACAAGTTTCGATATGCACATCACCATATCTGTACGTGAGCTCCAGCTGTCACTGTGACGATATCGAGGCGATGAACGATTTCTTGCCAAGCACGTTGGAGCATGTCTTCTGGAATGCTCTCAATAACCTCTATGATGCGATCCCGAAGATCACGAAGGTCTCTGACTGGGGTGGCGTACAGTTTATCTTTGACGTAGCCCCAGAGAAAGAAATCCTATTGGCGAATTCCACTCATTTGGGTTTGTCATCCGGCTCCAGACGTTAATTAACTGCACTTTGTATGCGTACAGTTTGAGACGTTTGTGGACAATTCGTTGCAATGTTGATTTTGGTACTTGAAGTTTCCGCGAAGCTCTTCTTAATGACTTCCGCGGGCTTCGCTGATTTGATCATTTGCAACCATTTCGTCGGATGTTCTACGACCACCACCATGCTTCTTCAACACCGATCCTGTAGCTAAAAATGTATCGTGCCACTTCTTAATGCTTTTAGCAGTTGAAGCATCATGGTTAAACACTCGCCGATACTCTGCGGTGTCGCTATTTTGACTATCGATACAATCTACGAAAAGAAACCGTGTCTGCGCACTATCTACCGATAGGATTCGAAACTTGTTGAGTTTTCCTTTCATATAAACGTTACCGTAAGGTTCTATCTTCAACCGTTCACTAGTCACATACAACTGAAATTAGGTACATTCGAGCGGTCCACCCTGTATAACAATTTTAGTACTAGTCTATGTACAGCGATTTCTACTAACAACTGGACCAATTTTGTTCATATTCAGTAGGCCTATCTACGAATCAATTTATCACAGAATGACTCACATGAAATTAATAATTTTAGTACTAGTCTGTCTGTGTACAGTGATTACAATTGAACTACTGAACGGATTTTGTTCATATTCAGTCAATTCAAATGAGTAAAATAATATTTTGTCTTTTCAAACACATATTCCGATGGAACTTGTCCAGATTAGAAGCTGGATCTTTCTAGTGTGAAACAGATACCACGGTCTTCAGGCTAATCTAACTTTTTGAAACGTGTCTGCGGCATCAAATCTGGCTATTTCATAAAATTTCTTTCCCTCCTCGAACTATAGTGATAGAAAGGTCGGAGTGCTGGGGTGTTATTTAACACTGTGTGGTCCGTCTGACAGCTGAAGCCACGAGGAAAACAGAGTAACACGGAGGCAAAGCGTCTGACCAGCAGACATGCAACTCTTCCTGGAAAAACAGGGGGGATGACGGCTAATAATAAATAACACCACGATGCAGCACACCAATCGGAAATTCCTCCCCTTCCCGTCACCCAACTCTGCTCCCCTCCAGGACTTCAGTGCATCATAAATGAAAGTTTTTCTTTCAGGTTTTTCCTTCAACTAGGCATCTTAATTGGGTTATTTTGATACCGGATGCGGCCTTCCCGGTACGACTGGGGAGTCCCCATGATGCATTTCCATGGTATGCAATTGTATCATCATGTCTCTATAAAGGGTTGAAGCTTTTCCGTCTTCAGTGCAGCGAGTATACGAATTAAAGTTAGGCAAGCACGAAACGATAAATACAAAATTATATCTTTGGTGTTTTTTATTATTCTTCTTCATTCTTCCAATACAGGCTTATGGTCTGTTCTTTCTTCAGTTCTCGTTGCCTCACACCAAGTCTTCAGACTGGGTCGTCCCCGTCTTCTTCTACTTTCAGTAAGATTATTCCTTGCAATTTTAACAATTCTGATACCAGAGTGCTGCACTGGAGTTAAATCGCTCGCTTGAACTCGGTCGAATGTCGCACGCTCGAGTGAGATAAGATCGGTCGTGATACGCTCGTAATAAATAGAATCACAGTACAAGGTCATCTCACCGACATGTCTTATCTTGTATGGAAGGCGACAGATAAGATACACATATGTTTTGCTCACACGATAAAAATAAGGCTTTATTTTCTGCGTTTATGACAAACGTTTAATGGAACGTACCGAAACAGTAACATGAAGTTAAAAATAAAATAGTATGAAAAACTTCGATATAGGGCTACAGTTATTATTCCTTATTAATAATTATTCAATATTTGATTTACCACATATATAATATGATAGGTCCATACATAGTGTTCCGCCTATATACTGCGACAATGTAGAAACGTTTTACAAAATATTATTGATACAGCAGTAGATTAATAACAATATTAGTACAGAGATGTCACAGAAAATATAATAAAACGAATAATCATGCTGCACAACTGTTACAGACGCAAAGATTGATACACTAATTATTAGAGATTATTATTGTTATTATTATTATTATTATTATTATTATTATTATTATTATTATTATTACTAGAAAAATTTATACATTTCTTGCATTATCGTGATTGTGTTCTCCGTTTATAATAATTAAATTTACATCCAATAACATCTATCAGATATATGGCAAAAACAAAATCACTCCTGTGTGTGTGTGGGGGAGGGACATTTACTTACAACATTTATGTTACATTTTAAAGCAAGTTTTGTAGTTGTACTATGGAGAGGTTAGTTAAACACTGCAAAGTTTTGAAATGATAAACATCTATGATGTTACTACACAGTTCATCACTGTAACAAGAACGAATGTCTAATGCTCGGCTTATACTATTCGAGGATTCATCGCTCGCGACAATTTTACCCATCATGCATGTGCGCTACCTATCGGATTATGCTATGAAATGCTTGGCGCTCGAGCGAAAACGTCCGATGCAGACCTCTGTCTGATACTACCCGTCCTGTTTAAATTTGTTTTCTCCTATATAGTAATAATAATAATAATAATAATAATAATAATAATAATAATAATAACAATATATTTTGCATTCCTGAATCATAGTCTTTTGTTATTATTATATAATTATAATGCAGTTTGGGGATACGAAGGTAAAAAAAAATAATTTTGGGGCATTCAAGCAGAAAATATTGAATACTAGCCTACTTATCTATAGGATATCGGTTTAACCCATTCCCTCTGGCGTAGTTTGCATGTCGCTTAGGACAACATAGGAGAGTTTCAAGCCGAGGGATAGGCGCACAGTCCTTAGGGATGAAAGACAAGCATTATTTCCTTCGTCGGAGGAAATGTAAATATAATTATTAAATTTATGCCCGAAATCGAGTGACTTGTGGGTTTAGAGCCTGAAAGTTTGCTTTTCTTGATATCGGAGAAGTTAACTAGCCTGCTTCATTGCATTTAATTTGCGGTAAGCAATGAGAAATATCACAAAGACAATACAACCCTTTCTGTTGTTGCGGACGGGGAAAACAAAGGAAGCTGTTTCATTATTCTCACTCACCCCCTTCCCCACTTCACCCACTTGCGCTAAAATTCGGGAGATTTTTATCTTGATGGGAAAGTCATATGTTCAAAGTAAAAGCTTTTGAAATGATGGAGTGAGAGAGGGGAAGAGGTAAGAGAGGGGAGGTTACAAATGAAGAGATGTAGTTAAAAGAGAGGGGAAAGAGATGAATAAAAAATGTGGCGGTGTGGGGGGTGGAATAGGGGAGACATTCATAAGAGTTGGCGGTTCCTCAAGGGCAATTAAGTTTTTACCCCATGTGCAAACAGAGATGAATTTTACCGCTTGACAATGAGTGACACCTAACCATTGTCACCTCCACATCGGGAACAATGGGAGGTGCCTCTTAAAAACTCATCTCTTTCTTTCTCTCTTCGCATCACCACAGAAACTGCGGCAAAGATGATGATGTCCGACTTGATAAAGATCACAATTAAAACACTTTTTTATAATTTCTTCAATAAAAGTGTGTATAAAGTCAGTAAAAGGGTTTTTAACACATCACTTTGTATAAAACTCCTACCCTTCACGTCCGAAAGATTAAATTATTCTTTTCAAGACACAATCTCAACCTGTATATTTAGTTTTTTTATAGTATCAGTACACGGGATGACTAGAGACTGTGAAACATCCAACGACTTTTACATTAACTCCAATACAGGAGTGAGTTTAAGCTTATCACTGAATAAAACGAATTTTGCTCCGACTTAAAACAATGTGGCCCTTATGGTTTTGTGTGCGCTGAATCCGAAAATGCATCTCTTTTCTACGTATCACGTAAGGTTTCCAAGATACACTATAATTTCACTTTTCTATAAGCGATCCCCCAGTAAACATCTGGTGTGGGTTAGGAGTTGTAAACTAAAACAAAAGCTAATGCATTTTACGAGTTTATGACTTATTTCCGGTTTCTTATGGTTGTTGGCATGTTCTTTTGTACTTCTAATAGATAAACAGATATTGGTTCCTTCTATTCAGTAAATTTCATAACTATTCAAAGAGAGGTCTACGCAGTGAACCAGCAAGGGTATTGTTTTCATTATTTAAAAGAAAAGTTTATCATTTTGAGTGAAGGCAAATTAAAATAGGGCACTTTCATCGGCTCACAAATTCACAAAGTTATGGCTGACTCTTTGTTTGAGAAAAAAACTTTCCGTTACAGAAAAAATGGCATGATGCGCTTTCAAACATGTTTGCTGAAATTTCCTTGGTAATTCTAGGGCAGATAACTACACAGAACTTGTTGTGAAAACCATGCCAAATACATAGGAGAAAATGGGGTGTAATATGTCTCTCAAAATACACTTTTTACATTCTCATTTGGATTTCTTTCCTCCTAACCTTGGAGCGGTAAGCGACGAGCATGGGGAAAGATTTCATCAAGAAATATCTGAACTGGAAAGACGCTATAAAGGAAGATCATCATCCAACATGCTTGCAGACTATTTTTTGTTACTTGTAAAAGACAGTCCCGGGTCTAGTTATAGACAGAAGTCATCCAGATTAAATATAAGTTTAAATTCCGAGATTTTTTTCATTATACGTATGAAATATCTTTATTGTTGTTCTGTTTTAAACTATGTAACATCATTTTTGTATCCAGTACACATTTTTCAAATATTATTAGGCATTTGAATCTCTAGTGTGTTGTAATTTTACAGTGGCAGTGAAAATTAAAAAAAAAAAATAGTTTTTCATACAAAATTCAATTCACCACAAATTTATTCAACATGGCCAGGTATGGTCCTGATCGAACTGTTTCCTCTGCCAAGATAAACGACCAATACAGGTTATAGAGACTTACCGCGCACCAAACATTAACTTTAAGCATATGATTGCATTATGGGTATTCACTCGCCCACCGACATGGAAGGTTGCTTCGTCAGAAAATATCCATCTATTCAAGAAGTATTTCGGTCGTTGCTGAGTAATTTCTTTTCTTTCTCACGGGATAACAATGATGATACAAAACTCCCGTGCTTCAGTATCATATTGGAACTGAAATGAATTCTACAGAACCCCATTATACATTTTATAGTCATTTTATTTTGTGTCTTCCCAAACGGATCAGACTGCATAATAAATAACGTAGTACAAAAAAAGAACTTAACAAAGATCTCCTTACGACAATATTAATACAGTGAAACTTCCCTTAACGGACACTTTCCAATAGCGGACTCCTCTCAATAGCGGACATTTTAAAATTCCCCTGCAAAATAACATTGGTCCTTATGATAAAATTCTTCCAAATAGCGGACATTCTCAATAACGGACGCGGACACTGAAATGTATCTCCCAACAACAATTAAAACTTCCAAATAACGGACAGCGTGAAAGAAAAAAAAAAAAAAAGACGGTTGCAAATTAAACGGAATTCTTTGCAACAATCATTATCGTGCACTTGAACGTTCTTGCACTTTATGGAAGGTAAGCAGCACAGTTGTTAGTTGTGATACTGTACGTGAGCAGTCCGTACTTTCTTAGTTTGTCAAGTTGAGTTTTAGGAAGTACAGCCACATTAAAAATGTCACAAAAACGCAAACGTTTGTCACTAAAACAGAAAGTGGACATTGTAAAGCATAGTGAGAAGGAGAAATTAAGTTTTCATGAGCTGGCCACAAAGTTTAATGTGGGAAAAACCCAGGTTAGTGATGTTTATTTCATTTACAAAACATTTACTGGTACGATTTCTCTCTGGATGAATACTGTAAACAATCTCACTGTCTACTGTATTGTTCTGTAAAATATAGTGTTGAATATGTATGAGAAATTTTAATGTACTGTATATAATACTAACGATTTTCTAAATAGCGGACACTTCTCAATAACGGACATTTAATTTTTTCCCCGGCGGTGTCCGCTATTAAGAAGTTTCACTGCATCATATCCTTGCAATAAAAAAGCTAAATTAGCCAGCATCGTAGATCAGGCGGTAGATCGGTTACTGATCCGAAATTGTGCTCGGAAATGGGTTCGATTCCCGCTTGAATTAATTACCTGATTCAATTTTTTCTCAGGTTTTCCCAACTGTATGGCGAATGTCAGGTAATCTAGCACAAATCCTCGGCCTCATATCACCAAATACCATCTCTCTATCACTAATTCCATCGACGCTAAATATTTTATATAGCGTCGTTAAATAAATAAGAAAAAAAGAGAGAAAGTTTGTGTTACTACAGGATATTGTTAAGTGACCAATTTATTCTGTACTTCAGTTTTGCTGTCGTGTAGACTCCATAAAATCAACTTCTGTCGTATAAAAGGTCATACTGTTTCGAATTTAAAATTCAACAATTTCTTTTTCCTCTATCTAAAACGCCTTAACTGTATGATCCATACCCCGTTCGCCTTAAAGAATTTCTACAGCGGTACTTGGAAAATATTTCAGAAGGAATTATAAACAGAAATCTCGACATTTCTTCTCTGGCTTTCCTGCAGAGATTACTTGGGCAGTTCAATAAACTCCTGTTACCATGGAAACGGAAGGTTTATCTCCGGTCCCACTTGAAGCTTGTTCTCGTATCCCATCCTAAGACTCAACAATCTAGTTTTCACCCCCACAACCTACAACCTTTTCAGAAACGTTGATGCCAGCAAGAGCTCGATCCAGTTAGAAGAAGATAGTCCTACATAGAAGAAGACTGTTACTAATAATCTTATATTAAAATTTATAACTTTTTATCAGCAATAACATCTTATTGACGTAAACACGTTTGTGCGAGATCGTGCGTATTTGCTTGGTTTCCGCACAAAACCAATCCGCGGAAAGTCTAAAATTCCACATTCAGTATTCCCAACCTAACACACATAACAATTTCCCTCTTCTTACCGCTTAAGTGACATATTGATTTTACTGCTTTAGGCTTTTAACATATTATTTTTAGAGACGTTCAATATAGTAATAATTATAAATTGGAAACTTACCACTGCAATTTCACCTAAATTGCACTGTTAATTATTGCTTTTAAATATTTGCAAAAATTAAGTAAACTCTACAACTCCACTAAAGTTACTGCATTCGTGATGCAAGTAACATTAAGGAAGCCGTGAAAAAATTAACAAGATTCCAGACTCATCATAGACTGGGGGGAAAAAAAGACATTCATTCATTCATTCATTTATTTTATTCCATAGATCTTACATGAGCAATGAAGCTTTAAGATGTGGAACATGTCAACATTTTACAATATTACAATTACAATTTTTACAAATTTTTATAGTTTTACAATTTAGTAATTTTCTACAATTTTTACAATTTTGTACAATTTTTTTACATTTTTTTACATTTTTTACATTTTTTTACATATATATCACGGCCTACTGGAGTATAGTAAACACAGAAAACATTTTAAAGCAACAATGTTGAAGATAGATATTTTTGTTTTGCAAATTTGCCGTCATTGAACAGAAACCAAGATGGAGATTTCATTGCAACTAATTAGAAATTCCTCTTTCAGGTATGTAATAAACGATCTTCGCACAAAATACGATACACGAGCGGTATGTTTTCTTTCAATTCTCGGAAAATAAAAAAGCTCAACTACGTTTCGATTTTTCAAACTTTTCCTCGAACATGAAAACTTCAACATACCGCTCTTGTAACGCATATTACTATTTTAAGACTGCCCATATACACGTCCGGTCTTGCTAATGAAAACTCATATACATACGTTTAACTACCTTATACTTATACAGTGATTAGCTCGTTTATAAATCGTGTTTAAATTTCTGACTAATAATCACTATATAGCCTATGTCGTGTACAACAATACAACTGTTATAGAACTACGTCATAGATACGTCATTATTTTATTACTGAAGGCAACAGGATAACTGAAATTCTTTATTGCAAGCGGTAGTGTGCGCTAGTGTGCCGCTCTAAGTATCGATAGTACAACTAATAGTTTTAAATAAAATTTAACAGAAATATATTACGCTAGGTCAATGATGTCAAAGCAAGCGCATTTTTCTGACCTTGACGTCGTGCGCGGGCATTAAGTGCTAGGTATGCTAGAGGGAATAAGCAACCTGTTGGATTAAGAAAACAGTGGTGCACAAACTTCAAACGGAGCGTGAAATTTTATGTCATTTTTATATGGCTTCTTTCTGTTTGTTATTTTCTATATTGTCTGTAAAACAAAAGTAAGTTACTAACACCTATTTCTTAGCCTAATATTGCAGTTGTGTTTTAAACGTTAATAACATAATGAAGAGTAAAGAAGGAATATTCACACAAATTCCATAATAACTACAATTATACTGTACTAAGTGAATGAATCACATCATTCATAAAGAAAGCGTTATCCCAAAGAAAGACACTGAATATGACATGATAAGTTGAAATTGATATTGATGGTATCTTTAGCCTTATAAAAACAATAAAAACGATATTATAGTACAAAGCAAAGTTGTCTAGGTATATGTTTTAACTGTAACTAATATTACATAATAAAACTCTTATCGCATTATGCTTTTAGGTGATATTGGTGCGCAACTTTCTGTTATCAGAATATTAAATTATCTCGAAATCTGCTGAAGCTATAGAGCTGACGTTTTACCATCACATAGGCACATATCTTTTGTTTGTGATGTAACAGTATTTGCTTTGTTAATTCATTTCCTTACAAACATTTTTCATGCGAATATTTTCAAACATTTCATTACACTATCTTCAGTAATACGTATTTACAATATATTAGATTTACGAAAGCATTGTTTTAGTACCTGTAAGGCTACTAAACAAACATATCTGAAAATTTCACTTTTCTGTAAAGAAAAGTTGAGAATATATTCCTTTTGAATAAAAAAGCAAACTTGTGAAAAATGAACATTAAAATTAAAACTTACGTTCTTATAATGCACTTATACTTCTCAGACAAATCTAAAAATTAACATGGATACAGTTTTAATAACTTCTCTTCCCTTTATCCATTGAATCAGTGCTGGCCATCCCTGTATATTGCTCGACCAAGCGGCATATACCACCTCTTTCGCCTGTCTCTTTCCTTTCCGCTGTAAAGAGCTCAGGCTCTCCTGGGCTCTAAAGCGTGCGCTTGCTCCTATGGGTATCAGTTGACATCACTGCGCTAGGTCAATATATATAGTCGCCGTGCTGAATTAGTTCCCAAGTGGCAAGCTCTATGTTTTTTAAATTCCTGAACTCGAATTTACTGCTAGCAAAAATTGCATATTTACAACTATTTTAAAAATCATATTATTGTAATATATAAAGAAAAATTGTAAATTATGTTTTATTTAACGACTATCGCAACTGCCGAGAATATATGAAGAATAATAAAGTTTAAATGCATAAAGAATAATTTTAAAATATTTTAAAAATAATTACAAAAAAGAAAAAATCTAAATATAAAAGGAAAAAAACACTTTAAATACACATTTTTTTAACGCATCGATATTTGTAATGTGAAACGGTGTTGTCAAGTTAAAAGTAGTGAAAATGATCTCTAGTTACAATTACCAATATCAATACATTGATTTCTACCACCGCCATCCACAGAGAATAAATTTTACTCTGTAAGATGACTATTATTTAAAATTTCAAAACAAATTGCTAACATTTTAAGTCGTCATCAATCAACTCGAGATATGACAACGTTGTTTTATACTCCACGTTCAGTTGACATTCACATGCCATGTCGACCTGGTTGGCAAGTTGGTATAGCGCTGGCCTTCTATGCCCAAGGTTGCGGGTTCGATCCCGGGCCAGGTCGATGGCATTTAAGTGTGCTTAAATGCGACAGGCTCATGTCAGTAGATTTACTGGCATGTAAAAGAACTCCTGCGGGACAAAATTCCGGCACATCCGGCGACGCTGATATAACCTCTGCAGTTGCGAGCGTCGTTAAATAAAACATAACATTTTTTTTAACACATGCCATTGGAAAACGCTAACGTATTATTGGTGGACATGTGTTACCAGTTGTGATTGTAGCGGTACCTATCTGACAAGGCCTAATTCATAAACAAACTCTTATCTTATCTCTTCAAAATAAAACACCCGTTCTGTCAGACGCTGAATATTACGTCATTCACAGACGCAACACTGTTGGTTCCACTGTTACTTCAGATCAAATTAAAAAATAACTTGTATATAGTATCTTCTTTTATGCAATAATAATAATAATAATAATAATAATAATAATAATAATAATCTTCTTCTTCCCTTCAAGTATTGGGCCATATGGCCTGTTTCGATCTCAAAGTTGAATTTTCAATCCAGCGCTTTTTTGAACGACCGAGAGATCTCTTCCCGTTTGGACGATAGTGGAGCATGACTTTTGGGATTCTATCTCTACGCATGCGATGCAGATGATTTATCCAGTTGTTCCGATAATGTTTTACGTGATTAATTACAGGTTCTAGTTGTAATTCTTCCATTAAATCTTCATTGCATTTGTGATCCCATTTCGTATATCCCGCTGTATATCTCATAAGTTTCATTTCATTAGCCGTTATTCTGCTTTCGTCTTTCTTCCTCAATGTCCATGCCTCACTGCCGTAACAAAGTACAGGTCTCGCCAAGGTCTTGTATAGGCGAATTCTAGTAAGCCTTTATACTAGGGAAGGTTTCATAATGTTGTTAATTATTCCCTTTGTTTTGGTGTATTTAGAAATTTTCTGTGAAATGTCTACTTCATCGAAAAAAGATAATGTGTATCCGAGATATGTAAAATAATTTATTCTTTATAATATTTTTGAATCTAAACATATTTTGCTAGGCACAGGGTATTTTCCGCAGAAGGCCATAATTTTAGATTTTTCTTTATTGATTTTCATATCATATTTAATTCCAATTTTGTTAAAATTAAAAATTGAACGTTGTAATTCATCTTCTGAGGATGCCACCAGAGCTAAATCGTCTGCAAAAAGTAATGAACCTAATTGTAAAATATGTCTATTGAGTTATATATATCCATGAGACAATTGTTTCCATTCTCTAATTATTTGATTCATATATAATAATAAATAGCAACGGTGAAAGGCTGCAACCTTGTCTTACTCCTGTATGAATTTCTGTCCATTGCGATAATTTATTGTCACACCTTACTGCAAATAGATTTGTTTTATACATATGATATAACTTATATGGGCTATTCCATATGAAACCGATCAGTAAAAAACCTCGCATTTTTTATACTCTAATTTTTTCCCTATTTATACAAGGTACTGAGGAAAGTGCATTTGAAAAAAATATACTATCGAAAGTCAAACTGTTTTCGTATTGTTGAGCGACAAATTTAGCATATTTTAGAAAAACAAGCCTCTTTCAGCGCTCAGAACTCTGGAACCGTTTACTGCAGAACATTGAACGGGAGCTCATTTTGAAGCTGACATTCGGTAGTTTATGATAAGAAGTAATCCTTATTTTTATTGTATACAGAGTGACAGAAAATCTGATTTTACTTACTTTTAGGCTTTTTGCCAATTTGTAAAAATGTAAAAAATATTGAGAAAAAACCTTGCATTATTAAGAGGGATTCGACATTGTTTGCTTAGTTTCACGGCAATAAGTTTCGGGGGTATTAAATAAATTATTTTCACACGCCTAGACTTGAAAGGAGCAACACAGCAAGTACTGGCCGAGAGATGAAGATAAGCGAGCTTTGGGCGTCATTTTACTCCTGTGTTTATGAAAACCTGTGATAAAGCTAGCCCAGCTATGCGCTACTAGACGAAACATCACGTGTTTATGTCTCCTGGCCTTGCTTGCCTAGGCTAGCTCCCGCCTCACAGTCAGCCGGTTAGCTCACGCGCGTACTATTTATTTTCTTTATTTGATTTTTCAACATTTCTTATTAACGTTGCACCAGTAAAAAATAAGTGTTTATTTGTACTTTCAATGCGGGAGCTAACCATATATTTGAAAAATATTTTTTCGTGGGCAAAGGTGTCTTAATTAAGAAAAAACTAAATTTCTCCATTTCCATAAAAAGTAAGAAAAACTGTTTACATGTCAATATAAACTTTAACTTTTCAGCATCAAAATAAACCATGATTTTGATCATTAGGTGAAAGGTTTCGGAGCCACAAGAGTTTAAAGTTGCTAATTTTATGAAAATACGATAAATTAAAATATTTTAAATTTAAACACTATGAAGTTCTGATGCCTCAAACTTTGCACAAAACATTGTATCATAGTTGTCTACAGACATAAAAAGTTTCATTGTATTTACAAATTGCAAGGTCAATTTTCTCTATATTTCGGTCGATTTGAGATGGAATAGCCCATATGTTCGCTGTAAGTTGTTGTGAAGCATGGTCTGTGGCTAATACATTTAATAATTTATTTCTTTTCATCGTATCGAATGCTTTTTCCAAATCAATGAAAGCAATTAATAATAATAATAATAATAATAATAATAATAATAATAATAATAATAATAATAAAGTTGGTATTAAACCACAGAAGTAACCCTCAGAAGCAAATTAAAGACTTAGGAACTTAGAAAGCGATATCCTTAAATGCTATCTCAACAAATTGAGCTATTAACTTGGCAGAAAAGAGGAATCCCTTCATAAATGTGCCAAACTCGAGGGTGGGGGTGTAGAAGATCTGAGAAAAGATAATGAAGACATCAATAAGGTCTTACGAACAAATTTCTTTCGAAGGGGAAGATGGAAAAAGTATGGAAGAAATTGTGGCCGCACCATTAAGCCTACAAGCACGTCTTCGGGAAGCTGCCATCTGCCGCCAGTTCTTTACATTTGTTTTCTTTCGCTTTATGTCAGTCATAAGTGCAAGGGAGGGGGGCAGAATTTAGTATTCTGGTCCAGGCATCTAGGAACAGGCTTGCAGGAAAACCAAAGTCGTTATCGATTTCATCATCATAATTATGAAACTGATTTTATCCGTCATGTTACATGGCAAAACGTCAATAATAATAATAATAATAATAATAATAATAATAATAATAATAATAATAATAACAACATCATTTGCATAAGCCCGCCATCGATCCCTATCCTGAGCAAGATTAATCCGGTTCCTAGCATTATAACCCACCTTCCTCAAACACATTTTAATATTATCCTCCCATCTACGTCTCGGCCCCCTCAAAGGTGTTTTTCCCTCAGGTCTTCCACCTGACATTCTATATGCATTTCTGGATTCAGCCATATGTGCTAGATGCTCTGCCCATCTTAAAGGTCTGGATTTAAATGTTCCTAATTATGTCAGGTGAACAATACAATGCGTACAGGTCTGCGTGAAAATTATATTATTAACAACAATTCAATGATTATGAGATAATGTACGATAAGGTACAGTACTGTATAAAAGTATACATAATAAAATAGTAGCAAAAGGTTTACGTATTAACAACAATTCAATGATTATGAGATAATGTACGATAAGGTACAATACTGTATAAAAGTATACATAATAAAATAGTAACAAAAGGTTTACGTATTAACAACAATTCAATGATTATGAGATAATGTACGATAAGGTACAATACTGTATAAAAGTATACATAATAAAATAATAACAAAAGGTTTACGTATTAACAACAATTCAATGATTATGAGATAATGTACGATAAGTTACAATACTGTATAAAAGTATACATAATAAAATAATAACAAAAGGTTTACGTATTAACAACAATTCAATGATTATGAGATAATGTACGATAAGGTACAATACTGTATAAAAGTATACATAATAAAATAGTAACAAAAGGTTTACGTATTAACAACAATTCAATGATTATGAGATAATGTACGATAAGGTACAATACTGTATAAAAGTATACATAATAAAATAGTAACAAAAGGTTTACGTATTAACAACAATTCAATGATTATGAGATAATGTACGATAAGGTACAATACTGTATAAAAGTATACATAATAAAATAGTAACAAAAGTTTTACGATGAGGTATAATTATATTTATTATTTCAGAAGTTTACAGTAAATATCTTAAATAAATCCGTAGGCATCTTACATAATCATTTATAAAATGTTTAATTTTTAAACTTTCTAAATTGCATATTATATTATGATTACTACTTATTGTATTGATTTTTCTCTCTATTCCATATATGCATTTTTTTTAATTGTTTTCCGGACCTATATGGTCATCTGTTATAACAGGCGAATGTATTAATAATAATAAACATGAATATGTTTAATTTTTTCCCCTAGTTTTACAAAATAAATCTAAAAGAATTGAGACCATTGAAACTTTCTAAAGAGATTACAGCGGTATGTAAAGTAAAATTCAGATATGATGCTTAAAATTTGAGCGAGATGAAAAATTTGGAAATAATATATATGTAATTTTAAAAACTCTCCGCTGCTAAGTCTATAAACGCAAAACTTGAACACATAATTAATTAATTACTGATATCAATAGAAATATCTGTACAAAAAATCAAGTCTCTAGCTTAGAAATAGGCCTACATACAACAGTAATTTCACCCATTACGGGTAATGAATTATAGATGTTTCATTTCCATCAGACAGACACACGGAAAAACAAGACTTAGAGATGTTGGCATGTACAGTGCATATCTTCCAATGTTAAAAAACGTTCAGAGACATTTGGTACAATTCATATGGTTCAAGGATAAAAACATGCAGGGGTATTTGGCATAATGCATATGGTAAAAAAAAAGTCCAAAGACATTTGTTACAGCATATTTCGTATTTTGAAACATACTTTATAATTATTATATCGACAGCCCAGTTCGCAAAGGGAACATCACAAAATGTACAGCTTTGAGGAAACTGCATTATAAAGCTTCATGTTGTGTGGGAAATCCAATTAACATACCCTAATTTGAAACTTATAGTACATATAAATTCATTTCAATCATGTTTAAGTAATAGAAACCTGGTAACTAAAATTCATAATCAATTTAATAATATCTATATATATAATTTGAACTGGTAATGGAAATTACAAGGAAAACGGCTGAACGGATTTTAATAAATGACCCCTCATTTTGAAGCTTGGAACCCAAAGTTTTTCGGAAAAGTAATAGTTTTCAGTGAAATGTAAATTTTCCTACATGATTTTCCTGTTTTCCAAAATCCATCTGTTGTCAGTTTTGAGAACTAATTTTATCGAATCACGGCCGATTTGATTGAATTTCAGAACAAAACACACACTACAATAAACAATAGGCTATTACACGAAGGCCATGACCTGCAGGATTGCCGACATATTTAGAGCTCAATTCAATTTGTTATTAAAAACTGATTCTGCAGTGTATAATAATTTTCTGAGTACAGCTGTGTATTGGATATTCAAATCTACGAAACTTGAGGTGGTTTGATGACATTATTACCATCAGAAATTAAATATTATTATAGTTAATATGATGATGCATCTATTTTTTCATTAATTGTACATAATATTGATGCTATATTGATGACATGAAAGTGAAACGTTTTGTGGTTATGTAAGTAAATGTAGAGAATATCTTAATTTAGATCTTCATTTTTATAATTTACTGAGTGGCTGCTATATATAACTACAAAACTTAAGATAATAATATTGTTATTAAAAATCAAATATTTTTTACTTATTAACCCAGTGGGGTTGGGTCTTTTTCATATACTTAATGGCGGTGTAGTGTAGATATTGATATGTGTCAGTATTGGCTCGAGAGAGCGCAAAAATTACAGTTCCTAAGGAAAGTTCAAAAGGTATTACTTGGGCCTACTGATAAAATAAGAGGCCTAGAAAATTTTGTAGTCTCCAGATCATTTTAGCAAGATCTCTTAGTAGGATAAAATGATTTTACGCTCTACATTTCAAGTTCTACATGCAGCAGCTACACGAAAATGCTATTGTTCGAAAGCTTAGCAAACCTGACTTTTTTTTAACTTTTGCCTACAATCCACAATGACCTGAAATAGCTACTGCTATCGTCCTGACATTGATACTTCCGTTTTCGCGTTGAAACTCAAAAACTGAAGTTGGATAGGTTCAAGAGAAAGTATTTGACCTAAGAAAATCCATTCAGAGGGAGTATGTTTCATTATTATGGAAGCAAATAACTATTAAAAAGACAAGTATTCTTCATTGAAAATAAATCTGAAAAATTTTTATTTGAACGTCTAACGAACTTAGTTTGCAGCAGCATTTGCTGCACAAGCCACTAGTTCAAAATATAAAATTAGGTATGCACAAGGTACAGTCTCAGGGTAAATTCTATTTTTAATATTGATCCTATATAAATCATAAAATAATAATACGCAATATAATGTAACATTGATTTCTCTTTCTATTAAACAATTTTTTCTGACGTTATTTATGGCTTAGAATTTCGTTTGTGAAACTCAATAAAACTGCAAATTTATATTTGTGTTTATTGCCGACTTACAGTCAATTGGAGGCAATGGATCAAACAGTGCACTTATCATGTAACAAAAAACCATTAAACCCAATATAACCATCGAACTCAATATCCTGGACTCTTTTCAACCGTGGACCATATGGATTGTATCAAATATAACCACTGAAGAAACTATCTTGGACCTTTCTAAATATTAGACAATATGAATTATACAAAATATAATCATCGTATCAAATATCCTGGAGCTTTTTCAACATTGGACCATATGGATTGTATCAAATATAACCATTGTAGAAAATATTCTGGACCTTTCTAAACATTAGACAATATGGATTGTACCAAATATAATCATTGCACCAAATATCCTGGACCTTTTTCAATATTCGGCTATATGGATTGTATCAAATATAACCATTGAAGAAACTATCTTGGACCTTTCTAAACATTAGACAATATGAATTGTACCAAATATAATCATCGTACCAAATATTCTGGACCTTTTTCAACATTCGACTATATGGATTGTATCAAATATAACCTTTGACGAAACTATCTTGGACCTTTCTAAACATTAGAGAATATGAATTGTACCAAATATAATTATCGTACAAAATATCCTGGACCTTTTTCAACATTGGACCATATGGATTGTATATCAAACATAACCATTGACGAAAATATCCTGGACCTTTCTAAACATTAGACAGTATGAATCGTACCAAATATAATCATCGTACCAAATATCCTGCACCTTTTTCAACATTGGACTATATGGATTGTATCAAATATAACCATTGACGAAACTATCTTGGACCTTTCTAAACATTACAGAATATGAATTGTACCAAATATAATCAACGTACCATATATCCTGGACCTTTTTCAATATTCGGCTATATGGATTGTATCAAATATAACCATTGACGAAACTATCTTGAACCTTTCTAAACATTAGACAATATGAATTGTACCAAATATAATCATCGTACCAAATATCTAGATCTTTTTCAACATTGGACCATATGGATTGTATCAAATATAACCTTTGAAGAAAATATCCTGGACCTTTCTAAACATTAGACAATATGAATTGTACCAAATATAATCAACGTACCATATATCCTGGACCTTTCTCAACATTCGAACATATGGATTGTACCAAATGTCACTGGATTTTTCTATTTGTACGAAATGTCAATCTATCATTACTGCTGTTGGAATATATGGATTGTATAAAATGTACGATAATCTATTGGAATGTATGATTGATGATTCAAGTGAAGAAAATATGTGGAAACATGACATACGATATGTCTCATTTCAGTTTTGAGAAAAATTTTCAGTTAGGGGTGTCCTGATTTCCTATTTTAGACGTACGCCGTGTGCTTCATGGACGGCGCTTTCCCGAACACACTGTATGTATTACATCATTAAGGAAAGATTCGCGGCCTATATTTTTTTTACGGTTCCTAAGCCATAGTCTGTTGTTCCCTTTTACAAATTGTCAAAGCTTGCTCATTTTTAAACATTACCCACTTATTAAGTTATTTTCTCGAAGTTTTTATACATAGGTTTCTTATGGCAATGTTAAATCCCCATGTCCAGAAGAACACACTGTAGATTCCAATACATTAATTTGGTAAAATGTGAAACAACATATCTAGTACATGCATTATTTTGTGTAACATTTTTGTTGTTGCGGTAGTGGTGATTGTACTGGTGATATCGGCCAGTGAAAAACCATTAATCGTAAATGTACGCAGGCATTTTTTACAATGTTGGTCGTAAAACAGTTGAATAATACATTAGCATCTGTCAATGATTTAACAGCCAATACGAATTAACACCGCGCGTGTTTTAAACGGAGTGACCTTATACACGATGTCGTTTGCAGTAAGAGCATGTAGATCCCAATCAGATGCGATTAAAAATTCAACGGATAATCAAACATGCAAACGCAACATTGGTTATGAAAGAATTATCATGCAAAACAAAGAGTCTAAATCTCTTAAAATTTAGTAGGCGCATATAAATGAAAAAAGCATGCGATGTTCCATGGAGGAGCTTTCCCCTCGCTTCCCCAGAGCATCGCATCGCATCGGAGTGTTTATTTATCTGAGATTTGAAAATCCACGGCGCGCCGACGGAAATAAAAAAGAAGCTCGTGCCAACTGCAGGCGATTATTAAGGTGAGCGGTTTTTTTTTTCATTTCAGTGGAGAAATGAAAGAGACTTCAACGGTGAAACATTAAATCCCGAAGCTAATTCACACGGTATTTTATATATCCGGTCCGTACCTCCGAGAAAAGCACACACAACACAATCTCCGTAATTTAAAATCAAATGGTTACTTTCAAAACTGCAGTTGCTAGGCAACCGAGATTTAATATGAAAGTGTATTTAACTCGCAATTTTCTAGCAATGCCCAACTTAATAAATATATTAGGCCTAAGAGCCGACTGTATAAACCATTTAATCTTAGATCAGAGTATCTTAAAAGTGTTTATTTCAGTCACTGACTTCACAGCATATGTTTAAAGTGCTACACCTTTACATTACATATTTAAAAGACGTATGAACGTTTTCGTTGGTCTACGCCAACATCATCAGATACGAAGTACATTTCAGCAATATCAATGCTCTCTACATAATATCTACAAATACAAAACATATTTAGTGGCATGCAAAATGAGACATATTAAAAACCAACATTGCTGTGATACACATTGACATTCTATATGACTGCCTTGATTGTCACTTACTTAAAATACACGTATAAATTACAAAAAATATTAATTTACATATATATATATATATATATATATATATATATATATATATATGCAAGTCTTCACATAGCCTATGAGATAATAAACTGACATGATTTAAAAGTGATAAAAATAATAAAATATAAAACTAAGATAAAAAAGTATTATAAATGTGAAGAGTTGCAAGATTACAGTAATTACATTTATTATATTCCTATTTCTGTAATCTTGCAACTCTTCACATTTATAATACTTTTTTATCTTAGTTTTATATTTTATTATTTTTATCACTTTTAAATCATGTCCTTTTATTATCTCATATGTGAAGACTTGCGCATATATATATATATATATATATATGTATATGCAAATCAATATTTTTGTAATTTATACGTGTATTTAAAGTAAGTGACAATCAAGGCAGTCATACAGAATGTCAATGTGTATCACAGCAATGTTGGTTTTTAATATGTCTCATTTTGCATACCACTAAATACTCGTAAGTTTTGCATTTGTAGATATTATGTAGAGAGCATTGATATTGCTGAAATGTACTTTGTATCTGATGATGTTGGCCTAGACCAACGAAAACGTTCATACGTCTTTTAAATATGTAATGTAAAGGTGTAGCACCTTAAACTTATGCTGTGAAGTCAGTGACTGAAATAAATACTTTTAAGATACAATATAGACTTCTCTGAAAATTAAAAAAGAATTGCAAAATCTTAGATCAGAGGTTAAATTGATCCTTGTTCTAGCTGAACTTGGAATTTTGTGTTGTATAAAATCTAATCTGAGATTAATTTGTCTTAAACTAAAGTCAACTTTGACTGAAGAAATTTCTCCGATTAAGTTAGATGATCCAAGTTCAGTTATTTATTTTCTGTTTGAAGTATACGAGTGACAGATTGTGCAAAAAGAATAACCATTATTATTAAATATATGGTAGATACATTTATATACATTTTTTTTCAATTTCTTGCCTTAATATACAAACATTCTTATATTTTATAAGGCTTTATCGTGTTCAGCAGTATCAAATAACATAACCTATAATTATATTATGTTTATAACAACCATTAATATTATGTACATTCATAAATTTTCAATTAACTGTATTACTGAACGAAAATTGTCGTTTTATAAAGCTTTATTATGTTTAGCAGTATCAAACACCATAACATAACAATTTGGAGAACGGTCAATCTTCTTCTTATTGTCCGCCATTATTTACAACGCACAAAACAAACCAGTGTCTCCAACAGTGTGTGCGGAAAGTCGCTAAAAAGTAGTTGGATAGTCGCTAGATTTCTTATTATCAACAAAGAAAGGTTAAATTTTGTCACTATGAGGCGCTAAAAAGGTCGCTAAATCCCTATTTAAGCAATATAAAAGTTAAAAGAAATTGTCCTCGAAAAAGAGTTAAAGTCGCTAAATTGGCAACACTGAACAAACCTGTACAACATGGCCCGCGCATCACATACTTCACCTGTTTATGCGATGTTGCCAAGTCCTTTTCACTGAGCTTAGATTGCATTTGAACCAAGGTAATTTGATCGCAGAAAAGTTTTATACAATAGAAGAAGTGTCTGGACTCGGTTCACTTTCCGATCTTCGATCAAAATTGATCTTTAGTCAGGGAGTTTTATACAATTGGGCCTAAGAGTGGCAAATAAGTAAGGAATGGGTTAAAAGTCGCTTTCCCCAAACACTTCTTTACGTTCAATTTACATTTGAGGAACATAGTATCAAATTTAGACAACTCCATATTTTTTCGATTTCGAGATCTCGAATGTTTCTCATAGAATTTTCTATCCTGAATTCGATTCTGGAACTGTTTAGGTTAAAAAACGGACAAAACACAGAGAAAATAGCACTTAATTGTGCGCTTTAGAATCAAAATGTAGACAACTCCACTGTGGCTTGGTTTCAAATTAGGACAACTCCTTCAGTAACCAATGAAAAGCCCACATTCGTACCACCTTTTCCCCATCACGCAACGCGAATCCAACATGGCTGATTGTTTATGTAATCGGTTTGTGGATGAATAAGACGTACCGTTTTACGTAAATTTACTTTGTAAAATTATGTTACATCGTTATTTCATTAAGAATATGGAAGTTGATACCAAAGAAGTTCTTCAAAAGGAAGCGAGGAAGCTTCATTTGGTTTCAAAAACAGACAACTCCATGACTTGGTTTCAGAGACGGACAACTCCACTTTTTAAACTTAAATTGCTACTTGAATATTAATTTTAATCACATTTTGAGACTGAAAAAATGTTTCTATGACCCATGAGAATGTTAAAAAAATCTACGTATAACGGTGACATTGGTTTCCAAGGATCTAGTTTTTCGCCTCTTCTGTAAAAAAAGCAAAAGTGGAGTTGTAGCCTACAACTTTGATACCAAGCTCCTCATTTGACTACACATTCCTTTACAGATTTTGTTCAAAATGGAAACCTTGTTTCTCGATACACAATTCACAACGTTTAGACACTGATTTACAGATGGCAGAACATAACTCGCTATTTTCATCGATTTTCACGCATTATTGTTCGATCATCTTTCGCAACTGATGCAGATCCAGCGGTTTCTGAGCAAAAACATCATTTTTCAGGATACCCCACAGAAAAAAATCACATGGCGTCAGGTCGCATAGTCCCGGTGGCCATTGTGTTCTGCCACGACGGCCAATCCATTCATGGAATTGCTGGTTCAAGAAAACTCTCACTCCTACACCAAAATGAGGTGCTTCATCCTGTTGACATATTAACTGCATTTCGGCAAAACGAGGGCTGTTTTCAAGACATGACATCGGAAAAACAGTTGACACACGAACATGGTTCCCAACCCACCACTTATTACACAAACTAATTCGTTTGTTCAAGTCATGGCATCTGTATACGTGCACAGTACAATATGAAACCTAAGAACAAATATTGGGGAAAACGACTTTTGAACCACCCTGTACATTATATTTTGCCTACACTGACCGGCACAAAAACGAAACATTCACTTTTTTTTTTAATTTAAGATAGCCTATGGATAAAAACTTTAAAAACTTGAACGTTTTGAATAGCATTGCCATTTGTGTTTGGTAGAGCTACGCTAGGAATTTATTAAGACTACATAGAATAATTATATTCGAACCAAAAATAATTTCCGGTTCTGAAACTACGGGTCTTCCTTAAAAAAGGGGACAAGACTAACTGTATTACCTTTCGAAGAATTTCACTTTTGTTGACGCCTCATAAAACTGTGTCCAATATTATTTTGAGAAGATTAACTCCATATGTATATGAAATTATTGGGGAACATCAGTGTGGTTTTACGTGTAATAGATCGAAAAATGGAGTATAAGGGCACAGTATGTCTGTTATTCATAGATTTAAAAATGCATATGACTCGGTTAAGAGAGAAGTTTTATATAACATTCTTATTGAATTTGGTATTCCCAAGAAACTAGTTCGATTAATTAAAATATGTCTCGTTGAAACGTACAGCAGACTCCGTACAGGCCAGTTTCTGTCTGATGCTTTTCCAATTCACTGCGGGCTAAAGCAAGGAGCTGCAATATCACTTTTACTTTTTAACTTTCCTCAACAATATGTCATTAGGAAAGTTCAGGATGACAGAGAGGGTTTAAAATTGAACGGGTTACATCAGCTGCTTGTTTATGAGGATGACGTGAATATGTTAGGAGAAAATCCACAAACGATTAGGGAAAACACAGGAATTTTACTTGAAGCAAGTAAAGAAATAGGTTTGGAAGTAAATCCCGAAAAGACAAAGTATATGATTATGTCTCGTGACGAGAATATTGTACGAAATGGAGATATAAAAATTTAAAATTTATCCTTTGAAGAGGTGAAAAAATTCAAATTATACTGTTTCTCCTTTTTCTTTTAAAAGCTTCCTTGGTGATTGCTGTCCTCCTTTTGACTTCCTGGCAGCAGCTCATGTTACAGCTTATAGTACACCCCAAGTATTTGAAGCTGTCTACTTGCTCTACTGCCTCATTTAGAATTCGCACGTTTAGATTCTTTATTTTTCTTCCTATGACCATGATCTTCGTCTTGTTTGCATTTATTATCATGCCGTACTGCTCACAGCTGTCATTTAGCTCCAGTAGCATATCCCTTAGTATCATCTCCTCTTCCGCTAACAACGCCATATGTTTAGCAAATCTTAAGCACTTTATTCTTCTTCCTCTTACTATCACCCCTACCATCTTCTGAGAACAGTTCTCCACTAAATCGTCCAAGTAGATGTTGAATAGGGTTGGTGATAAGGGACATCCTTAACCCTTTGAAGCATAGTGGTTGTTCAGAAGAACATCCGTTTTCTTGCTTCTAAATTTTACGGCACAGATATTTCACCAAGGAACCGCCTCTTGAGTATACATAGAGGTGCCATATATGTTTTGAAATTGTGTGCAGAGTTAAAATGTTGAAAACAATTGATCGAAGCTTTGGTATGATCCATGAAATGAAAAAAATTAATTTGTGCCGCAAAGGGTTAACGTACTCCTCTCCCTATTTCACTTCCTTCTGACATTTCTTCCCCTACACTGACTTTAACTAGTTTGAGGTAATTGCGAGCAATTGAAATCTTTGCGACTAGTGGTAATTAAAAATTACATAAAACACTGATTGAAGATTTTCACATTGCACAACGTCGGCAGCACTGTCGCAACTCTAATTATTGTTGAGCGAGAGCTAGGCACGCGTTGCAAGCACTATTGAACTTGATGCCTGGACGTGCCTGGAATTGGAAGCCAAAGTGCACTTAACAAGTTCCAGTGAAACCAATGTCATGCAACAGGTCCGTAAAAACAAGAATGCGTGTCTGCAGACGACATTGGGGCTATATGTGCTTAGCTTATCTTACGCTACGTCATTTTCATTTTGCGCATTCATAGCGACGTTTACTTTAAATCCAATTACCTGGTTTCTACAAATATTCTAGTAGGCTACATCTACAATTATTGCATCACTTTGTATTTTACTTGCATATAAAGTAATGCTTGGTTTGATTTAAAACATTTCATATCCATAGAAATTCATTTTGAATCTTGCGTACACTACTTTTAACACTTGAATATAAGCAATTGATTAACTAGAGGACTTGCTCGTGTTAATTATACAGGGACATCGTTTTATTTTTACTAACATTTCTAATATTAACCTGGCTATACTTTTGGATCAACGGTTTACACCCCCTTCTACGACTGGTGTTCGATGATACTGGCATAATATACAAACAAATCACTTTACTAGTATAGTATAGGAGGGAAGAAAAGTAGTTCATCCATTTACGTAAACTAGGAAATATCACGCTTTTGAGTTTGATAATTTTCATTAGGTTTTTGTTTAATCAAAATACGGTACAGTATTAACAATGAGTGTTTTTACTCACGAACTGAGCTGTCCATGCGGACGTAGTCATTATGCAGTGTATATTATACTGTCTACAGCACATTAGCGTACACTATAGAGAATGAAGTAAAATTGAAAAATAATCATAATATGGATATTTAAACACATTTTCAAAATGGTGGCCGTTCATTTCAATACAGGCTTCAGTTCTAATGTGTGTAATTCCAATTACCAGTTTCGTCCTTCGTACTAGTAACTCATGTTGAAATAATTCTACCTACTCTCAGAGTACCTTACGTACAGTAAATTCAATCTTCATTTCTGCTCGATCCGAAAAGATAAAATTACTAAGACATGCTATCTACTGTCCGTCCAAGTGGTTTTGTCGCAGGGTCGTAGAAAGGGGGGAAATCACGTGACATTTAATTACTTAACGAGGGCCTTTTAATTAAGTTATTTTAAACAGTTGTATAGATATAATATTACGTAGACGTCAAATTCCTAACAGGAATTAATGTTCTCAGAAAAGAACTAAGACTGCCCAGCCATTAGTCTTTACAGAGAGGAGAATAGAAGCAGGTGGGGGAAACCGGAATGCGACGTAGGCAAATGGACGAGAGTACCTGTGCGAAAATGATGCAATATTGAAAACTCTTTCGTCACTGGAAAACGCGAACATATTTTTCGAACGTACTGTTTATTGTGACAGTAAGGCTACTAGACTGTATATGCGGTCTTGGATCTGTGTGGAGGGCGATTGAACTTCATTAGTAGAAGGGGTGGGAGTGAAGTACATTGAAGAACTCAGGTACAATACAAATTGAAGTAAAAATAAAATGATGTCCCTGTATAAGTTTGTGCGGCTTACAGCTGTTTCGGTGCTTCATCACACCATCCTCAGAGCCTACTAGATCTCGGCGTCATCTAGAACTTCTCTGCCTGTTATGTGGGTGCGTTTGATCGTTGAGAGGTGTTGAAAAGTGGAGTCAAATAGTGTGTGTGTACTGAAATTGATCTGTGTGTTGAGAATTTGATCGGGGTGTGTTTTAGTGTGTTTGTATATTTCGTATTGTTCTAATGTGTTGAGTTTTTGGTTCTTGGGTTGTATGTGTAGGATTTTCATGTCCGCATTTATGTTATTGTATGTATGGTTAGCATTGGTTATGTGATCGGCGTATGCAGATGTATTGTGTCCTCTGGTTATTGCTTTAATGTGTTCTTTGTAGCGTGTAGGCCGATCACATAACGAATCACATAACAATAACATAAATGCGGACATGGAAATCCTACACATACAACCCAAGAACCAAAAACTCAACACACTAGAACAATACGAAATATACAAACACACTAAAACACACCCCAATCAAATTCTCAACACACAGATCAATTTCAGTACACACACACTATTTGACTACACTTTTCAACACCTCTCAACAATCAAACGCACCCACATAACAGGCAGAGAAGTTCGAAATGACGCCGAGATCTAGTAGGCTCTGAGGATGGTGTGATGAAGCACCGAAACAGCTGTAAGCCGCACAAACTTACATAATTAACACGAGTAAGTCCGCTAGTTAATCAATTACCCCTAGAAATTCTCTCTTTAAGAAGTACCCTGAGTACTTAAGTTTTTTAAGTTCTTTTTGTGTTAAAAATACTCTATTAAAGCTTATTGATGATTCAGTCTTCAAAGATTCTCATAGCCATGGAAACCGTTATCCGTTAAAAAATGTGACTTTCAAACACGTTCGTTGTCATGGAAACGTTATACGAGTATATTAAAAATTTCGGCTGCCGAACATTTTGAACTCAGTAGGCTATAAACTTGATATTATATTCAAACAAAAATTTGTATTACGAAACATTTTTAACGCAATATAAACTTCATAATTATATTAGAACAATTATACGGTTTCAAACATTAATATCACTGTAGTTGTAACCTATAGCATATGTATTACAGTAACTTATAACATCATTAGCAGAATTTGGAGCAATTTCAACGATCCTTGTATTTTTCACAGCAACATGAAAATTTAAAATGCATGTTTCTCAAAACTTTAAATTTTGAGTTGTGTCCGTTTTGAACTGGCCCGTCGATATAATATTACAAGTATTATTCGGATTCCAACAATTTTGATCGGAATGGAAACGTTATTAAAACAATAATTTCCATTCGAGACATTTTCGTTGCCACGGAAACGTCATAATTATATTTAAAAAGTAATTCAGTTTCCAAACATTTTCGTTGTCACGGAAAGATTATATTATATTAAAACAATAATTCGGATTTCAAACATTTTCGTCGGCATGAAAATATTTATTAAAATAATTACGATTCCGAACATTTTCATCGACGTGGAAAGTAACCTATATTATAATAATTTGGATTCAAAACATTTTAATCGGCATGGAAAAGTTATGCATTGAAACAATCATTCATTTGGAAACATTTTAATTGGCGTGGAAACGCATGTTAAAATCGTTTGTAGGCTATTCCAAGCATTTTAATCGACCTGGAAATGTTATACATTAGAACAATAATAAAATTCGTTTCCAAACATTTTCGTCGGAATGGAATAATTTGGATTGCAAACATTTTCATCGATATGGAAAAGCTATATATGAAAACTGTAATTCGTTTACAAACGTTTTCGTCGCCATGGAAACAAATATTAAAATAATAATTTGAATTCCAAATGTTTTCATCGGCATGGAAACGTTATACATTAAAACAAAAATATTCGTTTCGAAACTTTTTCATCTTTGCGGAAATGTGTAGGTCCTATTAAAATAATTTCGATTCCAAACATTTTCATCCGCATTGGAAAAGTTATAGATTTAAACAAGAATTCGTTTCCGAACATTTTCAACACAACAGAAATTTTATAATTATATAAAACAATACCGGCAGTTGGATTTCCAAACTTTTGAATGCAATAGAAACGTTAAATAACTTAAACAATAATTCAGCTATGGAAATGCTATAAATAAAAACAATAATTACATCAATTTCAAAACTTCTCGTTAACAGTAATAACAATGGTAGTGATAAAATTACTTGTTTGGAAACATTTTCACAGGCAAACGATGCCTTGTATCAGTAAAATAATTTTGTTTTAAATTATATCTTTCTATGCGTTCAAAACAATTTTGGAATCCAAAGTAATTGAAACAGAGAACAATGGTATGGACTCGTGAACTTTGAAAGACGAACATCAGTTTCAACCCATTCAGGTATCCATATTTTAAGATGACTATTACACTTTTACTACGTCATACTACTTTCGACCAATACAACGATACGAAAGGACGTCTTTCAATAAATCATGGCTGCTAATCGCACAATTTTACCGCTTCCCTAGCATTTGTTTAATTTTATCGCTTCGCTAGCATTTGTTTGTTTTTATCATGACCCCAGCATTTGTTTGTTTGTTTGCCAACATTTCAAACAGCAAATTCCTTACGGTACTATAAAACATGTTTTGCGATCGTAATTTGTTTCCAGCATAGATAGTCGACTGAAAATGGCGGCTCCGTTCAAACGTATTGATGAAGCTAACATTAGTGAAATAGAATTTCAGTAAGTCAATTAATATCTATTTTATTGTATTAGAGTATTTTAGTCCACCGCCGTGGCGTCGTGGTCTAAAGACATCCTGCCTAGGACTCGAGTTACGGAATGCGCGCTAGTTCGAGTCCTCATGGAGGAAGAAATTCTCTCATGAAATTTCGGCCAGTGTATGGGACCGGTGTCCAACCAGCATCGTGATGCATTTGGGGAGCTACGATAGGTAGCGAAATCCTGTTAAGCAAACCAGCTATAACGGCTGGGGGGCTCATCGTGCTAACCACACGATACTTCCATTCTGGTTGGATGATCGTCCACCTCTGCTTCGGCACGTGGCCGTGAGGTCAGCAGCCGGTTGGTAGGTCTTAGCACTTCATGGGATGTAGCGCCACGGATTAGAGTATTTTATTTCTTCTAATCTTCATATACTTTCTTCTGTTTTTATCATCTCCTTACCATTTCTTTCTTTGTTTGGCAACATTTCAAATTACAAATTCTTTACGGTACTATAAAACATGCTTTGCGACCGTCATTTGTTTACAGCATCGAGAGTCAACTGAAAATGGCGGCTCCTTTCAACCTTTTTGGTAAAGCTAACATTAGTGAAATAGAATTTCAGTAAGTTAATTAATAGGGCTAGGATTTTGATGAAATTGCATCTTTTTTCTAGTAAGCCAGAAACATAGCCGCTTTAGTATTTATATGTTATGTGATAAACTGAGTGTTTTAAGATATATTTGTTAGGGCGCTTTTTTTGCCTGTTTCAACTCATAAGAGCATCTTTTGTGTTATTCGGACATTTTAAAGGCATTTTCATTTAATTTTGGCCACAAATCCCCATTATTAATACAAAATAATGTTTATTTCCTTTGATATCTTTTCTACATATTTTGTCCACTAATACCCTTTATTTTTTACTTGGTTATTTAACGACGCTGTACCAACTATGAGGTTATTTAGCGTCGATGGAGTTGGTGACAGTGATATATTTGGCGAGATGATGCCGAGGATTCGCCATAGATTACCTGACAATTACCTTACGGTTGGGAAAAACCTCAGAAAAAACCCAACCAGATTAGTCCAAGCTGATTAGCCCAAGCGGGAATCGAACCCGCGCCCGAGCGCAACCCGAATCGGCAGGAAAGCTCCTTAACCGACCAAGTTACGCTGGTGGCTAATACCCATTATTTTGTATAATATTTTAATCGTTTTTCTACACAAATATTGCCCTTTTAACGTAGTACACCCCATGTAATGGATCAGTCCAACCATCCCTTCAATATAGACTCCTCTATACTTGCTAATTCCGTATAAGAGCGACCTTGTGATGGGCTACATGGAAACTACATCAGGTAAAATAATTAATTAAAGTGTACTACTTAGAAAAATTATGTAAAATTAAATAAACTTAAATGTTGGTACTGGAATTTAATTTAATTACTAGTCTAAATATTAAGTAGCACAAAACTCCTTTTCCTACTAAGCCAATTTTAGTATGTAAGATCAAGTTTTAGGGCATTTTTAAGGGTATTTTTGAAAAATTTTTAGGTCATAAATACATTGTTTTTAGGACTTTATTTTCTTGTATTAGAGTACTTCATTTCTTGTAATCTTTATATACCTTCTTCTAAATGTGTAACAGTCAATTAAATCTCACTCGGATTTTGATTTTCTCTAGATAAATCAGAACCTCTAATGCGATTATTGTTGACAAAATATTACAGATTTTTAATTATCTCATTAGCCTTTCTGTGAAACAATATTCTCCCGTTTTATATTAGTCAGCATCCAAAGCTGTGTTGTCTATAATAACACGTTCAAAATTTCTCAATTTGACAGCAGATATGTTTTGTAGTGTTCACTAGAAAGTTCCTTTTAAATTAATTATCTAGCTTCACAAAATGATACGTATTCAAAGCAACGTTCACATATCCATGGCAACGGGTTTAATTTCTACAGCAATGCTGAACTATTGCTCCACTACTATGATCCCAAGTTCTTATTTTCACAATTAAAAGTGAGATCTTATCACACGAGTATTGTGCGGCAGCGAGGAGAAGGGCTTGCTCGTAAGATACTGAAATATTAATTCTTCCCCCATCTCCCTCAGACTGGCAGACAAGTGAACAGAAGAGCTGCAATAAGACAAATTCAACAAACAACCTGCCTCATGCAGACGGGCAAACATACGGAGATGCCAGCAACTTGTTAAAGTCTTTCAAAAGTAAGTAGAAAGTCTCATTTCTACGAGCCAGTCTTATATTTGAAAGTGAGACACGAGTTACAGAATACCTCTCTGCTTGTATACGACTTGATGTAAAATTTATAACTTTCTTCGGAATTTACAGGCTTGCTATATCCCACTACTAAAAATAAAAATAAAATAATAATAATAATAATAATAATAATAATAATAATAATAATACTTATCAATGGCCTTTAAGAAACACGAAGGTTCATTGCCGCCCTCACATAAGCCCGCCATTGGTCCCTATCCTGAGCAAGATTAATCCACTCTCTATCATCATATCCCACGTCCCTCAAATCCATTTTAATATTATCCTTCCATCTACGTCTCGGCCTTCCTAAAGGTCTTTTTCCGTCCGGTCTCCCAATTAACACTCTATATGCATTTCTGGATTCGCCCATACATGCTACATGTCCTGCCCATCTCAAACGTTTGGATTTAATGATCCTAATTATGTCAGGTGAAGAATGCAATGCGTGCAGTTCTGCGTTGTGTAACTTTCTCCATTCTCCTGTAACTTCATCCTTCTTAGATCCAAATCTTTTCCCAATAACTTTATTCTCAATCGCCCTTAATCTCTGTTCCTCTCTCAAAGTGAGAGTCCAAGTTCCACAACCATACAGAACAACCGGCAATGTAACTGTTTTATAAGTTTTAACTTTCTCATTTTTTGACAGTAGACTACATGACAAAATTTCTCAATCGAATAATAACACGTATTTCCCACATTTATTCTGCGTTTAATTTCCTCCCGAGTGCCATTTATATTTGTTACTGTTGCGCCAAGATATTTGAATTTTTCCACCTCTCCAATTTTTATGTTTCCATTTCGTACAATATTCTGGTCACGAGACAATCATATTCTTTGTCTTCTAGGGATTTATTTCCAAACCTATCTGTTTACTTGCTTCCAGTAAAATTCCCGTGTTTTCCCTAATCGTTTGTGCATTTTCTCCTAACATATTCACGTCATCCGCACAGACAAGAAGCTGATGTAACCCGTTCAATTTCAAACCCGCTCTGTTATCCTGGACTTTCCTAATGGTATATTCTAGAGCAAAGTTAAAAAGTAAAGGTGATAGTGCATCTACTTGCTTTAGCCCGCAGTGAATTGGAAAATCATCAGATAGAAACTGGCCTATACGGACTCTGCTGTAAGTTTCACTGAGACACATTTTAATTAATCGAACTAGTTTCTTGGGAATACCGAATTGAATAAAAATATTATATAAAACTTCTCTCTTAACTGAATCATATGCTTTTTTGAAATCTATGAATAACTGATGTACTATACCCTTATACTTCATTTTAACCTTATTCCTTTGCTGTGGTCGTGCGAGAGAATCAGTCCCATTCCGAGGCTTATTGTATGGATTCGTAACAAGCTGTTTTTTTACGGTGATAAGTTGTTAGCCCTTCGCCCAACCCCCAAGCTGGAGGACCACCCCAATAATAATAATAATAATAATAATAATAATAATAATAATAATAATAATAATAATAAGAAGAAGAAGAAGAAGAAGAAGAAAATTCATACCGATGTAGGTCTAACATTTATCACTAAACTTTTTTTATTTTTGCTTAAAACTGAATTCTTTCCCATTATTTCATGTAGAATATATTTGTACCAATTAATTTCCAACACCCTGTGTTCAATGGAATAGCGACCTATGATATTACAAACTTGTGACTATCATGCTACCAATCTATCGCTGCGCCTTCTACCGGATGACCCAATAAACTGCTACAATCGTGTATCACGAAAGCGTCTAGACTTACCGGTAAATATAGCGCCGCACGCCTGCCAACATTACGAGTAGCATTAGCAGCAAGTCGATTGCTTGCGAGGAAAATTTAGGTCGGAAGACATTATATTAAGGCGGGTTAATTAACATTACGACTAGCTAGCGTTTATAACCATGACACAATGCTGGACTGTGGAGAGCTGCACAATGACGTCACACTACTGTATGGTTTTATGTGTTCTCCGACTCCAATATGCTTTAGATGTTGCATGGGTGTTTGTAAGTGGGGATGTGATGTCTTTTGTTGTCTTAGGTGGAGCAGGGCGACATGTCAAATCCACAACCAGAAGAGCATGTGTTCTAGTGTCAGAAATGGAAGTCACTTACACCAGGGGTTCCCAACCTGTGTGTCGCGCAGCTCCAGGGAGTGTGTCGCGAAATTTTGGAATTGAAATAGTAATATGCGTTACAAGAGCGGTATGTTGAAGTTTATTACATACCTGAAAGAGGAATTTCTAATTAGTTGCAATGAAATCTCCATCTTGGTTTCTGTTCAATGACGGCAAATTTGCAAAACAAAAATATCTATCTTCAACATTGTTGCTTTAAAATGTTTTCTGTGTTTACTATACTGCAGCAGGCCGAGATATACGTCTGTCTTTTTTTCCCCCCAGTCTATGATGAGTCTGGAATCTTTTTTCACGGCTTCCTCAATGTTACTTGCATCACGAATGCAGTAACTTTAGTGGAGTTGTAGAGTTTACTTAATTTTTGCAAATATTTAAAAACAAGAATTAACAGTGCAATTTAGGTGAAATTGCAGTGGTAAGTTTCCAATTTATAATTATTACTATATTGAACGTCTCTAAAAATAATATGTTAAAAGCCTAAAGCAGTAAAATCAATATGTCACTTAAGCGGTAAGAAGAGGGAAATTGTTATGTGTGTTAGGTTGGGAATACTGAATGTGGAATTTTAGACTTTCCGCGGGTTGGTTTTGTGCGGAAATCAAGCAAATACGCACGATCTCGCACAAATAAATTTTATTGCATCCAGAAAGTCTCTTTACAACGAACTTTTCATTTGCAACGAAGTCTTTGATATGGTGCATTTTATTTTGAGACAGACTTTACCAAAGAAACGTGAACACCTGCAACAATGATCAGTTCAGTTTTTCAAACCGTAAGGACACGTATAGAGAAACTCTGTGCAAACCACTAAGCGCAGACCTAACATTAATTTAAAAATATTTTATAGATACGTTGGGATTTTTGACACATACCTTTTTTTTTCTAATTCCACTCAAGTTGCTGCTTGTTCGTTTACAATTTTAGATTGCGTGTTAACATCGACCTATCTACAACACTGGATGTCCGACACTACATAGAAGTTGTTATCAGTGCTTTTTTCTGGCGGAACGCGCTGGAACGGTACCTTTTTGTTGCATTTTTCATCATCGAACCGAAATATGTGTGAATAACTATGTTTTTAATATAATTCTTCTTTGAATTCCGCTTGGATCTTGGAAGTCTTAATTGGACGAAAAGGAAGTTAAAAACGACAAAATTCCCGTGCCGTGAACAGTCATTTCTTTTGATCCTAAAATTAGAGCAGAAGTTTAATATTCTTTTCACACAGTTCAGGACTAATTTTGAAAATTTTGACACCCCATCTCCCCGTCTGCTATAAAATATTCTATACAGAGTTCGACCACCTTTTCCTCCAGAAGAAAAGTAGTAGTTAGTCTATTATATTATTAAGTTTTGTAGTTTTGTAGTTTTTAATATCCAATACACAGCTGTACCCAGAAAATTACACACCACAGAATCGAACCTGTAAATTATTTTTAGTAAGTTAAGTTTTTAATAACCAATTTAATTTGAGCTCTAAATATGTCAGCATTCTTGCAGATTATGGCCTTCGTGTAATACTGTTTACTGTAGTGTGTTTTGTTTTATTCTGAAATGCAATTAGCTAGTTCTCAAAACTGACGACAGATGGATTTTGGAAAATAGGAAGATTATGTTGAAAAATTGACATTTTACTGAAAACTACGATTTTTCTGAAAAACTTTGAGTTCCAAGCTTCAAAATGAGGGGTCACTTATTAAAATCCGTTCAGCCGTTTTCCCGTAATTTCCATTACAAGTTCAAATTATATATATAGATGTGAGAAGAACGAAACATTGGCGTCCCTATTACACGGAACAAGAGGCCGGAAAAGGGACAATCCCGTTGAAAAACGAGACGTCTGGTTATCCTACGCTACTGAACTCATAAGGCGTTACAAAACCGCGTCTTAATACATTTTTATAGCGAAATAATTCCAGTGGCTCCCAGATAGAAACAGTAATTCTCTCTCCTTCATAAAATTAAATGGGTTAGATCAATAGCTTAACACAAACTCTTATGTCTTATTTTCCATGCAGTATATATTCTCAAAGGCTTCGTCACTGACCATTAGGTTTAATTTCATATCTAACAGCATCTGAATCTCAACTTTATAGGATGTTCCTCGTCATGTCTAGGCAACGAGTTACAAACTCAAGTAACATAAGAAAATCGAATTGTATCTATAGTTACTAGCTTACAGCAAATGATCCTGAAAGACAATGTAGACGTGTCTATATAACATCAACAGAACTGGCTTCTAAGGATTGCTGGAGTCTCGAGCTCCATTCCTGGAATATTTACGGTCTGTCTGCCCTTCAAATTCCAGGTAAAATGATTACAAACTGTTAGAATCATGTTTGTTGGTTAGTTAATTAGAAAACAGAAGATAGACTTGGAAATTATGGGTGTAATTCTTATTCTATTTTACTGTCGGTTAAAACTACAATAACTACATATGTACTTACGTTCATATACAGTATGAACACTCGCTATACTGAGTGAAATTTGTTTGTACTTTGTATGAACGAGTCAATTCATCCTATTAGTACGCAAATATCAGTTTTTTTCACGCAGAATATGCCTACGTATTTTACCGCAACGAGTATGGACACCAGTTCAGAATCAGTGAAGAAATAAAAAATGATAGGTATAAATTTTCTAATGTTGTTAGTAGTTAGGCCAAGAACCAATATAACTTATGCAACTATGTCCAAGGACGCCACCTTCCTTTGCTAGGGGCATGAGGCGGCCGAAGTTGCGCATAAAATTAACCGTGCCGTGCGACTTCTCTCAGTAATATCTCTGCATCGAGAGCAGTTAAAGACCTGTGAGACCACTCATTTGATTTGTAATCGCGAGTTCTGCAGTATTAAAGTGACTATTACACTCTTACTACGTCATACTACTTTTGACCAATAAAACGGTACGAAAGGACGTATTTCAACCAATCATGGCTGCTTATCGCACAATTTTATCGCGTCCCTAGCATTTGTTTCATTTTATCGCGTCCCTAGTTTTTGTTTCTTTGTTTGCCAACATTTGAAACTGCGCTGGTCTGGACGTAATATATATATATATATATATATATATATATATATATATATATAAAATAAATACAAACCACTCCAGTCGATGCACAGCAGTTTCAAATATGACTCGCATTGGCATTCAAGAACAAGAATTAATAAAAATCACTGATCATACCTATGCATCTTCTGAAATCCGATTTACAAATAAATGAAGAGCACCATTCGGAAATCCTGAATAAGTTGAATACACCATGTAGGCCTAAATCAACGAGTTCCACTTCTATTACGCACACGTCCAATATAACATCAATTGAACCACCAACCACATTCAAATTTGAAAATTGTACATTCAATAATTATTCCTTTTAAAATTACTCATCTTTATTTTTTATGTCATCTTCGTTAATTAAAACTTTTCTAACACTTGTGTATATTAGTTAGGTTATGTTATAGCTTCTGCTATATGATATTATGGATAGTCACGTATCAGATATTGTTTAATATTCAGATTTATTGAAAATCATCTGTCAAGTGACGTTGATTACTGGGATTCGGATAATTGAAGTGGAATGTTGCATTTTAATAAAAATGAAACTGAATCAACAAAGCCTTCTTGACTAGTAACATTGCCATCGTGTATAATAGATCGAGAACTTCTCGACGAGAAGGCATTGCTCACTACTGCCATCTAGCATGCATCTAGCGTAATATTTGTAATGTTGAGGTGGTACAATAATACATTTGAAGACAGTTGTATTTTCGTAAGTCAATTAATATTATATTGTATTGGAGTAGTTGTTATTTCTAATCGTTATATACTTTCTTCTAATCGTGTAATAGTCAATTAAATCCTACTCGAGTTTTGATTTTCTCTAGATAAATCAAAACGTCTAGTGAGATTACTGTTGATAAATAGAGCCCGAATGTTTAGGTATTTATAACAGTTAAAGGCAGGTAAAGAGGCAATATAAGAACGTAAAAAAAAGGCACAATAATCTTTGAAAAAAGCATTATAAATTTTAAAAAGGCATCATATATTTCAGCCTTAAATTTAAATTATATCAACTTAACTCACATATTTACTTCGTAGGTGACACATGTTGCCTTATAATAGTACATTATGCAACGAGCCTATAATGAAGGTAATTAAGAAGTGAGTATGGATATTTATGAAACGAGCGCAAGCGAGTTTCATAATTTTCATACGAGCTTCTTAATTACCATTATAGGCGAGTTTCATACGACTTTTTATGCTCGACCATACTTCTAACTTGAAATTACCGGTATTCAGATGTATACATTTTATTTGTAACTGACAAGTTGTAACAAGTGACCTTGTTCTAGGTCGTGAATTGTGAGATGTGCGCAGACGCGAAAGTATTGATTTTTTCCGAGGAACAATAATGTCATTGACCTTGACGTAGTCCCGTTAAACTTGATAATATTATAATATTATAACCTTGATTATTGAATTCGACATTGAAAAACGAGATGACAAATTGAATTTATTTGAATATTATTTACAATTAACGCTAATTATTATAGTAACAGAACATAACCTTCTGCGACAGTATTGGATTTCCAGCCTCCTTGACTTTTCGTTAATTCTCTTTCGATTGCATATCCGAGAATAATCGATACTTGCGGTTTTATAACGGTAGAAAGCTGACCTGTCATTGGCTGAACAGTTGTAACCTGAGTCGTTATTGGCTGAAAGACCTGACCTTTAATGAGTAGGTGTACTTTAATGACATGCATTAAAGGTCTGCTACCAGGTGTATAATTACTACATTTCGGCATGGTCGAGCATAAAAGACTTTTTTGTGATTAACTGTCTTTTCATAAAACTTACATAACAAAACTGTTTCATCGGTTGAAAACACATGGGCACCAAATTCACTAACGTAAGCATGAAGTTTACTTTTCAATGGTTTACTGAGTTTAGGCATCTTGCTAACCGATCTCATACCTTTTGTCACCTCAAGTGCACTGCAGTGGAAGAAAGGATATTTGAAAATCTGCTTTCAAACTGAGGTATGTTTATTTTATGATTAATACAGTACTTTGAATTAATATTTCTGTGTAATTAAGTGAATAATTCTTAGTTCTGCTCAAAACCACGGCCACTTTCTTAGTATTCAATCGGTTGTAAATCCTTAACGGTTGATAATAATCGGGCCTGTGTTTATATACGACAATTTATGATCAAAATGACCTATAGAACTGATCCTAAAGCGAGGGTCATTAGTCATGAATCACGCTGTCTTATAATGCATTTCATTAATTACTTATCTTACCAAAGATCCATACTCTCCACTTGTAAACACAAACAAAGATGGAGCATTCAAACCAACACAACTGTAAGTTAGTTTCATTCCTGAATTTTGATGACATACGTGCCCCTGTATCCCTGATACAACGCAGAATGATTCTGTCTGTATTCGGAATGCTGATAACGTGTATTTTCGTGAATATGATAAATCGATTATTTTCACCATTACAATACTTCCTGTACTTCGTAAAGTTAGTAAGTGAACCGTAAAAAAATAAAGTTCCTACAAAGTACAGTCAATTCTAAAACACAATATGACTGTCCACACCTGTGGAGTAACGCTCAGCGCCTCTGGCCGCGAAACCAGGTGCCCGGGTTCGAATCCCGGTCAGGGCAAGTTACCTGGTTGAGGTTTTTTCGGGGATTTTCCCTCAACCCAATACGTGCAAATGCTGGGTAACTTTCGGTGCTGGACCCCGGACTCATTTCACCGGCATTATCACCTTCATTTCATCCAGACGCTAAATAACGTAGATGTTGATATAGCGTCGTAAAATAACCCAATAAAATAAAATAAAACAATATGACTATCATATGGTTCAAGAATTTAGTCCAAGATTTTGAAACGGCAATTATGACTGAATTTCTAGAATAGTTTTGAGAAGTCTATCAGAAAATTAGTTGCCAACTTCATTTTTAGACGACTTTACTAATTTCCCGTTCGGTGTTGAATCACTCCCGGCTCCCACTGCGACGGTCCACTGTCAACCACAGCGCTCTCATTTGTTTCGGCGCTGCTAAGTAACTAAGTGACAAAATAAACATACAAGTTGACGCCGGCGTTCAATTTAGCTTCTATTTCCCCTAGAATGTTCATACAATTCAATATTGCGAACAAGTAGACACGCCGGCCAGCCTTCCCCACTCGGTCAGTGAAATTTCCCTCCCGATATTCCTAATCTAATTGCCACTTAAAGCGGACAACTTGTTCCAGTTTGGGATTCAACTGACGCTTGTACTGTCTACCTTAGAACACGTGGCTTACTATCTTCAGCGATTGGAGTAGATTCGAAGTCCCGGGTTCAATTTCCGGAGCCGAATATCCTGCCTGGGAATTTTACAGGTTTAAGTTAGTGCATGCAGAGATATACTGAATGTTGCTTTACAGACTTTTAGGGAGATTATTTAGAAAAAGTAAAATGGATAAAAAATCAACGACAATATAAATTTAATACTATAAAATCTAAAATCTAATATCTAATAATACAGAGAGGGATGAGAAGAGGAAGAAGCGTAAAAGGCAGAAAAATGACAGAAGGAAGGGAAAGAACAGGGAAAGAGAGTTGAGAGGAAAAAGTGAAGGATGAAGAAGAGAGGAGAAGAGGAAGTGAAGAATGAGAAAAAGAGGAATAGAAGGAAGAATTGAAGAAAGTGAGGTATGGTGAAAAGAAAGGAATAAGAGAGAGAAGTGAATGCAGTGAGGGATGAGAAAGAGAGACGAAGAATAAGAAAATGAAGGATGAGGAAAATAGAGGATAAGAGGAAGTAGTGAAGGATGAGGAAAAGAGACGAATAAGAGAAGGAAGTGAAGAATGAGGAAAAGAAAAAAAAGGAGTGAAGAAAGTCAAGTATGAGGAAAAGAGAAGGTAAGAGAAAGAAGTGAAGGATGAGAAAAAGAGACGAATAAGAGAAGAAAGTGAAGAATGAGGAAAGGAGACGAATAAGAGAAGGAAGTGAAGGATGAGGAAAAGAGACGAATAAAAGAACGTGAAGGATGAGGAAAAGTGAGGAATAAGAGAAAGAAGTGAAGAAATTGAAGTATGAGGAAAAGAATGGATGAGAGCAATAAGTGAAGGATGAGAAAAAGAGATAACTAAGAGAAGGAAGTAAAGGATGAGAGAAAGAGAAGGGAAGAAAGTGAAGTATGAGGGAAAAAAAGAGGAATAAGATGTAGTTGAAGTGAATACAGTGAGAAATGAGGAAGAGAGGAAAAATAAAAGAAGCATGAGAAAAAGAGAGGATAAGAGGAAGAAGTGAATGATGAGGAAAAGAGACGAATAGGAGACGGAAGTGAAGAATGAGGAAAAGAGAGGGATAAGAGGAAGAAGTGAATAAAGAGAATAAGAGGAAGTGAAGGAAGTGTAGGATTAGGAAAAGAGAGAGATAAGAGAAGAAGTGAGGGATGAGGAAAAGGGAGAAATAAATTAATGAAATGGGGATGAGGAAAAGAGACTAATATGAGAAAAAGTGAAGGAAGGGGAATAAGAGAAAGTGAAGAATTAGGAAAAGAGAATAAGTGAAAGAAGAGAAGGATTGAAGGATGAGGAAAAGATAGGATTAAGAGACAGAAGTGTAGAAGGTGAAAATGAGGATATAGAGGAATAAGAGGAAGAAGTGAAGAAAGTGAAGTATGAGGAAAAGAGAAGAGTAAGAGGTGAATGAAGTGAAAGATGAGGAAAGGAGTGGAATAAGAGAAAAAAATAAAGGAAGAGGAAGCAAATAAACAAAGAGGGATTGAAACAGACATGATATGGAAATCCCACTGCAAAGGCTCTGACGGCAGTTAGCCGTTTCGTACGGACCCGCTGTGAAGTTGTCCTGCGGGCGGCACCTGTGTTGCCACAGCGAGCAAACAAATTAAAGATTAATGCGACTGTCCATTGTTTTGTGTGCTTGACCCATTGCCCAGCAATCAAAACATCGCACTCTCGTTGCTATTGGCAACCTCTTCCGGTGACGTAAAAACAATGCACGAGCGAGGGATTATAGTCACAGAGGTTCAGGCAGGGAACATTGAAGTGTTCGGCACGATCTGCACTCCTGTGTTCGAATTTGTAGTTCCGGAAGCGTTTACGGTTGTAGACCAGCTGAACTCAGTTCGACTTGCAGTGGATATGTATAGGGTTTTTCAAAAGTAAGAAAAAACCTTAATTGAAGGGTTCAGAACCAAAGTGGGCCAAGCGCCATTTACTAAAACCGTAGAAAACAAGGGTTAAACATAAGTTATTACTGTAATTCAATGGAAACATATAGCAAGTAATATAAAGTACTAGCTGAAAGCACCGGCGTTGCCCGGGTTTTCCTATCTGTTTCTAGTTTTAATTAAACTGGTTACCCAAATTTTCGGAAATCTCGGAAACCTAACTATACACAACCAAAACGAACTGTCTTTACTAAGCTTTCCTCGCCCATAAAGATGAATCTTTACTTAACGTCACTTACATAAATTAATGAACTCCTTAGCCAAATGCCTGCCAGGGTTAACTCAATTTAAAACAGTTGTAGATCAGGCACCGAAAAGAAAACATGTCATCATGTTCCTGACGTTAAACTGTTGTTTTAAATTTATTTATTTATTTGTTTTTATTTATTTACTTATTTGTTTTTATTTATTCATTTGTTTTTATTTATTTATTTTCGTGTAGTTAAGGTCATAAGGCCTTCTCTTCCACACCGCCAGAAATACAAACAAGGTAATAGAAAAATCAAAGTATAAACAAATAAAACCCAACGAAAATATAATTCCCTCTCCTCTTTCTGATCAGTTTCAGCATCGAATCAATATATACATATAAAGTATCATTGAATTGCTTATTGATATGTGTATTTTTTTTTCCACTTCTTTGTATAAAATATAGTTGAGGATGTGAAAAACACCAGTTTTTAAGTTAATATCTGCAACTTTGAGCGACTGTCCTTGAGCTTCATTTTAATATGGCCATTACAAATGCTAGTGGCATTGAAATTGCAGTTGCTTAAAATTGAATGAGTATCCTAGCAATACGTGGAATAAAAAAATCTCCTTTTATTTTTGCAGTTAATATTACCAATTCTATTACATTTTGTATGACTTTTTTACACCAATTCTTATTCGTGCATAATTTTGGTGGGTCAATATTTCGCAATGGTACTATTGGTTATTCAATATTAAGTAAATTATGTGGTAGCAATCCTTGTGGTTTAAAAGAATTCTAGAATAAAACAGTTTGCTCACTCTCTACAAAACTGCATCGAGGAATTCATAATACGGTCCTGGACATATTGCATGAATTATCTAGTTTTAGCCTACATTGATCTGTAACAAAAATGTAATTTAATTTCGTGTTAAAATTTCTAAGGCCTCGTGAAAGTCGATGTTGAATACAACAGACAATAATAAAAAACAGTTGACTCTAGAAGATTTTGCATTTGAATATTAGACATGAATATTTGATCTATTTATTTTTATTTTTTACAATCTTAATTAATTTAACTTCCATTTGCACAATTTTAATGTAGCCTATGTTCTTCTCCTGGTTATGAAGATTAAATGTGCAAACTTTGGCACATATCGGTCAAAGTGTATAGATTTGTATAGAGAACATACACACATACATATATACATACATACCCACATTCAATTTTATATATTAAGATACACATTAAAACCACAGTTTAGTATAGACAGATGCGAAGCTCAATAATTACTAAATATGCAAACATAGACAGTTGAAATATGCATCCATAGATAGTTGCTAGCCACCAGGTTCGCTACTACCGCCTCATCACAGACTCTTTCCCTAGCAGACGATAAAATGTATTGTACTTTTGATATCGTGTTCTTTTGAAAAATTAACACCTTCCTTACACTATTGAAACACGAAATACATAAGGTTTATATATTATTTTCATAAAGTATATATTATATTTTATAAACTCACCTTCCTGGATCTTTCGAAGGATAACTCTGACCTCTTTTTTTTTTAGAATTTATAGTGCAACAAACGTCTCCTTGTCCCATATTATTACTCAAATTATTGTATTTTAGCTATTTACAGTTTTAACAACCGATAACGAACATTTCACAGTTTACACAACTTTTCACAACAATGCGAAATACGGCACAGTCAATGCCTTTTCGATCTAGACCAGGCCGTAATGTTTGTTCGGGTTTTCTATTTCAGTGTATGGAGCTCAGTGAAATATTATATTATAACTTTATTGCTTATCATTGCTAAGCTTTATTTAGTGTAATGTGTTATAAGTTCCGTTTACTTCTTGTTGCATAATATGTTGCAGAAATAATTACAAAACTGTGTTACTTTAATGTGAAGAGAATTTTACGCGTTAACATAATCTGTTCGCATCAACATTTTAAGTTTAGAATGGAAGCTATTTTGAGGTTTAATAAAAAAGAATTTATATTGTGATTTTAATATAGCACATCTACCTTCCTTGGTAAAGACAGAAAATTTATCATACCACTCTTATGAAATTGGTGTACGTACGATTGTTACTTCGTTTTTTAGGTAGTAGATAAATACAATAATTCAATACTCAATTGTAGTATTAAAATACAGACAAATTGAATGTACGGAGTATCATACATGACATTATGCTTAATTATAATGTATAATTGCGAATTTAGGAATATAAGATATAGTAAAAATAACCTATAATATTTCCATATGAATGGCAGGGCATTGGAGACCACTAAAATTAGACAGAAAGGGACAACTGGAACAGTAAACATAACCTACAATTTCAACGTATCTAAATATTCGTGCGGTCCAACTAAAAATTATTGAATCGTACATAAATGAATGTACAAGAATTTCGCAATATTTAATCGAAATAAAGGCAGGTATTACATATACGAACAACGTAATTTTCACACCAAAAATAATATTAGACCTTAACTCGCAAGGAATTATGTCTGAAGTGTCTCTTAATCATTGTTTTAAATTTTATTAATGCAATTACACTACATTTTAGAGAAATATATGTTACTTTTTATGCATTCCAATTAATTTATATGGTTGAAACGCCGCCCCTCGTGATCGGGTTAAGCGAGTCACATGGTCTGCCTTGATCACGATGGCAGTGACACAGTCTATTGTTCCTAGTACACACAGCGCTCCAAGCGGCTAGCAACTATCGCGAGAAATGCAAAAAATCACCCCAAGCTTCGCGACTGTATATACTAGACTGTGTTAAAACTAAATGATATGTCAATCTTCAGTAAACTATGGTATTCACTTAACTTTAATCCTTGCTTTCTCTGTTTTTAATAAATGGCGCTTGGCCCACTATGGCTCTGAACCCTTCAATTGCTCATACTTCCGAGCTTCCGATAGAACCTTAAAAATTCTGATACTGGCATATTACTTTCGCATCATAACGAAGAGTTATTTGTTTTTTTTATTTTTATGGTAGTCGTGTTATCAATAGGCGCTTTCCTGTAGGCCACCGGCGAAGTTCAGTCGGCAGAGGCGCTTACCTTCTGATCTGGAGCTACGTTTGGGCGTGGGTTCGATTCCCGCTTTGGCTGATTACCAATCACAAATGAACTAAAAATATAGATATCCTAACCAAAAACGCTATAATTATACACAAATAAAATAAATTATTAATATAAAGATTATTGATCAATAAAGGAATATATAATAAACCTAAAAAATTATAAATATAAAATATACCAACCAATAAAGGTAGAGATGCTAATAAAGCATAAAACAACAAATAAATACCAGCCTGAAGTCGTTCAGGCTGGTATCCCCAACCCAAAATCAAAAAAAGGGTTGGAATAAGACTACCTTAAAAAAATAAATAAAATGAAAATATTCTTAATCTTCCAAAAGTACAATAAAACATAATTATCAAAATAAGAACAATAAATAAAAAAAGTTTCTATAATAATTATAACGAAAAATAGATTCTCTCGCTATAATTATTAATACACAAATCCATAATCTTAACAAAATTAGACCAAAGGAAATTAAATCTCCACCAAATAAATAATCCAAATTACCCCAACAAACGTTTGTATTACTAGACATAGCCCTAATAATGAACCAAAATTTCATCATGTTCTGATATTAGATGGTGTTGGTAAATCAATTAGAGCACTGTTGGCAATTTTAAATAAGGGGTGTCTAATTCGTATAGGTTTGTTCATTAATTTATTTGGCGTAGAGGTCCTTTTAAAATATTCGTGATTTTTACTACTACAATTAATGTTAAGAATAAATAAGAAGCAAGTATGATGGTGATTAAGTTTGTTGGTGGTTATATAACTTTGCTAATGAATTCATGATTTCATTTTGTTTACTATAAATGTTTTCATAAACTATAAGTTCTATTACTTACTTACAAGTGGCTTTTAAGGAACCCGAAGGTTCATTGCCGTCCTCACATAAGCCCGCCATCGGTCCCTATCCTGTGCAAGATTAAGCCAGTCTCTATCATCATACCCCACCTCCCTCAAATCCATTTTAATATTATCCTCCCATCTACGTCTCGGCCTCCCTAAAGGTCTTTTTCCTCCGGTCTCCCAACTAACACTCTATATGCATTTCTGGATTCGCCTATACGTGCTACATGCCCTGCCCATCTCAAACGTCTGGATTTAATGTTCCTAATTATGTCAGGTGAAGAATACAATGCGTGCAGTTCTGTGTTGTGTAACTTTCTCCATTCTCCTGTAACTTCATCCCGCTTAGCCCCAAATATTTTCCTAAGCACCTTATTCTCAAACACCCTTAACCTATGTTCCTCTCTCAGAGTGAGAGTCCAAGTTTCACAGCCATATAGAAGAACCGGTAATATAACTATTTTATAAATTCTAACTTTCAGATTTTGGACAGCAGACTGGATGATAAGAGCTTCTCAACCGAATAATAACACGCATTTCCCATATTTATTCTGCGTTTAATTTCCTCCCGAGTGTCATTTATATTTGTTACTGTTGCTCCAAGATATTTCAATTTTTCCACCTCTTCGAAGGATAAATCTCCAATATTTATATTTCCATTTCGTACAATATTCCCGTCACGAGACATAATCATATACTTTGTCTTTTCGGGATTTACTTCCAAACCGATCGCTTTACTTGCTTCAAGTAAAATTTCCGTGTTTTCCCTAACCGTTTGTGTATTTTCTCCTAACATATTCACGTCATCTGCATAGACAAGAAGCTGATGTAGCCCGTTCAATTCCAAACCCTGCCTGTTATCCTGAACTTTCCTAATGGCATATTCTAAAGCGAAGTTAAAAAGTAAAGGTGATAGTGCATCTCCCTGCTTTAGCCCGTAGTGAATTAGAAAAGCATCAGATAGAAACTGACCTATACGGACTGTGCTGTATGTTTCACTGAGACATATTTTAATTAATCGAACTAGTTTCTTGGGAATACCAAATTCAATAAGAATATCATATAATACTTCCCTCTTAACCGAGTCATATGCCTTTTTGAAATCTATGAATAACTGATGTACTGTACCCTTATACTCCCATTTTTTCTCCATTATCTGCCGAATACAAAAATCTGATCAATAGTCGATCTATTACGCCGAAAATCGCACTGATGATCCCCAATAATTTCATCTACGTACGGAGTTAATCTCCTCAAAAGAATATTGGACAAAATTTTGTACGACGTCAACAAAAGTGATATTCCTCGAAAGTTACCACAGTTGGTTTTGTCCCCTTTTTAAAAATAGGTACAATTATGGACTCCTTCCATTGTTCTGGTACAATTTCCTTTTCCCAAATAGCAAGTACAAGTTTATAAATTTCGCTATATAATGCACTTCCACCCTCTTGTATTAATTCTGCTGGAATTTGATCGATACCTGGAGACTTGTACTTTTTCAGATTTTCTATCGCAATTTCGACTTCTGAAAGCGTGGGTTCGGGTATAAATGGCTCAGCAGTTTGTATTTCAATATCGTCCCGATCATTTCTATTTGGCCTATGTACATTTAGTAGTTGCGCAAAATAGTTTTTCCATCTGTTTAGGATTGATGGAGAGTCTGCAAGCAAGTCACCATTCTCATCCTTGATCACGTTTACCCTTGGCTGATATCCGTTCTTAAATTCCTTTATACCCTTATATAAATCTCGAATGTTTTTATTCTTACTATTTGTTTCTACCTCATTCAGTTTTTCCTTCAAGTAACCTCTCTTTTTAATCCTAAGTGTACGACTTGCTTCCCGTCTTTCATTGAAATAATTATCTCTCTTCTCCTCAACTGGATCCTGTAAGAATTTCAATTTTGCCTGTTTCCTTCTTTCTACTACCATGCAACAATCTTCATCAAACCACGGTTTCTTTTTCTTAGTTTCATAAGTTCTATATTATTAATTATTAAATCTACTTTTCCGAAATGTCTCCCAAACGTAAGGCGAATATCAGGCAATCCTCGGCCTCCTCTCGGCAAATACCATCTCGCTATCACACATTTTATCGACGTTATGTAACCGAGTAGTTAATACAGCGCCGTTAAATAAACAACTAAATAAAATTTTGTAACTTGGCCTGCAAGATCCCCAGACATTAACCCAGCAGTATATTAGTTGTGTGGCTGCCTACAGGAAAAGTGTGTTATAGAGCAAGCATACATACATCTACGATGAAGTTATGGAAAGAGTGTTATGCAGAAAAAGTCCCATTTCTTGTGTGATATTCCAGTACGAGAAAGTTTAAGACTGTGCAGAAAATGAAGAAAATTAAAGTTACCTGTTACTTCTTAAAAACCCTATATTGTCATTCTATGTTCAGTGCTGTAGGCTAAATAAATTTATGAAACTAGCCTAGCCAAAACATGGCGTTATTACCTCTGCTGTTTGTGTGGATCTTGGATCAAATTATAACTTCCCTCAAAAGATTATCTAAATCCGATGAATATGTTAAGAAAATGCATAAAATTTACTGTGAATCAATATAAGTAACATTGAAGTACGATCTAATTACATGGTTACAATATCTATAATTTGAACTGGTAATGGAAATTATGGGAAAACGGCTGAACGGATTTTAATAGATGACCCCTCATTTTGAAGCTTACAACCCGACGTTTTTCAGAAAAATAGTAACTTTCAATGAAGCGTTAGTTTTCCTGCATAATTTTCATATTTTCCAAAATCCATCTTTCGTCATTTTTGAGGACTAATTGCATAATTTCAGAATAAAACAAAACACACACTAGCCTACAATAAACAATAGGCTATTATACGATGGCCATGACTTGCAGGATTGCTGACATATTTAGAGCTCAAATTCAATTGGTTATTAAAAACTTGAAGGCTTATTAAAATAATTTACAGGTCTGATTCTGCGATGTGTAATTTTATGAGTACAGCTGTGTATTAGATATTAAAATCTACAAAATTTGAGATGGTTTAATGATATTATTATCATTTAAAATTAAATATTATTATAATTAATTCCATGATGTGACTATTTTTCATTAATTATACATATTAATGCTATATTGATGATATGAAAGTGAAACGTTTGGGGTTATATAAGTAGATGTAGAGAATATCTTAAATTAGATCTTGATTTATAGAATTTACTGAGTGACAGCTATATAGTATATGTTATTGAAAACTATAAAACTTACGTAAGATGATAATATTGTTATTAGAAATCAAATATTTTTGTAGTTATTAATCAAGTGGGGTTGAGTCTTTTTCATATATTTAATGGCGGTGTCGTGTAGATATTTATATGCGTGATTCTCTTCAGTATTGGCTCGAGAGAGAGCAAAAATTGGAGTTCCTAAGGAAAGACCAAAAGGTATTACTTACTGATAAAATATGAGGCCTACAAGATTTTGTAGTCTCCCGATCATTTCAGTAAGATCTCTTAGCAGGATAAAATGATTTTACCCTCTACATTTCAGGTAGTTTACGAAACATGCAGCAGCTATACCAAGAAGCTATCTATGTCTATTGTTCGAAAGCATAACAAACCTAACATTTTTTTTCAACTTTCACCTACAATCCGCAATGATCTGAAATAGCTATTGCTTTGCTCCCACATGAAAAACCGACTGATCGTCCTGACACTGTTACTTGCGTTTTCGCGTTGAAATTCAAAACCTGAAGGTGGATAGGTTGAAGCAAAAGTATTTGGCATAAAAAAATCATTCAGAGTGAGTATGTTTCATTATTATGGATGAAAATAACTCTCAAAATGTCTGGTATTCTTTATTGAAAACAAATCTGAAAAATTTTTATTTGAGCGTTCTAATTTACTTAGTTTGCAGCATTTGCTGCACAAGCTGTAATTACAACTGCCTTTGAACTTTTAGAAGAAGCGTTCAAGAACGGAACTGCACACAACACATGCATCTGCTAACTGAAGAATGGCTGCCTAAGAAACGAGTTTTTGTTATTCTGACTAAAAAAGTGTTCCTTAAGTACAGTGTATGTTATCAATTGATTTCCTTGAAAACTACGTGAAATACGAATAGTTGGCGTTATTCCCCTTGCCACCTTAGTAATTATTAAGTACTAAATACATTCACACGAGGAAGGTCCAATGTTGTGCGCGGAAATCGAACTCATGGCCTATATAACTAATTTTTAAATATAAACAAAACATTAAACTTCCACAATCCAGGAGAGACGAAGAAATAAACTGTGTAATACGTTTCTTGATGCGAGAGGGAAAGTTAAAGGAAGATATGAAAGGAAGACGCATTGTATGGCATGGAAATAAATGATACACTGTAGCGAAATCGTATTATGCTTGTTACATTCAATTTTTATGTATTCAATCCTCACTTTGAAGAGAGGAGTCTGCTACTTCATTACAGAAAAGTTTATATAGCACTTGAACTACACAGGGAACCGGTACCAATTAGAGCATCTCTTGCTAACCTTTGCTGTAAGTAATTCAGAAAAAAGTAGCCTATTTTATGTCCATATCACAATACAAAATAAACTGTAAGAAGAAACCATGGAAACGCTCTTATTTTGTTTAAAACATCATATTCCACCTCTTTGATTTTCAATGCACCATCGTTCTTCTGTTTATGCGTAACCATGGCGAATCTTTCTTTTAACTAACCCCATTCTTTTGTTACAAAAAGTTACATGTAAAAATACATTTTCATTGAGCTAAAGGTCACGTTTGAACTATTACTTACGAAAGCAATATTAGTTTTTACGTTACATTTAATTCACGACATAACTGACACTGATACGAAAAGTAATGAAGCTACCAGATGGCAAACTTTACACGAAAGTACGGTACTTACTTACTTACTGGCCTTTAAGGAACCTGGAGGTTCATTGCCGCCCTCACATAAGCCCGCCATTGGTCCCTATCCTGAGCAAGATTAATCCATTCTCTATTATCATATCCCACCTCCCTCAAATCCATTTTAATATTATCTTCCCATCTACGTCTCGGCCTCCCTAAAGGTCTTTTTCCCTCCGGCTTCCAACTAACACTCTATATGCATTTCTGGATTCGCCCATACGTGCTACATGCCCTGCCCATCTCAAACGTCTGGATTTAATGTTCCTAATTATGTCAGGTGAAGAGTGCAGTTCTGTGTTGTGTAACTTTCTCCATTCTCCTGTAACTTCATCCTTCTTAATCGTTTAGGGATTTTCTCCTAACATATTCACATTATCCGCATAGACACGCTGCTGATGTAACCCGTTCAATTCCAAACCCTCTCTGTTATCCTGGACTTTCCTAATGGTATATTCTAGAGCAAAGTTAAAAAGTAAAGGTGATAGTGCATCTCCTTGCTTTAGCCCACAGTGGATTGGAAACGCATCTGACAGAAACTGTCCTATACGAACTCTGGTATACGTTTCAGTGATATACATTTTAATTAATCGAACTAGTTTCTTGGGAATACCAAATTCAATAAGAATATCATATAAAACTTCTCTCTTAACCGAGTCATATGCCTTTTTGAAATCTATGAATAACTGATGCACTGTACCCTTATACTCCCATTTTTTCTCCATTATCTGTCGAATACAAAATATCTGGTCAATAGTTGATTTATTACGCCTAAAACCACACTGATGATCTCCAACAATTTCATCTACATATGGAGTTAATCTTCTCAAAAGAATATTGGACAAAATTTTGTACGACGTCAACAAAAGTGATATTCCTACACGAAAGTACGGTATGGGGAAAAACGTTCGAGACCATTTCTACCAATCGTTTTGTTTGCCTAATATTCTTTTACTTTTTCTATTATTACCAGCTCACCACAAATGTTCACTGTGCTTCACTCAATCTGTATCGTACATGTCTCTTATCACTTTAACACTGCATAACTCGCATCAAATCAAATCAAATGAGTGGTCATACAGGCCTGTAGCTGCTCTCGATGCCGAGATATTACTGAGAGAAGCAGCGCGGTACAACTAATTTATAAACAACTTTGGCGCTCTCATGTCCGCAGCGAGGGAAGGTGGCGTCATTTGGCATGGTCACACTACTTCCATTGGTTTATTGCCTAACTACTAACAACATTAGCATTCAGCTGTGGCTCATAGTGTTGTTGCAGTAAGCATTTGAAATTCTGACATTTTTTTTTTTATTTCATCATGGATCCCGAAGCGGGTATACCTATACTGGTGGTGAGGAGAAAGACGTACTCTATGTAAAAAGATTAGACCAGTTTTCTGGACATCAACAAATTGCAGACACAAAAAGATTACGAATGGAAAAATTTTGACTTGTAGGAAGGTTTTACAATTCCGGCATTGATACATGATTTAGAAACATCGACATAAACATTTCAAAAGGTGGCAGTAGCTGGAATGTGGTTTGTAAGAGCTGTTTCAGATAATTTATATGTTCACAACATGAGCGGTACAACTCAGGTATCCAGGTGAAAGGCGCTACATGGTTATTTTGAACTGAGAGACATCGAACTTCCAGTTCTGTAACTAAGTGAACTTATATTTGTATTATAACTGAGGAGTTTGTTATTTGTAGAAATTGAAGTTTGACAACTCTCACCTCAAAATACACAATAATTCTATCCAAAAGGAAAGTGTAGTTCGCCAACCTGTGCTCTGAATTTCTTATACCGGGTGATTCAAAAGATATTCGTGAAATGATAGATGATGAAAGATAACGTTATTTGAAACAAATAATGTAAATAATCAAATCCTTTATTTGGAATATTTTCCGAAATAAATTACAGTTACAGCTTGTACGAACGGATATTTTCTAACTAACAATAGCAAAGTATTTAATAATATTTTTGCACGATCGTGTTTTTTGTTGTATTTAGAGCTATTGGTATTAGGCCTTGAAAGTTAGAATTCCGAAACAGAAACATTTGCTAGGGAAGCCAGTCTTCATAACATAACATAAAACTATACTGAAATAGACTCATTACAGTGCACTTATTGTTACTTAGTTACCATTACAGTATAGTTTTGCGAAGGCTTTGGAATAACATTGCTCTAAATTTTCAATGCAAAACATATTGTATCTGCAATTTTTTTAATATGACCGTGAAAAAATGTTGTAAAATACACGTTTGTGAAGTTCATTACAAAATCTCGCAAACTGAAAAATTGTTTAAACTTTTCCTCGATTTTGTAAAAAGCACTTCTCAACATTGTATCGTAATATACTATTAATGTTGTTCTCTTATTACAATCTTAATTAAGTAACAGAAGACCCATATAATATAAATCACATTATAATATCACCGTGTTTCATATTGCACTTCAGAATATTGTACATCTGAAACGATTCATATTAAAAATTATATTTTCTGTTAAGGATATATGTACGTGAACGACCACAAATAATATCAGAAACTGCAGGCTCTATATTTATAAAATTTTATAAGAAAATGAACTCACAATTGGACAAAAATTACAAGGTACCACAACAAGACTTATTAGAACTTAAATAGCTGATAAAAGTATAAAAAAGGTTACTAATAATATTTTTCAAACCAGTTTTATCAAAGTATGAAAAAAAAAAAATCTGCAGTTACAACATTTGGTAACCATAACATTGTTCTGGTCTCTCTGACAGCTTTAATATTTTTCTTGCATGTAATAAACACTTATTTCTGAAAAGCAGACTACTCTCAGACATGTAGAGTTGTTTATTTTAATACAATTAATTTTTTATTTGCCCTATATAAAACATATTAAAATTTACATAATGTTTCGTGACCTAATTTTTCTATTTTCAAAGAAATGGGTATTATTGTAGTCTATCTTTTGCATAAATGCATGTCAAATCAGTGTACAAAATTTCAGAATTCTATCTCTAATGGTTGTGGGAGTTATGAAATAATGTGTAAACATTTTCAAATTTTCAAAATTTAATTTAAACTAAAAAGTGAATTGTAAACAAATATTATTAGTAACCTTTTTAGTGTCTGCATTTTCTGATAAAATTTGTGGTCGTTCACGTACATATACCCTTAAACAGTAAAAAAAAAAAAAGACTACAAAAATAACAATTAGCTGTAAACATGTAGTACGGAAAGCAATGGACGAAACAGAAAAATAATGAAGTGAATTTCTGACTGAAATCAAAACGGGCTATTTAAATAATCTATAATAATAACAATAATATCAGGAGCACAGTATCAAAGTTAGAAAACTCAATTTCTTTGCGATTTCGAGATATCGATTGTTTCTCATAGAATTTTGTGTGCTGAATGCGATTCTGGAACTGTTTAGGTTCAAAAACGGACAGAACAGAGCGAAAATAGCACTTAATTGTGCTTTAGAATCAAAATGTAGACAACTCCACTGTAGCCAATGAGAAGCCCATATTCGCACCACCTCTTTCCATCACGCATGGCTGATTGTTTATAGGCCATAATCAGTTTGTGGATGGAAATGTAACACGAACGCACCCTCACAGGAAACAGAAAAAGAGGCGCCAAGACCAACAACGACCAGTTCTTAAGATGACCCATAAATAGGGTAACTTAGTAGGAATCGGGTCAGTGGTTGAATCGGGTCAGTTTCAGATATTTCTTTTCCACGGCAAGCATAAATGTTTTCTATCATGTGGTGCCATCTATCGTCAATCAATAGAACTTCTTCTATGTGTTTGGCGCCAAAGCTTGTGGTTAATGTTTGTGTTAAAGCTGTGAATAATAGAGGAAAGAAAACTTTTAAAAGGTAAGAGATATTTGTAGTCTGTATTTTAAATTATCGTTTTTAAGGTTTCCGTTATTGTGCAATGAACGTAGTTCAGAATATCCATGAATTGTTCATAGAATCAAGTGCATTTCTTATAGCATAAGTTATGGCATTGAGGATGCTGTAAAGGTTACGCCAGTAGTACCAACCTACGGTTTCTAATGTCACTACATTACGGGTGAGCAGGGTCACACAATTACGGGTAAATGGGGTCAATGTCTGTACATGTATTTTAAGTCCATATGTTCATATATTTGTCTCAGATGCCTATTAATATAAACGGTACGTCTCGTGCATGGACTGAAGACCAAATGCAGAAAGCCATTAAGGCATTTCGAGAGGGAGGAGTCAACGCCATGCAGCCGATCTGTATGGAGTTCCGCATTCATGCCTACAGCGCCGTCTGCAAAGCGGTGAAGATATGCCGTTAAAAAATAAAGGTGGTCAAACAACATTCAATCAGGAACAAGAAAAGGACCTGTACATTCTGTTCCGTGAAATATAGAGATCCTCGCTCAGAGAAACTTGGAGACTGGATTCAACGCATGGGAGGCGGAAAAGAATGGTACCACGAACATTGTGTTGGGGCCAAGAGAAAGAAGAAGTTCATTTATGGCAAATGCAGATCTAATTATTAAAATTTGGAACTTATTTCTTGTGTTTGGTGAATCCAAAAGAGCATTGTAAGAGTGACCCCATTCGCCCTAATGGTTGACCCGATTTAGCCTAACTTGGTAGGGTGAATAGGTTCGTGCAGTAGAGTGAAATTAACATATATCGTTCATAAGTTTTTGTTATTATTGAATTTAACACTAATGTTATTTGTTGCTTAAAGGCTAATCTAAACTTTGATATATTTTATGTTTAATAAATACTAAGTTGTTAAGCGTCATCTTGATTTTTGTAATTTTTGACCCTATTCCGACTAAGTTACCCTAGGTCGAAAACAAGGTACGTTAGAATTTAACACAAGAAAGTCATTATTCCGAAGTGATACAGTGTTAAAAGCTGTGTAATCAAGAGGTATAAAAGTGCATATTTTGTTTTATTCTATCATAAAAAGAATTACTGTATTAAAGAGCATATTTTAAAACTTAAAAGATAAATAAAAACTTTAAAAAAATCCGCCTCCTAGTTAGCCTATAAACTACATGTATATGCATATAATTTCACGAACATCAAGATAAACTACAGACAGATACAATATGGGCAACGTAAGAAGTTAAACACGTCCAAAATGTCATCCCTATGTCAGCTACCAGATGAGAGAGTTGCTTGTTTGTACCACAATATCCCGAACACGTCTACAGTCTTGTAAATGAATATTTAAAGGAAGTGGGATCATCCGCTATTGCGACATGACGTTCATTTCCGAAGCCGCGGAACGATGTCTGCAACACAGCATCGAATCTTGGTCGTTTCAGAAACACCGACTGAGTCTGCAATGCAGTGCAGTCTACACAAATATGTCAATGTCAGGAGAAGCACAGCTACAACGTCACTTGATACTCGGCAATTAGCGTTACCATGCAGCTATGAAAACGCTTCATTTAATATAAAACAAAACACTGCACGAGTAGATCTGCTTGTAGCGTTTCATTCAGTTAATCCGTTTTAGTCGCCATGGGAATTTTAAAACCAGAAGGAAAGTATAACCTATTTGTAACACTGCATGTAACCCTGTGTAGTTGCTGGGAATTTAGAAACAAAACAATACACTAACTATTTATAGTGTCCCATTTTGTTCAATCCTATTTTAGTTACCATGGAAATTTACAAACAAAAGACGAAGTAACTTGCTCTTAATGTGTTATTTTAATCCTTTTAGTTACTATGGTAATTTTAAACAGAACATACCACACACTGTTCATAATGTTTCATTTGTTAGACCCAGTTTTAGTTACCACAACAGATTAACCATTACAAAGTACCTCATTTTGTGCGCTTAAATCGAATTTAGTTTTTATGGGAATTAAGTAATACCACAGTCTAGTATATACAGTCACGAAGCTTGAGGTGATGAGAGTACTGGGAACAATAGACTGTGCCGGTAATATTTCGCATTGCCTGTGATGAGGCGATAGTAGCGAACCTAGTGGTTAGCAACTATCTATGGATGCATATTCCCTACGTATTGAGCTTCGTAACTGTACATTATATACTAGACTGTGGTAATATTACGTATCCTTCTTATTTTTTAGTTACCATGGCAATAAAAGCAATGAAGTACAACCATAGTCTAGTATATACAGTCACGAAGCTCAATACGTAGTAAATATGCATCCATAGATAGTTGCTAACCACTAAGATCGCTACTATCGCCTCATAACAGACAATGCGAAATAGTACCTGCACAGTCTATTGTTCCTAGCACCGTCATAAACTCAAGCTTCGTGACTGTATGTACTAGACTGTGGTGCAACATTCTATTTCTATTAAATTACGTAAAATAATATATTATTTTGTTTTATTGAAGAATTACTTGTCAATAAGTTTATTACGCACAATATACTTAACTTTACTTCAATCGGTAATTATGTATGGAATTACAGGATTGGGTAGCTTATTTAAAACCAATTTTGATCCACTTTATTTAATACAGAAGAAAATAATTAAAATATGTCTTCATTAACACATTGATTTCCCATCTCAAAAATTGTTATCAGATTTTAAGGTTCTTAAAATAAGACAAATTTATTGTATTGTATTAATAAAATTCATACATAAAAATCGAAATAATTTTTAATTGCATTCTTATAGTTATGAAACAAAAGGGATAAATTTTTTAAGATTTTCTAAACTCAAATGCAACACTGCTACAGTATTTAATCATAGTAGTAAATTAGGCCCAAGAGTATATAACAAATTTATATTTAAATATCCTAATCTTGTCAATTCTAATAGTTCTAGTAATAAAATTTAAAAAGTTATGTATGAACTTTATAAATAATGAAAAATTGTAAATTTAAATTTATATATTCTTATTGTATAGTAGACATAAGACAAATTATATACTATTTAATTTAAATTCAGGAATCCGCCCCTGAGCACGAGTTCTACTCTTTCAGGGGTGGGCTAAAGTTTTATCTGTCTGTATTATATTTTATGTTACAATTATTGGCAAAATAAATACAAATACAATACAAATTAATGATGTAAACAATTTTCTGTTAGTTTCAGACGGATTGTTTCAATAATAATCTTAGAAAAAGTTATTTTATAAGTTTTTGTTCCTTTAGGGTGCGAAGTATGCACAAAGTTGGTTGTTTTTTAAAGAAATATTCACCGAAATTAAACAATTTTAATCACAGAAATCAGGATAAAACAATCACCACAGAATCACATCCCTAACTAACTATGCTACATTTTCTATAGCGTTTGGCTCGGTATGAACCCATGAACCACGGACAAGTGACAAACGCTCAAACACTTGGCCACAGAGGCGCCTTAAGAAGTTGGCACCAAATTTTCAGAATAAATTACGGCGTTAGGGAAATGGTTTCGAAAATGTGAAGCCATGGCAACGTCTTGCTGTTCGAATTTCGAATGCATTGCCGCAGCGATGTCTAACCCCTCTTACCCGTATACAAAACATCAGAGTCTCTTTCGCAAAACCATAGCAACGCGAATTTATGGCCCTCTCGCAAGTTTTATAATCTAAACAAAAGAGCATCATGAAACATACATTAAATTCACGACAGGCGTCGCATGGTCGGGCAACAGAGAGAGAGAGGGTTGGTGGGTGGATGGGCGGGGGAAATGGGGTGCGTCTTTAAGTGCTGTGGTCATTACACAGTCCACACCCAACAAGTGCGGCCTTTATTGCTCCAAATACACCTCAGTTAATTATCTTCCCAGCTGCTTTTATGTGCGTGAAGAAATCCAATGCTGATGTAACTGTGGTCACACTTCCGTCATAAAACTGCTAGCCGCAAAACTTCCTTAATTAAAAAATTCCTTTTTATTATTATTATTATTATTATTATTAAAGATTATATTTTATGTTCATTATATTACCCTGATTTCGGTGTTAAAAATGAATTAATTCCGGTAAATATTTCGTAAAAAAAAAGGAACAATTTCGTCACAGCCTTCTTCAGTTACAAGCCGGAGCCATACGTCGGCAACTTACTTACTTACTGGCTTTTAAGGAACCCGGAGGTTCATTGCCGGCCTCACATAAGCTCGCCATTGATCCCTATCCTGAGCAAGATTAATCCAGTCTCTATCATCATATCCCACCTCCCTCAAATCCATTTCAATATTATCTTCCCATCTACGTCTCGGCCTCCCTACAGGTCTTTTTTCCTCTGGCCTCCCAACTAACACTCCATATGCATTTCTGGATTCGCTCATACGTGCTATATGCCCTCCCATCTCAAATGTCTGGATTTAATGTTCCTAATTATGTCAGGTGAAGGATACAATGCGTGCAGATCTGCATTGTGTAACTTTCTCCATTCTCCTGTAACTTCATCCCTCTTAGCCCCAAATATTTTCCTAAGAACCTTATTCTCAAACACCCTTAATCTCTGTTCCTCTCTCAAAGTGAGAGTCCACGTTTCACAGCCATACAGAACAACCGGTAATATAACCGTTTTATAAATTCTAACTTTCAGATTTTTTTACAGCAGACTAGATGACAAAAGCTTCTCAACCCAATAATAACAGACATTTCCCATATTTATTCTGCGTTTAATTTCCTCCAGAGTTTCATTTATATTTGTTACTGTTGCTCCAAGATATTTGAATTTTTCCACCTCTTCGAAGGATAAATCTCCAACTTTTATAGTTCCATTTCGTACAATATTCTGATCACGAGACACAATCATATTATTATTATTATTATTATTATTATTATTATTATTATTATCATTTACTTACAAATGGATTTTAAAGAACCCGCAGGTTCATTGCCGCCCTCACATAAGCCCGCCATCAATCCCTATCCCGTGCAAGATTAATCCAATCTCTATTATCATCATAACCCACCTCCCTCAAATCCATTTTAATATTATCCTCCCATTTACGTCTCGACCTCCCCAAAGGTCTTTTTCCCTCCGGTCCCGCCCTCATCATCATCATAATCATCATCATCATCATATAGACTTTGTTGCTTGCAAGAATCAAGTTAATACAGAGACCCTGTGTGCCATACAGGATCAAATAGTGCCAAACATATACCACGAGAAAAGAATACTGCAAACAGAAAGAAATGAAGATATTGTAGCAACTGAGTAGGAACAATTCAACACATTGTGTTAGGATACAAAATCTTGCCTCTGCAGACTAAACAAACGCAAATAACTCAGTAAGTTGTTCAAATAGTTTATGAACTTGGTGAGGTAATGTAAACATCTTCAGTTATTTCCTCCATACTACGAATTTGATCCACACCTCGCCTCGGTTTAAAAACTGAAGATAATAGGTTGAAATATGAGCTCGAACAAATACTGAAATTTACATCAGGAAATAGCTGTTAAGCTAATTTTATATTAATTATTAATATACAATTGAACTTCAGAGTCAGTTTTCTTGTATCACGTTAACACAATCTATGTTAACAGTATGTGATTGCGAGAGTAAGATATTGTAATAATAGCAACATAAACATAAATAACACAATGTTAAGTTCGTTTTACAAGCATTATTAATTACAAATTAACCTTAGAGACGGTGTTCTTACGTCGCATTCACGTAATGCGCAAGGTTTTTCTAAAGTAAGTTCCCACTTTTGAAATGCCTGTTGTCTTTTGTAGTAGATATTAACAGGATGATTCCATATAGATACCATTATGCTGTAGAGGAATTGGTTTTTTTCTTCGATAGCCTATGTATTTCGCTGATATGTTAACAGTGTCATGCTTGTGTAAACAATTGTGGTTAGGAATACAGACAACTATAATTTTTACAATGGTTTTTCCTGTAGCAGTTCATATTGGCCTCATTCAGTGCAGTTAACAATGCAATATAAAATATCCCAATGCACTGAAAAGGTTTCGAACGTTACATGGATTGAGAAATGGACCCTGCTCTGTTTGTAAGCAGGTAAGCAAATTTCTAGTGCAGTTACTGATAAAAAGCGATCTAGGTTTACAAGAAATTCAGGCAGTTCATGAAAATTCTGCATATAATGTTTATAATGCTAATGAAGTTGCAAAACATTTGGAGAGGAACTTATTCAACAGTGTGACGAATTTTGAGAATACGGTTATATCCCTATAACATGAAATTACGTTTTGAACTCGAAGAACAGACAACCAGATTTCTGTCACTTTCGCTTTGAAAATGTTAGCACTGAACGAAGCAAACCCGTTGTAAAAATTATTGCTGTCTCTATTCTTACTTACTTACTGCCTTTTAAAGAACCCGGAGGTTCATTGCCGCCCTCACATAAGCCCGCCATTGATCCCTGTCCTGTGCAAGATTAATCCAGTCTCTATCATCATATCCCACCTCCCTCAAATCCATTTTAATATTACCTTCCCATCTACGTCTCGGCCTCCCTAAAGGTCTCTTTCCCTCCGGCCTCCCAACTAACACTCTACATGCATTTCTGGATTCGCCCATATGTGCTACATGCCCTGCCCACATTAAACGTCTGGATTTAATGTTCCTAATTATGTCAGGTGAAGAATACAATGCGTGCAGTTCTGTGTTGTGTAACTTTCTCCATTCTCCTGTAACTTCATCCCTCTTAGCGCCAAATATTTTCCTAAGAACCTTATTCTCAAACACCCTTAACCTATGTTCCTCTCTCAGAGTGAGAGTCCAAGTTTCACAACCATACAGAACAACCGGTAATATAACTGTTTTATAATGCCTCTATTCTTAGTCACACTAACTGTTTATACAAGCCTCACACAGATAACTTATCAACGAAATGTCTACCGAAAAAAACCCTTTAAGGATAATGGTAGGCCTATTAATATGGAAATAAAAAGTTAATATGTACAGAAGATACATCCATTTCAAACTGGGAACTTTAGAATACGTATGTTAACTATATGTGGTTACTAGGATATGAAATTGTTATGATCCTAAAACAGATATAGGCATAAGGAAAACAATATTAAGTCTACTTTATATACATTATTAATTACAAATTAACCTTAGAAACCGAATCTTTACGTCGCGTTAAGGGGTTAGGTACAGCTTAAAGCAGTAAAATTTTGGAAATATTAAACAATAATGAAAATTAGTATGTGTAAAACACTGTCCTTCTGCTATATGAAAAAAATATTTTTACGTATTAAAAAAAATATTTACATTTTTTTTTTCCAAAATTTAGTTCACTGGGCAGTGATGAAGCATTTCCCACATAACTCAAAAACTATCCAACATTCTGTGATGAAATTTTTGTGTCTATTTATGCATGTCATATCTACAATATGATGCAAGATCACTTATCTACCTTTGATAGATTGCCTGATAAAAAATAAATTCATTTAAAAATGGTCAAATATCAGTATTTTCATCTAACACAAATTAAAAAAAATATATTATTTATTAAGGAATATAGCTAAAAGAGCAGGATATTGTAAACATGAGTTTCAGCAATAAAATAAAAGAGAGAGAACATGAAAAAGTTAATGCGTTTTTGAGTTGTGAGGGAAAAGCTTCATCACTGCACAGTGAACTGCCACCATTTTGAATTTAAAAATATATATATAAATAATTCTTTTCAAATCATAAAAAAAAAAAAAAAAAAATTAATGTAGCAGAAGGACAGTATTTTACATAGGCTATATCAATTTTCATTATTGTACAAGATACAGTAATGGAGAAAAAAAAAGTTGAATATTTCCACAAATTTTACTGCTGTAAGCTATACCTAACCCCTTTACGTAATATTACGCCAGCTATTATGGGTTGCTAGGATACAGAATCGTGACGATATTAAAACTGACAAAAGAAATGTTAAGCTCATTTCATATACATTATTAATTACGATTGAATCTTAGTCAGTTGTCTTATGTCACGTTATATGTTGTTGCTAGGATACGAAATTCTGATATAATAAAACCGGCATAAGGGAATAGCTGTTAAATTCATTTTGTATCATTAATTGAAACTGAGCCTTTCGCGGTTGTTCCTCTCGTCCCGTGTTGTACAAAGTCGTTATATCGAGGCATCGCTGTACCCTGTTGTGTCACTGCTCGGTACAAAGGGATGCGATGTAAGGATCCTACATAAAAGATAATTTCCTTTCATCATCCGCAGCCTCTATGAGCTTCTTTCTGTTTATGCAGCGAAATAAAAGAAAAAAATCCTGTCTTTTTCTCGTTCCGCTTTTATTGCTTTTTAGAGTTCCTGTAAGCTTGGGTGTGATTCTAACCTTATTCTTTATTACGGAAAATGTATTTCAATTTATAATCGTCTTTCTTTAAAGAACTCTGATAAAGTATGCGTATGATACAAGATAAGGAAAGTGTGTATTAGACACGGTGTCGTAAAATGTGTTTGGAAATGGAAAACAGTGGTAATATTTTGTCTCAAAATTTTACCCTTGGTTCTGTTTCGGTTTTTGTGGCCTTCAGATGATTTGAACCTCACACATCAGGCATGCTATGGAGGATCTTCGTGTAGTAGAGTCAATAATACTCCTGATTATTGTGTAGAGGAGCTGCGTTATAGCAATTTTTATATTACCTATAATCTCTCTTAAACGTGATTGTGTTAAAACTGTTTCCACAGTGAGATTATTAATAGGTTATGTTTCTTCCTGAAATAGTCAATAAGGATTATATCTTTATATGAAACAACGAGTCACGGTCAGGATAGGAGAAGAAATGTCAGAAGGAAGTGAAATTGGGAGAGGAGTACTACAAGGATGTCCTTTATCACCTTTCAACATTTACTTGGAGGATTTAGCAAGGAATTGTTTTCAGAACATGTGAAGAATGATAGTAGGAAGGAGAAGAATAAAGTGCATAAGATTTGCTGATGATATGGCGTTGTTAGCAGAAGAGCAGATGATACTAAAGGATGTGCTACTGGAGCTAAATGACAGCTGTGAGCATTAAGGGATGAAGATAAATGCAAATAAGACGAAGACCATGATCATAGGGAGAAAAATATAGAAGGTAAACTTGCAAATTCTAAATGAGGCAGTAGAACAAGTGGACAGCTTCAAATACTTGGGGTGTACTATAAGCAGTAACATGAGCTGCAGCCAAGAAGTCAAAAGGAGGATAACAATGGCAAAGGAAGCTTTTAATAGGAAAAGGAGCATCTTCTGCGGACCTCTGGAAAAATAACTAAGGAAGAGACTAGTGAAGTGCTTTGTATGGAGTGTGGCATTGTATGGGGCAGAAACATGGACATTACGACGAAGTGAAGAAAAGAGAATAAAAGCATTTGAAATGTGGATACGGAGAAGAATGGAACGTGTGAAGTGGACAGACAGAATAAGAAATGAAGCTGTGTTGGAAAGAGTGGGTGAAGAAAGAATGATGCTGAAACTGATCAGGAAGAGGAAAAGGAATTGGTTGGGTCACTGGCTAAAAGAAACTGCCTACTGAAGGATGCACTGGAAGGAAAGGTGAACGGGAGAAGAGTTCGGGGTAGAAGAAGATGTCAGATCATAGAAGACATTAAGATAAATGGATCATATGACGAGACAAAGAGGAAGGCAGAAAATAGGAAAAGATTAGAGAAAGCTGGGTTTGCAGTGAAAGATCTGCCATTGTTCAGAACACTAAATATCATATCATACCACATCATATCATATATATATATATATATGTATATATATATATATATATATATATATATATATATAGTCAATCTCTTTTACACGATGAAGTTTCATTATCCAAATTACTCGTATATAGGCCTAAGCATAAAAAAATCCATTCAAAACTTAATGTAAACAATACGAAGATATTTCAACGCTGCATCGGACAATGTTAATTACTATTTAGAGAAAGTTTTGGGTTGGATTTATTCTCAGAAATTCTAAATATCACGACGCTTCAAAATTTAGACATAATTTCGTTTCCAGTTGTAAACGAAGGCACTTACAATCAATTCGCCAGGTGCCCTTAAAAATGTGTAAATAAACAGACTGACACATTAATTAGAGTTAGGTGAAGTTAGAATTTATAGAATCAATCACCTTTACTTCTTAACTTTGCTCTAGAATATGCCAAGAAGAAAGTCCACGGTAACAGATAGGGTTTGGAATAAAATTGAGTGAGCTCCTTATATATGGGATGACGTGAATATGTTAGGAGAAAATTCATAAACTATTAAGTGAAACACGGGAATTTTACTTGAAGCAAGTAAACAGATAGGTTTGGAAGTAAATCCAGCAAAGACAAAGTACATGATTATGTCTCGTGACCAGAACATACAACGAAATGGAAATATAAAACTTGCAAATTTATCTTTTGAAAAGATGGAAAAACTCAAATATCTTGGAACAAGAGTTATAATAATATAAATGACACTCGGGAGGAAATTAAACGCAGAAAATGCCAGTTATTATTCGGTTGAGAAGCTTTTGTCATCCTATCTGCTTTCAAAAATACTGAAATTTAGAACGCCGTTCTAAAGGCAAACATAGTAAACTCTCGGCCACTAAGAAACCACAATAAATTTAGTTAAAACCTGTCATTTAAAGATTAATAAAAATTAGAACACGGATGGGATGAAGGTAAATTTAAGAGGAATAGAAATTGAGGTCGTGAAGTATTGTTCTTATTTACCTCAGTAACAAAATTTTTTGTTAAATATAAAAAAGATCGAAACATTCTTCCCATAAAAATGGTACTCTCTGCAATGAAAAAAATTGTCCCCTAAATGAAACAATGGGCCAATCATCCACGGTCTCCCCTATCACTGTAATTCCTTTCGCGTGTTTTATACCTAATAATCAAAATTCCGTCGTTGCCGATGTGGCTGTTACCAGAGCCCCGGCATCGTTTCCCTCTGCCTCAAAGAACGAAGGGTTGGGAAGGCAGGGCGGGGGTGGGCATAACGAGGGTTGAGCACAACGGCAGGCAGCGGTTGTTTCATGTGGGATTTGTGACTCGCTCGACCCTGACGCCTGCGTCAGGTCTGATACACATTGTCTGCCACACTGCATTTCAGAGATTGCAATATGGCTCTGCGTCAGCCTCAAATTTACTGATCCAAACATGCAGGCTTTTTCAATTTAAGTAATTGTGAAATTCTTCACAAGTTTGTTACACACACGGTTCCATTACAAACGATAACAATAATCTATACTTACTTACTTGCTTTTAAGGAACCCGGAGGTTCATTGGCCCCTCACATAAGCCCGCCACTGGTCCCTATCCTAAGCAAAATTAATCCATTCTCTATCATCATATCCCACCTCCCTCAAATACATTTTAATATTATCTTCCCACCTACGTCTCGGCCTCCCTAAAGGTCTTTTTCCCTCCGGCCTCCCTAACACTCTACATGCATTTCTGGATTCGCCCATACGTGCTACATGCCCTGCCCATCTCAAACGTCTGGATTTAATGTTCCTAATTATATCAGGTGAAGAATACAATGCGTGCAGTTCTGTGTTGTGTAACTTTCTCCATTCTCCTGCAACTTAATCCCTTTTAGCCCCAAATATTTTCCTATGCACCTTATTCTCAAACACCCTTAACCCATGTTCCTCTCTCAAAGTGACAGTCCAAGTTTCACAACCATAAAGAACAACCGGTAATATAACTCGCTAATATGTTTTCGCGGGATATCAGCCGAGTTAGGATTTTGGAATGCTCCAAGCTTTCGACTGCTATCTCTGCAGCCATCTTCAGGGAAGAAGATGGCTGCAGAGATAGCAATCGAAAGCTTGGAGCATTCCAAAATCCTAACTCGGCTGATATCCCGCGAAAACATATTAGCGAACCAACGCCGAGAAAGCCTCAAATCATACGGTAATATAACTGTTTTATAAATTCTAAATTTCAGATTTTTTGACAGCAGACTGGATGACAAAAGCTTCTCAACCGAATAATAACAGGCATTTCCCGTATTTATTCTGTGTTTAATTTCCTCCCGAGTATCATTTATATTTGTTACTGTTGCTCCAAGATATTTGAACTTCTCCACCTCTTCAAAAGATAAATTTCCAATTTTTATATTCCCATTTCGTACAATATTCTCGTCACGAAGCATAATCATATACTTTGTCTTTTCGGGATTTACTTCCAAACTTATCTCTTTACTTGCTTCAAGTAAAATTCCCGTGTTTTCCCTAATCGTTTGTGGATTTTCTCCTAACATATTCACGTCATCCGCATAGACAAGCAGCTGATGTAACCCGTTCAATTCCAAGCCCTCTCTGTTATCCTGGACTTTCCTAATGGCATACCTAGAGCAAAGTTAAAAAGTAAAGGTGATAGTGCATCTCCTTGCTTTAGCCCACAGTGAATTGGAAACGCATCTGACAGAAACTGACCTATACGGATTCTGCTGTACGTTTCACTGAGACACATTTTAATTAACAGAACTAGTTTCTTGGGAATACGAAATTCAATATTTCAATAAAAGTAACGTGACTAAGATATATAAATATCAAAATAACACAGGAGATAGGTCGAAATATGCAATTTATTTGCATGTTTTTTTTTTAACATTTCTAGGTAAGATTGCAACAAACCATGAGATATCGAGGAATCACTTGAAATGTGTCGCTGAAATTCGTCGGAGCCAACTGTCGGATCCTGTATTATTACATGAAAAAATTTTTCACGAACAATGGAGATTTTGCAAACTGCAATCTTTTGAGAATCGTAGTCTTTTTTTTTTTATTTTCCTAAGTCACTAGGTATGATTTTTGTTGCTCAAAATGTCTGTTGAACTTCTGAAGTAAGAATTGAAATGAATAATATATGTTACGTGTGTATTACATAGAATGATATGTTATAGTAATTGAACAAACAAAGGCTGAAAATAACATTTATTGAAGGATTACTGCGGCTTGATTGTCTTTTATTTTCGCATTTTATGGTGCTGTTAACGTTCGTTTCTTAGCAACGAGTAGAGAAGTAAAAGAATCAAGAGAGGCTCGTAACCAAGTCAATTGTAGCATGTCGGCCATAAATAAGCAGAACACAATAAGCAATTTTGTATCCAATAAACATGAAACCTTTCACCACTAAATGGCAATAAACTGTAACTTGTGATCTGTTAATGGTTTAAACATTCAGGTTAGGTATATTAAACGGGAAAACTTCAAAGAAACCCTCAAACGCATATCGTTAAGGCACACATTGTTGGTGTCAATTGTTTTTCTTATGTTTTTTTTTCTGGATAAAGCCAGAAATTCTCAACAGATCAGAGTTGCCAACCTTGGCATAATTATGCTATATCTATCATAACTAATCTGGAATCTAGCGTAATTATTATTTTAGTACAATGCCGCCTAGTTCTAGCATAATCGGAAATGTGACAGTCCATGAAAAAAAAAAAAACGAATGCTATATGCTGAATATATAGCATTGTAATTAAAAAAAAACGAAAGAACTTTTTTAAGAAAAATAATTATTAAGACATCCCTGTTTGTGAGAAGATGTTATCATGCGACAAATACTTTGTTTGCACTTAAAGGAATCTATCGTTTTTGAATTACTGTTTGGCAACTTTCCGTGCGCTTCATATGGCAACACTGCAAAGCAGCTTGTCTAACTTTGAACTATGATAGAGACATTTCAGTTTCTCGTTGTTTCTTTCATTCATTGTTGAAGTACAGTGTTGGCAATTTAGCTGTTTTCCAACATTTTACAGTGTTTCTTTAGAGGGTAAAATTTTTTAAATTTCTACAGCTGAAGTAGAAATGTAGCTCGTACTTTTAGCACTCACAGCGGCAAAATAATCTCATTTTACATTCACGATAATTAACGATTTCTGCACTGTTTCATAGCGGGTTTTAAGAATCGAATTGGCAACATTGTTGACATAAGCTACTCGTATAAGCTGTGTCTTTTGTATTTAATACTACAGTATGTTATTTATTTCCACTTCTGGAAACGATACTTCATTAATTTTAGTTTGGCAGCTTTCTAGCTTTTTGTACGCCTACATGTTTTAATTTTGCAAATGAATGATGCGGGTAGCATAGCATTAGGCGAAGCAATAATAATAATAATAATAATAATAATAATAATAATAATAATAATAATAATGATTAACAATAATTAAATAGGTCTAAATGTAAAAAATAATAATAATCATAGAAGTAAACAGTTCTCAATATTTACTACATTATCATTATTTTATTGTAATCTAGAATTATTTTTATCGCATCTGGCATGATTTCACCTAATAGGGTTGGCAACACTGGCAGATACGAAGAGACGACGCGGGAATGACAGAATAAAATGGCCTGAAACCTAAGCTGAAAAGAAGTAATATCAAGTAGAATTGCCAACTTAATTCTTAAAAGTCCGCTACGAAACAGTTCTAAAGTCGCTAAATTGCTATACTGTCCATATAAAATGAGATCATTTTACCGCTGCGTTAAAAAAATCCCGCTAAATCCCTATATCAGCAATATAAATTTTATCCTCTAAATTTACACTGAAAAATGCCGAATCTAGCAGGAAAATCCGAGGTGGCAACACTGATACAAAGACGGGAACAGAATTATATTCTTATGTTGATACTCCTACATACAATTCTTGAATAATAAATTATTAAAAACAATCTCTAATCCACATGAACCATTAAGAAATCTCACGTAACGAAAATCTAACGTTTGATATGAATAAACACTTTCGTTTTATCCCGTAGCTAGTACATCGTAGTTGCCTCAATAAAATGCAGCCTAGAAAACAATTGAAAGGCGATACAATTCGGCGTATGCATGGTTACCTGTAACATATACATATTATTGCCGCTTTCAACTGTCACTACAGCTGCTACCAATATAATACAGCAGAGTTAAAAGGAAAAATATGTCTATCACAGAGAGATATTGATTTTAGTATAAATTCAAGCTGAAAGAGAACGAGACGGGGGGATAGAGAGTAAAAACCACCCTCCACTCTTCTCTGCCAATGTATTTTAAACAATTCATGTAGAAATTTTGATTACATTAAAACGTACAAGTTGGAGAGTGTTCATAGAGGTTAAATCACTCGAAAAAGAGAAAGTTGCAAGCCTGAATCCAGTCCCTATCTATCGGCTGTAATTGTGGGCACAATCCCTCGGAAACAACGAAACAATACACTGTCTCTCCGCGAATGCAAGCCACTGTTCCTGTAATAGCATCCAGGCTGAATTAACCAGTACACACAAACACACACACATTCACATCTCTCAAGGAAATGAATGCGGATTCTTTTGTCACATTTCTACACTTGGGTAGCCATGGATACAGAGGCATTCCTTGACAACCATTCCCTTCCCCATTCTCTGTGTCTGTCTTCTCTCTCCTTTCTTTAAGTGAAGGACAATTATTACGCCTTGTGTTTAAAACACGACAATCAATGCACACGCATTACGTTAGGCATTAGAATAATTATGCGTTCAGTGCCTCACGCAATATTGAGCGGTCTGAGATGGAACCGCATTGGAATTGGTAATATCAAACATGAAATGCAATTCTTAAAAAAAAAAAAGAAAGAAAAGAAAAAAAGACGACAGAAGCGGATCGAGTATGCTACCAGAGCTTCAGAAAAATGAGAACGCCTAATATATAGCAAAATGTCGTTATAACGAATGCGGCTATAACGAAATTATTCAATATTACGACAATATTTCGTCTTAACGAAAAAGTAAAATTTTTTAACGAAAAATATTAGAAAAAATAGGGTACAATTCGTTAGCAAGTATGATATATTTTATATCAGCGGTGGCGAAAATGTAATCGTGCGCCGAGCCACTGTGTAACCTGCAACGTGTATAGCACCTATGGAGGGAGGCGGACACCCGAAGGGGAAGTGAAGCAACTGTCTGACTTATTAAAGGATTTTCATTTTCCTTACGTCAAGCACTTAAGTATAATTTTGTACAGTACAAGGCTACAAACTAGTGTTTAGTACGTGTAACGAAGAAAGAAATGAACAATAAATGAACAATATCACTACCTAAAATTAACTGTCTTCAGAATGTCTCTGCGACAGAGTTTCAAAATCAGGAATTAAGGTAATTCCGGGAGAGTTGCCCCACTTAAAGTTTTTATCGTTTAAAAATTAAACAAATCAAAGCAGATATTTTATTCATGTGTTATAGCAAGTGAAATACATTAAAGTTTTATGTAAAATATAAAACAATCGATAATTCGCACACAATAAGTGGTAAAATAAAAATTAATCAGATACGATATCACTGTAATATACACACATATAGGGGAGAGATGCCCCGTTGTGGTAATTCCCAAATTAAACTATTAATTTGATAAATAACACTCTAAATAATGTTGCTTATTTTATTTTTGCAATAAGTTCATTTTCTGAGCTCGTTTTTAAGTGCGACCACACATATGGCACTTAGCCCACATGTTATGCAACTCCTTGCAGAAAGTCACTGAATCCAATCAAACACTTCCTTCATTTGATAAAATGTTCAAGACACTCAACAAAGTAGGAACTATCTACTTTGTTTCATTTGACGACACTCTCTTCATATGTTCCCCAAAAGCGTCTTCTATATCTACTAGATTTTGAAGAATTTGACTTTGAGCTTTTTGGAACTAGGAGGCTTTCAAAGATGGTGTTTCCATTTCTATCTCCACCTGTAACGCGTTCTACCGATCGCTTACTTTTCTTCACAGCAAAAGATATTGCTGGCACATAGTTTATTTCATGAAGGGATTTGAAAGGAGTCGTCGCTGAATTTGCCATTGTGGCACTTGAGCCGAAATTACAACTTCTTATCCCGTTATCATTAGAACTTGTAGCCGATAAAGTTTTCTCTACTTTGAGATTTCCTGAAGAGGCACAGAAAGGAATTCTTACAGCTTTGTTGTTGATTAATGCATCATAAATACTGAAGAAGTGCTCAGGAACTGCATCTGGATTGAAAGGATACAAACCTCTGGCTCGAAATCCAAATGACTTCTATATTACTACCAACGCAGCTTTCTACATGGATAGTCAGGCTTGCTTTTTATAAGCTATCCATTGCTGTGATTCTGTTCTTGAAATAATGCTTGAGAGACTTAAAATGTTAGCGATCAAGAGATTGAATTGCCTGAGTTGCAAACAATTGTGATTCATTATCCCCATTCTAGCATTTTATGTTATCTAAATGTGCTGAATGTTCATCCAAAATTAAGAGAATCTTGCCAGGATTCTTTTTTGGAGTAAAATTTTCCTTCAATCGCTTCATAAATAATTCTGATGAAACATAGGACGATTTTGGATTCATATAAACCCCCGTTTCTGCTAAGAATCCGTCAAAAAACTTCCATTTTTCCTCTCAAACATTGCCAGTGGAAGAAATGTTCCCTCCGAATTGCAACATGTTATGACAGAATCACTTCCACCTTTTTCGCTTGAAGTTAGGACTTGAACATCTTTGGATCCCTTTTTCTCAACCACTTTTCCTTGTAGATTCGTTTAGTTGGATGCCACTTTCCTCTATGTTATGTGGCTTTCCTACAAATTGCCTTCACATAGAGTTGTTTCCAGTAGTCAAAATACTACTTGTCTCAACATGCCTTGACCTCTTCAGAGAGATGGATGATCCTTCTGACTGCATGAGAGGTAACTCAAGGTTTCGCTCTAGGAAGAAATGCAGCCATTGGATGTTTCTTGAAGACTCCACAAGATTTCAGTCGGTGGATTGTTCTCTAAATGATTCCATAACAATGCGATGCTTCATTAATTCCCAATTCCCCAAAAAGTTACAGTAAGATCGAAGAAATCTCTGGGATTGCATTGACTAACGTTTGGTCGTGAAATGTGTCTTTCAAACACAACTTTGGACATCCCTTAAAATTTTGAAGGCCCTCAACTTTGGGCACCTATTGAAAATGTCGCTGCAACAAATTTAGAATACCGGTATTCCTTAAAATGTTCATGGATTTCAACTTTGGACACCTCTTGAAAATATGTGATCCTCTAGCAAGTTTTGGTCACCCTTTAAAATTATTGGCCTCTAATATACAATAATTCTATACTAATATAATAATTCAATTAAAATTCCAATAAATTCAGCAAGGACACTAATAATAATTAGTTATGTACGGTAATATCACTCTTAAGTACATGGGGCGTCTCTCCCTCAAACAGGTGGGGCATCTCTCCCTTTAGCATGACCATTACGCCTTATGTATTTAAGGGTAACCGTAATGGACAATTACTTAATTTTTTTCTAGAATGGAGTACAATGCATGTACTTGTCAAATATATTGGATTAAGCAACATATACATAGCCATTATCCCAATTACGAATTTTGAAAAAATATAAATATTATAACAAAGCCTACGAAAAACAGCATTTCTTTTTCCTATTCACTTTTCACACACAAAAAAACCGTCACAAAGATTGCACTGCTTGCCTTCGAGGGTGGTATACGAATTAAACAAATGGTCCCAAGGTCGATTCCTTAGAGGTTTTGAGATAAGGAGAAAAGGAGGGTGGGGCGACTCTCCCCGTGGGGCATCTCTCCCGGAATTACCTTATGTCACTTACTGCCAGTCGTAGTTGATCACGAAGGTATTTGTCTGTCAGTCGTTATCTAAATTTGGTTTTTACTATTTTAATTGTTGAAAATAATTTTTCACAAACGTAAGTTGTAGCGAACATGGCTTCAACAGAGCAAGCGAAAGAACGAAGCTTCGGATATTTATTTTTTTGGCAAAGATTTGAAAGTTCAACATTTGTCAAGTACTTACATCTAGCTTTCATTTAACATCACATAGTAAATCAGTGAGTTCAAATTGAAGAGCTAACCGCATTATTCGTACATCTGCTGAAAAAGGATCGACGTACAGAGATGATGATAACAACAATAACACTTAACCTTTTAACGTTTCATCAGTAACATGTAGTATAATGCCGTTTTATGTTATACAACTGTTTTCCTCGTAATACTTGTGAACAAATCATACATTTAATATTCTCATCATTTTGACAGCAAAAAAATGCGTCCTCCCTTCCTACTTGGAACTTTCGTACATGGTTTCGAGAGAGACATATGCCACTCGCAGGTCAGAGACAAATACAAATGGAACGGAGTTTGACTCCATTAAGTGAGAGGGTGGGGGTTGGCGGAGGTTAGAAGCAAGCGAAATGCACAGCTATCACTGCGAGCCACAATATCTCGCGAGTCACGTTCTCGCCACGGCTGTTTTATATTATAACACTGCTAGGCCTACTGCATTGCGATCACGTGGTTATTATACAGGGTGGATTGAAAGAGACGATAGGGTACACTTAAACGAATAGAAAACCTATATCACGTTTTGTGATTAAATGCACGGCTAATTAGAAAATTAAGTTGGAAGTTTCAGCAGTCCGGCAACATCTCGTAATACAGATGTAAGAGGTTAACGAACTCAGGTCCCTTTGCATTAGTGAAATACCTCCCAACACTCTTTCTGGCTACAGTGTTGGAAGCTGGTCGCATCATTCAGTGGCTTCAAATTAGTGATTTTTTTAATTAAACTTCAAACATCCTAATTTCACAGCATCTTCTGCACGTTTAATCACGCTTTAGACATATTGTAAAATTTTAGATAACTTGTAAAATTAGACACTTTATACTTTTTTGTAGTCACCTTGTAAATATTTATATGTGCTGTAAACTTTTAGGCATCTTCCAAATTGCCAAAATATCTTTAAATTTTTAGATAACTTGTAAATTCTACGCATGTTGTAAAGTTTAGGTATCTTGCACATTTAAAAATATTTTCTAAATTTATATTTCAACTAGTGGCTTGTACAGCAAATGCTGCAAACTAAGTTCATTAGACGTTCAAATAAACATTTTTCAGATTTATTTTCAATGAAGAATACCAGACATTCTGATAGTTATTTGCTTCCATAACAATGAAAGATACTCTCTCTCTCTCGAGCCAACACTGAAGAGAACCACGCATATAAATATCTACACCACACCGCCATTAAATATATGAAAAATACCTAACCCCACTTGATTAATAAAAATATTTGATTTTTAATAATATTATTTTCTTACGTAAGTTTTATAGCTTTCAGTAACATATACTATATAGCCGCCACTCAGTGAAATATAGAAATCAAAATCTAATTTAAGTTATTCTCTACATCTACTTATATAACCCCAAAACGTTTCACTTTCATATCATCAATATAGCATTAATATGTATAATTAATGAAAATTAGTCACATCATGGCATTAACTACAATAATATTTCATTTCTAATGGTAATAATGTCATCAAACAACCTCAAGTTTTGTAGTTTTTAATATCCAATACACTGCTGTACCCAGAAAATTACATACCACAGAATCGAACCTGTAAATTATTTTTAGTAAGTTAAGTGTTTAATAACCAATTTAATTTGAGCTCTAAATATGTCAGCATTCTTGCCTTCGTGTAATATTGTTTACTGTAGTATGTGTTTTGTTTTATTCTGAAATGCAACACGGCTGACTTGATGCTCGCTTCGCTTCTCCTTTACAAAAAAGCGAAGGGAATATCAAGTCGGCAGTGAATGCTATTAGCTAGTTCTCAAAACTGACGACAGATGGATTTTGGAAAATAGGAAAATTATGTTTAAAAATTGACATTTCGCTGAAAACTACTATTTTTCCGAAAAACTTTGAGTTCCAAGCTTCAAAATGAGGGGTCATTTATTAAAATGCGTCCAGCCGTTTTCCCGTAATTTCCATTACCAGTTCAAATTATATATATAGATAATGAACGCATCTTGCAGATAAAGGAACGTTTAATATTTCCAGATGTGTATCGGACAAACCGGTACTAATGCAGCCAATAAGAATGCACAATCGTCTGCAGGCTTTTTTTTACAGCAAACAAAACAGTAATCGTGTACAGTATTGCTTTGTCTTGCTTTACCACTTGAGCAATCATGGCTAGAGAGTGATTTCTTTACAATCATCCTCCATTTCCTTTATTTGCATTCTTCGAATATTCAATTCAAAGATATTGCATAATCGTCTATATGCTCTTTTTAAAGCAATAACATAGTTTTTGTATATTACATCGGATTCTTTTGTCATGCTTCACACTTGGGTAACCATGGATACCTTTTGTCAGACATTTCTCAACCTCTCCCCTTCTCACACGTGTACTATATACAATTATCACACCTCTAACAATGTGCTACCCAGACGAGCATGCAGATGCATATGGATGATTGTAGTTCCGGAGTACAACATTCTCATATTCATACATATTTGTAATTAAGTAATCATATTTTCATACACGTCCTACAGTACGGCTCAAGAGGTACAGTTCGCTATCAATAAATCAAGTGGACTCAGGCTCGAATCCAGGGAGGAAATGAGTAAGCAAGTGGGTTTCCTTTCTCTGTAATGGATGTAATTAAATTTCTGTCTTAATTACTTATAATAATATTATCATACAGAATCAAGGGAAAACTTAATAGTGACCACACATACATTGAGACCCAGAAGTCATGGTGAGGTTTCAGAGGATTATATTTTTTAAATTATTAGAGATAGGATTCCGATGTACCTAATTAAATATTCTTTTTGCGTGTGAGAAAACACAATTAACAAAGTTCAAAATTCCGAACATGAAGTTTCAAGTTTAAAACCAAAATTTTATTTCACATAAAAACACATATTCTCACAAAAAAAAAATATATGTAAATACATATTTTTAAGAAATCTGTTGTAACACATAAATCTTGGAGTTTTTTTATTCAAATAATTTTTTTTACAATAACTTTTAAATATTTTAAAACTAAATCAATTATATCACTCAGAAGTACGTTATCTTTTTTAAGAATTCTTGGTTGTTTCGTGTTTCTAAGCGCTGTGTGGTGTATCCATGATCCATTTTCGTAATAGTATCGCCTCAAGTTCTGAGAACTGCTAGGCAGCATATCAGTGTTATTATTAGAGAATAAATTAACATGAACAAGGAGGAGAGATCTTGTAACACAAAATTAGGAATGTTTATTGTTGCTGAAGATGATTTCATTCCACGCTTTGTTTGTGAAACACAACAAATAAGAGCTCCGGTATGAACATTATTTAATTTAAACAAATCTCTCGCTCATGTCTATCAAGTAAGGCAATATATTTTGTTGTGATTCCCTGTTACCGGGCTTCGTCAATCGATATCCTTCAAGATATACTGATGGTTGTTTGAAAAACAATTTGGCTTTTCTATTAGCAAGTATAAGCTTTTTGTGACACCATAAAAAATTCTAAACATCCAAAAACCTGTTGTCTGAAACAGGGAGGTGCGTGCCGTGGAAATTAAACTAGACTCGCTACCAGGTTCAGAAGTACAAGTATTAAGGGACAAATTCCAGAATGTGTTTGGGAAAAACAGTGGATATAAAAAAAAATGTGTAAAGTTGCTCAAGTATTGGAGAGTGTGCTTATAGGTGAAATTGACGGTGTTTGTGTTTGTGACATTCCTCTCTTTAAATAGGCACGTCTGACGTCCTGTGATGTGGAAAGATCGTTTTCACAGTATAAGTCGTCGTTCAGAGATAATCGGCATGCATTTGTGATGGAGAATTTGGATGTGATCTTCGTTGTTCACTGCAATTCTCGGCCAAATACTAGCACTCAAGTGTGGTTGATGAGTACTCAGTAACAACTTTTTTTCAAGCTAAGTAAGGTATCTTTGTCATATTTAAAAAAATATATATATTTTTTTATTTTTAGCAAATATTATCGTACTTTTTAGCACATAAAAATAAATATATTTTAATTATTTAGCACATAAAAATCCGCTCCCTAGTAATATTGGTGCCAGATGAAAATACAATTAAAGGCTTATCTTCCATCTGTAAGTTTCAGGCAGTGAAGGAAACAAAAGACGGTAACACTCCAACAAATGCAATAATTTTAATTGTTACAATTAATTATACAATTTGGATGTCCGAAACAGGGTTGCCAGATTGGGCGATATTGCGCCGTTTGGGCTACATAAACAGAGATTTTGCGACCTCTTTTTTAAGAATTGCGGTTAATGCCATTTGGACGACTTTCGCCCGGAATTTTGCAAAATTTGAGGGACACAGAAAAAAATCATTTACTCGTTTATCAATTTCATTTTATTAAGTAGTCCATTGCTGATACATCGTTAATCCAATTCATGACTGACATGAAATATTAGACTTATCATTGTTGAAACGCCGGAACTAGTTTTCTTAATCCAAGAAAACTTTATTATATATGTGTGTGTGCCTAGAGCTACCCTGAAGACAACCAAGAGGTACTCAACCTTCTGCCAAGTGTCCCTAACATTTGTGAAGTGATTAGCGTCAACTGTATCACGTTGGTACATAACACTTGTCACAAAACCCAAAATGAAGGTCAATGGGCGTGAAGTCGGGTTACCTAGGTGGCCAGGCAAGAGTTCTCCTCTTCCGATCAACCTACTGGGAAAGTTTACATTCAAGAAGCCACGCACTGCTCCATAGTAATGGGGTGTAGCCCTATGTTTCTGAAAAACCGATTGTGGGAGGAATTGATCAACAACAAAAGTTCTGCAACATGTCCAGATACACATTCCCTGTGACGTCGCCTCGATGAAGAAGAATGGTCCAATGACTGAATGGTCTACTGAATGGCGCCAGGCTTGTTTCCATGATAAAAGTTAGTGCGCATACGCATAAGCATGCAACTGCTTTTAAACCATTGGTGCATAAACTTGGACAGTTTCTGCATCTTGTCAGTCTAGTATATGCAGTCACGAAGCTTGAGTTGTGAGGTTGCTAGAAACAATAGACTCTGCCGATAATATTTCGCATTGTCTGTAATGAGGCGATATTAGCGATCCTAGTGGTTAGCAACTATCTGTGGATGCTTATTTACTATGTATTGAGCTTCGTGACTGTATATACTAGACTGTGACGATATCTTCATCAGATTTTAAATGGTTAGCATTTATTTCTCGATCCCTCTAAGCGGGACACGGTGTATTTTCTACTCAGTCCGATCCCGCTCTAGAAAGAAGAGATGCTACTCAAGGGAGCGGATATAAAAATGAACATATGTATTAATACTGGAGGCGGGCTGCGACACTCAAGTGCAAAATAACCTCGGCATTTATTTTTAGCAAGTTATAGAAGCCACCTGTCTGCTATCCGCATTCCACAACGAGTTTTGTTACAGGCAGCCATAGTTCATGCAAAGTGTCAGGCAGAAACTTACGGCATAGTCAGAAATGAAGCGTTTCAACACTCCTATTACAGGAGTGATGACTTGATAATAATGGATCAGTGGTAGAATGATATCTTTTCCTATATTCGTTGCTACATCAACGTACAACAGTGGGGGGGGGGGAAACCGGACCGACCCTTGTAGCTGATACAAAAGAATCCTGTGCTGTATATTGTGTCAAACTGTGGTAATTTCAATATGGATAGTGAAGCCAGAGGTATGTACTGCTTACATACTTACTTACAAATGGCTTTTAAGGAACCCGAAGGTTCATTGCCGCCCTCACATAAGCCCGCCATCGGTCCCTATCCTGTGCAAGATTAAGCCAGTCTCTATCATCATACCCCACCTCCCTCAAATCCATTTTAATATTATCCTCCCATCTACGTCTCGGCCTTCCTAAAGGTCTTTTTCCCTCCGGTCTCCCAACTAACACTCTATATGCATTTCTGGATTCGCCCATACGTGCTACATGCCCTGCCCATCTCAAACGTCTGGATTTCAAGTTCCTAATTATGTCAGGTGAAGAATACAATGCGTGCAGTTCTGTGTTGTGTAACTTTCTCCATTCTCCTGTAACTTCATCCCGCTTAGCCCCAAATATTTTCCTAAGCACCTTATTCTCAAACACCCTTAACCTATGTTCCTCTCTCAGAGTGAGAGTCCAAGTTTCACAGCCATATAGAAGAACCGGTAATATAACTGTTTTATAAATTCTAACTTTCAGATTTTTGGACAGCAGACTGGATGACAAGAGCTTCTCAACCGAATAATAACACGCATTTCCCATATTTATTCTGCGTTTAATTTCCTCCCGAGTGTCATTTACATTTGTTACTGTTGCTCCAAGATATTTGAATTTTTCCACCTCTTCGAAGGATAAATCTCAATATTTATATTTCCATTTCGTACAATATTCCCGTCACGAGACATAATCATATACTTTGTCTTTTCGGGATTTACTTCCAAACCGATCGCTTTACTTGCTTCAAGTAAAATTTCCGTGTTTTCCCTAACCGTTTGTGTATTTTCTCCTAACATATTCACGTCATCTGCATAGACAAGAAGCTGATGTAGCCCGTTCAATTCCAAACCCTGCCTGTTATCCTGAACTTTCCTAATGGCATATTCTAAAGCGAAGTTAAAAAGTAAAGGTGATAGTGCATCTCCCTGCTTTAGCCCGCAGTGAATTGGAAAAGGATCAGATAGAAACTGACCTATACGGACTCTGCTGTATGTTTCACTGAGACACATTTTAATTAATCGAACTAGTTTCTTGGGAATACCAAATTCAATAAGAATATCATATAATACTTCCCTCTTAACCGAGTCATATGCCTTTTTGAAATCTATGAATAACTGATGTAAAAATACGCAGATATCTTTGCCGAATAGAGGTATGTAGAAATGTAATACTGATGCCAGATGAAAATAAAACTCTCAAAGTTTTTTTCGTCTGTAAGTTTGGAGCGCTGAAGGAAACAAAAGACGGTAAGAATCGAACAAATGCAATAAATTTCATTGTTACAATTAATTATACAAGATGGGCGGCCGGGTAGCTCAGTTGGTAGAGCAGTTGGCTATGGACTGAAAGGTCCGGGGTTCGATCCCAGGTGGTGACAGGATTTTTCTCGTTGGCAAACTTTCAGAACGGCCCCGAGGTTCACTCAGCCTCCTTTAAAATTGAGTACCGGGTCTTTCCCGGGGTAAAAGGCGGTCAGAGCGTGGTGCCGACCACACCACCTCATTCTAGTGCCGAGGTCATGGAAAGCATGGGGCTCTACCTCCATGTCTCCCAAGTGCCTTCAAGGCATGTTACGGGGATACCTTTACCTTTTTTTTTTTTTTTTTTTTTTTTTTTTTTTTTTTTTTAGATGGATGTGTTTTGTGGCTAGCAAAATTTGAATCTGTGACTCTGAAATCAGCCACAAGGGTCGGTCCGGGTTTTTTTGACACTACTGTACATGTCTTCACTGCAGTGTCTTTCAATGTCGTACATTTCTTTAAGGATAGCCTATTATTTTATACCTCTTTCGCTGCTCTGATAACTTCTAAGTTTTTATTCATTGTGCACGGGACATCCAGTATCATCCACGCTTTTCTTACTTTGTCATTTAACTTCTATACTTTAAATCAATATTATAAAGTTCTGTATACTTACTTACTGGCTTTTAAGGAACCCGGAGGTTCATTGCCGCCCTCACATAAGCCCGCCATCGGTCCCTATCCTAAGCAAGATTAATCCAGTCTCTACCATTATATCCCACCTCCCTCGAATTAATTTTAATATTATCTTCCCATCTACGTCTCGGCCTCCCCAAAGGTCTTTTTCCCTCCGGTCTCCCAACTAACACTCTATATGCATTTCTGGATTCGCCCAAACGTGCTACATGCTCTGCCCATCTCAAACGTCTGGATTTAATGTTCCTAATTATGTCAGGTGAAGAATACAATATGTGCAGTTCTGTGTTGTGTAACTTTCTCCATTCTCCTGTAACTTCATCTCTCTTAGTCCCAAATATTTTCCTAAGCACCTTATTCTCAAACACCCTTAATCTATGTTCCTCTCTCGACGTGAGAGTACAAGTTTCACAACCATAAAGAACCGGTAATATAATTGTTTTATAAATTCTGACTTTCAGATTTTTTGACAACAGACTGGATGATAAAAGCTTCTCAACCGAATAATAAGAGGCATTTCCCATATTTATTCTGTGTTTAATTTCCTCCCGAGTATCATTTATATTTGTTATTGTTGCTCCCAGGTATTTGAATTTTTCCACCTCTTCAAAGGATAAATAATAAAGTTCTATTTATAGCAAGTACAAATACTAGAATCCAAATTAGTTGTCTTACGACCCTGTATAGACTTAGAAGTTATGCACTCTCCATGGAAAATGTGACAGTGAGATGGTACTGAGGAATCACCATGGGATTACATAACATTTGTGCTTACAATTGGATAAAACTTCGGAAAAAATTCAACCAGGTAAACGGCCAAAGAGGGAATGGAACCCACGTAGCACGAGTCTCGATCGTTACACAATCACCAAGCCGTCGGCCAAGAAATATAACGAGATTATATTGTATTGTGATCTAAAAAAAATGGAATGAAGTGCACGTTTTAGCACCTCCGATACTAAATAAGTGGTTTTTGGAATTTTATCTATTCGGCATCGAACAAATCAATGAACATGAAAAATAGATAAAAATATAAATACAAATATAAAGGAGGTCACAAGTTTTGAGCTACGGTCCAGTATGAGAACATCCGAAGTGTTAGAAAGACGATATTCATTTGTTAGCCAAAACAAGCCCCCTGGTCTAATTATCATTAACAATTGAAGAGTCCACTGCAAGAATGATGGATGTCGAAAATGAACCAAGACCGTCAATGCATAGTTCAAGACATATAGAATGTACATACAGAGTTATATGGCATTAACACTGATAGTCATTGCCCAGTAATGATCAGAAAATCACAGTTAAGCTTTGAGCGGTAAGCATTTCAAACTTTCAATTGCTTCTCCTGCAAAACGCATTCCAAATGACATCCATCATTCTTGCAGTGGGCTCTTCAATTGTGATTTCTCGCCTCGTACAATCTATAACAAATTGCGATTTTTTAAGCTCCAATATGTCAGCCTGTAAACTTATGTTATTTCTATTTCTGGTTTTCAATTTTATACCGATAACAATAATGTAACGAATTGTCAAATGTCATGTAATTCTAAATGAATTAGTCAACTTTATATCGATAGCTAAATGTCACATAGTTCTAAATGAGTTTAACTTAATATTGATATTATATAAATAAAGTAGCAGATTGTCAAATCACACATGGTGCTAAATAAATTCGTGAACTTCATATCGACAGCAATAATGTATCGAATTGTTAAATGTCACGTAACCTGGTTCTAAATCAATTCAATTTTATATCGATAGCAATAATGTAAAGAATTGTAAAAAAATCACATATTTCCAATCTAAACTAATTAGGAAACTCTATATTGATAGCAATAATGTAACAGATTGTCAGATTTCACATCGTTGTAAATGAATGTCAACTTTATATCGACAGCAATAATGTATCGAATTGTTAAATGTCACGTAACCTAGTTCTAAATCAATTCAATTTTATATCGATAGCAATAATGTAAAGAATTGTAAAAAAATCACATATTTCCAATCTAAACTAATTAGGAAACTCTATATTGATAGCAATAATGTAACAGATTGTCAGATTTCACATCGTTGTAAATGAATGTCAACTTTATATCGATAGCAATAATGTATCGAATTGTCAAATGTCACGTAACCTGGTTCTAAATCAATTCAATTTTATATCGATATCAATAATGTAAAGAATTGTAAAAAATCACATATTTCCAATCTAAACTAATTAGGAAACTCTATATTGATAGCAATAATGTAACAGATTGTCAGATTTCACATCGTTGTAAACGAATGTCAACTTTATATCGATAGCAATAATGTATCGAATTGTCAAATGTCACGTAACCTGGTTCTAAATCAATTCAATTTTATATCGATATCAATAATGTAAAGAATTGTAAAAAATCACATATTTCCAATCTAAACTAATTAGGAAACTCTATATTGATAGCAATAATGTAACAGATTGTCAGATTTCACATCGTTGTAAACGAATGTCAACTTTATATCGATAGCAATAATGTATCGAATTGTCAAATGTCACGTAACCTGGTTCTAAATCAATTCAATTTTATATCGATAGCAATAATGTAAAGAATTGTAAAAAATCACATATTTCCAATCTAAACTAATTAGGAAACTCTATATTGATAGCAATAATGTAACAGATTGTCAGATTTCACATCGTTGTAAATGAATGTCAACTTTATATCGATAAGAATAATGTATCGAATTGTTAAATGTCACGTAACCTGGTTCTAAATCAATTCAATTTTATATCGATAGCAATAATGTAAAGAATTGTAAAAAAATCACATATTTCCAATCTAAACTAATTAGGAAACTCTATATTGATAGCAATAATGTAACAGATTGTCAGATTTCACTTAGTTGTAAATGAATTAGTCAACTTTATATCGATAGCAATAATGAACGGATTGTCAAATGTCACATAGATCTAAATGAATTAGTGAAATTTATATCGATAGCAATAATGTAACGGATTGTCGAATGTAACAAATCTAAATGAATTAGTCAACTTTATATCGATAGCAATAATGAACGGATTGTCAAATGTCACATAGATCTAAATGAATTAGTGAAATTTATATCGATAGCAATAATGTAATGGACTGCCAAATGTCATGCAGTTACAAATGAACTAGTCAACTTTATACAGGCAGCAATGAAGTAATGAATTGTCAGCTGGTAACCTTAATGTATTCCTACACAAGCGAATCCAAGTTACAGCATTACATCTTCATGCACTGTTGCGCAATATTACGTAAAATCGAGTAGCAATGCAGTTTTTCCCCACACTATTTTGTGTCATATATTTCATATCAACAATCAAGTAAGGAAAATTATATTTTTGTTACAGTTCCACTGGAAATATTATACTACTACTTAAATAACATCCTACACTAAAAAAAAAAAGCAAACGATGTACAAAATAATTCAAATTGGAATGCTATAATATATTCTAATAGCAGGAATTTAATCCCGGATACTTGTTTTGTGTCAATTCTACTTCTTTTTATAAATTATTTGTTTATTAAAACTTTGCAATATCCTATCTGTAACTATCTAAGAGACATTTCATTGAAAAAATATATGAAAAGCTTCTCAAAGTAACACTTTAATAAGTAATTCTGTGTCATTCATGGTTTCCATGTATTCTATGTCATTTTGTTGCTTTTATTGTATCAGATATTACTACGAAAGCGTAACCTACGGCTGATTCTCAGAAGAGGAAGATTAAACATGGATTCGGTGTATAAACGCACAACAGAATTTCATAATATTACAGAATAAGAACTACTTCATTGACGGCGTGGAATTAAATATTGTACCCGTGCTCAAGCTATGAACGAACATGTATATGTTACTCTTTGCTTCTTCAATCTAACTACCGTATATAAACATTTCTTCATCAAAGTCTGCCAGTCTTTACAACTCTGCGAATCCGAGAAGTTTTCAGATATGAAATTTCATTCGATAACTCTACGATATCGAAAACAAGCGTAGCCCACAATCTACTTGTATGGACATATAAATCACTGAAATAAAGGGGCATCAAAATACATTATTTATTTATTTATTTATTTATTTATTCATTTATTTATTTATTTATTTATTTATTTATTCATTTATTCATTTATTTATTTATTTATTCATTTATTTATTTATTTACTTATTTATTTATTTATTTATTCATTTATTCATTTATTTATTTATTTATTTATTCATTTATTTATTTACTTATTTATTTATTTATTCATTTATTCATTTATTTATTGATTTATTTATTTATTTATTCATTTATTTATTTATTTACTTATTTATTTATTTATTTATTCATTTATTCATTTATTTATTTATTTATTTATTCATTTATTTATTTACTTATTTATTTATTTATTCATTTATTCATTTATTCATTTATTTATTTATTTATTCATTTATTTATTTACTTATTTATTTATTTATTTATTCATTTATTTATTTACTTATTTACTTATTTATTTATTTATCCATTTATTTATTTACTTATTTATTTATTTATTCATTTATTTATTTATTTATTTATTTACTTATTTATTTATTTATTTATTCATTTATTTATTTATTTACTTATTTATTTATTTATTCATTTATTTATTTACTTACTTATTTATTTATTTATTTATTTATTTATTTATTTATTCATTTATTTATTTATTTACTTATTTATTTATTTATTTATTTACTTATTTATTTATTTACTTATTTATTTATTTACTTATTTATTTATTTATTTATTTATTTATTTATTTATTAACACGTCATCGTTACTGTAGAAATTGTTTACATAAAAATGACATCTAGAATGGCAAGGTGGCTTCTTTCAGAAAGTGCTGTGATGCACATAATCTCTTATAAAAGACATTAGAATGGATCCTTTTCCGCTCTACACTCGTGCCAAAAAGAGAATTTTTACAAACTTGTATCATAAATAACAATATAAGGGTGATTCTAAATTCCATATGAATCCTCTAGATTCAAAACCCCCTAAAGACCATTTAGTTCATAATTGAGTTTTGCCTACATATTGCTTGCTAAGAATGAATTCTAATGATTTATATAGTTTGAATTAAAAGAGCCATTAAATTTAAAGCAAGAGGTTTGTTAAAAGTCACCGTTAGGTTGAAAATTCCCTCTATTTGGAACCAGTTACTATCAAAATCCTTCAATTTGTGAAAGTGGATATAGAGGATTTTGAATCTATAGGATTCATATGTCAATCAATATCAATGGAATAAGCATGTTTCGTAACTATAGTCGTCCTTGCAGTATCTCATCGCCTTAAGGGGTTAGGTACAGCTTACAGCAGTAAAATTTTGGAAATATTCAATATTTTTTCCCTTCATTACTGTCTCTTGTACAATAATGAAAATTAGTATGTGTAAAACACTGTCCTTCTGCTATATGAAAAAAAAAAAAAAAAAAAATTTACGATTAAAAAAATATTTACTTTTTTTTTTTTTTTTTTCAAAATTTAGTTCACTGTGCAGTGATGAAGCGTTTCCCACATAACTCAATTTTTTTGTGTATATTTATGCATATCATATCTATAATATGATGCAAGATCACTTCTCTACCTTTGATAGAGTGTCTGAAATGGTCAAGTATCAGTATTTTCTTCTAATACAAATTGAAAAATATATATATTTATTATGGAATGTAGCTGAAAGAGCATGATATTTTAAACATGAGGTTGAGCAATAGAATAAAAGAGAGAGAACATGAAAAAGTTAACAAGTTTAGGAGTTATGAGGGAAACGCTTCATTACTGCACAGTAAACTGCCACCACTTTTAATTTTGAAAAAAAAAATAAATATAAATAATTTCTTTTTAAACTGTAAAAATATTTTTTCATATAGCAGGACACTGTTTTACACATACCAATTTTCATTATTGTACAAGATATAGTAATGGAAGAAAAAATCTTGAATATATCCAAAAATTTTACTGCTGTAAGCTGTACCTAACCCCTCAAGGGGGGTGACGGGTGAAATTTTGGTCATTTTCAGTCAAAAATCGCATTTTCGTTTCCTGGTTAAAAATGAATCAACAATATCTTATTTATATCACTGTCTAGTATATACAGTCGCGAAGCTCAATACGTAGTAAATATGCAAACATTAGATAGTTGCTCACCACTAGGATCGCTAATATCGCTTCATTACAGGCAATGCAAAATAGTACCGTCACAGTCTATTGTTTCTAGCACCCTCAAAACTCAAGCTTCGTGACTGTATATAGTAGACTGTGTTTATATGCTGAGCAAATTGCAATGCTCTGCGGCGCTAGAAAGCATAAATATTACGTAATATATAAATGGCTGCACCCTCGAACTTCAATTCCATGTATTTTTTACAAGTTGTTTGTCACACTTTTTAAGCACATTTCGTCAGGTTGAACGTGTAAAGGCTCTTACAAATTCGATGCTAGGATCATGAAATTTTTACTGCATGTTCTATACACTGTGGTTAACAAACCGGCGCATGGGTTTTAGCCTATGATTAAAAGAATACTATTTGAAATAAAAATGTAAATATTTATAGTGACAACGGAAAATTTCTATTTTTATGTATGCAGTGGTTATAAAAATTGTTTCCTCCTTTTGTAGTAGTAAAGGTGTAGGAAAACTGATGCTTGATGTTTTTTCTAAATATGTCACTGGTTTTGCAAAAAAGATTCAAACATTTTACTCAAAAATTGAGCGACATTTTTCATTTTGAAACACAAAATTTTCAGAATATTTTCGTTAATAACTCAGAAACTAATTGACTCACAGAAATATAACTTCATTACATTATCTATCGCACTGTAATTATGTGTAAAAGAAATCAAGGACGTAGCTTGAAAAATGTAGAAACAGAAATTTCAACCCCCTTAAGACCCTATTTCACACATAAGTAGGGCTATTAAATGTTATTTTTTAAATATGAATTAAGTGAAGGGACGACGTTCCTCTATTAATTTTATTGGGTGGGGGGACAACTTATTGTTTGGTTTCGTAACAAACGATTAGGGAAATCACGGAAATTTTACTTGAAGCAAATAAAGCGATAGGTTTGGAAGTAAATCCCGATAAGACAAAGTATATGATTATGTTTCGTGACCAGAATATTGTACGAAATGGAACGATAAAAATTGGAGATTTAAGCTTCGAAGAGGTGGAAAAATTCAAATATCTTGGAGCAACAGTAACACTCGGGAGGAAATTAAACGCAGAATAAATATGGGAAATGCCTGTTATTATTCGGTTGAGAAGCTTTTGTTATCCAGTCTGCTGTCAAAAAATGTGAAAGTCAGGATTTATAAAACAGTTATATTACCTGTTGTTCTGTATGGTTGTGAAACTTGGACTCTCACTTTGAGAGAGGAACGTAGGTTAAGAATGTTTGAGAATATGACACTTAGAAAAATATTTGGGGGTAAGAGGGATGAAGTTACAGGAGAATGGAGAAAGTTACACAACACAGAACTGCACGCACTGTATTCTACACCTGACATAATTAGGAACATTAAATCCAGACGTTTGAGATGGGCAGGGCATTTAGCACGTATGGGCGAATCCAGAAATGCATATAGAGTGTTAGTTGGGAGGCCGGAGGGAATAAGATCTTTGGGGAGGCCGAGACGTAGATGGGATGATAATATTAAAATGGATTTCAGGGAGTTGGAATATGATGGTAGGGACTAGATTAATCTTTCTCAGGATAGGGACCGATGGCGGGCTTATGTGAGGGCGGCAATGAACCTCCGGGTTCCTTAAAAGCCGTAAGTATGTATGTATGTAAGTAGGTAAGTGCGGGCGACACCCCTGGCTTTGTAAGTTGAGAGGTCAGCAAGTGTCTTGCCCCCCAGTTGGAGCGTCTATGTTTGTGAAGGAAACAGGAACTTTCTGAGATATGAAGCCGCGGAACGCAACTGAAGAGCTGAAAGAAGTGAGACGATACAGACAGATGGACAGACGGACGGTCATGAACGGCAAGTGGAGAAGATACAATGTGGACATGACAGACACAAATGTCAAGGGTAAGCTAGCACACAGCTTTCTAACGTGTTACTCTCTGTAGCGGGATCAATAAGAGGCGGCAATGTTATGTTAATTGCGGCGACAGTTTACGGTAATCCATTCAGGTGTAATAGTGGCCCTTAACAAGGTGCTGGGTGAGGGGAGCGACGTGGCAAATACTGCTGCATATACTGAAGAGACATGTTAGCACGTGCGATGTTCGAGAGTAAGTACAGTTTTACATTAAGATCATTATTCGATGATGATTATGATGATGATGACGATGATATAATAATAATAATAATAATAATAATAATAATGGACCTACAAAAATTGGAAATTTATCCTTTGGAAGGTGGAAAAATTCAAATATCTTGGAGCAACAGTAACAAATATAAATGACACTCGGGAGGAAATTAAACGCAGGATAAATATGGGAAATGCCTGTTATTATTCGGTTGAGAAGCTTTTGTCATCGAGTCTGCTCTAAAAAAAAATGAAAGTTAGAATTTATAAAAGAGTTATATTACCGGTTGTTCTTTATGGTTGTGAAACTTGGACTCTCACTTTGAGAGAGAAACAAAGACTAAGGGTATTTGAGAATAAGGTTCTTAGAAAAATATTTGGGGCTAAGCGGGATGAAGTTACAGGAGAATGGAGAAAGTTACACAACACAGAACTGCGTGCATTGTATTCTTCACCTGACATAATTATGAACATTAAATTCAGACGTCTGAGATGGACAGAGCATGTAGCACGTATGGGTGAATTCAGAAATGCATATAGAATGTTAGTTGAGACACTTGAGGGGAAAACTATTTTAGGGAGGCCGATACATAGATGGAAGAATAATATTAAAATGGATTTGAGGGAGGTGGGATATGATGTTAGGGACTGGATTAATCTTGCTTAGGATAGGAACCGATGGCGGGCTTATGTGAGAGTTAGCTTTATGAATACTACTCCATCCTAGTATTCCATATCGGGTTACAGACCGAAAGAAGGAAAGATAAGTTGTATGTAGTACAACCATTCGTAACTAATTTCGTAACTGAACAAAGTAGGCTAATATACAATGTGCTCCTTACAAACCTTCCACATTTCAATTAATCATTGCTAACAAAGTATGCGGAATTATGAAATTTTGACGGGCATTAAAAGAAAGAGAGACTCAAAGAATTGTTATTTCATTTGTTTGAAGTAAATTCATCTGTCACATGTTGGGCAACAATGGCATAAAATAAAATGGCGACTCCGCAGCAACGCGCACAAACTGTTTGCAGGCACGAAATCAATAAAAACAGTGCAAAGAAATTACCGGAGAGAATATAGAGGAACTGCATCTGATGGGAAAACCATTAAGGCAAGGTGTGAGAAGTGTGAACAAACAATCCGGAGGTTCTCATCGACGTGTCTCGGAAGAGAAGATTGAAAAAATTAGAGCAGATTTCAGAGAAGTCCTCAAAAATCAATTCGCCATGCATCCCGGCAGTTCAACGTGTCTAGATCAACTGTGCATCGAGTGCTTCATAAGCAACTTCGTTTGTACCCCTACAAGGTGCAAATTACTCAACAATTAAGACGAGATGACAGACCATGACGGTTTGAAAGGGACACGGTGTATAATTCAGCGTAATTTATTACAAAAGTAGTTGATTTGGTCGTCCCATTTCAGATGTTTATCAATAATTATTCCTAAATATTTAACCTCTGAAAATTGATTTATAATTGTGGAGCTTGTTTCCAAAAGGTACCAAATCCAACAGACCTAATTTTACAGGAAATGAAAAAAATTGCTCATAGGCTTAAAAAATGTTATATATTGTTATGACTTCGTGTCACTATTCTTTGTGTGTCATCAATCATATTTATGCATATATTTAAGATATTTCACACATTTATAAGAAGTAATTGATGGTTTTAGTTTGGATTTGGTACATTTTGGCAACAAAATTGGATGTAGTACATATTGGCATGAAATAATTCAGTATTATGAATGGGGATGTATAGTATAGGAATTATTTACTATCACTGTAAAAGTGAATACATAATTCAACATTTTTAATTTCAGAAATTTAGGCTATGTTTGCTGTTATAATCATCATAATTAACATCAGTGTTATCCTCATCCCCTGTTCTAACAACAGACTCAAAATTTATAAAATTACTATAGACCTAAAGTGGGAGTTTGTTAATGTAACAGTAGCCCATGGATGCTAGCAAAACTTTCAAATCTTTTTTCTCAGCATCCTGAACATGACTTTGATATTGGCATGGAATAGCTCGGTATTATGAATGGGGATGTACAGGAATTATTCTCAAACACTATAAAATTAAATACATTTTATTAAATATTCTTAATTAAATTTCACAAAATAGAGGCTGTGTTTGTTCTAATCATCATAATTAACAAGAATGTTATCCTCATCCTCTGTTCTAACAACATACTCAGAATTTATAATATTACTGTAAAATGGGAGTTCGTTAATGTCACAGCAGCCCAAACAACTAATACGTCACCACAATAGCCAATGAAATTGCTGCACATCTCGTGACATATCAGTGAGTTGAGAACCAATAGGAACACAGAGATTTGGTATGTTTTGGCATCACACTCAGCATGGATGTGGTATTTTCTGCTGTAAACCACTGTTTTCAGTGACTTCTGGAGATATGATTTGGTACTTTTCGAGAGAAATGGTTAGTGTTTCCGTTCCAGACGTAGCTAAGAATGTGATGCCATCTGTAACTCATTTTTCGAAAATTGTGGATTTGGTACCTTTTGGAAACAAGCTCCACAATTGGACAATTACAGCAAATCGCTGAACAAGCAAGACTGTGTTTAAATCGTGGTCAGCAACAAAACAGACTGCTATACCATTGTTACTTATTTCTTAATGGTTCTAACTTTAGAAGGCTGTGAAATTGTGATCTTATAACCTCTCCAACTTGAAATATGTATTTAATGTAAATTTGTGACATCGTAGGAAAAAAAAACATTGTGTTATACATATTTCTAAAGTTATAATTTTGACACGAAAAGAGAACTTCTACGAACTTGCGTCATAAATAACAATTTAGGAGTGATTCTAAAAATACATGTGTCAATCAATACCAATGGAATAAGCATGTTTAGTGACTGTAGTCGTCCTTGCAGGGCGTCTACATGTTCTGTTGTGAATTTTAGGTCTATTACTGTTGTTGAAATGACGACAGGTTTTATGAGGACTCTATTTGCTGAAGGTTTCTGAGCTATTGCACTAAATGTTGATATTTTACGGTTTTGTTGTTGCGTGCATACTGGAGGTTATGGCTTAGTGGAACTACGACGTCTTTTAAAGGTGCTTGCTTCCTTATTTGTTTTCTAGAGAATGGCTAAGTTATGTTTATCACTAATGCTATAGTAGAATCAATAACAAGAATGTTACAAATTCGAGTAAAGACAATGCGACGGAACAATAACTGCTGTTTCATTTTGATGTACAGCAGAAATAATACATTGTACTGTACTTGTTTTCTTAGAATGTTCACAACGCAGTACATACAACAGATACATTGCAGGCATTGTTTCTTTAGTATAATATTAATTATACACAAAGAACATGAACTATTATATTTCACCGGCATTAAATTTAATAAAATTTCATACGATTTTTATGAAAGCATATTTATCCTGTGTACAATCTGTATTTTACTGTAGTAACTTTCGAGGAATATCGCTTTTGTTGACATCGTACAAAATTTTGTTCAATATTCTTTTGAGAAGATTAACTCCATATGTAGATGAAATTATTGGGGATCATCATTGTGGTTTTAGGCGTAATAGATCAACTGTTGACCAGATATTTTGTATTCGACAGATAATGGAGAAACAAGGGAGTATAAGGGTACAGTGCATCAGTTATTCATCGATTTAAAAAGGCATATGACTCGATTAAGAGAGAAGTTATATATGATATTCTTATTGAATTTGGTATTCCCAAGAAACTAGTTCGATTAATTAAAATGTGTCTCAGTGAAACATACAGCAGAGTTCGTATAGGCCACTTTCTGTCAGATGCGTTTCCAATTCACTGTGGGCTAAAGCAAGGAGATGCACTATCACCTTTACGTGTTAACTTTGCTCTAGAGTATGCCATTAGGAAAGTCCAGGATAACAGAGAGGGTTTGGAATTGAACGGGTTACATCAACTGCTTGTCTATGCGGATGATGTGAATATGTTAGGAGAAAATCCACAAACGCTTAGGGAAAACACGGGAATTTTATTGGAAGCAAGTAAAGAGATAGGTTTGGAAATAAATCCCGAAAAGACAAAGTATATGATTATGTCTCGTGACGAGAATATTGTACGAAATGGAAATATAAAAATGGGAAATTTATCTTTTGAAGAGGTGGGAAAATTCAAATACCTAGGAGCAACAGTAACAAATATAAATGATACTCGGGAGGAAATTAAACACAGAATAAATATGGGAAATGCGTGTTATTATTCGGTTGAGAAGCTTTTATCATTCAGTCTGTTGTCAAAAAATCTGAAAGTTAGAATTTATAAAACAGTTATATTACCGGTTTTTCTATATGGTTGCGAAACTTGGACTCTCACTTTGAGAGAAGAACATAGGTTAAGGGTGTTTGAGAATAAGGTGCTTAGGAAAATATTTGTGACTAAGAGGGATGAAGTTACAGGAGATTGGAGAAAGTTACACAACGCAGAACTGCACGCATTGTATTCTTCTCCTGACATGATTAGGAACATTAAATCCAGACGTTTGAGATGGACAGGACATGTAGCACGTATGGGCGAATCCAGAAATGCATATAGAGTGTTAGTTGGGCGTACGGAGGGAATAAGACCTTTGGGGAGGCCGAGACGTAGATGGGAAGATAATATTAAAATGGATTTGAGGGAGTGAACCTCCGGGTTCCTTAAAAGCCGTAAGTAAGACAAAATTATTTATATACTGGGTCAAAGGAGAGTAAATAGGGACCTTTTGAGAGATGGAGGAGGGTTAAACATGAAAGTGTAATATCATTGTGAATGTTTTTGAACGGTTTTTGAGATATTCATATAAAGAAAAACGAAGTAGATGGCCACATTACGACAAGCTTTCACGTAACGGTAGCAGATGAGTAGGAAAGGTTTAGTAGCCTAAGGCGTCACAGAGGGACATTGGTGTCTGTGCGTTTCCTACTTCCTGCTCTAGAATTGCTTCTACAATTACTGAATGTAGTAGACTTTACCGATCTTTAATTAAATTACGACCAAAACGTCAATGCTACTCAACAAACTAATAAATCACACATTTGTTGGTATTTGCTAGACAAAATCCCCCACATCACCTCTCAACGACCTCAGGTTTCATGGAATACGCATTTCAAAATTCAGCTAAAATGCTACTTTCTAGGTAGACCTTCGAAGTTAGAATTAAAGGCATATTATGTACAATATGATAGAGACTGGATTAATCTTGCACAGGATACGGACCGATGGCGGGCTTATGTGAGGGCGGCAATGAACCTTCGGGTTCCTTAAAAGCCATTTGTAAGTAAGTAAGTATATTATATAATTTATGTACTTTTATTTTTTATCTTTCAAACTATGATTTACGATTTGAAAGACATTTATAATTTCTTGCGGTATTCTGAAGTTTGCATTCTACCGGTATAAAGCTTAATCATTTTGTTATATTCCACAATCACTCTATTTCAGTTTTGTATTTTATATCTATGAATGTTCTTATAGAGGGAGTTGGTGTTAGAGTCAACAGCACTTTTTTTAATTTTCCAATACTTTTATGGAATAGTTTTAATATCCGACAAATATGCGAGGACAAATTTACAATTTTATATTCCTCGGGCTGGCTGCACAAATTTTCGTACGCTATTTCTATGCGATGTTTTTCGATATACCGTCCGTATTCCATTTAGGGATTTAAGAATTCGGTTTGAGAATCGATAGAATCATTAGTCAGTTTTTACTTAAACATTTATTATATTATTTTTTGATTATCACATTTTACATAATTATATTGTATACTTTTCAAATGCGATATTTTCACAAAAGTAATCCAGTACCACATTTTACATATTTTCTGCACAGTCTAGATGTGATATTTCTGGATATGTGGATTATATACAACGAGCGAATTTACGATTCTGTTTTCAGAATTAGTACAGTCGTTTGTAAATTTATACCTAAAAATTGAATATACTATTTTATGACTATTACATTTTTTACTATTTAATAATTAATTGTGTTAATAATATTATTGTGGTATTTTTGGATACATATAATCGTTACCACATTTCACGTATATCTTCTATAATACTTAAATGTGATGTGTCTGAATACGTAATGTATTATCATATTTGACATATTTTCTACACAGGTGAATGTGATGGTTTTGGATACGTAATTTATATTACAGCAACGAATTTACGCTTCTGTTTTCAGAATTAATAAGTCGTTAGTAAATTTCTACCTAAAAATTGAACACACTGATAGTATTTTCTGATTATTACAATTCACGTATTATCTTTTATATTGTTTAATTGTGATGTTTTTGGATACATAATCATTATCATATTTCACGTATATATACTATAGTACTCAAGTGTGATATGTGTGAATACGTAATGTATTATCACGCTTGACATACTGGGTGTTCATTTCAAAATGTGTCATGACGTCACTGTTGTTGAGTCACCGATTTGAAGCGAGTTTCAGCTTATATGTCAGAGAAGCTGCCTATTATTCAAGGCGTTTTTCAATCTGAACTTGAGAACGTGTACGGTATAACTTGAACGTCGTAGCAACAGATGGCGGTCTGTACTGTCTGTGTGCTACCATAACCTCTTTCGAACTGTGTTTTGCGCCGGCAAGACGTACGCAGGGTATTTGTTATCATCGGTTGCGTACGGTAACATTCCACAACACAAATCAAATGCTCCGTGTCCATGTTGACCGTCGAAGTTAATGTCAACAAATACGTAAGTAATCGTCTTAACCCTCTCCCCATATCCCGACAGTACGTATTTCCAAACAGTTCACATTCCTGCCACTACCGGCGTTATCGTACGCATCGGTACGTACTCTTCAGAATGAACGCCGTACTTGCTAGGCAACTTCTCTGCCTCCTAGGTAATACACCTTTGCGGAAGTGTAGGAATATTGAATTCTCTAGGCTCATCGGCTAGCCTCATGACGGCATACAGCGAGCCATGACACACTTTGAACTGAACACCCAGTATTTTCTACACAGTTGAAATGTGATGTTTTTGGATACGTAACGTATTATTACAGAAACGGATTTAAGCTTTCGTTTTCAGAATTAATGCTGTCGTTATTAAATTTCTACTTACGAATTGAATATACTATTTTCAGATTATCACAGTTTTCATATCACAGTTTGTGCTTGGGAGTTGCCCACAGAGAGAAGTACTCAGAATAAAACGTCACAACATCATACGTCCTATGATCGCAGATGCAATTTGATCCAAAAATCTAGACGTTCACGAGGAAGTTCATTGTATTGCTGATGATGGGACAATCGTAGGATTGGTATAATAGCTATAAATAGGAATAAACAGACAGCCGAAATAATTGATCCTAAGATCAGATTTGAAATCTCAGCCACTGAACTGTCTGAAGTGAACGAAGAGTAAAAGAAAATCTACGAGCCCACGATTCAGTACCTATCATCGAAATACAACATTGAAAAAAATCACAGTTACCGGTCTCTCCTTCGGAGCGAGAGGCACCATTCCGTAAACTTTTGTAAAGTGGAGGGAAAAATACAAGCTGACGAGAGATCTTCAAGATGCCATCGTCACCACTATGATAAAATTTTCTGTAGCGATACTTCGCCAGCATCTTTATGGTGTACATTTAATTTAAAATGTACTAGATTTTATTTTTTTTCTACATGTCTTAATCCCTTTCGTTTGAAACCCGCTTATATAATTTTTCATTTTAAATTTTATTGTGAGCTATTCTGTGTCGTAAGGCATATCCAAAATATTAGGTCAGATTAATAAATTAAATTATCCCGGCGTAGAATATTGAGTTTTCTGTAAATATTTTCTATAAAATGAAATTGTTTGACGTAATTACGTTGAAATTATGAAAGGTTTGTGAATTAACGAAGAGAAAGCTATATGTTAGGACTTAGCTAGTGGCCGTGCAAATTTATTTTACACATTATTACGTAATGAAATCTAAAATGTGTAATTTACGTGGCACCGACTTCTTTGTTGTCATTCAGATTTTTTTTCCTTAAATTTCGTCCGATACCATAATAATAGGTCTCGGAAATTAAAAAAGCTCAACTACGTTTCGCTTTTTCAATCTTTTCCTCGAACATGAAAACGTCAACATACCGCTCTTGTAACGTATATTACTATTTTCTTTCAGAATTATGTCTCCAATCTACAACTTCTTCAGGAAAAAGTTTACGATCAAATACTGTCTGTAGAAATTACTTCCATCCATCATGAGTACACAGCAAATTATGAACACTGCATTCTTCATAGGAAAACGTCTCTTTTCTATATACCAAATCGCAAATGGCACAAAAATAATTTAGGCTAAATATCAGATAAGTTGCCACAATCATATTGGATCTCTTTCTTAAGGATTAGCTGTCACTAATTGTATAGAGTTCTTCGTTACGCGTGGACGAAAAGTACACAAAATATTATCCTTTGAACAGCTTGGTTTCACAGCACTGCTGCTTATTTGACAAGTAAGAAATATGCTTAAAATTGTATTATAAACCACAAACAACTTTTCATATTTCTATCACTCGCGTGATTTTCGCAAATAGTAAAAATAACAACATAATAATTGAAGAGTCCACTGCAAGAATGATGGATGTCATTTGGAATACATTTTGCAGGAGAAGCAATTGAAAATTTGAAATGCTTAGCGCTCAAAGCTTAACTGTGATTTTCTGATCATTACTGGACAATGACTATCAGTGTTAATGCCATATAACTCTCTATGTACATTCTATATGTCTTAAGCTATGCATTGACAGTCTTGGTTCATTTTCGACAAGAAAGTGACATCCATCATTCTTGCAGTGCACTCTTCAATTACAATACATCAGTAGTTATTTTCAGTATAGCTGCATGAAATAATAATGATAGTTACATAATATATACTACTTGTACTCTACAAGTTACAAATTACCGGTAAGTTTCGCATATAATTTTTTTTCGGATATAAGGAACGTCTTTAGATTGCAATTTACAAAAAAAAAAAAAAAAAAATATATCTTATTATTTCGTACATAATTTATTTGAATTATGTAGGGTAAAGGTTGGTAATACTGTGATACTAATAATATTATGATAGTTCTTCTTGACAATCTTTTACAATTTTACTGTACGAGAGGAAGATCGGTTTTTTTCGTCGACGTCTTAAGGGAATGTTCGTGGACAAGTTTCTGCACAAAACCGGTCCTTCTCTCGTACAGTAAAATTGTAAAAAATTCTCAAATAGTACTATCATAACATTATTAGTATCACAATACTACCAACCTTTACCCTATATTTTTAATGACAGCTGGAAATATTAATCTTAACGTATAATGATAATTATACGAAACTTCGATTTTTGCTTTTTGAGATATGTTATATTTATTTTAAGAATCGAGACAAGTTGCATCATACTGACATGCTAGAACATATTTATTACCTATGTGTTGGCTATTATATTATTCATGTTCATAAGCTGTAATTCATATTTATAAACTTGGAATAAATAGTACGTTCTATTTAGGAACTGAACATTGGGTCTCAGAATTAACAGTGTCTTTAATAGCCTATAATCCGCGGCCTTCCAGATTTCTTAATTCAGAACTGGTACTGGAATTTTAAACTACTGCAACCTACAGACACATTATAACCAATTACTTGTACGTATTTGTACGAAGGCCTACTCGTTTAAAGTATGCCTAAATGTTACACTAATATTTACATACTGAACGGATTGTTGAACATTCAATTCAACGTCACATGATAATAACGTCGGTGTGTTACGCCCATGTGATCACTTTCTATTAACGTTGCTAGTTACGAATTTCAGACGAATGACTTTATAACGAAGTAGTTCAAGAACTTCGCGTCAAGTAAGATGTGACACACAACCGGACTTCGTGCCACGTTGACATGTTGCGCTACGATTAACGTAGTCGGAATCACTCGTAACTAAGGTGGGTTTATAAATGTGGCAGCGCAACTTAGAGTCTACAGGAAATGTATTTAAGGCAGAATATATCACTACGAAAATAGAAAAATATAGTATTGTGACGACAGGAAAGAAAATGTTACGTTCTGGGTGAATTAGCGTCTTGCATCTGTGGAAAATACTTCACACAAAACTCGCAAGAAGATTATTAAGCTTCACCGATATTTAGAAAAAAAAAAGAGGGGAAAAATACATTTTATTGAATAATGATTGTGGTAAATTTTGACAAAAAAAGTTGATGTAATGGAACTGAACAGTGAAAAGCGGCTATGAAATGTAATTATGAAATTAATTTTACATTTAAATAGGTTGTTTGTCGAAAAGAAACTCCTATAAATTAAAAAAGGACGCGAAAATTTTATAGAACTTATCTAGCAATAAAATAAACATATTTCTGAAGAAATAAAACAAAGAAGTATGTTATATCACATTCCAAAAATACATATACAGAGAACAGTTTTTGCAGGTAATTTAAATAAAAAAATCTAACACAAAGAAACAAAAATTTAATCCGCATTTCGAAGTAAAATATGAAGGAGTTTCGACACGATAAATGATGGAAAACTTAACAAATAAGAACCCATCGGTTTTGATCTACAATTTTCTTCTAACGTAATGCGTTTTTATGTTTTATGTTTATTTTTATTTTATGAGGTAAATTTTATGTAACTACCTCTTTTGATCTCATTATGTACCTAAATTGTATCAGTATGTACAGTAATTACTTAATTCCGATCCAGTTTTATGTTCAACTGTGTAAGCAAGTTTTAATCCTGGTTGAGTGTAAGAGAAGGCCTTACGCCCTTAACTCTGCCAGGTTAAATAAAGCCATTATTATTATTATTATTATTATTATTATTATTATTTTAAATATATTTTTAAACATTAAATAGACCTACCGTTGCATGAACGATAGAAGTTTATATTGTGAGCAGGTAAATTTCAACAACTTCTTTTTATAAACTGAAAATGTAGGTTCTATGAATGCACGCGAAAAATTAAAATCGCAAATTTTCTTTAAGCTACAATTTTGTATTTTGTTATCTACAACTTTCTTCTAACGTAATGCATTTTAAATATATTTTTTAAACATTAAATAGGGCTACCGTTGCATGAACGATAGAAGTTTATATTGTAAGCAGGTAAATTTCAACAACTTTTTTTATAAACTGAAAATGTAGGTTCTAAGAATGCACGCGAGAAATTAAAATCTCACATTTTCTTTAAGCTACAAAAAATATATACAAAAATATATATTAAACAAATTAGAACGTAGGCCAATTGACAGAAAATATGTTACAATTTGTCACAGAATTTTTATGCGCATTACAAGTCATATTGAAACTCTGAAATTTGTAGCTACATTGAAAAAATAATGACATCCAGAAATGGAAAAAAAAAATTACAATTTTCACGAAATTTAAATAATTTACAGCTTTGTCCCAATAATGTATATACTTAACCGAATTTAGGCAGGAAAAACAATAAGTTATATGGATTCGTCACTGATTTTAAGTCACATAATTATGTAAGGAGTTCACCAAGCTTTAGGTCTGTTAGAATAATCTGAACTAAAATTAAAATAAAAAAATCGAAAATCGTAACATAAAATTTAAGTAAATAATTTCTATTTTAGGAATTCAACAATTCTTAGGTTAGCGAGAGTAATACCTGTACTAGTCTAATTTTAACAAGGAATTGCGGTGTCAAAGGTAAAAGAGTTCGTCATATCTTCAAAGTTCCGTAGATTTATACGACATTAAAGATATATTACATGGTTGTTCTTAAGGTCTTATCTGAAGTCAAAGTCAAATTTTAAAAACAAAAGACAGTGGTTTCTAACAATTTTGAGGATAAGCGAAATTAATATGAAATTAAATATTTTTCAGATGGTTACAACATTATCTAGGCCTACAGTACTAATAACCTTTAGAAAATGCAATATACGAGTTTCTCACAATTTTTAGGACAAGCGAAATTAATAAGAAATTAATTATTTTCATGTTGATTAAAATTTTAGCTTTAATCCTAACCAAATTTTAAAAACACAATACACTGCTTTCCCACAATAAGTGGAATTAATAGCCTACGGAATTAAATCTTTTCCGTATGATTACAATTTCATCTATCATAATAACCAAAATTTAAAAACACAATACACTACTTTCCCACGATACTGAAGATAAGTGAAATTAGTACGGAATTAAATACTTTTTCGGATGGTTACAACTTTATCTGTAATTCTAACCAAACTTTAAAAACACAATACACTACTTTCCCACAATATTGAAGGCAAGTGAAATTAGTACGGAATTAAATATTTTTTCGGATGGTTACAATTTTATCTGTAATTCTAACCTAATTTTAAAAACACAATACACTGCTTTTCCACAATATTAAAGATAAATGAAATTACTACGAAATTAAATATTTTTTCGGATGGTTACAATTTTATCTGCAATTCTAACCAAATTTTAAAAACACAATACAACAATACACTGCTTTCCCACATTAATGAAGATAAGTGAAATTAATAACCTACGGAATTAAATCTTTTCCGTATGACTACAATTTCATCTATCATCATAGCTAAATTTTAAAAACACAATACACTGCTTTTCCACAATATTGAAAATAAATGAAATTAGTACGAAATTAAATATTTTTCCGGATGGTTACATTTCTATCTGTAGTCCTAATAAAATTTAAAAAAAACAATGCACGGTTTCTCACAATTTTGAGAGTAGCTAAGTAAAATTAATATGGAATTAAATATTTTTCGGATGGTTACAATTTTATTTGCATTTAATCTAATTTTAAGAATAGATAATAAAAAGTACAATACAGAAGTTCGTCACAATAAAATTTACACAGAATTAAACAGTGTCTAGTTTCGTCAAATTAAATACAAAGAAAATGTCCATAAAACAGTTCATCACAATATCGATGATAAATAAATTTTCCACAAAATTAAATAATTTTTAGTTCGGTTGCAATAATATGTACACTGAAACTGGCATTCTGAAAATACAATTGAAATATACATAAAGATGTTCGTCTCACTTTCGAAGTTACACAGATTTGCACGGAATTTAAGATACTTTTTACAAGGCGACAATTTTGTCTGTATTCGTATTCAAAGATTAGAAACACGATAGCCTGTAGAAGATTCTCATAATTTTGAGAATAAGCGAAATTAATACGAAATTATATGTTTTTGGCTGGTTATTCTACCTCTACTTAGAATCCAATTTTAAAAAGATAGGCATAATTTCAAATATGTATACAGAAGTTTGTTACTGATTCGAAGGTAAATAAAATTAACACAGAAACATTAAGAATACAAATGAAAATGTACATATTGAAGCTCATCCGAATTTCGTAGACAAATAAAATTTAAACACAATTCAATAGTTTTTTGTCCCGGTACAATAATATGTGTACCGATACTGTTATTTTAAAAATACAATTGAAACTATAAATAAAGGAGTTCGTTAAAATTGAAATACTAAGCAAAATGTATGCGCGAATCGACATTTTTGGTATAACAATTTATACAGTCAAGAACAACTTAAAATATTTAAAACCATCTTCACAGTTGGAGATAAAAATTTATACAGATATCTTAGTTCTCCAGATTATTATACTCACAAGAGATTTTTAATAAGATTGTGACATAGATAAGAATGTGGTAAAAATTTCGAAGTTAATCAAATTTACACTGGTTTAAGTAAATTTTAGTTTCACCACAACTATAAATATATTAAAAACCACATTGAAACGAAGCTATAGAAATATGTTCATCGCACTTGGAGAATAAACAGTACACGACTGTTGAAGTATCACTGCGGAATACACAAAAATGTTATCCGTAGACTTTTAAATTGAACTTTATGAATATATGGATAATTATTTAGTTAGTCACAACATCCACACTCAGAAATCATGATTGAAAGCTATGAACAAGCTTTCAGGAATGTTTGTCCAAACATTTTCGTCCAATACAACATTTCGTCCAAATTTCTATGACTAACACATTTAAGTCCAGTGGAATAAGTCCATAACATTTTCATCCAATAGAACACTTCGTCCAGAAATATTTTAGTCCACAAAAATTTAGTCCATTATACATGTTGTCCAATAGTGATTGATTTTGGATATTCAGATACTAGAAACACATTTTAAACAGATGCCGGCAATATAATAACAAATAATGGAGAACTCAAAAATGGACAAGGGTTGCTAAGGAAATGCATGGATTAGTTTTACTTAAAATCATCAGGTATGGATCCCAAAGTAATTACTTAAAAACGGAACAAACCACTGCTCATAAAAGACGGCTAAATACACCACTCTTATAATAAGGATCGATCCAGGATATATTGGCGATGTGAGAATCGGTCAACCTGTAATGAAATTACACAGCAACCTGCAGAACCCCGAAGATGGAAATTAAAGAAGGAAATTACACTTTCTAAGAAATATCTGCAATGAATCATGATATTCGTTCTTTGAAATAAATAAAAATAAATCTCATGTTCTATTTCAGTGATTCTTTTTTTTGTAAAAAAACACAGATACGAAAATATCAAATAAATAAATTTGGACTAAATCAGGTAAGGACAAAATATATATGGGACGAAATTTCACTAAAATGACATGGACGAAAGATTTGTAGACAAAATTTGATGCAGGGCAAACATATAACTGGACAAACGTAAAATTAGGACCAAATTACGAATGGACGAAAACGTAATGGACTAACATTCTGCTAACCATGTACTGGTACGAATATTGAAAGATTGGTACATGCGTTATTTATTTCATTCAACCACAATAATTCATTAATTTTAAAGTTTATTGCAATAATATGTCACGAACAATTTAAAATATATAAAATTATATTCGAACTTCGAAATTTGAATTTATGCGAATTTAGATAATAGTTAAGTTAGCCACAATAATATACGCATACAAAATGACGACTAAAATTAATTATGTACCGGTACCGGTATATAGGAAAATTGTTAGCTACACATCAAAATTAAATGTGAAATTTATTCGGACTTTCCACAATACATTACTTTTTGAGTTTGTCGAAATGATACACATGCCGTCATGAAAAGTTTCATTGAAGCACACAAAAAACGGATTTTGTACTTCAATTATAGACCCTGAATGTATACCGAATGTTATTTTTAATTAAAATTACATTAATATCCACATTATAATTTTATTCATAGCTGTTATGGATAATAAGAGATCGTCACATTCCAAAATCAATCAAAAATAATATCTACGTTATGAGATGAAAGCTTCAACAGGACACTAATATTTTTTTAATCTGTTATGACACTAATTATGTGCAATCTTGGACGACTTAAAGCACATAAAGACAATTTCGAAGTTGGTTGCTTGACGGTTGTCAGCCCACTTTGAGGTCTGTGGATATAAAGGGAAAAATTGGATCGGTGTCGGTTAGAGTTCCCGAGTAGCTCAGTGGTAGAGCGTTGGTACGTTAAACCAAAGGTCCCGGGTTCGATACCCGGCTCCGGAACAATTTTTCCCTCGAAATTATTCAAATCAACTTTACAGGGAGTTATACCTGAAAATCTTGATTTGCATAATACACGTCACTGTTCGTTAACAGAAAACCACAATTTAAGTCACACGGAGTTAGTGTGCACTCGAAGTTGGTTGCTTGACGGTTGTCAGCCCACTTTGAGGTCTGTGGATATAAAGGGAAAAATTGGATCGGTGTCGGTTAGAGTTCCCGAGTAGCTCAGTGGTAGAGCGTTGGTACGTTAAACCAAAGGTCCCGGGTTCGATACCCGGCTCCGGAACAATTTTTCCCTCGAAATTATTCAAATCAACTTTACAGGGAGTTACACCTGAAAATCTTGATTTGCACAATTTTCATACTTCATAAGTGGACAGTTACAAATAATTTGAAATAGTCTACATAAAAACGGTTTCACAATTAGAACTGGAAACTAATGGAGATTATAATAATGTTTTTGCCGGCCACAAGACTGCTGCTCACAATTACAGTAGAAATGATGTAAAGTCACCTACACGTTTCAGTATTATACAAGGTATCTCTAAAAAAAATAATTAATTAATTTACAGTACAATGATTTTTAAGTTTTGCGCAATATACAGTATGTGTACTAAAAATAAATAAAAATAATAATGCATATAAAATGGTCGTTTCATCTCTAAATTAACAACAGTGATGAAAGTTAAGCCAAGCCATCTACAGTACAGATTTTCTAAATCTTACCACAATCGGGCCTATATACTACCTGCAGTAAGGAACAATTTAAAATACAGAAAAGCGTTCTTGACACTTTGAAATTTAAATCCATCAGAGTTTAATATTTTTTAGGTGGTCATAATAACAGCTACACTCAAAATCACACATTAAAACTTATATTATCTAGACGAATATCATTCTTAGAAATTAAGCAAATTTTATACCAAATTCATTGAATCCAATGATTATGTATTCAATAAATTTCATTATAAACAAAATTTAAAATATGCATAAAACTGACGCCACATTTTGAAAGTTGACAAAATGTATCCGAAATTAATTGAATCCGTCGGCAATATTATGATTTTCAAGTTCGTTTGAATAACACATGTACAGTAATTTGGAGCTTAAAAATAGAGCTATAATAAAAGACATGTTTCACATTTCGAAATCCAAATTTATACGGGTGTAAATAATTTTTTAGTTGGTCGTAATATTCATACTGAAAATCACAGTTTAAAAATTAGATTTAAAAACGACTTTTACGTTTCGAACTTGAAACAAAATCTATAGAAATTCAGTCAAAGCCTTTGTAACACGATAAATTTGAAGTTATAAAATACGTACCGGTACTAAAAATACAATTAAAACGATAATAAAATATAAAAATGATTACCACATTTCGGAATTAGACAAAATTTATGTGAAATTATTTGAACTCGCCTGTAATATTGTAAATAAGATTGCTTCGGTAATAAACATTTTATGCAGTCATTGACAATTTAAAAATAAATTTCAAAACATGCATTACACTTCGAAATTAAAATTTATACGGATTCAAATGATTTGTTTGGATTCGTCACAATATTAATAGCGAAAATCACAGTTAATTAATTAATTTCTAAAAAAATCGTCGCATTTCGAACTTAAAACATTCAATGTCTTTGTAACATAAATTACTTTCAAATTTTTTAATCGATTATTTTACGACGCTTCTAGCTGAGATGAGTCCAGGGTCCAGCGCCGAAAGTTACCCAGCATTTGTGACTTTAAAATTATCACAATGCAATTTATATTCAAAAAATAACATTAAAACGATAAAAACACGTATAAAAATGATCGCCACATTTTGAAATTAGACAAAATTTATGCGAATTTTATTGAATTCGTCTGTAATATCTAATTAACATTGCTTCGACAAAATACACGTGGAGTCACTGACAATTTAAAAATATATAAAAAAAAACATGTTTTAGGCCTACGCTTCGAAATTAAAATTTATAGGAATACAATTTTTTTGAGTTCGTAACAATATTATTACTGAAAATCACAGTTTAAAAATTAGTTTCTAAAAAAAAGTCACATTTCGAACTTAAAACAATTTCTAACAACAATTTATTCAATGTCTGTGTAACATGATGACTTTTAAGTTATCACAAAGAAAATTTGTACTCAAAAATTCACATTAAAATGATCATGAAAATTATCGCCACATTTCGAAATGAGACAAAATTTATGCGAAATTTATTGGCCCCGTCTGAAATATATTTCTACTAATTAAGATTCTTTTTGGTAATACTATATAGATATGCTGTCAGTGACAATTTAAAATATATTAAAAGAAAACATGCTCCATTCTTCGAAAATAAAATTTATAGAGATTAAAATAATTTTTTGAGTTCGACAGAATATTACTAAAAATCACAATTTGGAAATTAGATTCTAAAACGATCGTCAGATTTCGAACTTAAAAAATTAATTCTAATAACAATTCATTCAAAACGATTTTTAAGTTATCACAATGAAATATCTAGGCCATACTCAAAAATTCAAATTTAAACGATAATGAAATACATAAAAATTATTTCCACACTTGAAATTATATAAAAATGTATGCAAATTTATTGAATTCGCTTGTAATATTGTAACTAAAAATGTTTTCATAATATGATTGTGCAGTAAGCGACAATTTAAAATATAATAAAGAAACATGTTTTACACTTCGAAATGAAAATTTATAGCGCTGAAAAATAATTTTTTTGAGCTTTTCACAACATTTTACTGAAAATCACAGTTTTCAAATTATATTTTAAAACCACAGTCACATTTCAAACTTAAAAAAAATATCTAATAACGATTCGTTCATAATAACTTTTAAGTTATCACAATGAAGTATGTACTCAAAAAATCAAATTAAAACGGTAATGAAATACATAAAATTATTGCCACACTTGAAATTATATAACAATTTATGCAAATTTATTGAATTCGCTTCTAATAGTGCAACTAAAAATGTTTCGATAATATAATTGTGCAGTAAGCAACAATTTAAAATATATTAAAGGAACATGTTTTACATTTCGAAATGAAAATTCATAGGGCTGAAAATATATATTTTTTTTTTAGTTTTTAACAACATTGTTACTGAAAATCACAGTTTTCAAATTTAAATTGTAAAACGAGTCACATTTCAAACTTAAAAAAATATCTAATAACGATTCGTTCATAATAACTTTTAAGTTACCGCAATGAAGTATGTCCTCAAAAAATCAAATTAAAACGATAATGAAATACATAAAATTATTCCCACACTTGAAATTATATAAAAATTTATGCAAATTTATTGAATTCGCTTGTAATATTGTAACTAAAAATGTTTCGATATTATGATTGTGCAGTAACTGACAATTTAAAATATATTAAAGAAAAAATTTATAGGGCTGAAAAATATTTTTTTTTTTTAGTTTTTCACAACATTGTTACTGAAAATTACGGGTTTCAAATTATATTTTAAAATGACAGTCACATTTCAAACTTAGAAAAATATCTAATAACGATTCGTTCATAATGACTTTTAAGTTATCAAAATGAAGTATGTACTCAAAAAATCAAATTAAAACGATAATGAAATAGATAAAAATTATTGCCACACTTGAAATTATATAAACATTTATGCAATTTATTGAATTCGCTTGTAATATTGTAACTAAAAATGTTTCGATAATATAATTGTGCAGTAAGCAACAATTTAAAATATATTAAAGAAACATGTTTTACACTTCGAAATGAAAATTTATAGGGCTGAAAATAAAAATATATATATATATTTTTTTTTTTTTTTAGTTTTTAACAACTTTGTTACTGTAAATCACAGTTTTCAAATTAGATTTTAAAACAAAAGTCACATTTCAAACTTAGAAGAATATCTAATAACGATTCGTTCATAACGACTTTTAAGTTATCACAATGAAATATGTACCGGTACTCAAAAATTCACATTAAAACGATCATGAAATACATAAAAATTATTGCCACACTTCAAATTATATGAAAATTTATTGAATTCATTTGTAATATTGTAAGTAAAAATATTTCGATAATATGATTGTGCAGTAAGTGACAATTTAAAATATATTAAAGAAACCTGCTTTACACTTCGAAATGAAAATCTATAGGGCTGAAAAATATATTTTTTTAGTTTTTCACAACATTGTTACTGAAAATCAGAATTTCCAAATTATATTTTAAAACTACAGTCACATTTCAAACTTATAAAAATATCTAATAACGATTCGTTCATAATGACGTTTAAGTTATCACAATGAAATACGTAGTCAAAAAAATCACATTAAAACGATAATAAAAATTTTATAAAAGCCGTAGCCACATTTAAAACAAAATTCATGTGAAATGCAGCCAACATACTCCCATAATACGTATATTATACATCGACACAAAATAGCATAAAAATTATATACCGCAAACGACTAGCGTGGCGCACGATTTAAAGCAGTCTATAATTTGATCCACGTTGTGATAATGTTTATTTACGAGGCCGTATCACGTGTGGAGTGGGAGCTGTTACTTCACAAACGTCAAGCGCGGAGGAGTAAAACGTCAGATCCATATGTGAGACGAGATCGAAACGTCAAAACGTACCAGAACAAAAAACAAAAGCCTCCCGAACACAATGATGGCCTTCGTATTGCAACACAACCAGCCTGGTCCTTGGATGTCGTCAAAAAGGAGGAAGAAGAAGAGGAGGAGGAGGAGATTAACCTCCTTGCAAGCAGCCGATGTCTCGGACGCCCATGGAGCCGGCTAAACCATGGCTGGCGAGTCGATAGGGGGATCCTACACATGCAAGCTCACCCACAGAATGACATACCTGTTCTTAAGGCTGGTAGACCATGCAAGCTTCCTTGCTGTTCGGATGTAAAAGGCTGGCTAAATTGTTGCGGTAAGCTGTAAGCAGGAGTCCGCCATAACTGACTGCGAAGGGGCTCTGGGTTTGTAAAATTTTGCAGTGCACTGACGCAATCGGCTCTGCGCAGACGTAGGGGCTCGGGAATTCTAGCCGAGCGGGTCCGGCCCGTACCGACAAGATATGCGTAATTGCATTGCGACCTCACTTCTCCTCCTCCTTTTCTGTGTGACCCCTTCAACCTAACCTCACACCCCCTCCTCCTCCGCCGCCCCAAAAAACCTTCCTTCCTTCCTACCCTCTTGCACATAAGAAACTTGAAGAAAAGGCGCCGATATGTCTGCGAGCCTCTACCTCCCCCTTTTCCTCCCCCTCTGACACTCGGTCCCATACTGCGAGAGGTCAGTTGGCAGGGAGGGAGGGGGATGCAAAAAAATTCACGTTTTTAATTTCATAATTCTGGCGCGTAAGGGCTTCCCCCCTTCTTGTTGTACATGAGAATACATGAAACAATAGGCCTCTGTTATTACGGTTTTTTCATCCCCTAAAACAAAAATATTATTTTAAAGAACTTTAACTTTCCAGGTAAATACTTATTCCATTCTTTGATGCACAATGTATGTATGTATGTATGTATGTATGTATGTATGTATGTATGTATGTATGTATGTATGTATGTATGTATGTATGTATGTATGTATGTATGTAAGATGTAGGTCATCCCATATTATTTGCAGATGACACAAGTATAGTAATTACAGCCAATAACTCCAGCACATTCCAATCTTCAACAGAGGAAACTCTCTTCAAAATATGTCACTGGTTCTCAGTCAATAAATTGATATTAAATTGTAACAAAACTAACATAATTCAATTTAAATCCTGTGCAAATTTAACCTCGTAAATTTCTAGCGCAATAATTAATAATAGATCCCTATTAGAAACAACAACAACCAAATTTCTTGGCTTAAAAATCGATAATGTGTTAAATTGGAAAAATCATATTAAAGAAATTATCCCCCAAACTAAATTCAACTTGTTTTGCTATTAGATCTATGCAAAAGTTAGTAAATATCAATACCTTAAAAACAATATACTTTGCATACTTTCATTCGTTAATGAGTTTTGGAATAATATTCTGGGGAAATTCCACAGATAGTAACAATATATCTATTACAAAAAAGAGTAGGGGAGAGTCGGGTAGTATCGGACAGTGTGTTTCTTTCATCTACCACCATATGGTAGTACCTGAATGACATGGTTACGTTTCTCTATGCGACATCACAGAAACGTAACCATGTCAATCAGGTACTATCATCGTGTGGTAGATGAAAGAAACTCGTCCGATATTACCCGATGTCCGATGCTACCCGACTCTCCCCTAATTAGAATAATAGTAGGTGCCAAATATAGGGAATCGTGTAGGACTATTTTCAAAAAACTATAAATAATGCCCATGGCTTGTCAGTATATATTTTCATTAATAATCTTCCTCTTATGTAATCGTGAAAACTTTGTAACTAATTCAACAGTTCATAGCATAAATACACGTCAAGAAAATGACTTTCATAATCCATCGGCAAGTCTATCGTGCTATCAAAAAGGAGTGCGTTATATGGCAGTAAAAATTTTTAATAGCCTCCCTATCGATGTAAAAGAAAAACTCAAAACGTAAAATTATTTAGGGCCAAATTAAAGAAGTACCTAATTTCTCACGCCTTCTATTCTGTAAGTGAATTCATGACATTCAATAACACTTCATGAAATTGATACTAAAACTTTGTGTTGTACTAGTAGACTATATTGTAAATCTCGTCTGTATATATTTCATCTAGACTGTGACTATAAATTAAGACTTTATAATAGTATTAAGTTTTTTGACTTGTTCCATATTCTAGCTGTAAGCAATGTATTAATATCATGGAATGTTAATAAATACAATACAATACTATGTATATATGTATGTATGTAAATGATATTTTGTTATTGAAGTGTTGTATCAGTGAAGAATTATGCTGTGTCAGTGAAGTGTGTTGTGTCAGTGAAACGTGTTTCTGTCAGGAAGCTTTATAGTTTATAGTGGCAGTGCAAAGTATTTGAACAGTGAAATGTTTTTGAAGTGTTAGTGAAATCAGGATAGAATCGGTGAAATGTGTCGTAGTTCCAGTGCAGTGAGTGAGTTGACAGCGAAATGAGTGTAATGTTGAAAGGTACTTGTGCAGATATGAACATATCATACTCGTGGGTTTTAGTTCGAACTTAGATTTAAGATACAAATGTTATTTTAAGTGATCGTGCTTCATTTAATTTAGGATATTCCCTATTATTATTATTATTATTATTATTATTATTATTATTATTATTATTATTATTATTATTATAAATTATTGTTAGTATTAATTATTTGTATTAATTATTGGTATTATTATTATTAAGTGTATTTTTAATTAATAAGTTTATTATTGTCATTATTGAGTGTAATTAGTTACCACTGCCACCGGGTATATAAACATTGCAGTGTGAATATATACATACATATATACATACATACATACATACATACATGTATGTATGTATGTAAAACTTGAATCCCTTTCCGCTATATTCTATATATTTAGTGTAAACATACTAAAGACCTGTATGGGCTACTAGATATTTCAACAATTTGACAGCTAGGCTTGCTTCCTATGTTCTTAGAAGAATGTAGACGTTTCCAGAAAAAGGATGTAACATAAAATTATTGAAATATGTAGAAAAGGTGATTTTGAAGCATTCATTTATAACAATAAGTTATTCTATACTATAGCTGAATTAAATGATTTTTCTTTTCTTTTTTAATTATTTTTACAATTGAAGACTTCTCCCAAAAAGGATGCAACATTAAAGTATTGAAATATGTGGAAAAAGTGATTTTGAAACATTCATTTATAACAAATTATTGCATTCAACACTGAATAAAATTATTTCTGTTTTATTTTTTTTTAATTATTTAAAACATTTTACAATAAGTGAAGACCTCCCGGAAAAAGGATGTAACATTAAACTATTGAAATACGTGACTTAGGTGGAAACAGTAATTTTGAAGCATTCATTTATGACAAATTATTGTTTTCAGTAGCTGAATTATAGTAATATGCGTTACAAGAGCGGTATGTTGACGTTTTTATGTTCGAGGAAAAGATTGAAAAAGCGAAACGTAGTTGAGCTTTTTAATTTCCAAGAACATGAAAACAAACATACCGCTCGTGTATCATACATTATTTTGTGCGAAGATCGTTTATTACATAACTGAAAGACGAATTTCTAATTAGTTGCAATGAAATCTTCATGTTGGTTTCTGTTTAATGACTGCAACTTCGGAAAACCAAAATATCTTTCTTCAACATTGTTGCTATAAAATCTTTTCTGTGTTTACTATACTCCAGCAGGCCGTGATATACGCCTGCCTTTTTTTTTCCCCCAGTCTATAAATGCGAACTTAAAACAAACGGTAAGGTTATGTAATGATTTATTTTTCATTTTAATATTTTAACAATATTATTTATGTAACATATTGCAGTAATAACATCGGCATCTGGAATCTTGTTGATTTCTTTACGGCTTCCTTAATGTTACTTGTATCAGGAATGCAATATGTTTCGTGGAGTAATAGACTTTACTTAATTTTTGCAAATATTTAAAAACAATAATTAACATTGCAATTTAGGTGAAATTGCAGTGGTAAGTTTCCAATTTATAATTATTACTATGTTAAACGTCTCTAAAAATAATATGTTAAAAGCCTAAATCAGTAAAATGAATGTCGCGCTTGAGCGGTAAGAAGAGGGAAATTGTTATGTGTGTTACGTTGGGAATACTGAATGTGGTATTTCACATTTACCGCATATTGGTTCTGTGCGGAAAACAAGCAAATACGCACGATCTCGCACAAAATTATTTTCTTATTTTAATTATTTTAAAAACTTTTACAATAAATTGAAGAACTTCCCAGAAAAAGGAAGTAACATCAAATTATTGAAATACTAGTGGCTTGTGCAGCAAATGCTGCAAACTAAGTTCATTAGACGTTCAAATAAACATTTTTCAGATTTATTTTCAATGAAGAATACCAGACATTCTGAAAGTTATTTGCTTCCATAACAATGAAAGATACTCTCTCTCGAGCCAATACTGAAGAGAACCACGCATATACATATCTATACCACACCGCCATTAAATATATGAAAAAGATCCAACCCCACTTGATTAATAATTATAAAAATATTTTATTTTTAATAATATTATTATCTTACGTACGTTTTATAGCTTTCAGTAACATATACTATATATACTATATAGCCGCCACTCAGTAAAATATAGAAATCAAAATCTAATTTAAGTTATTCTCTACATCTACTTATATAACCCCAAAGTTTTCACTTTCATATCATCAATATAGGAGTAATATGTATAATTAATGAAAAATAGTCACATCATGGCATTAACTACAATAATATTTCATTTCTAATGGTAATAATGTCATCAAACCACCTCAAGTTTTGTAGTTTTTAATATCCAATACACAGCTGTACCCAGAAAATTACAAACCCCAGAATCGAACCTGTAAATTATTTTTAGTAAGTTAAATTGTTAATAACCAATTTAATTTGAGCTCTAAATATGTCAGCATTCTTGCAGATCATGGTCTTCCTGTAATATTGTTTACTGTAGTATGTGTTTTGTTTTATTTTGAAATGCAACACGGCCAACTTGATGCTCGCTTCGCTTCTCCTTTACAAAAAAGCGAAGGGAATATCAATTCGGCCGTGAATGCTATTAGCTAGTTCTCAAAACTGACGACAGATGGATTTTGTAAAATAGGAAAATTATGTTTAAAAATTGACATTTCACTGAAAACTACTACTTTTCCGAAAAACTTTGAGTTCCAAGCTTCAAAATGAGGGGTCATTTATTAAAATCCGTCCAGCCGTTTTCCCGTAATTTCCATTACCAGTTCAAATTATATATATAGATGTGACTTAGGTTGAAATAGTAGGCTAATTGTGAAGCATTAATTTATAAGAAATTATTCTATTCAAAAGCTGAACTAAATAGGCTAATTTTATTTTTAATTACTTTAAAAACTTTTTCAATAAATTGAAGAACTTTCCGGAAAAAGGATTTAAAATTAAATTATTGAAATATGTGACTTAGGCCTATATATATCTGGTAGGCCTAGACTACATAAAGCAACTGTATCTTTATGTCTGTAACGAAATATAGGCAAGTGCTTAGTTACATAGTGTAAAATTCTGTGCAAAAAGTTTGACGTTACATTTTTTCTATAAGAGGTGCACAAAAAGCTGCGATATGTCTACGAGCCTTATCTTCCTTTTTCTTTGCTCTTTTCACCCCATCACTGCGCCAAGCTATGAGTGGCCAGTCGAGAGAGAAGGATACAAAAAATACGTACGCGGTTTTAATATAGACCTAGTAATTCCAGCGAGTAACTTTTTCTTACACACATGTGAATATTGTAACAACCCGTTGGTACCAATAACATCTCTAGTGACCAACTTTCATTACATGACGTCTCTTTAACATGCAGTGGCTACAGTGAAAACAGTAGACTAGGAATTTTAGTGCAGATCTGACTAAATGCTTTATCATAAATAAATACGTGTTCTTCTATTTGGAAGAAGGGGTTCAATTGAATAAAGATAACTAAATGAATAAAGGTAATTAAACTAGATAACTAAAATAAAGATAACTAAAATAAAGATAACTAATAACATAACTAAAACTAAAGATACAACATCTCATCAGAACAATTTACTCATTATACCCTACCACAAGACATCTTCATATTCTTCATCTTATACAGTTTCAGTTGCTAGAAATTAGAACTCTCTACCAAGTGATGTAAGGAGTTGTTGGACAATAACTTCATTTAGGTCAAAATTACATAAATTCTTACTTAACAAATTAATTTCTGATTAATATTTATTACATATTATAATTAAACTAACTTCTGTCCATTCCTATTATTATCATTAATTTCTCTAAATAGATTTACAAAACCTCTAATGACAATTACATTAATATTGTCATTATAGAAATATATTATATATATACAGAGTGTATCTAAATTGGTGTCAAATATTTCGAGGACGTGTTCTTAACATCAAAACAATTAAAAAAGTTAATATGAACACAGATCTGAAAACCATTCGTTAGGGAGTTATTAAAGGATTTGTCCCTTCATTGACCGCTGATTGTTTGATGGTTTTTTGTTTGTTTGTATTTTGTAGAGCAAAGAAATCAGAAGAAAATGTATTCTGTGAGTGAACAGAGCGAAATGATTTGCATCATTTAATTGATGATGTGCTTCTGGACGTCATCCAACGAATGTGTTTTAACACGATGCTGCTCCAGCTCATTTCAGTCTGAGAGTTCGTAATTTTTTTAATGATCGATTTCCCCAAAGATGTATTGGTCGAAGGGGATTCATTGCATGGCCTGCTCCATCGCCTGATTTGAATACAATGGATTTCTTCGTCTGGGGACATTTAAAGTCCCTGGTTTATGTGACTCCTGTACTTAATGTTGATATTCTGAGAGCGCATCCAAACTGGATTTCACGAAATACGAAACACTCCAGGAATTTTCAACAGAGTACGCCAGAGCATGTAATGCAGGTTTAGGGGACAAATCGAAGCAGAAGGAAGCCACTTCGAGCAATTTTTGTGACATTAAATTTTGTCTTGTAACTCTGAAATAAATTATTTTGAGACCAATGTTCATATGAACCTTTTGTAATGTTTTTGTGTTACGAACACATCCCCGAAATATTTGACACCAATTTAGATACACCCTGTATATTTTTTTTTCTCCCTGTAACATAGTTCTAGTAAGCTTATATTAAATTAATTTTCATCACTTTACTAGCTATCTCAAACCTCAAGTTAATTATAATTGATTGAATTAAATTAGCTCATAAATTAAGTTACTACTTTACCTTATAGGTTTATCTAAATTTAAATAAATATGTAATCTACTAGTCGTTAACTTAACTGAAGAATATTGCTGGAGAACCTTTTAAGTGTAGTGTAAATATTCGTAGTTTAAATATGTATTGTATTGATTAAGGCTGGTTGAGTGGAAGAGAAGGCCTTATGGCCTTAACTCTGCCAGCGAAAATAAAACATTATAATTATTATAATTATTATTATTATTATTATTAAATTCCTTTACTTGAAAGAAATTCAGTGATTACTTGAATAGGACTTAAGTAAAAAACTTACAGTGTAGAGTTTACTGAATAGTGATCAATTAATACTTACTTGATTCAGTAAACACTTAAAATGTTTTGAATCAAGTTCAGTAATTTCTTGTTTGATCCAGCAATTACTTGCACATTTTTAAGTTTGCTAGAGAGTTGACTCGAAAGCACATATTCATAGCTAAACAGTATCCAAGCCAAGAACAAAACTGATGTGTACTAAATTTAATTTAACGATATAAGAAACAAGATTGCTGACGAAAGACACATTTCTTCAACCTGTTGAAGAACTTATGAAGGAATTTATAATAAGTAACATCACGATTGCTGAAAAAATAAAGAAAACTTCTTCAGCCTGTTGAAAATCTTGATTAATCGGAAAATGACGGGGACAGTAAAAAAGCAAAATAACATAAATTGAAACAATATAAAATATAATACGTGAAGAAAGAAAGAAGATTATCAGTCTTAATAGTGATGTAAGTATGAGGAAAAACTTCTGATGTTTTAATGAAAAAGGATCAAATATGAATATAATAGTGACGAATGGAAGCAGATTCTTAGGCCCAGTAAGGACATAAATACGTGGATAAATTTCTATTTTTTATTTCGAATAAATTTTATTCAGCTTCCTCCAAGTGAAGGCTGCATAGAAGACAAAGCTTACCATAAAATTGTTGTTATAATGGAAAAAAAAAAAATAAAACAATGGAGAAGAAAAAGAATAAGAAATAGCACAATTAGAAAAGACTAAACAAAACATCAATAATTCCAGAAGAAACATAAAATTTCCTAGTATCTATTAGCTATTGGGTGATCACAGTCGTCTATTTGCAAGACCCAACTTAACTGAGCAGATCGCCGTAGCAAAGAAATCAATCTATATAACTGTAGAGATGGTTTCTTAGGATTTTTATAGATCCCTTCACTGCAGACATAGATACTTCAGTGACAAGAGTTTGTCCTAGACCAAACTGCTTACAAAAATGCGCGAATCTTTTTGTGATGGTTCCTCTAGCCTCAATCAGTAAGCCAATAACTTCGATCGACATTAGATGATATTTTTCCTTATAATATGGTATAGTGGGTCGTATATGTCGCATAAAGAAATGAGACAATAATATATGGACCCATATTAGTAAAGAAAGAGGACACATTCTTAGAAGCATCAACGCTTTAAATGCGTGGATAAATTTATGATATTTGAATTATAAAATGAAAGAAGAATATACGGGTACGTAGGCCTATTTGTGAAGAAAAAGAGCAGATTATTATGTGTAGTAACGCTACAACTACGCGGATAAATTTCTGATATTTGAATTAGAATTAAAGAAGAATATATGGGCAGGTATTAGTGATGAATGAGAGCAGATTCTTCGGCCCAGTAACGACATGAATACATGGATAAATTTCCGATAATTTAAAGAAATGAGACAACAATATATAGGCCCATATTAGTAAAGGAAGAGGACACATTCGTAGACGTATTAACGCTATAACATGGATAAATTTCTGTTACTTCAAACAGAATGAAACAAGATTATATGGGCAAGTATTTGCGAAGAAAGGGTGTCAGATTCTTATGTGTAGTAACGCTATAAATACGTGGATAAATTTCTGATACTTGAAGTATTCGCAAGTATTTGCGAAGAAAGTAATCAGATTCTTATGTGTAGTAAAGCTATAAATACATGGATAAATTTCTGATATTTGAATTAGAATTAAAGTAAAATATATGGTCAGGTATTAGTGACGGATGAGAGCAGATTCTTAGGCCTAGTAACGACATGAATACGTGGATAAATTTCTGATAATTTAAAGAAGTGAGACAACAATATATATAGGCACATATTAGTAAAGAAAGAGTACACATTCTTAGACGCACCGAGGCTATAAATACATGGATAAATTTCTGATACTTCAAATAGAATGAAACAAGATTATATGGGCAAGTATTTGCGAAGAAAGAGATCAGATTCTTATGTGTAGTAACGCTATAAATACGTGGACAAATTTTGGATATTTAAAATAGAATGAAACAAGATTATATGGGCAGGTAGTAGTGAAGAAAAAAAAGCAAATTTTATGTGTAGTAACGATATAAATACGTGAATAAATTTCTGATACTTGAAATAGAATGAAACAAGATTATATGGGTAAGTATTTGCGAAGATAGGGGTCAGATTCTTACGTGTAGTAACGCTATAAATACGTGGATAAATTTTGGATACTTAAAATAGAATGAAACAAGATTATATGGGCAGGTAGTAGTGAAGAAAAAAACAATTTATGTGTAGTAACGCTATAAATAGGTGGATAAATTTCTGATACTTCAAATAGAATGAAACAAGATTATATGGGCAGGTATTTGCGAAGAAAGAGATCAGATTCTTATGTGTAGTAACGCTATAAATACGTGGATAAATTTTGGATATTTAAAATACAATGAAACAAGATTATATGGGCAGGTAGTAGTGAAGAAAAAAAAGCAAATTTTATGTGTAGGGACGATATAAATACGTGAATAAATTTCTGATACTTGAAGTAGAATGAAACAAGGTTATATGGGTAAGTATTTGCGAAGAAAGAGATCAGATTCTTACGTGTAGTAACGCTATAAATACGTGGGTAAATTTCTGATACTTGAAATAGAATGAAACAAGATTATATGGGCAAGTAGTAGTGAAGAAAAAAACAATTTATGTGTAGTAACGCTATAAATACATGGATAAATTTCTGATACTTGAAATAGAATGAAACAAGATTATATGGGCAAGTATTTGCGAAGAAAGGGATCAGATTATTATGTGTAGTAACGCTATAAATACGTGGATAAATTTTGGATACTTAAAATAGAATGAAACAAGATTATATGGGCAGGTAGTAGTGAAGAAAACAAAAGGAAAATTTTATATGTAGTAACGCTATAAATACGTGGATAAATTTCTGATACTTGAAATAGAATGAAACAAGATTATATGGGCAAGTATTTGCGAAGAAAGGGATCAGATTATTATGTGTAGTAACGCTATAAATACGTAGATAAATTTTGGATACTTAATATAGAATGAAACAAGATATGGGCAGGTAGTAGTGAAGAAAAAAAAGCAAATTTTATGTGCAGTAACGAAAATACGTGGATAAATTTCTGATAAAAGATTAAATGAGCAAGTATTTGCGAAAAAGAGATTAAATTTTATGTGCAGTAACGCTATAAATACGTGGATAAATTTCTGATACTTGAAATAGAATGAAACAAGATTAAATGAGCAAGTATTTGCGAAGAAAGGGATTAGATTATTATGTGTAGTAACGCTATAAATACGTGGATAAATTTTGATACTTGAAATAGAATGAAACAAGATTATATGGGCAGGTATTTGTGAAGAAAGGGATCAATTCTTATGTGTAGTAACGCTATAAATACGTGGATAAATTTTGATAGTCAAAATAGAATGAAACAAGATTATATGGGCAGGTAGTAGTGAAGAAAAAAAAAAATGTTATGTGTAGTAACGCTATAAATACGTGGATAAATTTCAGATACTTGAAATAGAATGAAACAAGATTATATGGGCAAGTATTTGCGAAGAAAGGGATCAGATTCTAATGTGTAGTAACGCTATAAATACGTGGATAAATTTCTGATACTTGAAATAGAATGAAACAAGATTATATGGGCAAGTATTTGCGAAGAAAGGGATCAGATTATTATGTGTAGTAACGCTATAAATACGTAGATAAATTTTGGATACTTAATATAGAATGAAACAAGATATGGGCAGGTAGTAGTGAAGAAAAAAAAAGCAAATTTTATGTGCAGTAACGCTATAAATACGTGGATAAATTTCTGATACTTGAAATAGAATGAAACAAGATTAAATGAGCAAGTATTTGCGAAGAAAGAGATTAGATTATTGTGTGTAGTAACGCTATAAATACGTGGGTAAATTTCTGATACTTGAAATAGAATGAAACAAGATTACATGGGCAAGTATTTGTGAAGAAAGGGATCAGATTCTTATGTGTAGTAACGCTATAAATACGTGGATAAATTTTGGATAGTTAAAATAGAATGAAACAAGATTATATGGGCAGGTAGTAGTGAAGAAAAAAAAAAATTTATGTGTAGTAACGCTATAAATACGTGGATAAATTTCAGATACTTGAAATAGAATGAAACAAGATTATATGGGCAAGTATTTGCGAAGAAAGGGATCAGATTCTTATGTGTAGTAACGCTATAAATACGTGGGTAAATTTCTGATACTTGAAATAGAATGAAACAAGATTATATGGGCAAGTATTTGCGAAGAAAGAGATCAGATTATTATGTGTAGTAACGCTATAAATAAGTGGGTAAATTTCTGATACTTGAAATAGAATGAAACAAGATTATATGGGCAAGTATTTGCGAAGAAAGGGATCTGATTATTATGTATAGTAACGCTATAAATACGTAGATAAATTTTGGATACTTAATATAGAATGAAACAAGATATGGGCAGGTAGTAGTGAAGAAAAAAAAAGCAAATTTTATGTGCAGTAACGCTATAAATACGTGGATAAATTTCTGATACTTGAAATAGAATGAAACAAGATTAAATGAGCAAGTATTTGCGAAGAAAGAGATTAGATTATTATGTGTAGTAACGCTATAAATACGTGGGTAAATTTCTGATACTTGAAATAGAATGAAACAAGATTATATGGGCAAGTATTTGTGAAGAAGGGGATCAGATTCTTATGTGTAGTAGCGCTTTAAATACGTGGATAAAATCTGGATACTTAAAATAGAATGAAACAAGATTATATGGGCAGGTAGTAGTGAAGAAAAAAAAAAAAAGAAAATTTTATGTGTAGTAACGCTATAAATACGTGGATAAATTTCAGATACTTGAAATAGAATGAAACAAGATTATATGGGCAAGTATTTGCGAAGAAAGAGATCAGATTATTATGTGTAGTAACGCTATAAATACGTGGGTAAATTTCTGATACTTGAAATAGAATGAAACAAGATTATATGGGCAAGTATTTGTGAAGAAAGGGATCAGATTCTTATGTGTAGTAGCGCTATAAATACGTGGATAAATTTTGGACACTTAAAACAGAATGAAACAAGATTATATGGGCAGGTAGTAGTGAAGAAAAAAAAAAGAAAATTTTATATGTAGTAACGCTATAAATACGTAGATAAATTTCTGATACTTGAACTAGAATGAAACAAGATTATATGGGCAAGTATTTGCGAAGAAAGGAATCAGATTCTTATGTGTAGTAACGCTATAAATACGTGGGTAAATTTCTGATACTTGAAATAGAATGAAACAAGATTATATGGCAAGTATTTGCGAAGAAAGGGATCAGATTATTATGTGTAGTAACGCTATAAATACGTGGGAAAATTTCTGATACTTGAAATAGAATGAAACAAGATTATATGGGCAAGTATTTGCGAAGAAAGGGATCAGATTATTATGTGTAGTAACGCTATAAATACGTGGGTAAATTTCTGATACTTGAAATAGAATGAAACAAGATTATATGGGCAGGTAGTAGTGAAGAAAAAAAAAGCAAATTTTATATGTAGTAACGCTATAAATACGTGGATAAATTTCTGATACTAAAATTAGAATGAAACAAGATTATATAATAATAATAATAATAATAATAATAATAATAATAATAATAATAATAATAATCTATACTAATAATAAATTTGTAGCCGAAATTTTTCCGGTAATTTTCGATTTTCCAAAAATAATTGGTCCTAACATGTATAATTAACCACCCTGAAACAGAAAATCGCTTTTTTGAAATTTTTGTTTGTCTGTCCGTCTGTCTGTCTGTCTGGATGTTTGTTACCTTTTCACGCTATAATGGCTGAACCGATTTATATGAAAAGTGGAATATAAATTAAGTTCGCTGTAGCTTAGATTTTAGGCTATATGGCATTCAAAATACGTTATTTAAAAGGGGGTTATAAGGGGGCCTGAATTAAATAAATCGAAATATCTAGCTTATTGATTTTTGTGAAATATGTTACATAACAAACGTTTCTTTAAAAATGATTTTCGATAAGTTTTATCCTTTGTAAAACTTTGATAGGACTGATATTTAATGAGATAAATGAGTTTTAAAATTAAAATACAATGCCGTTTAAGGAGGAGTAATGAAATGAAAACAAATGACTTCGTCTATAAGGGGCCTTGGACAACAATCGAAAGCTTTGAAACATAGCCTACAGAGAATGTTTCTGTGTTTGTCTGAAGTAATATCGACAGCTATTTAACCGATTTGTATAATTAATTATTATTTCACCATTGGAAAGTGTAGTTTCTCTCGATGGACATAATGCTATAATGTTATTACAATAACTTCTGAGTGGTCTCTGGATCAAAATGATCGCATTTTAATTATTTAAATACAATTTAAGTTAAGTAACATATTAAACGATTTATCCTTCTATCAAACACGAATGTTCGCTGGATCGAACATCCTATTTTAATTTTGTAATTACTTTATATTTATTTCTAACAGGTGCAGCGGAGCGCACGGGTACGGCTAATAATAATAATAATAATAATAATAATAATAATAATAATAATAATAATAATAATATTAATAATAATAATGATAAATATAATAACAATAATAATAATATTAATAATAATAAATATAATAATAACAATAATAATAATAAATATAATAATAGGTCTGATAATAATGAATAGGCCTACAGCAATGTGTTAAAAATGGTCATGAACCGAAAATGAAGCCCGGACTTGTGAAGAGGCTCGCTCAAACTTGTGCCAAGTTGCAGGCAGCCTTGCATCTGAATCGAGAGGATGTGAGCAGACCTCGCAAGGCCCGGGGCGGAGGGCCTTTCTGGTCGCTTTTACTTTCTCAGGATGCAGGCTGAGTTTGCTGCTAGGGGAAATTGTTCCGGTTGGCCATGCCGGTTGTCATGGTGACGAGATCTCTGTGCGCTAATTGCCAGGATACAAACAGCTGAAACGCGATTATTTCGTTGCGTTGACTTGTCTTATCTCGGAGACAATTCCATTTCATCGATATGTGGTTATAGATTCATTAATGCCGACAGGACCGTGAAAACTGACTCATTCATTCATTCATTCATTCATTCATTCATTCATTCTTCCATTCATTTATTCTTCCATTCATTCATTCTTCCATTCATTCATTCACTCATTCTTCCTTTCATTCATTCTTACATTCATTGTTTCATTCATTCTTCCATTCATGCATTCATTCATTCTTACATTCATTGTTTCATTCATTCTTCCATTCATGCATTCATTCATTCTTACATTCATTGTTTCATTCATTATTGCATTCATGTATTCATTCATTCTTACATTCATTGTTTCATTCATTCTTCCATTCATGCATTCATTCATTCTTACATTCATTGTTTCATTCATTCTTCCATTCATGCATTCATTCATTCTTACATTCATTGTTTCATTCATTATTCCATTCATGTATTCATTCATTCTTACATTCATTGTTTCATTCATTCTTCCATTCATGCATTCATTCATTCTTACATTCATTGTTTCATTCATTCTTCCATTCATGCATTCATTCATTCTTACATTCATTGTTTCATTCATTCTTCCATTCATGCATTCATTCATTCTTACATTCATTGTTTCATTCATTCTTCCATTCATGCATTCATTCATTCTTCCATTCATGCATTCATTCATTCTTACATTAATTCTTCCATTCATTCATTCATTCTTCCATTCATTCATTCTTCCATTCATTCATTCTTCCATTCATTCATTCTTCCAGTCATTCATTCTTCCATTCATTCATTCTTCCATTCATTCATTCTTCCATTCATTCATTCTTCCATTCATTCATTCATTCATTCATTCATTCATTCTTCCATTCACGCATTCATTCATTCTTACATTCATTGTTTCATTCATTCTTCCATTCATGCATTCATTCATTCTTACATTAATTCTTCCATTCATTCATTCTTCCATTCATTCATTCTTCCAGTCATTCATTCTTCCATTCATTCATTCATTTTTCTTCCATTCATTCATTCATTCATTTATTAATTAATTCATTCATTCTTCCATTCATTCATTCATTCTTCCATTCATTCATTCATATTTCCATTCATTCATTCTTCCATTCATCACTTCATTCATTCATCCTTCCATTCATTCATTAATTCATCCATTCATTCATTTATTATGCTGTGATTTGTCAGCCTACTTTACAATTCATAGTTATGGTGGACCTTTACATTTCTGCTTTTTGATCCAAAATCACTTTAATATAAACCTTCATACCATCTTTTCGTGTCAACATATTCATTTACTATGCATTTCCCGTTTAAAATTAAATTACGGTTTATTTCACGACGCTCGCAACTGTAGTGGTTATATCAGCGTCGCCGGATGTGCCGGAATTCTGTCCCTCAGGAGTTCTTTTACATGCCTGTAAATCTACTGACATGAGTCTGTCGCATTTAAGCACATTTAAATGCAATAGACCTGGGCCGGAATCGAACTCGCAACCTCGAGCACAGAAGGCCAGCGCTATGCCGACTACGCTACTGAGGCCGACTATTTCCCGTTTAATTCCTATCCTTCTGTTCTAACTGCATTGCTACCTATTCTTCCCTATCTACCCTCTTCTATTCTCTCTCTTACCTATACTTCTTTCCATAATGTCTAACAGGAGAAGTAAACATTGCCGGCAGAGGAGAGAATTATAATTGCTATTCATCCAATGACAGAGATCTCATTCCAGCTTATCTTGGAGTTTGGCGGGGGTAGAACGTTTCAGACTGCCCAAAATCAAGTGAAGCGTGGAATGAGATCTCTGCCATTGGTTGAATAGCAATTATACTTCTCTCCTCCTCTGCTGGCAATGTTTACTTCTCCTGTCAGATATTATGGGACGAAGTGCAGACTGACTCCCTTCCATTTCCAGCTTTGTTATTAAATATTAGGATTCCTTTCATTAATTATTTGCATTATATTTATTCTCGATTCTCAAATTCATCTATTATTATTTCTTTTGCAGCTACTTTCTCCTAAATTTTCATTTTCTCTATTTTACAACCTTACATCACTTAAACTCGATAACATTGCAAAACAGGCAACATATTTGCAGCCAAGACCTCTTCAAGTGATATCTCTATCCAGTGCTTTTACTTCAGTAAAGTTTCATTTTACAAACCTATGGATCAACATTATTGGCGCTCTTCTGACAAAGGAAAAATTTTACAGTCTGTACAAAAGAAACCAAATGACCTGGAAATGTACAAGAACTTGCCCAGACATGTTCAAACATTTTTAACAAGAGCCAGAACAGGTCACATTGTCACTCAATTGTACCTACACCGATTTCACATTTCTGATAATCCTACTTGTCTGTGGTGTAATAATCATGATGAAGATCTGGAACACATTCTTCTATACTGTCCATCCATAAACCACAAAAGAAGTAAATTAAAATCATCAGTACCAGTTGCAGAAGACACAGCCCTGCAGTATATATTGACTACACCCCAACTCTGGCTACTAGCAACAGGCATCTATAATGAACACCGATCAAAATATCCCTCATTTCTCGTGAAAAACAACAACTGAATAGACTACAGTGGACTATAGTGAACTTTATGCTCGACCATGCCGAAATGTAGTAATTATACACCTGGTAGCAGCCCTTTAATGGACCTCATTAAAGTACACCTATTCATTAAAGTTCAGGTCTTCCACCAATCAGAAAACGTCATTGTAGCAATATGAAAGTGCAAGTATCGATTATTCTCGGACATGCAATCGAAAGACAACACTAGCGAAACGTCACGGAGGCTGGAAATCCAATACTGTCGCAGAAGGTTATGTTCTGTTACTATACTATAATAATTAGAGTTACTTACAAAGAATTCAACAATTTGATTTAGATGAGAGTTACATGTATACAAAAGTTATTTACAAATTAAACAACAAAATACTATGAACTATTAATTAAACACTGAAATAAACTGTGTAGCAGAATTAAACTAAAATACATAGAATGTTAATATATTTCAAATAATATTAGATAATAGAAAGAGATTATTATGAGACAATTAAAAAACAGCACAATCGGGATGATGTCTAAAGAAAAAAGTAACAATGTAGTCAGTGATAGTTTAAATCAGTATGATTGGAGTGAAATGCTAATAAGCAGGGAAAGGATTTATATGTAAATACATATTTACTTATAAAGCTAATATAATTTATATTTTGCATTATCTTTATGTTTCACAATGTGTAGGGTTGAAAAATCCTACTTTTATTTTCCATATTTTTCCATATTTTAGAGTTTAGTACATATTTTCGTTAATTTCCATATATTTTCCATATTTCATATAAAACAGTCCATATTATATTAGGTTTAACAATAAAACAAAACAAAATTCCATTAACTTTTAAAAATACATTTCAACAATAGAGATTTAAACACATGTTCAGTAATCCCTTTAACATCAGAGTTATTTGAAAATTAGCAGTCCTATCAACAATGGGAAAGTAAGTTACAAAACTGTATTAATTTAATTTAAAATTTTTAACAGACTTCAGTTGTGCAGCTCAACAGTTAAATGCCAGTCAGAGTACACATAGGTTCAGTTTTGTAAATCATACTATAAAGACGGTAAATATGCCAAAAGTACGTCATTCAGTCAATTTAAAATCAAAACTAACAAGTTACATTTCAGAATTTAAAGAAGATGGTTTATCAACTGACAATAAAATATTATTTTGTAATTTGTGTCAGTGTGCAGTATCATCTACACAAAAGTTCCTGGTGCAACAACACATTACAACTAGTAAACATCAGGCCAACAAACAACTAAATTCCAAGCAGAGACAATTGTTTTTAACACAACCAACAACATCGAATGTAAGATCTGAGTTTAACATCGACCTGTGCCGTTCTCTCATCTCTGCTGATATTCCTCTCTACAAACTAATGAATAAGGTCTTCAGGGAATTCCTTGAAAAATATACTCAACATACAATCCCGGATGAGTCAACACTTAGGAAGACGTATGCTCCATCCATCTACGATGAGACAATACAGAAGATAAGAGATGAAATTAAAGATAGTTCAATTTGGGTTTCCATTGATGAGACTCCCGACAAAGAAGGTAGACTTGTTGGTAATGTAGTTATCGGTTTGTTAAGTGAACAATATTCTGAACGAATTCTTTTACATTGTGATGTTCTAGAAAAGTGCAATAACAAAACTATAGTTAAACTGTTCAACGAAGCTATGGGTATCCTGTGGCCAAAGGTTATTATGTACGATAATGTGTTATTCTTTATTAGCGATGCTGCCCCTTATATGGTCAAAGCTGGACAAGCATTATCTGTTGTATATCCTAAATTGACTCATTTTACTTGTGTGGCGCATGCATTTCATCGTGTGGCAGAAGTGGTCAGAGACAATTTCCTAAAGTAGATTTGTTGATTTCATCAGTGAAAAAGTATTTCTCAAAGCTCCCAGTAGAGTTAACGTGTTGAAAGAAATGTACCCTGAAATTCCATTGCCATCAAAGCCAATTTTAACTAGATGGGGTACATGGCTAGAAGCAGTTGAATATTATGCCGAACATATACTCTATTAACAATGTTCTCCTTGCATTGGACTCTGAAGATGCAGTCTCAATTGATACTGCGAAAACAGTTACCTGTGACATAAGTGTGAAGAATGACTTAGCTCACATTCAGCATACATTTTCATGCATCATAAAAACGCTCAAAAGTCTCCAAAATAGGCACCTTTCACTATCTGAAAGTTTTGAAATTATAAATAGTACTGTGGAACAACTGAATCGTGGTAGAAGTAAAGTTGCAGATGCAGTAAGAGCTAAGGTGGACACTGTACTTTCAAAAACCCTGGATATGAAGAACTACAAAAGGTTGTTGCTGTGATGAGTGGTGAATCAACAGTGAAGATTAACTTGGACTTATCCCCAGCAGACATTGTGAAATTGAATTATGTACCAGTTACTTCTTGTGACGTCGAACGCTCTTTTAGTCAGTATAAATCTATCCTCAGAGACAATAGAAGAAGATTCACTTTTCAGCACTTGAAAGAAATGTTTGTAACCTATTGTTATGGTAACAGACAATAAAAATTGTGTTTTGTTGAAACTACATTGGAAGATAAGGTACGTCCATTATATTTTTGTTTAGTTTGATTAAAATGTACCAATATTTAACGTACATAGTCATTTTTTTATAATTTTAAGTCCATATTTAATTCCATATTTTGGTAAAAATCCATATTTAATTCCATATTTTGGTAAAAATAACTACATATATATTTACATATTTCATATATTTTTAGTCCATATAAATCCGTTCCCTGCTAATAAGGTTATCTTTTAAGCTGTTCTTAAAGGTGTTTGTTGTCTTGCAGCCCTTAATACTTTGTGACAAGGAATTCCATTGACACGAGGTGGATATTGTAAAAGATGATGAATAACAAGATATAGGTGATGCTTCAGGAGAGCAAGGTGATGCTTCAGGAGAGCAATTGATCCTTTCAATGCAGCTAAAGTTACAATCGGAATAATAGATGTAGGTATTCCAAGCCTCTTAAACACATCTTTCATGAAGAGAGTAGCGGTACCTCTTGCTCCAACCAGAAGTCCGATTACTTCAAGTTCTTCTACCTGGTACTTTTGGAGGTAATATGGAATGGTAGGATTGTAGATATTCTTTTTTTCCTTATCCACTTCTGCTGGCTGTTCCTCATTCGTTTCGAAACGCACAGTGGGATCAATTATGAATCCAGATCTAGTAGGCTAGATTCCTTGAAAGCTATTATACCTATGCGCCGTGTACTGCCAGTGACGGAGAGACCATGTACTTCTTCAAAGGTGTTGTAATCGGCATCTTTAAGGGCAGTGGCTATAATTGATCGTACTTGGTGGTGTCTAGCGTTTCGCAGACCTTCGCCGTGCGGACAGGATCCCAGGACGTGTGCAAGAGTTTCAACCTCGTTGTGGCAATGCCTACAACGGTTGTCCTGAAATCTTTCCGGCACAGCACGTACTGCAGCAACATTTCCAACCATTTTAATGCCATCGCGCCATTCGCTGTTGGAGAGTCCTTCGTGTTTACAAATCCATTTGTTGGCACTAGGGTACTGTTTAAATAAAACTACGGCTTTCCCTTTCTGTGGATGACGACATCATATATCAAATTCTCTGTTCCTCAGATGGTTACGAATCTTTGTAGCATTTACTGATCAATTTAAATGGGGTCAGTTAAATTATAAGAGCGTCTACAAAAGGTATATCTGTAATGAATGTAATTGTGGCACCGGATACAAAATTGTGAGGTTACATAACATGGATGTAAATATTGACATCGAATATGTATCATATCATATCATATCATATCATATCATATCATATCATATCATATCATATCATATCATATCATATCATATCATATCATATCATATCATTTACGTACTTACCCCTTTCTCTCCGCTCCTCTTTTGTTGCTTCTTTCCGTACACAGCACAACTCCAATTCTGTATAAAATCCTTCACAGAAAGAGTTCTCCTCTTTTGGTTTACCAAGGTTGCAGCGATGCAGGCGCACTAGAAAAAGATCCATAATCATGATAGTACCACAAATTACGCATTGTTATATAATGTAACATTTCAATGGTGTTGAATAGCAACCTCGTAAGTCAAAGAAAATTAACAAAATAAGATTTCACTTGATTTTCATTAAATCAATTTTCCCCAAGCTTCTGCAAACACATCTTAAGTCGAGACATGCATAGAAACTTCACAACAAGAGATTCAAATATCCTTTTACGTCAGATATTAAATTTGTTTCTTATCAAGATAATATTAAAATGTTTCTTTGGTCTTTTGTAAAATTATGTTTTTTGATATACGAATATACAAGGTTGCTTTTCAACACCATCGATTTCCTTTAATACTAAACACAAATTACATCTTCATAATTATACAAATATATAGTTTTTCCTTTTTTTTATGGACTGTAAAATTTTCAGGACAAAGAATTTCTAACAAACTTACTCATATAGTTTTACTCTGATCTTAAAGACAAATGGATATAGAGAATTCCACCGTTAAAAAAAAAAGCATTGAGCATATAGGGCTGTTCCATCAAATCATCAACTGTCATAGAAAAGCCTGTCTATTACATAGCTTATACAATATACTTTGGTAAGGCCCATAAAACGAATGCTTTTTCTTAACATGAAATGATCTATAATATTTTACAAGAGTAGTGCCTACAGCATGACTGGTGTATTTTACATGCATTCATTAATTCATAGTGTTCTGCCCAAGGGCAGGTCTTTCACTGCAAACCCAGTATTCTTCAGTCTTTCATATTTTCTGCCTTTTTCTTTGTCTCCTCATACGATCCATATATCCTAATGTCGTCTAGCATCTGATATCTATTTCTACCACGAACTCTTTTCCCGTTCACCATTCCTTCCAGTGCATCCTTCAGTAGGCAGTTTCTTCTCAGCCAGTGACTCAACCAATTCATTTTTCTCTTTCTGATCAGTTTCAGAATTATTCTTTCTTCACCCACTCTTTCACTCTTTCCAACACAACTTCGTTTCTTATTCTCTCTGTCCACTTCACACGTTCCATTCTTCTCCATATCCACATTTCAAATGCGTCTATTCGTTTCTCTTTGTTTCGTCGAAATGTCCATGTTTCTGCCCCATACAATACGACACTCCACAACTTCACTAGTTTTTTCCTTAGTTATTTTTCCAGAGGTCTCCAGAAGATGTTCCTTCTTCTATTAAAAGCTTCCTTGGCCATTGCTATCCTTTTTTCAACTTCCTGGCAGCAGCTCATGTTACTGCTAACAGTATGCCCCAAGTATCTGAAGCTGTCCACTTGCTCTACTGGGTTAACATTTTAAATAACGATGTTATTATACCTGGTTGACTAGTTTCGATGTTTTTTCCGCCATCCTCTGAATCCTACTGAGTTCCAGCTCTGTCTCTTCTGGTTCCCTGTAATGGTGGGGGTGTGTTCGTGATTGTATCGAAAAGTGTGTATGTTCTGAAATTCAATCGAGTATTTAGGATGTGTTGGGGGGTATATTTTTTGTGTGTCTATAAATTTCGTAATGTTCTATAGTATCGAGTTTGTTTGTTTTTTTGTGTAGTATTTTCATTTCTGGTTTATGTTGCTGTGGTTGTGGTAGTTTGTGATATGTTCTGTGTAGGTTGAATTGTGTGGTTAGATTATGGCTATGACATGCTCCCTGTAACGTGTTTGAAATTATCTTTGAGTCTGTCCGAAGTAGGATTCAGCAGTTAATAAAAACATAATCGAAACTAGTCAATCAGGTACGATATCAATATCTAAAATGTTAACACAGTGGAGTCGATATTTATTAATTTAAATAACTTAACAGTTAATCAGTGTTTATATAAGTGTTAAAAGAGTGTATTCAAGTATGAAGATTAATTTTTTTCTTATTTGTGTCACAGTTTAAAATTAAGATAGAAAAGTGTGTTTTATCCCACGAAATTCGTTTCTGAGAAGTTGCTACATTTATGCCGTAGTTTTATCTTTAATATTTTGATAATAATTTCCTTTTTTAGATTAACCCTTCTGCTTGTCTTCGTGCCAGGATACTAGAACAGCTTATCTTCCCTTGATTAATAATAGTGACGCTGAGTGTCAGTGTTATTTTATATCTGTATATTTTTGTTGTATATGTTTTTATTTATTTATTTTGTCATTGCTAAATACATAAGACTAATTTTTATTATTTTCTATTTCCGTAGATTAATTGCATGATGATGTATAATTTTTCTAGTGGTGTGGAAGAGAAGGCCTGATGGCCTTAACACCACCAGAGTAAATAATAGTACATTATGCAACGAGCCTATAATGAAGGTAATTAAGAAGTGAGTAGGGATATTTATGAAACGAGCGCAAGCGAGTTTCATAATTTTCATACGAGCTTTTTAATTACCATTATAGGCGAGTTTCATACGACTTTTTATGCTGGACCATATTTCTAACTTGATATTATTAATTTTATTGTATCTGCCCTGGAGCAATGTCCCGTATGTTGTGAGATGTGCGCAGACGCGAAAGTATTGATTTTTTCCGAGGAACAGATGTCCACATTGACCTTGCTAGGCCGTAAGAACCTACAGAGATAACATTGAAATAAAATTAGACATTGAAAAACGAGATGACAAATTGAATTTATTTGAATATTATTTACAATTAACGCTAATTATTATAGTAACAGAACATAACCTTCTCCGACAGTATTGAATTTCCAGCCTCCGTGACTTTTCGCTAATTCTCTTTCGATTGCATATCCGAGAATAATCGATACTTGCGGTTTTATGACGGTAGAAAGCTGACCTGTCATTGGCTGAACAGTTGTAACCTGAGTCGTCATTGGCTGAAAGACCTGACCATTAATGAGTAGGTGTACTTTAATGACATGCATTAAAGGTCTGCTACCAGGTGTATAATTACTACATTTCGGCACGGTCGAGCATAAATAAATAAATAATTAAATGAATAAACAAACAAATAAATAAATAATTAAATAAATAACTAAACAAAAAACAAACAAACAAATAAATAAGTAAATAAATAGGTAAATAAATAGATAAATAACTAAATAAGTAACTAACAAATAAATATATAAATAAATAGATGAGTGAATAGACAAATAGATAAAAATAGATAAAAATAGGTAAATAAATGGAGGAATAAATAGGTAAATTACTACATAAATAACTAACCAAATGTATTAATAGACAAATAAGTAGGTAAATAAATAGAAAAATAAACAGATAAATAAATTCGTAAATAAATAGATGAATGAATAGACAAATAAATAGTTAAAATAGATAAATAGTTAAAAAAGTAGACAGATAAATAAATAGGTAAATAATATACAAATAAATATATAAATAGGTAAATAACAGATAAATAACTACCACAAATACCTAAGTAATTAACTAACCAAATAAATAGATAAATAAATAAATAAATGAGTGAATAGAAAAAAAATTGATAAATAAATAGGTAAATAAATAGATTAAATCGGTAAATAAATAAATTAGTAACAAAATAAGTAAATAAACAAATATGTAGGTAAATAAATAGAAAAATAAGTAGATAATGAAATACGTAAAAATAGATCAATGAATAAACAAATAAGTAATAAAGTAGACAGACAGGTAAATAAATAGATAAATAAATAGGTAAATAATATACACACAAACATGTAAATAAGTAAATAGATAAATAACTACGTAAATAACTAAGTAACCAAATAAATAGACAGACAGACAGACAGACAGACAGACAGACAGACAGACAGACAGACAGACAGACAGACAGACAGACAGACAGATAGATAGATAGATAGATAGATAGATAGATAGATAGATAGATAGATAGATAGATAGATAGATAGATAGATAAATAAGTAGATGTATAAATGAATAAATGTAAAAATAAATAAATAGCCAAATAAATAGATTTATAAATAGATAAATAAATAAATATTTTAATTACAACCTGGATTAGCAATGAAATTGCTGATCAAATCAAAGAAGGTTTCCGTAGAATAGTTAAACTGTTAATTACGCTATTAGAGAAAGATAAGTCCTTTATGTCCATATTTAATGGTTTCTAGTGTTTTACACATGAAAAATTTCTATAGCTAACACAATTTTCAGTATGCACTAATAATACAACTTAATTTTAACAATTTTTCTTCTCTTATCGGTGAATGAATTTTTTGGGAAATTTTCCCGATAGTAAAGTTGTCAGAAATTTACCCGTCACCGGTTCTGAGCAAACACAATCACACTCTGAAATAATAATAATGAAAGTATCAACAACAATAATAATAATAATAATAATAATAATAACAATGTAATTTTAAGAAATATATTACTGAAAAAATTTTTTCTAGTATGACAATTTCGAGTGCACTCCAATTACAGAATTACATACGCTGTCATTAGTTTCCCTTGTGCCGCTCCTTCCCGCCGATTCAGTTACCCCGCACTAAACCACAGCCTGAGGTCTGACCAGTGAGGCCAATTGAGTCGGCGGCATCCATGCACGCGCCATTAAGTGGATTAAGCATTCGCGGAACCCAGGTACTCCGAGACGCGCAGCCAATCAGATAATGAAGCAACCGATTCGTGATTAACACGATTTTAACGCGGGAAGCACTCCAACAAGCACCCACGTTTAGGGTAATTTAGTGACGGAAAGTTGGTATTCCGCTTTCAAGTACACAAATACACCAGAACTCAGGACCTGAGATCACTTTAACACGGATTAATCATTACCGCTAACTAAGTAGCACTAAGTCACGTTCACTATATGTGGTTACTAGAATACGTAATAGTAATCATACTAAAGCTGGCGAAAGTAAATCGTTGTTAAATTCATTTTATGAGGCATTATTAAATACAATAATATTATTGAACCTTAGAATCAGTCTTCTTATGTCACGTTAACACAATCTATGTTTTAACTACATGTGGTTGCTAAGATACGAAATCACGATACGAAATGTGCTAATACTATAAAGACATAAGAAAATCGCAGTTAAGCTCATTTTATGTCCATTATTAATTATTAGTACAATGGTACTGAACCGTAGAGTCAATCTTCTTATGTCACATGTTAGACTGAGTAAATAGAAGAATTATTTTACCTCGGTTGCAGTTGCTATGTTAAAAAAAAATTGCCACAACAAGCTCATATTATTCATTCTAGCAGATTTAAAACAGTCTTCTAACGCTAATAGAAAAATTCTTTTATGATATTGAAAATTTTTCGACTCTCCTGTAGATCTAAGTATTTATCAGGAATGTGTATTGTTAATGTTATTTTGGTTTTTATTTTAATTTTAAATGATTTGTTTTTTTATTTGCCCAGTATTTATCTTTGTATAAATTACAATTAAACCTTATAGTCAAGTCGTCTTATGTCACGTTAAAGCAATCTATGTCAACTACTATAATTATGTGGTTGCAAGGATACGAAATCGTGCCAATACTGAAACTAACATAGTAATTCGTTGTTAAGTTCATTTTATGAGCATTATTAATAAATTACAATAAAACCTAATAGTCTTTTCATGTCATGCTAAACCAATCTATGTCAATTACAGAGATATCATTTTATTTTTACTAACATTTCTAATATTAACCTGGCTATACCTTTGGATTAACGGTTGAGAACCGGAAACACCGTTTGTTACCCCTTTCCACAACTGGAGTTCGATTATACTGGCGCAATATACAAACAAATCACTTTACTAGGTATAGGAGGGAAGAAAAGTAGTTGATCCATTTACGCAAACTAGGAAATATCGCGCTTTTGAGTTTGATAATTTTCATTAGGTTTTTGTTTAATCAAAATACAGTACTGTATTAACAATGAGTGTTTTTACTCACGAACTGAGCTGTCCATGCGGACGTATTCATTATGCAGTGAATATTATACTGTCTACAGCACATTAGCGTACACTATAGAGAATATAGTTAAATTGAAAAATAATCATAATATGGATATTAAATCATATTTTTGAAATGTTGGCCGATCATTTAGATACAGGTTCAGTTCTAATGTGCATATTATCGCACTATAGATTATTGTACGTAATGCCAATTACCAGTTTCGTCCTTCGTACCAGTAACTCATGTTGAAGTAATTCTGTACCTAGTCTATAAAAGAGTAGACCTACCTTGCGTACTGTAAATTCAATCTTCACTTCTGTCCGATCCGAAAAGAAAAAAGTTACTATCTACTGTCCGTCCAAGTGGTTTTGTCGCAGGGTCGTAGAAAGGGGGGGGGGAAATCACGTGACAGTTAATTACGTAACGAGGCCCTTTTGTTTAAGTTATTTTAAGCAGTTGTATAATTTTAAGAAGACATACAGAAATTAAAGTTTTCAGAAAAGAGCTAAGACAGCCCAACCACTAGCCTTTACAGAGAGGCGTAGAGAAGCTGGTGGGAGAAACCGGGATGCGACGTAGGCAAATGGACGACAGTACCTGTGCGAAAATGATTCAATATGGAAAACTCTTTCGTCACTGGAAAACGCGAACATATTTTTGGAACGTACTGTTTACTATGAACTTAAGGCTACTATAACTGTATATGCGGTCTTGGATCTGTGTGGATGACGGTTGAACTTCATTAGTAGAAGGGGTGGGAGTGAAGTACATTCAATAACTCAGGTACAATAAAAATTGAAGTGAAAATAAAATGATGTCTCTGTACTAACATCTACATAAGAAAATCGCTGTTAAGCTCATTTTATGTTCAATATTATTACAATGATACTGAAACGTAGTCAGTCTTCTTATGTCACATGTTAGACTGAGCAAATATAAAGTTATTTTACCTCGGTTGCAGTTGCTATGTTAAAAAAAATTGCCACAACAAGCTCATATTGTACATCTTAGCAGATTTAAAACCGTCTTGTAACGCTGACTAATAGAAAAATCCTTTTATGATATTGAAACATTTTTCAACTCTCCTGTACGTCTAAGTATTTTTCAGAAATGTGTATTGTTAAGGTTATTTTGGTTTTTATTTTAATTTTAAATGATTTGTTTTTTTTTTTTATTTGCCCAGTATTTATCTTTGTATAAATTACAATTAAACCTTATAGTCAAGTCGTCTTACGTCATGTTAAAGCAATCTATGTCAACTACTATAATTATGTGGTTGCAAGGATACGAAATCATGTCAATACTGAAACTAACATAGTAATTCGCTGTTAAGTGCATTTTATGAGCAAATTACAATAAAACGTAATAGTCTTTTCATGTCATGCTAAAATAATCTATGTCAACTACAGGGATATCATTTTATTTTTACTGACATTTCTAATATTAACCTAGCTATACCTTTGGATTAACGGTTGAGAACCGAAAACACCGTTTGCTACCTCCTTCCACGACTGGAGTTCGATGATACTGACGTAAAATACAAACAAATCACGTTACTAGGTATAGGAGGGAAGAAAATTAGTTCATACATTTACGTAAACTAGGAAATATCGCGATTTTGAGTTTGATAATTTTCATTAGGTTTTTGTTTAATCAAAATACAGTACTGTATTAACAATAAGTGTTTTTACTCACGAACTCAGCTATCCATTCTGACGTATTCATTATGCAGTGAATATTATACTGTCTACAGCACATTGAAGTACAACATGGGCCGAGAGAATATAGTTAAATTGAAAAATAGTCATAATATGGATATTCGAACACATTTTTGAAAATAGTGGCCGTTCACTTCGATATAGGCTTCAGTTCTTTTGTGCATATTGTCGCACTATAGACTGTTGTACCTAATCCCAATTACCAGTTTCGTTCTTCGCACTAGTAACTCATGTTGAAATAATTATTCTGTACCTACTTTTTAAAAGAGTACCTTACGTATTGTAAATTCAATCTTCACTTCTGCCCGATCCGAAAAGATAAAATTACTCAGAAATGCTATCTACTGTTCGTTCCAGTGGTTTTGTCGCAGGGTCGTAGAAAGGGGGGGGAATCACGTGGCAGTTAATTACTTAACGAGGTCCTTTTATTTAAGTTATTTTAAACAATTGTATAATATTACGTAGACGTCCAATTCCTAACAGAAATTAATGTTCTCAGAAAAGAGCTAAGACAGCCCAGCCACTAGCCTTTACAGAGGGGCGAGCAGAAGCGAGTGGGGGAAACCGGGATGCAACGTAGGCAAGCGGACAACATTACATGCACGAAAATATAATTCAATATTGAAAGCTCTTTCGTCACTGGAAAACGCGAACATATTTCTGGAACGTACTATAGTTACTAACTCAGTAATGTTTACTATGACTGTAAGGCGACTTTGACTGCATACGCGGCCTTGGTTCTGTGTGGTGGACTGTTAGAAGTTTACTAGTAGAGGGGGTGGGGTGAAGTACATTAAAAAACTCAGGTACAATAAAAATTGAAGTAAAGATAAAATGATGTCCCTGTACATGTGGTTGCAAGGATACGAAATCGTGTCAATATTGAAACTAACATAAGGAATTCGCTGTTAAGTTCATTTTATCAGTATTATTAATAAATTACTATTAAACCTTATAGTCAATCTTCTTATGTCATGTTAAAACAATCTATGTCAACTACATGTGGTTACAAGGATACGAAATCGTGTCAATATTGAAACTAACGCAAGGAATTTGCTGTTAAGTTCATTTTATCAGTATTATTAATAAATTACAATTAAACCTTATAGTCATCATGTTAATACGATCTACATATGTTAACGATGTAAGAAAATCATCGTTAAGTTCATTTTATATAAGCATTATTAATCAATATAATTGAACGAAATGTACTATTACTAAACCTAACATAAGTAAATCGATGTACTTCATTTTATGTGCCAGCTCCATACATCACATTTTTATTGTAGAACGTAGACAGTAATGGTTTTTTATAATAAATACAATAATGTGTATGTAGTTTTTTTAAATACTGGTATGTCTTTAGCCATATGGAAGTCAATAAAAATATGCTGATTTCTTTAAGTTACCCTTCTTTCTTCCTCTCTTCTTCTTCTTCCTCTCTTCTTCTTCTTCCTCTCTTCTTCTTCTTCTTCTTCTACCTGTAAGCTGCTATATTACGTTCTGGTCTGAGTCACATTGATTAAAATAAAATCGCTATGTGCGAGAGAATCATGTAAACACAATAAAACGTTCTCGGTTTAGTTTGCCGTTGTCAGCGGCTGTTTTGTTTACTGCAAGCCTTTATAGCTGAATTTAATTTCTTCATTTTATTGACCAGGAAAGTGCCAGGTGACAGTGAAATGTAAGATAGGGCCCGATATTTGCTTTCCTGCTGTTGTTTATGCTGTTGCTTAGTGACGAAAAAAGAGACTATTTACAGATTGGAACCGAGATATGAGGATGTTACGTGACAGTGTTAAAGGTTTGATATTTCAGTGTTTCGTAAATTTGAAAGAACAGTTAAGTAGTAGAGTTTACCGGTAGAAGGAAAAATTCATTAAACGAGTTGCAGAAATTTGTACAGAAGTGCTGCTGGTACTACTGTCACCACTACTACTACCGCTACCCTCGACCTGGTTGGCGAGTTGGTATAGCGCTGGCCTTCTATACCCAAGGTTGCGGGTTCGATCCCGGGCCAGGTCGATGGCATTTAAGTGTGCTTAAATGCGACAGGCTCATGTCAGTAGATTTACTGGCATGTAAAAAACTCCTGCGGGACAAAATTCCGGCATATCCGGCGACGCTGATATAACCTCTGCAGTTGCGAGCGTCGTTAAATAAAACATAATATTTTTTACTATCACTACCACTACTACTAGACTACTGTTGCCATTACTACTACTACTACTACTACTACTACTACTCCTCCTCCTACTACTACTATTACTACTGTCATTATTACTGCTACTACCATTACTAGTTACACAACACAGAACTGCACGCATTGTATTCTTTACCTGACATAATTAGGAACATTAAATCCAGACGTTTGAGATGGGCAGGGCATGTAGCACGTATGGGCGAATCCAGAAATGCATATAGAGTGTTAGTTGGGAGGCTTGAGGGGAAAAAGACCTTTGGGGAGGCCGAGACGTAGATGGGAAGATAATATTAAAATGGATATGATGGTAGAGACTGGATTAATAATAATAATAATAATAATAATAATAATAATAATAATAATAATAATAATAATAATAATTCGTCGGCCTGGTTGACGGAGTTGGTATAGTGCTGGCCTTCTATGCCCAAGGTTGCGAGTTCGATTCCGAGGTCGATGGCATTTAAGTGTGCTTAAATGCGACAGGCTCATGTTAGTAGATTTACCGGCATGTAAAAGAATACCTGCTGGACAAAATTTCGGCACACCGGCGACGCTGATATAACCTCGGCAGTTGCAAGCGTCGTTAGATAAAACATAACATTTTTAACATTTTTGTATATATATGTATGTATGTATGTATTTATTTATTAACAGTGCACCCGGTGGCAGTGATATATAATATACAATAATACTATTACAATTATACAATAATTGTAGCAGTAAAAGAAAAATAAAAAAAAAATAAAATAAAATAAACCTAGATTTATTTCTAACTGTAAATAAATAGTTGCAATAAACCTAGGACTATAAATAAAAACTATTCTATAATAACGCCTACAATAAGCAAAAGTAAACCTAACTTGAGTCCACTCCAAGAATGATGGATGTCATTTGGAATAACTTACATTTTGCAGGAGACGCAATTGAAAGTTTGATATGCTTAGAGCTCAAAGCTTAACTGAGATTTTCCGATCATTACTGGACAATGACTATCAGTGTTAATGCCATATAACTCTCTATGTACATTCTATATGTCTTAAGCTATGCATTGACAGTCTTGGTTCATTTTCGACAAGAAAGTGACATCCATCATTCTTGCAGTGGACTCTTTACTTACAAGTACTTCTATTTCACCCAACCATTACCAGTTTTAGTAATTACATACCACCTTAATTAATTACAAATCAACTTAATTACATATCATCTTAATTACATATCACCTTAATTTATTTACATATCAACTAAATTACATATAATCTTAATTACATAAAATTTACTTTGTCATACGTTAAAAGTGTTAAAATTGTTAAAAAAGGTATATACCTTCGACAGACGGCGCGTTTCGACGATATATGACAAAGAAAATTTTATGTTTTTAACAAAGTGTTAACGAGAACTTTAATCAATTAATTAATTACATGACACAACTTAAATATTTACACTGCACCTACAATTACATTTTCAGTCTAATCTTCTCAACCTTTCCTTAAATGTATTGATTTTGAGAGGACCAACCTAAAATATTGCCACAGGTAAGCTGTTCCAGTCTTCTATTGTGCGGTTAACAAAGGAAAATTTTGCCACGTCCGTTCTTTGTTTTCTGCATTTAAACTTCCTAATATGATCAGATCTGGGTATCTGGCGGAGTTAAGGCATCAGGCCTTATATTTCACTCAGTCAGATCCATCACAGCTGATAAAGAGTTGTAAAATAAAGCAATTAAAAACATCACAGTACTTTGTCTATACTTGGTACACTGAGAAAGTATTAGCGTTTTCCTTCATCACTACAGCAAAAAGAACGAGCAAACATAGAAATCCGTTTCATTCATCTGCATGTGAAGGAACGTGCTTCCACTTCTCTTCTCGTATTTAAATACTTAATATCACACACATACATATATATATATACAAACTGCAATAAAGTTGTCAACAGTTGGCAAGGAGACCGTGTCCATGGCTACGAGACGCCAGCACAGCAAGTTCGCATTCCCACGCCGAAGTTAATGGGACGGAACACAAGAAGAAAGCTACAAGAGACTGTACTCGAACCCAGGAACGCGGGAGCCAATGTCGTTCCGTGGCTGAATGCACGCTAGAAAAACAGCAGACGGTCATGCTGCGTGACCACACATCCCGGAGTGATGCAATGACTTAATTGTATTACATTTTGTAGCTTTTTTAAACTCATGTGTTCCTGTGTGAAATAGAAAGTGGAAACGGAGAGACTGCACGATTGAGAATAAATGACAACGAACACAGGAGTCAGTTTGAAGGGCGCCGTAAAACAAACAGTTTGAGAGAGGTGAAGAGAAGACAGAAGAGATAATAGGAATGGAGGAATGAAAGAGATACTAATTGACGAAAGATAGAAAGAAAAATGAAGACAGAACGCAACAAGGGACAAAGAAATTCTGAAAGAAATAAGATTAGAGAGAGAATGTGAAACTTAGGAAGAAAACAGGAAAGGAAAGAAAATACAGAGTAAGGAAGGAAATAAGTAGAGAGTGAAATAAAAAATCAACAGGCGATTTGAGAAATCTCTGCTATTGCGTGAAATTACTACTTATTTTTCTTCTTTCTTTCCAAAGATTGAATAGTTGACCGTTCCGAAACTAAAGGATTAAAAATGTAAATTGTCTCTATCTTTGTCAAGTAAATAAGTCGTCATTATCATCCAAACCATGTATTAGACCAGCTGATCTGTTACGGTTCCACATCAGTCCATCTTTTAGTCGAGCCTTACAACCTATCTTCATGGCAGAAAGCAATTAGTCTCAATAGGTGAAAATTGATCAAGTCTCTCCAGTACATATTATGGTGTTCCACAAGGGTCAGTAATTGGTGCACAACTATTCTTAATAGCAATTAATGACTTTCATTAAAGCTATAACTTATTATGTATGCTGATGACCAGAGACCTGAAGTTTAGAAAATAGGCAGGCAAAAAGGCATCATAAATAGCTAAAATACGCAATAAAAGGCAATTACAAAACCATACACTAGACCCACAACCTTGCACTTTCCACAAAGGGATTTCGGCAGCAAGAAAAGCTTTACTTAAGTCAAATGCAAATTGAGATTTTCGACTTGATGTTGCAATTACTGTTGGAAGCAAAGAAATCTTCTTCCCAGTAGCCTTGGAAAGTGCATTTTTGTGTTTGGTTGTACTGACATGTTGCGATATGAAATATTTAGCTAGCTACAACAACGTCGCAATCAAAACTGAAAGAAAAATAACGTTAAAAATAACGTTAGACCCGCACTCGTTGTTGCCTTGTCAAATAAACACAAGCGATAATAAAAAACTCTTACTGTTATACATTTTAGCACGGCAGCACTCATTGTTGCAAAGAGAATATGAACTGATTGAAAGACAATAATACGAGTATACATTCGGTGAAGTCACTTTCTTTGTAGCGGTTACAGAAATAAATTAAAATATACCTGTAGGCAATTTTAATAATGCATTAATAAATAATAGATAAATGATCAAATAAAGGCAAAAAAAGCATTTATTTTGTAAACTAGCCGTACCCGTGCGCTCCGCTGCACCCGTTAGATATAAATATAAAGTAATTACATAATTAAAATAGAACATTTGATTTGTTTGATAGAAGGATAAATATTTTATTATGTTACTTAATTTAAATTGTATTTGCATAATTAAAATGCGATCATTTTGCTCCAGAGACCACTCATTTGGTCATAAAAATTATTTTAGGAAATACTCGAAACGAATGTACAGAATAGCCTATCAAGTTTTCTGTGCATAAGAAGCTATTTTAATCTTACCTGTCCTCGATTCACTCAGAAGTTACTGTAATAACATTATAGCATTATGTCCATCTAGAGAAACTACACTTTCCAATGGTGAAATAATAATTAATTATACAAATCGGTTAATTTAGCTTCCGATATTACTTCATACAAACACAGAAACATTATCTGTAGGCTATCTTTCATAGCTTTCGATTGTTGCTGTCCAAGGCCCCTTATAGACGAAGTCATTTGTTTTTTAATTCATTACACGGCCTTAGATGGCAGTTATCTTAATTTTAAAACTCATTTATCTCATTAAATATCAGTCCTATCAAACTTTTTCAATGAATAAAACTTATTGGAAATTATTTTTAAGAAACTTTTGTTATGTAACATTTTTCACAAAAATCAATAATAAGCGAGATATTTCGATTTATTTAATTCAGGCCCCCTTACAACCCCCCTTTTAAATAATGTATTTTGAATGCCATATAGCCTAAAATCTAAGTTAGAACGAACTTAATTTATATTCTAATTTTCATATAAATCCGTTCATCCATTATCGCGTGAAATGGTAACAAACATACAGATAGATAGACAGACAGACATGCAAACAAAAATTTCAAAAAAGCGATTTTCGGTTTCAGGGTGATTAATTATATATGTTAGGACCAATTATTTTTGGAAAATCTAAAATTACCAGAAAAATTTCGGCTACAGATTTATTATTAATATAGATTAGGCATTTTTAAAAAAGGCAGGAAAGGGCAACATAAAACTGTGACATTTCAATCACAGAGGCATAATTCGTACAGATTTACTTTGAAAATGAAGATAGATTTAAAAAGATTTAAAAAGGATTCTGCCAAAGTTCCGGTCTCTGCTGATGGCACTACATTCTTATGTTCTAGCTCTACTCTGAATGAATTACATGCTCTAACCAATGATATTCTATTACAGACGGCTTTATGGTTTGAATCTAATGGTTTTCTGCTTAATTAAGAAAATACTACCAACATAACTTTTAGCCTAAATCATCTAATAAAAAAGGACAACATATAAAACTATACCAAATTTTTAGGACTTTTTATAGACTCCAGTTTAACATAGGAAAAACGTAACGAATATATATATATGCACAAAGTTATTAAGAGTTATGTATTTATTAAAAAAAAATTAGTGACTTGCGTTTCTCAAAATTATTTAAGATGTGCTTACTTTTCGTTCTTTCAGTCGATAATCCGGTATGTCTTAATTTTCTTGGGAAATGGTAGCAAAAATATTTTGTGTTTTTTATTAATTGTAATTATTGAGTGTAATTAATTACCTCTGCCACCGGGTATTTACCCATTTGCAGTGTGAATAAATGATCGAATCCAGAAATGCATATAGAATATTAGTTGGGAGGCCGGAGGGAAAAAGAGGTTCAGGGAGGCCGAGACGTAGATGGGAAGATAATATTAAAATGGGTTTTAGGGAGGTGGGATATGATGACAGAGAATGGATTAATCTTGCTCAGGATAGGGACCAATGGCGGGCTTATGTGAGGGCGGCAATGCACCTCCGGTTTCCTTAAAAGCAAGTAAGTAAGTAAGTAAGTAAGTGTGAATAAATAGTTGCATACATATAATATGCCAAATAAATAAATAAATAAATAATCAAACCAAATCATAAATAAAAATCAGTATTATTTTTTCAGTTCATGGCATTGTGATTTTACCTGGTTTGGGGATATCTGGTAACAGTTGGCAATACTGAAATGACGACCATATTAGCTTCTTGGAAAACAATCATACGCGAACCCTACTATAGCTACTTCACACGGAAAATGTCGTTAAATAAAAATGAAATGCCTGTAGAAAAACATATGACGTATTCTATAAAAACATATGACAGCTTCATTCTATCGATATTACATTTATGAAATTTTTCGTATCCCTAGCAACGTAAAAGTGACAAAAGAAGAGCGAGGCTGCTTGTGCGCTAATGTGGTATAACCCCGTCAGATGTCCACTTCCCTCCGTGCGACGTGAAATAATGGAGGCGTCATGTCTTTGTGTTATGAGAACGCACTGTCATTTTCTGAATTCCTCTGCATTGCGGCTGGTATTAAGAACGCGAATTATTGGCTTTGCAAGAAAAAGCCTTCAGAGCGTCACTTCAAAGACGACATAACGCGGAGAGCCCGAATGAATTACACGCAACTCCACATGCGAATAACTTCCAGGCTGACGCAGGAAAAGTTTAAACCGTAATCACAGTTACAACTACTATGACTACAACCATGTAACAACTGTATGATCAATCAACAATCAACACCTTCGTCAGCATCATCAACACCAATAGCAACAGACTTAGGCCTATCATCATTTTGACATCCCCAATCAACACAATCACAATTATTTCTGTTCTTATTTTCGTAAAATTGGAAAAGTAAAGCAAATCCTACCTTGTTTTTTATAACAAAAGGATTTAGTGAAGAACTATTTTCATAACATGGGAGGAGTGATAGTAGGAGGGAGGAAAATAAAGTGCATAAGATTTGCTGATGATATGGCGTTGTTAGCAGAAGAGGAGACTGTACTAAGGGATATGCTACAGGAGCTAAATGATAGCTGTGAGCAGTATGGGATGAAGATAAATGCAAGCAAGATGAAGACATGGCATCGGAAGAAAAATAAAGATGGTAAACGTGTCAATTTTTGACATTATAGTTTTTATATACTTTTTAATTATAGTCCATAGTTTTTAATTATAGTTCATAGTTTTTAATTATAGTCCTAGGTTTATTGCGTCTACTATTTATAGATTTACGTTTATTTTATTTCATTTCATTTCATTTAGGTTTATTTTATTTTATTTCATGTAGTTGTAATTATTGTATATTATATATCATTGCCACCGGGTGTATACCCAATTGTAGTGTTAATAAATACATATATATGTAATATTTATATAATTAGAAGACAATAAACATTCATAGACTTACAATTCTAAATGAGGCAGTAGAGCAAGTGGACAGCTTCAAATACTTGGAGTGTACTATAAGCAGTAACATGAGCTGCTGCCAGGAAGTCAAAAGGAGGATAGCAATGGCCAAGGAAGCTTTTAATAGAAAAAGGAGCATCTTGTGCGAACTTCTTGAAAAAGAACTAAGGCAGAGACTAGTTTAGTGCTTTGTGTGGAATGGGGCAGAACATGAACATTACGATAAAATGAAGAGAAGCGAATAGAAGCATTTGAAATGTGGATATGGAGAAGAATGGACAGACAGAATAAGAAATGAAGCTATGTTGTAAAGAGTGGGTGAAGAAATAATAATGCTGAAATTGATAAGGAAGAGAAAAAGAAATTTGTTAAGTCACTGGCTGTGAAGAAACTGTCTACCGAAAGATGTACTGGAAGGAATGGTGAACGGGAGAAGAGTTCGGAGTAGAAGAAGATATCAGATGATAGACGACATCAAGATATATGGATCATACGAGGGGACAAAGAGGAAGGCAGAAAATAGGGAAAATATAGAGAATGCTGGGTTTGCGATGAAAGACCTGCCCTTCAGCAGAAAGCAATGAATGAATGAAAATATATGATTTCTCCTAAAAGAATGCCAATACATGCTTTATTTCTTCCTGGCCCTTTTATGTTCAATTAGATTTTGTACTGCAAAATATATATTTTGTTTTATTTTAGAAGGGGGTAAGTTGCCAGGTGAAATAATCTGCATTAAATGAAAGATTTAAAAACTGTTAAAGGGAAATAATAGACGTGAGTTGGATTAGAAGTCCATTGACTTCACAAAGACACAACAATATTTTTTTATTATTCCATCATAACTGAGCTACTGGCCTGACAAATAGTTTCTCTACAGAGTAATGTGTATTGTTCGAAGAAAAATCCTCTAGCAGATAATAGCCAACACTTAAAAAATCAGCTAGAGAGAGAGAGGGACAAACTCGCAACTCCTCCTTTTTGGTGATTGCCATTTCAATTTGACAGTCAGCAAAATGCTCTTAGACCGACCAGCGCAGATTGATGCTGTTAGATATCTTCGACAAAATTAGTGTTAGGGAGTATTTGGGCGGCGATATGAGCCCGAAAATTCGTCATGAAGTTACCTCATATTTGCCATATAGTTGAAAAAAATTAAAAATGCCAAATTGTGTTATCATCCCAACCACGATTCGAACCTGCCTCGAGTCACAATTCCATCTCATTCTCCTTTAGTTACGTTGGTGCCTTAAACTTCCTTGTATAACGGCGTGCCAAATTTGAATATCTCCTACAGTTTAAAGCAATTTTAAAAGAACAGTTACAATTGTTATTACCCGAACTGTAGACTAGATTCGAAGCCACGTCTCTTAATTTCACGCGGCTACAAACCTGTGCCTTAGATCAGGTGCACTTGATTACCTCACATTTGCTAACCAGTTGAAAAACTCTAAAAATAACAAATTGTTTTATCACCCCAACCGGGATTCGAACCTGCCTCGAGTCACAATTCCATCTCAAACTTTAGTTTCGTCGGTTCTTCAAACTTCCTGCATAATAGCGCACCATCTTTGAATATCTTCTCCAGTTTAAAGCAATTTTAGAACAATACTTACAATTGTAATGACTAGGTTTCGTATTCCAGCTACCTAAAGAATGAAGTTAAAGACACATTGGGTATATAGTACGCCGAACACAGGTAATGCAACGGATAAGGATATAAACAAACAGGTCGTCGCTGCGTGTTCGTGGAGTACAGTCAACTCCCGACATTCTGAAGCTATACTAGTAAACACATGCTTGAGCCGTTATGTTCATTTTCGTCATTGCAATGAATAATAACGTGCATTCGTAAGTTACGGAACATATGCGGATGTCACTTGAAATGATTTTATATTGCAAGAAATTCTTTTAATAGCACTTGACGTTATTGGTGCATGATGTAGTATAAGATATTCCTATTGTCTGATATTTTTTAGTGTTTCATTAGGATATTGCATGTCCATCATCACTGAAAACCCACTAATTTTATATGTACTTTTCTAGAAATTTCCTAAAATGTACATTATTTAATTCATTAATTGGGATGTTGGCACTGAACATCATGGTAGGCTACACAAATCCATGCTAAATGTCGAGTTAATATCTTCATAATTTTCAGATTTTGATGGTACTGGTTCTTTTTTTATTACGTTCAACACACTTTCTGTGCCTTTTGGTATTGCAGTGTCTTTCAGTGCACTATTTTTATCACTTTTACGTTTATTTCACACAATTTATATGTAATGTGAAAATATTAGTTCAAACATACTCAACTATGCCCTGCAATATTACACGCTTGAGCGTCTTACCTAAGGCATTTTACCTCTGCAATGAACCTTCAATCAGTCACAAAGATGTAGTTATTTAAATAATACGACTAGTAAGAGCATTGATCGATAAGACTACTCACTATGACTGCGTCCAGGTTTTCGCTTTGTAGAGGAAGAGGGCACAGGATGCGTAACTATTTTGTATACGAACGTACTTATACCTGCGCTGTGACGTCACATATACTTCGAATAAGGCAACTTCATTCCAGTTTATAGGTAGCTGGAATACGAAGCCTAGTAATTACACAAACTGTAGACTAGATTCGAAGCCACGTCGTTTAATTTCACCCGGCTCCAAACCATCGCATTAGATCTCGTGCACTTCATTACCTCACATTTGCCATACAGTTGAAAAACTCTGAAAATAACTAATTGTGTTATCACTCGAACCGGGATTCGAACCTGCTTCAAATCACAATTCCATCTCGTTATCATTTAGCTACGTCGATACCTCAAACTTGACTTCATAATGGCGTGCCATCTCTGAATACTTCCTACAATTCAAAGTACTCTGAAAATAACTAATTGTGTTATCACTCCAACCGGGATTCGAACCTGCTTCAAGTCACAATTCCATCTCGTTATCATTTAGCTACGTCGATACCACAAACTTGACTTCATAATGGCGTGCCATCTCTGAATACTTCCTACAATTCAAAGTACTTTTAAAAGAACAGTTACAATTGTAATTGCCAGAACTGTAGACTAGATTCGAAGCCACGTCTCTTAATTTCACCCGGCTCCAAACCATCGCATTAGATCTCGTGCACTTCATTACCTCACATTTGCCATACAGTTGAAAAACTCTGAAAATAACTAATTGTGTTATCACTCGAACCGGGATTCGAACCTGCTTCAAGTCACAATTCCATCTCGTTATCATTTAGCTACGTCGATACCTCAAACTTGACTTCATAATGGCGTGCCATCTCTGAATACTTCCTACAATTCAAAGTACTCTGAAAATAACTAATTGTGTTATCACTCCAACCGGGATTCGAACCTGCTTCAAGTCACAATTCCATCTCGTTATCATTTAGCTACGTCGATACCTCAAACTTGACTTCATAATGGCGTGCCATCTCTGAATACTTCCTACAATTCAAAGTACTCTGAAAATAACTAATTGTGTTATCACTCCAACCGGGATTCGAACCTGCTTCAAGTCACAATTCCATCTCGTTATCATTTAGCTACGTCGATACCTCAAACTTGACTTCATAATGGCGTGCCATCTCTGAATACTTCCTACAATTCAAAGTACTCTGAAAATAACTAATTGTGTTATCACTCCAACCGGGATTCGAACCTGCTTCAAGTCACAATTCCATCTCGTTATCATTTAGCTACGTCGATACCTCAAACTTGACTTCATAATGGCGTGCCATCTCTGAATACTTCCTACAATTCAAAGTACTTTTAAAAGAACAGTTACAATTGTAATTGCCAGAAATGTAGACTAGATTCGAAGCCACGTCTCTTAATTTCACGCGGCTACAAACCTGTGCCTCAGATCTGGTGCACTTCATTAACGTTTTATCTCCCTAGCGACAGTGTTCTTTCTTTTCGTGTTAAATTCCTCTCGTACTAGCTCGCTGCGATCCCGTCTAAGATTGTGGGCGTTGGAATTGTTTGAACTTTTCGATACGTCAGCAAAACAGAGTCCGCCGGTCACCCCCTTCGTCCCCGCTCCCTCCTCCTCTAATTCTCGCAGCCACCGACTCTGTTGTAAATTTAAATGCAGTTTCTGCTATTAAGCACTTTTGCTTCCCTGTTCACGCTCGCGCATCGTACGACGTCTGTTTCTCTGAGTATGTTATCCGCATATCTCTCGTCAATTGTCTAGAGGAGGGCCAAGTAGGGAAAACGTTGATGATCGAGTGGGTGGTGTGATTGCACTGGACAGACGCCTGTTAATACCCTCACTGACCTTTCGAATACAGGGGTGTCCAAAATACTCTACTTTACTTCATATAATACGTCGTATATTTTTTGCGTGATTCAATATCCTTATGGTCGAAAATGTACGGACTTAATTTAAATGCAAGTAAGTCGCAGGCTATCTTAATACAACAACAAAGATCAAAGTGTGACAAACAGAATTTGCCACCCTTAATTGAGGGGTTTGGGGGGAAAAACAAGGCAGTTCCAATTCAGTACTTTTCGAGATAATGAAGAAAAACTTCTCGTCAAACAATAGGGATGTGCGGAAGAAGCAGGACCAAAATGCATTATAACTGTGAATGTAATTCTTGGAACTACTTGGTTGTTCGATCAAACGATAGAGCTTATTTTTTTGTCCTCTGTGCATAAATAATTCAAACATGAAAAAAATTGGAGCTGCCTGGTTTCTCCCCCAAACCCCTCAATTGTAAATTGTGTTCAAATTTCAATGAAATACCTGTGTAAAACATGGGATCTAGATTTCTGCATTTCTTACATGGAATATACACATTTTCTTATTAATATACTGAAGGCAGTTGATTTTATATAATATTGCTATTTGTTACTCTGTAATTTGCCAATTATAGCTACATTTTACATTTTTGGCTATGATATCTTAACTATTTTTCATTTACTTTATTTTGTATTTTTCATTTATATCTATATCTGTGTCTTTTATTTAGGTAGTATCAATTTGTCTGTTCTTCCCCCCCCCCCTTTCTCATTTTCCATTTTCATTTGTATTTACGCTTGTATTTGTTTCATCTCTTTTTTCATTTTATATGCAATTCTATGTTTTTTTAAAACGAATATCTGTACTGTCTATTGTAACTGGGGCTTTGCTCTGTCAGAGGCATAAATAAATAAATAAATAAATAAATAAATAAATAAATAAATAAATAAATAAATAAATAAATAAATAAATAAATGAGTAAAAAAAGGTAAAGGTATTCCCGTAACATGCCATGAAGGCACTTGGGGGCATGGAGGTAGAGCCCCATGCTTTCCATGACCTCGGCACTAGAATGAGGTGGTGTGGTCGGCACCACGCTCTGACCGCCTTTTACCCCGGGAAAGACCCGGTACTCAATTTTATAGGAGGCTGAGTGAACCTCGGGGCCGTTCTGAAAGTTTGGCAACGAGAAAAAATCCTGTCGCCACCTGGGATCGAACCCCGGACCTTCCAGTCCGTAGCCAGCTGCTCTATCAACTGAGCTACCCGGCCGCCCAAAGAAATGAGTAAATAAATAAATAAATAAATAAATAAATAAATAAATAAATATTACTATTCGGTTGAGAAGCTTTTGTCATCTAGTCTGCTGTCAAAAAATCTGAAAATTAAAATTTATAAAACAGTTATATTACCGGTTCTTCTGTATGGCTGTGAAACTTGGACTCTCACTTTGAGAGAGGAACAGAGATTGAGGGCTTTTGAGAATAAGGTTCTTAGGAAAATATTTGGGGCTAAGAGGGATGAAGTTACAGGAGAATGGAGAAAGTTACACAACGCAGAACTGCATGCATTGCATCCTTCACCTGACATAATTAGGAACATTAAATCCAGACGTTTGAGATGGGCAGGGCATGTAGCACGTATGGACGAATCCAGAAATGCATATAGAGTGTTAGTTGGGAGGCCAGAGGGGAAAAGACCTTTGGGGAGGCCGAGACGTAAATGGGAAGATAATATTAAAATGGATTTGAGAGAGGTGAGATATGATGGTAGAGACTGAATTAATCTTGCTTAGGATAGGGACCAATGGCGGGCTTATGTGGGGGCGGCAATGAACCTCCGGGTTCCTTAAAAGCCAGTAAGTAAGTAAGTATTCCATACAGCTCGACTGTGAAGAACCTTGTCATTTATAATTGATTGTCACCTGGAATGGAATGAACAAGTTAATCACACCTATAAAAAATATTATCGATTATTCATTCATTATCGACGTTTATATTCTAAGATGGAAGAACAGTTGGAAGAAGAGCAGTTTGGCTTCAGAAAGAGAAAAGGTACGAGAGATGCAATTGAACTGCTACGGACAATCGAGGAAAGATATTTAGAGAAGAATAAAGAAGTGTATGTACTATTTGTGGATCTAGAAAAGGCTTTTGACGGAGTGGATTGGAATAAACTGATGGGGATCCTAAAGAAAATTGGTGTGGATTGGAAAGAGAAAAGACTATTCAGTAATCTTTATATGAAACAACGAGTGAAAGGATAGGAGAAGAAATGTCAGAAGAAAGTGAAATTAGGAGAGGATTACGACAAGGATGTCCTTTATCACCTACCCTGTTCAATATCTACTTCTAGGATTTAGTGAAGAACTGTTTTCACAACATCGGAGAAATGATAATAGGAGGAAGAAGAATACATTGTATAAGATTTGCTTATTATATGGCGTTGTTAGCAGAAGAGGAGATGATACTAAAGGATTTGTATGCTACTGGAGCTAAATGACAGCTGTGAGCAGTATGGGATGAAGATAAATGCATATTGTGGAGACTTTCGGTCCTTGGAGTCATGGCGCTAAAGTTTTGGTATCTCAAATCGGCCAAATTTTGATCTTCATTACTGGTGATCGCCTTTGTACTAATTTATTATTTGCGTCAACGCTTAAGCGGGTTAGGTACAGCTTACAGCAGTAAAATGTTTGGAAATATTCAACATTTGTTTCTTCCATTCCTGTATCTTGTCCTTCTGCTATATGAAAAAAATATTTTTACGATTTAAAAAAATTATTTATATATATATTTTTTTTCAAAATTCAAAATGTTGGCAGTTCACTGTGCAGTGATGAAGCGTTTCCCTCATAACTCATAAATTTGTTAACTTTTCATATTTTCTCTCTCTTATTTTATTGCTGAAACTCATGTTTACAATATCATGCTCTTTCAACTACATTCCTCAATAAATAATATTTTTTTATTTTGTGTTAGAAGAAAATACTGATATTTGACCATTTTTAAATTTATTTATTTTTTATCAGAAAATCTATCAAACGTAGAGAAGTGATCTTGCATCATATTGTAGATATGACATGCATAAATACACACAAAAAATTTCATCACAGGATGTTGGATAGTTTTTGAGTTATGTGGGAAACGCTTCATCACTGCACAGTGAACTGAATTTTGAAGAAAATGTAAATTTTTTTTAATTGTAAAAATATTTTTTTTTTTCATATAGCAGATGGACAGTGTTTTACACATAGGCCTACTAATTTTCATTATTGTACAAGATACAGTAATGGAGGGAAAAATGTTGAATATTTCCAAAACTTTACTGCTGTAAGCTGTACCTAACCCCTTAAGTATAGCTATTCAACGCGGAAATGCAATGGCCGTTTTGGGTACTCTTCCCGAATCAACCTTTTGGACGAACTTTTCCTTTTTAAAAATTTAGTAAGTACTCAGTGTACGGAAGTTTATTTAATATAAATAAGAGATGTAATCCAAATTCTGTCAGGAACTGGTCTGGTTCACTAAAATGGTTATTTCATTAAATTGGTCATTTAGGAAATGAAAAGGATAATAGTACATTATGCAACGAGCCTATAATGGTAGTAATTAAGACGCGAGTATGTTTATGAAACGAGCATAAGCGAGTTTCATAATTTTCATACGAGCGTCTTAATTACCATTATAGGCAAGTTTCATACGACTTTTTATGCTCGACCATATTTATAACTTGAAATTATTCATAAGTATTCATGTTATGATTATGTAAGTGAGGAGCGGAACTGACCTGAATTGTGAGATGTGCGCAGACGCGAAAGTATTGATTTTTTTCCGAGGCACGAATGTCATTGACCTTGATATAATCTAGAGAATAACATGAAGATTAGTCTTGATATAACCTGGAAATTGATTTAGAATTGAAAAACGAGACGACAAATTGAATTTATTTGAATATTATTTACAATTAACGCTAATTATTACAGTAACAGAACATAACCTTCTGCGAAAGTATTGGATTTCCAGCCTCCGTGACTTTTCGCTAATTGTCTTTCGATTGCATATCCGAGAATAATCGATACTTGCGGTTTTATAATGGTACAATGGTGATTTCTCATTGGCTGAACAACTGAATTATAACGAATAGGTGTACTTTAATGAGGTGCATTAAAGGGCTACTACCAGGTATATAATTACTACATTTTGGCGTGGTCGAGCATAATAGTATTTTGTACACATGAAATTGTTTTAAAATTAATGTAGCCTACTTCATTATCTATTTTTAACGCAGAAATGTATGTATTGTAAACTGTTAATCAAATGATCAGGAACTGCCCACCCTACCCCATTATCTCCTGGCCTAGTTGCCTCATAAGTGGTGCCTTCTTGGCAATAAGAACAATAACATAATACAGTGGATTATCAAACAGATTAAAGTTATTTCAAGCCATTGTTAATAGCACACTGATGTACTTTCGGTAAAGACTTCCGTCTCCATGGAAACGCAATTCCAACAAGGCGAAGCACTGGAGTTGTACGTCTATTCCTCACCCCCTCCACCACTATCCTCGCAAGGAATGATATCGTGACATACAGCAGGGAGGAACATCCACACAGCGCTGTACACGGTTCGTGCTGTATGAGAAACTTAGCGATCGATAGAACACCATGAAAACAAAAGCAGGTCAAAATAAATTCTTCCATTACCCACTCCAATTATATCACCGCATAAAAGTGAATAAGCACGAAAGAAACCCGGAGAGTCAGATAGAAATGGAATTCAAACTAATGTGTCAAGTAGAAGGAAGGCCCCTTGTCCGATGTAAAGGGCACAGAAGTTCTTGTTTCGTAGTTTGTTCTAGAATTCAAAATGAAAGAGGAATGTATTTTAGTTTGAATTAAAGTTGCTTTATATCGGGTACTACGTCATGAAACAAGAAAAATTAACATTAAAATCTAGACACGAGCACAAAGATAGATTGCAGTGATGACAGTCATTTGTCTATTAAGAGTTATGTTGCCAAGATACGAAACTTGACGAAAACGTTTGCTTATTTGTATGAGTTCGTGATGGAATGTCTCCAAGGATACGAGGGAAAGCAATAGATAAACGACAGGCTTATCTTAAAATATGTATGACTAATGGAACGCAGGAAATTCCCCGTATTCTGTAATGTTAAATGCTGAAATTAGTAGTTACATATTTATGTAAACTACTATCTTTACACGGAACTGTCTTTTCTCTCGATCAGTTTCATTTATTCCAGTCATAGACCGGGTGTATTTCAGACATGGCGGGTCATGGTGGCGCCAAGGTACTCTTTTTCGAGGCCAGGCGGAAGCAGGGGACTTTTCTGATTTTCATATTATAGTCAGATTCGATTATGCGGATGACATGAATATGTTAGGAGAAAATCCACAAACGATTAGGGAAAACACGGAAATTTTACTGGAAGCAAGTAAAGAGATAGGTTTAGAAGTAAATCCCGAAAAGACAAAGCATATGATTATGTCTCGTGACGAGAATATTGTACGAAATGGAAATATAAAAATTGGAAATTTATCTTTTGAAGAGGTGGAAAAATTCAAACATCTGGGAGCAACAGTAACAAATATAAATGATACTCGGGAGGAAATTAAACGCAGAATAAATATGGGAAATCCTGTTATTATTCGGTTGAGAAGCTTTTATCATCCAGTCTGCTGTCAAAAAATCTGAAAGTTAGAATTTATAAAACAGTTATATTAGCGGTTGTTCTTTATGGTTGTGAAACTTGGACTCTCACTTTGAGAGAGAAACAAAGGTTAAGGACAACAAGGTTGGACAACGTAGGACCAATCAGATCCCAGAAGGAGAACCTACGACCTACCACCGCAAGTACTCCCCCCATCGAGACTAGTATATATATATATATATACATATATACCAGCTCGCAAACTATTTCCTTATCCAACAACTGCTCTGAAGATGACCACAACACAGCGGTCGAAACGTCAGCCACCAACACCAAGACAACGCGGTAGAAGCCCTGAAGCTTATCCACACACCAAGGTTAAGGATGTTTGAGAATAAGGTGCTTCGGAAAATATTTGGGGCTAAGAGGGATGAAGTTACAGGAGAATGGAGAAAGTTACACAACACAGAACTGCACGCATTGTATTCTTCCCATAACATAATTAGGAACATTAAATCCAGACGTTTGAGATGGGTAGGGCATGTAGCACGTATGGGCGAATCCAGAAATGCATATAGTGTGTTAGTTGGGAGGCCGGAAGGAAAAAGACCTTTGGGGAGGTCGAGACGTAGATGGGAAGATAATATTGAAATGGATTTGAGGGAGGTGGGATATGATGATAGAGACTGGATTAATCTTGCTCAGGACAGGGACCTATGACGGGCTTATGTGAGGGCGGCAATGAACCTCCGGGTTCCTTAAAAGCCAGTAAGTAAGTCAAATTCGATTATTCGACGTGCGAATTCTAAATGAGGCAGTAGAGCAAGTGGACAGCTTCAAATACTTGAGGTGTACTATAAGCAGTAACATGAGCTGCTGTCAGGAAGTCAAATGGAGAATAGCAATGGCCAAGGAAGCTTTTAATAGGAAAAGGAGCATCTTCTGCGGACCTAAGGAAGAGGCTATTGACGTGCTTCGTGTGGAGAGTGACATTGTGTGAGGTAGAAGCATGGACATTACGACGAAGTGAAGAGAAACGAATAAAAGCATTTGAAATATGGATATGGAGAAGAATGGAGCGTGTGAAATAAGCAGACAGAATAAGAAATGGAGCTAGTTGGAAAGAGTGGGTAAAGAAAGAATGATGCTGAAACTGATCAGGAAGAGGAAAAGGAATTGGTTTGGTCACTGGCTGAGAAGAAACTGTCTACTGAAGGTGCGCTAGAAGGAATGGTGAACGGGAGAAGAGTTCGGGGCAGAAGAAGATATCAGACGATAAACGATATGGATGAAATGCGGGGAAAAAGATGAATGAAGAAAACATCAAATATTGGAGAATGCTGGGTTTGCAGTGAAATATCTGCCCTTGGACAGAATACTATGAATGAATAAACATCTATAGGCCTATTTAAATCTTCATACTAACCGTATGAGCCACAGAGATGAGATGGAGAGCGAGCATTTATTCAGGCTTTTGGTCTCGCCATAGGCAGCTGTCATTCCAAAATACTGACAAAGAATGTTATGGTATGAATCGTGTTATATACCATAGAATTTCCACCACCAAGAGTCGGCAATGTTTGTTTCTGGAAGAGTACGTTGAAAAATAGCACAAACCTCCGAAAAAGAGGTGTCCTCATTTACAAAATTACATTTATGACAATCTTTGTTCAATTAAAATGAAAACAACTATAGATAATAAACAGAGGGAAAACATAGGTAAAAGTTGTTGGAAAAAAACGTTATTTATAGGAACTGCTGGTCTGTATTGCTTGAAACACATCACGAATCCATTTAAAACTTGTGATTACATTTCATTCTAATTTTCCCTCTCTTAAAACTCTCTTTATGTCCGTTGAACTGCGTTTTCTTCCCCAATTACTGTCTTTGCAACTTCTTCACTTATCAACGATTGTAGAGACATTCCAACAACGCGAGGGTGGGTGGAGGGATGGGGAGCAGAGGGATGCTTTCGAGTGCCCCCAGACAAACTTCCAGGAGCCTCTTGATGCTCTCAAGACTCCCTTCACCCCCAAGACCATGAGCAACCCCCTCCCCCATCCCTTATGAATTTCTTCAGGCCTTCGGCACGTACGATTGTAATTCAGTTGCCATTGTTCACATCCCCTGTAATTATTCCCTTATAATTCTTTTTTCATCTCGTCCCTCTTTCAGAATTTAATTGTTGGATTCAACATTTCCTAATCAACTTCATTATGTGACAGTTGTAAGACATTGTTTATGTCATCAGCGGAGGAAATATGCAACTTAATCTAACATAGGCCTACCAATTGCAACCAAAACAGATGAAACTTTACATACATACATGCATGCATGCATACATACATAATACATGCATACATACATACATACATACATACATACATAAATGTGGTGGGAAGTGGCCTGTGGACAAGACAAAATTAGTGAAAAGTTATGTAATAGTAATATACGTTACAAGAGCGGTATGTTGAAGTTTTCATGTTCGAGGAAAAGATTGAAAAAGCGAAACGTAGTTGAGCTTTTTTAATTTCCGAGAACATGAAAACAAACATACCGCTCGTGTATCGTACATTATTTTGTGCGAAGATCGTTTATTACATACCTGAAAGACGAATTTCTAATTGGTTGCAATGGAATCTCCATCTTGGTTTCTGTTTAATGACGGCAACTTCGGAAAACCAAAATATCTTTCTTCAACATTGTTCTTATAAAATGTTCTATGTATTTACTATACACCAGCAGGCCGTGATATACGTCTGTCTTCCCCCAGTCTATAAATGCGAACTTAAAACAAACGGTAAGGTTATGTAATGATTTATTTTTCATTTTAATATTTTAACAATATTGTTTATATAACATATTGCAGTAATAACATCGGCATCTGGAATCTCGTTGATTTTTTCACGGCTTCCTTAATGTTACTTGTATCAGGAATGAAATAAGTTTCGTGGAGTAGTAGACTTTACTTAATTTTTGCAAATATTTAAAACCAATAATTAACATTGCAATTTAGGTGAAATTGCAGTGGTAAGTTTCCAATTTATAATTATTACTATGTTAAACGTCTCTAAAAATAATATGTTAAAAGCCTAAAGCAGTAAAATGAATGTCGCGCTTAAGCGGTAAGAAGAGGGAAATTGTTATGTGTGTTACGTTGGGAATACTGAATGTGGTATTTCACACTTACCGCGTATTGGTTCTGTGCGGAAAACAAGCAAATACGCACGATCTCGCACAAAATATTTTATAAAGTTTTTTGCAAATAGTATAGACTATGAACAACTACAATAGCCTGGCTAGTATATAAGGATAAGTTATTTGGGAGGATAAAGAGGTTAAAAGTCAGAATTAAGTGATAAGGGCCGAAAATAGGTTACTTATATTCTGTAAATAAGCTAGAATATTAGAGGATATAATTTATCTGAAAATAGGCTCATCAAAAGACAGTAAATATGTAAATACTGTAAATATTTAAGTGCTAGAATATGTAAATAGATTCTTGTACTTCATAGGTTAGGAATAGGAAAATAAGTTAGATTAAAGTGTACCAATATTATCTCGACAGTTACACATAGTAGATGAACTACACTAATCCATATTTAATCTAGAATGGCAACATAATAATATATAATGTAAATGGATTATGTACTTGAAGGTAAACCTAGGCATGTAGTATTACTTCTCATTTGTAATGGAACATGCTGCTCAAAAAAGATACATACATACATACACATACACAAGTTACATACATACATACATATACATACACAAGTTACATACACACATACATAAGTTACATACATACATATACATACACAAGTTACATACATACATACATACATATACATACACAAGTTACATACATACATAAGTTACATACATACATACACATACACAAGTTACATACATACATACATAAGTTACATACATACATACATACATACATACATGTTGTGCCCATGTGCAGGTCTTTCACTTCAAACCCAGCATTTTTCAATCTTACCTATTTTCTGCCTTATGATGCGTATGGGAACCACTGCTTTAAGCCCTCGATATGTCTGTGCGCATACACATACAGTTTAACATGCAAACGTAATATCTATACTAATAATAAATCTGTAGTCGAAATTTTTCTGGTAATTTTCGATTTTCCAAAAATAATTGGTCCTAACATATATAATTAACCATCCTGAAACCGAAAATCGCTTTTTTGAAATTTTTGTTTGTATGTCTGTCTGTCTGTCTGTCTGTCTGTATGTTTGTTACCTTTTCACGCGATAATGGCTAAACGGATTTCGATGAAAATTGGAATATAAATTAAGTTCGTTGTAACTTAGATTTTAGGCTATATGGCTTTCAAAATACGTTATTTAAAACGGGGGTTATAAGGGGGCCTGAATTAAATAAATCGAAATATCTCGCTTATTATTGATTTTTGTGAAAAATGTTGCATAACAAAAGTTTCTTTAAAAATAATTTGCGATAAGTTTTATTCCTTGACAAATTTTGATAGGACTGATATTTAATGAGATAAATGAGTTTTAAAATTAAAATAATTGCCATCTAAGGCCGTATAATGAAATAAAAAAACGACTTCGTCTATAAGGGCCCTTGGACAGCAACAATCGAAAGCTTTGAAAAATAGCCTACAGGGAATGTTTCTGTGTTTGTATGAAGTAATATCGGAAGCTAAATTAACCGATTTGTGTAATTAATTATTATTTCACCATTGGAAAGTGTAGTTTCTCTAGATGGACATAATGCTATAATGTTATTACAGTAACTTCTGATATAATATAATATAATATAATATAATATAATATAATATAATATAATATAATATAATATAATATAATATAATATAATATAATATAATATAATATAATATAATATAATATAATTTAAGTTATTTGAAGGGTTCAGAACCATAGTGGGCCAAACGCCATTTACTGAATACGTAGAAAACAAGGGTTAAAATTAAGTTATTACCATAATTCAATGGAAACCTATAACAAGTAAAATAAAGTATACACATTAAATCTAAATGATGTCAATGTTCATTAAACTATGGCAGCAGAAATTTTGGACCCAAAATATATAATGAATTAATTAGAGCTTACCCTGAGCTAAGTACACTTAACACACATAGATTTAAGAAACAAATCAGATTAATTATTTAATTGTTTAAGCTAATTGAGTTAAAAATTGATACTCTAATATTCATGTACTTTTGTATTTTCTGTTTGTATATAGACCCTGTTATTACATGCTGTATATATTTTACCATTTATTAATGTGATTGTGCTCAATGAACTCTCGTAATTTTGTGATATATTTTGTATAACTGATCTGAACTGCGCCCGAGCACGAGCTTCTGCTCTTTCGGGCTGCAATGCCTAATGCAGCTCAAGCGTAAAGTATTAAATAAATATTATTATTATTATTATATTATGTAATAAAAATTAGAAACATGTTAAAGGAATTGTCATTGCACCAATGAGTGTCTCTGGACCAAAATGATCGCATTTTAATTATTTGGATGCAATTAAATTAAGTAACATATTAAACGATTTATCCTTCTATCAAACACGAATGTTCCCTGGATCAAATGTCCTATTTTAATTATGTAATTACTTTATATTTATTTCTAACGGATGCAGCGGAGCGCACGGGTACGGCTAGTCTGTATAAATAAAAATGTTAATTTACAGATATTCAAAAGTTGACGTACCGTTCCTCCACTGTATATTCTATTCTGCTTTCAAAGTGATGTCGATGGCTGTCGTGCGAGTCACATATTGCTATCTAGGACTTTGATGGCCGGTTTCACCAAGCTTCTTTAAATCAGCACAAACGACTTGTCAACAAATGGATCGTTTAATTTTAACGGGATCTTTAAAAGTTGACTGTTTCACCAAGCCTCGTATCTTTAAAATTAACAGGCGTTTACTAACGAGGAGATTTTGTACATGTATCTTGCATGTTTTGTTTTTCATACGACCATGGCTTCGAAATCGCGAATTTCATTGGTTATATATGATCATGGCTGACTTTGTTTGGCATGAGGAAACAATCATAGGCAAACGGGTAAGAGGCAGTAATTTTAAGAACATCTTCCTAAATACAGTATGTTGTCATACCGCAATTAAAAAAAAAAAGACAGCTGCTTCCAAATGTAAATAATAGGAATGTAGAGCAGTTAAATTGTAGCTTCTAAAGGAAATCTGAGAAAATTTAGCGGACTACAAGGTCGACAGCTTAAAAATTGATGCCACAATTAATTATATACAAAGCATTCTAAGCAGTTATATTAGGCCTAAATTTAGGACGGGAAATCGCCTCTTCCATAAATTGCATACTACTTTTCCACTGTATGTCATACAGATTTATTAGTGCCCTGTAACAATTTTGCCATGCTTGTGTGGCAGGATTCAGGAGAGGTGTCATTAAATTGGATTTTAAGGGGTATCCATTGTCTCCTAAAAGAAAATCTCTTTGCACCCTTTTCATTTAAAAGGCATCCTCCTTTGGAATGTTGTGCTATCCGTGTAGACCGTAACATTATCTTAAACCGAGAAGAATCTGTTGGAGAGGCGTTAAGTGGGTGATTCCTATCTGTCGTATTCTAACCTATTACAATTTCAATAAACTAGCGCTGAGGTAGTTCTGAGGTAGAAGTGAAAATCGTTGAACTTATAAGGGATTTTTTTGTGGTAATGCATTTGATCTTATATGCAAGGCATAACAAAAACCTAAACTAATCAAACGTAACCTGTCACAGATTCGTATGTGCAAGGTGTATAAGCAGAGTACGAAGGAAACTACCTCAGCGCTAGTTTAGCCACAATTTTTCTATGCGGAGCGTTACATAGGCCTATGAAATTGTTTGAATATTGAAGGAAAAATAGGATCTTCTATTGCAGAATCTTTTGGCTATATTACTGCCAGGATATACGATTGGAACATGTACACAATCTATGTTGTCTATGACAACATAAAATTTAGCTATAAGCTTATTAGGCCTATAGAAATAATGACTATTGTAATGTTGGTAGTACGTCTGATAATTTATTCACATATCTAGACAATACAGCTTTTGATACCCCGTTCATATCATCAATTACTATTTCAAAACTTCCCGCAACATTATTTTAAAACGAGAAGAATCTGTTGAAGAGGCGTTAAGTGGGTGATTTCTGTCGTATTCTAACCTATACAGTATACTGGTATTCAGTTTCTTCTAGAACATTCTTACTACTTATTTCCTTAATGTGTAGCTTTCGTGGAATTCTTTATCACTTAAATCTTCAAAATGATTATTCCGAGTGTTATTACAACATATAAGTTCGTCGTTATGTTGAAGTTCTAAATAAAGAACTTCATCATCGAATAATTACGTCCGGCATGTTGTTGACTTCTTAACGCATCGTTACTGTTTTAACGCGACGAATAGGTCCTAATAAATTAACGATGAATTTAAAGATGCGTTAGCAATAATGATACTTGGTGAAACACAAAAACTGACTAACGTGTCATTAAATTATTTAACGAGACGTTATAATGATAACGAAGGTTGGTGAAACCGGTCATGAGTCTCCATTTGATTAACTACCGCTAAATATGGAATTGTGTCTGTTAAAATAATTACCCATATATATAACGCCAATGCACAATGTTCCTGAAACTTTTCTGCTGACAGAAAGTTACATCTGTTACACGCTCCAAAATGCAAAAATTTTCCTAGTTACACTTCCATTGGAAATAATATTTGTATAGCCTACACAAGTGACAGGGCATTTGAGGAAATTCCTATGATTACCTGTAACATCTATACAGGGATTACGGTAAAAAAAAATAGCTGAAATAAATACAAAGCTAAAGTCTAATTGAAGTTCTGGTTGATATATCTATTATCAGGCAGTACATCTCACTTGACGATATGTGTCAGGGGAAGAACAATTTTGTTTGTATACATCTGAAGTCCGATTAGTGTAATATGTAGCTAGTGGGCGATGTGTGCAAAGGAGGGGAAAGGAACTGGTCACCCTACCCAATTATCTCCTGGCTTAGTTCCCTAATGAGTGATGCAATTTGTATGACGTATGAGGTTGTACCTGTCTTTGGACAGTTGACTAAACAATAACATAGCAGTAATTATTGTAAAAATATCTACTCCAATTGCAGCTGTCCTAAACTATGTCCATCAATCCATATGAAATACAGAGAGTTGTTTCCGATCTCTGGAAACGACTTTGAATGACGTCATGTGTGTCAGAAAAGACACTACAGCAGTAGTGAGTGATTTCATAAGCAGAGTGCACGGTGTTTCACAGCAGCAATGCTCAAGAAAATCGAGCCTTTTTGGGAGGAGTACATTACGACCCTTTCCGATGCCAAGTACAGTTACGTGAAAATAATAGAAGCCTGCAAAAAACGTGATTCATTTATGGCAAAATGCATTTTCTACTGGGCGGAGGTAAATTTTTATTTTCATAGATATAAATGTGATTTGGGATAAATCAAGGTGTTAGGGCCAATTTCTATTTTGATTATTTTGCCTCTTTAAAGTGTTTCTTACTAATTCAATAAGTCCACACCTGTGGAGTAACGGTTAGCGCGTCTGGCCGCGAAACCAGGTGGCCCGGGTTCGATTCCTGGTCGGGGCAAGTTACCTGGTTGAGGTTTTTTTCCGGGGTTTTCCCTCAACCCAATATGTATGTGTATGTATTTATTCACACTGCAATGGGTATATACCCGGTGGCAGTGGTAACTAATTACACTGAATAATGACAATAATAAACTTATTAATTAAAAATACAATTAATGATAATAATAATAATAATAATAATAATAATAATAATAACAACAACAACAGGGAATATACTAAATTAAATGAAACGATCACTTAAAATAACATTTGAAATATTCTAATTTGTATCTTAAAACTAAGATCGAACTAAAACCCACGAGTATATGTTCATATCTGCACAAGTACTTTCACCATTACACTCATTTCGCTGTCAACTCACTCACTGCACTGGAACTACGACACATTTCACTGATTCTATCCTGATTTCACTAACACTTCAAAAACATTTCACTGTTCAAATACTTTGCACTGCCACTATAAACTATAAAGCTTCACTGACAGGAACACGTTTCACTGACACAGCACACTTCACTGACACGACATACTTCTTCACTGATACAACACACTTCACTGACACAACATAATTCTTCACTGATACAACACTTCAATAACAACATATCATTTACACCCTTTAAGTACTGTGTACAATTACCGTCTATTAGTAAGGTCCTTAAGCCTATTTTTAAATACATTTTTGGTTGTTGGTAAAGCCTTTAGTAAGTCTGCAGGTAAAGCATTCCAGTCCCTGATAGTACGATTGAGAAAAGAAAACTTTCCAGTGTCCGTCCTCTGCCTTCTTTCCTCAATTTATATGAGTGGTCGTTCCTTGAAGAGTAATTTGGCGGCTGCAACCTATTTTTTATTTCTTTCCAGGCAGGCTCACCTCTGTATGTTTTGAACAGTGCGCATAATCGAATTCGCGTTCTCCTGTCCGTGAGTGTGTCCCATTTTAATGGTGAATTTTTCCCAGCATTTTTCCCAGCAAATGCTGGGTAACTTTCGGTGCTGGACCCCGGACTCATTTCACCGGCATTATCACCTTCATCTCATTCAGACGCTAAATAACCTAAGATGTTGATAAAGCGTCGTAAAATAACCTACTAAAAATGCAATAATAAATGCTTTTTTGTAATTTTAAAGCAATATTTCTTGCTTATTTATTATTTTCTAATTAATTGTAATGTAATATGTATGAAATTTAAATATATGAAATAATGACTAACTTTACTAACAACAGTAAATAAAAGTAATTTATTACTGTCTTAATCTGGTAATAATCGCGCTTTAATGCTCTTGGTGTAATATGAATAATGATCGATAATCCACATATTATAATATTATAATATATCAACTTATGAATGATCATTTGCGTTTGTAAATTTAATAATCTGATTGGCTATGTATTGTATACTTTTAGTAGAGCCATCGATGTAGCTCAGTCGACAGACTCGCTGGGCTGCTGATCCGGAGCTGCGTTCGGGCTTGGGTTGGATCCCCCTTTGGACTTTGGTTTCTTCGGAGGTTTTCCCCAGCCGTGGGACTGAAGCCGGATGGTCTATGGCGAGTCCTGGGCATCAACCCCTTTGATTTGATTACCTGGTTGGGTTTTTCCGAGGTTTCCCCCACCGAAAAGGCAAATGCCGGGTAATATTTTGGCGAATCCTCGGACCTCATCTCATCTCACTACATCTCGCCAAAATGTAAAAAAATGTAAAAAAATGTAAAAAAATTGTACAAAATTGTAAAAATTGTAGAAAATTACTAAATTGTAAAACTATAAAAATTTGTAAAAATTGTAATTGTAATATTGTAAAATGTTGACATGTTCCACATCTTAAAGCTTCATTGCTCATGTAAGATCTATGGAATAAAATAAATAAATGAAAAAAAAAAAAAGTTACAAATCTTTGGTCGGCGGGAAAAGGCATAAGTAAAAAAAAATAATAATAAATAAATAAAATTTTCAGGAAATACTTTTTTTAATTTACTCTTAACTGAATATAGGTATACCGGTAATAATGAAATTCATATATGTTGGTTATAATACACTGAGTCCGGGACAAAATTTACCAATAAGAAAGCTTAATAACTCGCGTAATAATGGAGATAGGAAAATGAAATTTGCGGCAAATGAAAGAGGGACATTTTAAGTTTTATGTGTGATGTTGGCAACATTTGGTCATTGTTGTTGACATAGCTGTAATTAAAATGGCGTTCACAGTGCAACAAAAAGTTCAATGCTGCTATTGGCTTGCCGAATTCAAGTATCCAAGATAGTCGAGAGAAGATTTAGACAACAGTGGCCTGAGAAGCAACCACCAGATAGGCACACAATAACAACTTGGCATAGAGAGCTTCTTGAGACCGGTTCTCTTGTAGGGAAAATACCACGCGGGAAGAAAGTGACAGAAGCGCAAGTCGACAGAATTCAGCAAGCTTTCCAATGGAGCCCGTGCAAGTCTGTTCGCCGTGCCAGCAGGGAACTTGCAATTCCAAAGTCAACTATCCACGATGTTCTGCACAAGAGGTTACGTCTGCATGCATACAAGATTCAATTGGTTCAAAAGTTGAAACCAAACGACTTGCCTGCACGATAAGATTTCGCTAGTGACATGCTGTTGAAAATTGATATTGAAAAAGGATATCTGCAGTAGGTCGTGTTTAGTGATGAGTCCACCTTCCACGTCTGTGGGATCGTCAACAGGCATGTAGTGAGGGAATTGGAAAGAGACAGCTCTAAGATTAATGTTTGGTGCGGACTTACACATGAAACTGTGATTGGACCGTTCTTTTTTGTGGAAAACGCTATCAATGGAAATGTGTATCCTGATATGCTGCAAAATTACGCCATTCCTCAAATTCCACAGGGATATGTTTTCCAACAATTTCCAACAATGTCAAATTGTCGCTGCTTGTGCAACTGTCACTCCAGAGATGTTACGAAACAATATGGCAAGAACTTGAATATCGCCTGGACATCTGTCATGCTACAAGAGGTGCACACATAGAAGTTTATTAGTGGTCATTCGAAACTTTGGAAGTCCCTTTGTCAATTCCCGCAAACAGCATTTTCATCCATCAATTATTTGGTGAGTTATTAAACTTTCTTATTGTTAAATTTTGTCTCTGACACCCTGTACAATAAATTTTATTATTTCAAAAATTAGAAAAAATACTTGACTTATGCGATTAGGTACAACAGAAAAAAATCGACTTTTTTTTACTTATGTGCCTTTTCCCGCCGATACGAACAATCAGCTTTATAATTTTAAATATTAAGCCAGTTCTCATAGAAGTTGTCACGTAGCATTTTCAATAAAATTGTTTACTTTCATATTTTCAAATCTTACCATTACAATTTTGTGCTACACGTGTTTATTATTGTAGGAGAAAAAAATTTGAGTGAGGAACAGTCAGTTACTGTCGGGTGACAGAAGGTATAAGATCGGTTAGCTAGAATGCCTAAACTCAGTAAACTATTGAAAAGTAAACTTCATTCTTGCGTTAGTGAATTTGGTGCCCATGTGTTTTCAACCGATGGAACAGTTTTGTTATGTAAGGTTTGTGAAAAGACAGTTAATCATGAAAAAAATTGAGTGAAGAACAGTCAGTTACTGTCGGGTGACAGAAGGTATAAGATCGGTTAGCTAGAATGCCTAAACTCAGTAAACTATTGAAAAGTAAACTTCATTCTTGCGTTAGTGAATTTGGTGCCCATGTGTTTTCAACCGATGGAACAGTTTTGTTATGTAAGGTTTGTGAAAAGACAGTTAATCATGAAAAAAAATTTGAGTGAAGAACAGTCAGTTACTGTCGGGTGACAGAAGGTATAAGATCGGTTAGCTAGAATGCCTAAACTCAGTAAACTATTGAAAAGTAGACTTCATTCTTGCGTTAGTGAATTTGGTGCCCATGTGTTTTCAACCGATGGAACAGTTTTGTTATGTAAGGTTTGTGAAAAGACAGTTAATCATGAAAAAATTTGAGTGAAGAACAGTCAGTTACTGTCGGGTGACAGAAGGTATAAGATCGGTTAGCTAGAATGCCTAAATTCAGTAAACTATTGAAAAGTAAACTTCATGCTTGCGTTAGTGAATTTGGTGCCCATGTGTTTTCAACCGATGGAACAGTTTTGTTATGTAAGGTTTGTGAAAAGACAGTTAATCATGAAAAAAATTGAGTGAAGAACAGTCAGTTACTGTCGGGTGACAGAAGGTATAAGATCGGTTAGCTAGAATGCTTAAATTCAGTAAACTTTTGAAAAGTAAACTTCATGCTTGCGTTAGTGAATTTGGTGCCCATGTGTTTTCAACCGATGGAACAGTTTTGTTATGTAAGGTTTGTGAAAAGACAGTTAATCATGAAAAAATTTGAGTGAAGAACAGTCAGTTACTGTCGGGTGACAGAAGGTATAAGATCGGTTAGCTAGAATGCTTAAATTCAGTAAACTTTTGAAAAGTAAACTTCATGCTTGCGTTAGTGAATTTGGTGCCCATGTGTTTCCAACCGCTGGAACAGTTTTGTTATGTAAGGTTTGTGAAAAGACAGTTAATGATGAAAAAATTTGAGTGAAGAACAGTCGGTTACTGTCGGATGACAGAAGGTATAGCTAGAATGCCTAAATTCAGTAAACTATTGAAAAGTAAACTTCATGCTTGCGTTAGTGAATTTGGTGCCCATGTGTTTTCAACCGATGGAACAGTTTTGTTATGTAAGGTTTGTGAAAAGACAGTTAATCATGAAAAAAAAAATTGAGTGAAGAACAGTCAGTTACTGTCGGGTGACAGAAGGTATAAGATCGGTTAGCTAGAATGCTTAAATTCAGTAAACTTTTGAAAAGTAAACTTCATGCTTGCGTTAGTGAATTTGGTGCCCATGTGTTTCCAACCGCTGGAACAGTTTTGTTATGTAAGGTTTGTGAAAAGACAGTTAATGATGAAAAAATTTGAGTGAAGAACAGTCGGTTACTGTCGGATGACAGAAGGTATAGCTAGAATGCCTAAATTCAGTAAACTATTGAAAAGTAAACTTCATGCTTGCGTTAGTGAATTTGGTGCCCATGTGTTTTCAACCGATGGAACAGTTTTGTTATGTAAGGTTTGTGAAAAGACAGTTAATCATGAAAAAAAAAAAAATTGAGTGAAGAACAGTCAGTTACTGTCGGGTGACAGAAGGTATAAGATCGGTTAGCTAGAATGCTTAAATTCAGTAAACTTTTGAAAAGTAAACTTCATGCTTGCGTTAGTGAATTTGGTGCCCATGTGTTTCCAACCGCTGGAACAGTTTTGTTATGTAAGGTTTGTGAAAAGACAGTTAATGATGAAAAAATTTGAGTGAAGAACAGTCGGTTACTGTCGGATGACAGAAGGTATAAGATCGGTTAGCTAGAATACCTAAATTCAGTAAACTATTGAAAAGTAAACTTCATGCTTGCGTTAGTGAATTTGGTGCCCATGTGTTTTCAACCGATAGAACAGTTTTGTTATGTAAGGTTTGTGAAAAGACAGTTAATCATGAAAAAATTTGAGTGAAGAACAGTCGGTTACTGTCGGATGACAGAAGGTATAAGATCGGTTAGCTAGAATGCCTAAATTCAGTAAACTATTGAAAAGTAAACTTCATGCTTGCGTTAGTGAATTTGGTGCCCATGTGTTTTCAACCGATGGAACAGTTTTGTTATGTAAGGTTTGTGAAAAGACAGTTAATCATGAAAAAAAAAAAAAGGAAGTATTTTATAAGTCAACATGTGTCACCTACGAAGTAAATATGTGAGTTATGTTGATATAATTTAAATTTATTATACATCTTGAATTTATTGCTAAAATATATTATGCCTTTTTTAAAATGTATGTTTTCTTTTTCAAAATATACTGTGCCTTTTTTACGTTTTTATTGTCTTTTTTTGCCTGCCTATTTTAATTGTTATAAATGTCTAAACATCCGGGCTCTACTAATAAGTGACACGAATAAGGCATCACTCATGAGGCAGGAAATAATAGGATATGGTGGCCAGTTCCTTTCCACCTCCGTTGCACACATCGCTGACTACAGTTGCGACGCTGTTATTCCCGGCGTGACTCCTCCTCTTTGCTTACGTCTTAGGAAGTCAAGGCTCTATAAATTCTAGGTAGGGAGTATCGTTCGCCATTTTTGTTCTTTCGTTGCCGAGCTACCAGAGAGGGATCTATTTGCCACACCGTTAAACATTATCATGTCGTAGCTCCTATGATAATAAATCAAACGCACTGTAATTCAGCAAATAATTGAGCGGCAAATAACGTCGTCGTGTGTTTCTGCGAATGCCAACGAAAGAGCCAAAATGGCGGCAGACTATATTAAGTATTTATCCAGCCTTAGGAAATGCATGACGTCTTCTTCAGCGAGTCACAAGACGCACACGTTTAAATGTAGCTGCCGGAAATTAGAGCGACGGGACTATAGTAACATATTTCACTATTGGAGTCATTCACGTTGTTTGGTTTACCTCATATGACGTAAGCATTTCCATGGTGACAGAAAACAGAAGCCGAATGATCAAAACATTTAGTATTTATATTGTGACCGCCGGGATACGATCTCACGACCGGCAGAAGGAGGGCAAGGTCGGCGGTGGCTCGGCGCGGCAAATGAAGTTGCGCGCGCATTTGCTTCCTGGGGCATGTGCTGTGGCGTAGAGAGGAGAGGAGAGACGTCGACCGAGGCAGAGAGAGGGAGGTAATGCGCCTGCGACTGAGGGAAGAAATCCAGAGAATTCGAGAGGTGCCATCTTCTGGACATCTGGAGAAATTTCGAGCATCGTACTTTCCCGAAACTATGGTTTAGTTATAAATATGACACGCGAGTGAACTTGAGCAGTCAGTTTGTTGCAGTCGTTGCTAATTTTGGACAGCAAGGCAGTCTTGTGTAGCAGTGAAGCCAGCTTCGAGACCGGAGTTCGACATGAGTTGTGTCCGTAACTGTGGGAGCCGGAGTTCAGTGGACTGTCTCTGAAGGTCTGGGGTTCGAGATACTGTGAACTCGAGTGACTGAGCTAGAAGAACTAGCCAAGGCTAATGAACTGTGAACTTAGAACCGATAGTTATGATTTGTAAATATTGCTTTGTGAACATTAGTTAAGATTAGCAGTACATTGTTGTTTTCAATAATCCAAGTAAATTGTCATTGTCGTCCGTGGAGTGCAATAATGATACTGTTACTGTGTAGAGTGGAAATCCCATTATTGACGGGAGTGTTTACATTCAATTAAAGAATGGCTGGATGCTCACTTACTTTCTTTGAATGTTTCTAAAACAAAATTAATACCATTTTCATTAACATCACATGGCCTTGAGCAACTAGAAATAAATAATAATATAAGTATAACTATACACGATTGTAACCTACCTACTTGCTCATGTAACGCTTTGAGTATATCCTCACAAGTTAAATATTTAGGCATTATTATTGACCAACATTTAAAATGGGACAAGCATATCTCCTTTCTGTGTAACAGATTGCGTAAAACAATCCACAAATTTTCCATTCTACGCTCTTATTTACCTGTTTATGTTCTGCGTACTGTGTACTTAGCTCTGTTTCAATCAATAATTCAGTATGGTATTTTAGGTTGGGGAGGAATGGCAAAATCGACTCTCCGTCCTTTAAATCTGCTCCAAAAAGAATTATCAAAATTTGTCTATATAAACCTTTTGATTACCCAACAAAATTAATTTTTCAGGAATTTGGCGCATCAAATCTAGAACAAATTTATAAACAAAAATTGCTGATTTACTTCCATAAAAACCACAATAAATTTAAATTTGATCCTCATGAATACCAGACGAGACAAAACTACAGTTTCTTTCTAAATACTCCCAAATGCCACACAACTGCTGGATTAAAACACAGCAGAAATTTTGGACCCAAAATATATAATACATTAATTAGAGCTTACCCTGAGCTAAGTACACTTAACACACATAGATTTAAGAAACAAATCAGATTAATTATTTAATTGTTTAAGCCAATTGAGTTAAAATTGTTACTCTAATATTCATGTACTTCTGTATTTTCTATTTGTATATAGACCCTGTTATTACATGCTGTATGTATTTTACCATTTATTAATGTTATTGTGCTCAATGAACTCTCGTAATTTTGTGATATATTTTGTATAACTGATCTGAACTGCGCCCGAGCACGAGCTTCTGCTCTTTCGGGCTGCAATGCCTAATGTAGCTCAAGTGTATAGAATTAATAAATATTATTATTATTATTATTATTATTATTATTATTATTATTATAGAAAGTGACTATTGTTGAAACAATAAAATTACATTATTGATTTGTAACAAAAGTTACAATATTATTGTAGACTCTAAGGTCCAATATCATAAATACGGCTAATCCAAAGGTTAATCAAATACAGATTACATGCCAAAAGTGAAAGTTTGTAATTTTCTGCACCAACACTGGCACTCGATCCCTGGGTTGCGCATCCTATTCTGTTTGAAAACGACGATAGTAGTGGCTGTCGTGCGGGTCACATATCATTATCTCCCACACTGACAGTCTCTCTTTTTATTGGATGGCGCCAATAATGGAATTGTGTTTGTCAGCTTTTTAATCGCAAACCACTTCACGGGTCAGTGCTGTTAACACTATCGTATGGGGAGGGGGTGGTGGAGCGAGAGCACAATGAAGCGTAGGTGAACAGAAAAGCCCCATCTAACTGGATATCTGGTGCAAAATCAGGATAACATTTCGCTTTTCCTTCTCAGTGCTGTTGAGTTTTTATCGAGGTTCACTTTCAGAGTTGCACTGATGTAATGTGTGTGATAGAGATGAAGATTCAGGATGGATGCATGCAAAATTAAAAGCCAGTAACGTACAATAAAAAGAACTCAATCAGGGAATTCGTCTGACACCAATCTTATTTGGTATCTACGTTGACGATATGGTATAGGAATGAAGTTGGATGAGTGGCCTGAGTTCGGAAAGACTTGTTTTTCACCCTCCGTACTAGGGTGGAGTGAAATGTCTATGAAAGAAAATAGTGCGTGGAAATAATAATAGAAATAAGTTATAGAAAATATAAATTATAATTATAATAAAATAATAGAGCATATATGTAATTTAATTACTGGTGTTCTTAGGAATATAAATAATGAGAAATAGTTGTGTTATAATTCAATTTATTCAAATTTAATTTTGTATTCAATTTAACTTTCACTTTATTTTGTTTATAATTTTATATTAATATGTAATATGTATTCCTGTTGTTACACAAGTATTTTCTATGAAATTTGTCATTTAGGCCCTTCTTCTATTTTGTAATTTCTTGCTTAATCGATATTAAAACAATATACCATGACTTTAATGTGTTTTTCCAAATACGCGTTTGTTTTCTGAGCAGTTAATGAGGATTATTTTAGTATCACGGAATTAGGAAACCACTATCACGGAATTTGGATCCCTGTCACGGATTTAGGAGCCACTGTATAACAATGAAGAATCATACATATATTATATACCAAACTTGTGAAACTGTTGACACCGAATGTTGTAAAAACTGTAGCTAAAGGTCCAAATAGCGTCATTTAGGTGTTATTTGAAAATTTTTATTACAATTTTGGCATAAATATAAGGTAAAGGTAAAGGTAAAGGTATCCCCGTAACATGCCATGAAGGCACTTGGGGGGGCATGGAGGTAGAGCCCCATGCTTTCCATGACCTCGGCACTAGAATGTGGTGGTGTGGTTGGCACCACGCTCTGACCGCCTTTTACACCCGGGAAAGACCAGGTACTCAATTTGATATTTGATATATTTGGTCACAGCACTTCTTTACATGTAATGGTGTACCTCACATTTCTGTATCCGGTGCCACCATTAACACTTCCATTAACACATATTTGCAGTACATGTCTACACAACTTCTACCAATTAAACTATGTACTTTTTTTTATTATTACTTGTTCAATCTCCCTTTCAGTATTTCTCCTACATTTCGTTTGCTATTCTCTATTTGATCATTAATCGTAATATATCTAAATTTATATATGCCTTTCAAACCCCCTTTTTCCTCTAACTACTATTCACTAAGATTTCAATTTCACTTATTCTCTACAAATTATCATATTGAATTATTTGCCTTACTCGTTCATTGACCTTTTCTCCTATCTGTCTCTTATATTCATTTACTGTTCCAACGTTCAAATGTCAGTACTAATTTTATGCTGTCACTTGTTCATTTCTTTTAACCCTTTTTCACTTTTCACTCATTCATATTTGCGCTCACTTTCAACTTTCTCTCTATTCCACTTACACCTAAACCTTTCACAATACTCTCACTTCCTATAAATCTTATATTTCTCTCTACACATCAGCTTATACACTTTCTCGCTCCCTATACTTCTCTATCATTTACAATTACAATTACCCTTTACTAGCACTTTTTGATCATATCCCCACATTTATTAATCGTATCTATTAACATTGCTATATCCTCAGCTGTCGCAGGTTCTGACCTTTTTTTACTGCTTTATTTCTATCTCTGTCTTTCTTTCTATTTCCTTCTTCTTCTTCTTCTATTCCTCTTTTATTCCCCCCCACGCTTTCACTTCCACATCCTAGATTTCCACTCACACTCGCACCCTTAATCTTTTCACTACTTTCTTCCCTATCACTTCCTGACTCTTGGTTTCTCTTTTTATCCCCACTCGCCTTTTTTCTAACACCTGTGCTTCTTGTTCCGTTATTGTCAGCATTCCTTCTGGAGTGCGCTAACCTTACTGCCATCGTATGGAGACTAGGAATCTGCTTACGCTGCTTGATCACGTTACACTTATCTTCTCGATGTGTCATCACCTCTACACTTCCTCGTACGTCAGCATGTGGGTGGTACTCAATTATATAGGAGGCTGAGTGAACCTCGGGGCCGTTCTGAAAGTTTGGCAACGAGAAAAAATCCTGTCATCACCTGGGATCGAACCCCGGACCTTCCAGTCCGTAGCCAGCTGTTGGCATAAATATAGACTTCATTAAATATGTCACGGAATTAGGCAACTCTACCCTACTGCCTGATAATAGATGTGATACCTCAATCGGAGGTAAAACATTAAAATAACCAAAGGAAACAATAAAAATTTAGCAAATAATGGACCAAGATATGGGTCTGATTACTGAAGAAAATTTATATCGTTCACGACTTGAAGAAAGATTCATTCTGTGGCACTGTGTGAGATCTGTATTCCATTAAGTAGATGAAGTAAAATCCAAGTGTTTGTGAAAAGTGGTCCTTCATAACTTTCTTACATCCTTCTTTTTAATGGAGTACATCTCTCCAAGTGCTTTGATAGGCAATGACATTTCCATTTCACCATCGATCTATTATGCTGGCATTAACTCAAGGTCAGGAAATAAACTTTATACTTGAGATGGGATGTCAGATAACTAAAACTGATAGAAATCGATCCTACGTGCTTTTATCTGCCAAACTAGAAAAAGCTTACAGGAATCAAAGTCTGGATTCTTGGGTCAGGAACCGTCGTGAAGTGGTAACAGGCGTGATACTGAAACGAGGAGAAACGGTTCAATTTTATTAGAAGAAGTTGAAAAAAACCTGAGATGAGTAGCCCCAACACTTCGTCTCTCCCGAGACCTGAAGGCGGATCTCGAGCGTGCAAAGCTGATGCAGTAGTGACTTATATTGATTTCTGATGGATGCTGTAGTTGCAGATGAACTTTCAGACGGAGTAAACATACGAGGAAGGAGATAGACAGAAAATAAATGAATAGAAAGACATATAGGTAGACATAGTTGAAGAAAAAAAGGCCAAAATCGTACCTACAGATGATAGTTAATAATATAGAAATACAAAGCGTCCCAAAATGATGTATACACTCCATCCTGGTGCAGCTACTTTATCCGAACCTTACTGATCAGTATGTGCAAATCCTAAGTGTACTAGGAATAAAGAAAAAGTGAAAAATTTCTTCATACTTATTATACCTTGTACTCAACTGCTAAAATTTCCACGATTGTAAATTGAATTAAACTACCTACTTATTTATTCATAGTTTCTGTCCAAGAGCAGGTCTTTCATTGCAATCCCAGCATTCAATCTTTCCTATTTCACGCATTCATTTTAGTTTCCGCATCCGATCCATACATTTTGATGTCTTCTATCATCTGATATCTTCTTCTGCCTCGAATTCTTCTCCCGTTCACCATTCCTTCCACCCTTCAGTAGGCAGTTTCTTCTTGCCAGTGACGCAGCGAATTTCTTTTTCTGTCATTTCCTGCATTATTCTTTCTTCACCCACTCTTTCTAGCACAGCTCCATTTCTTATTCTCTTTGTCCATTTCACACACTCCATTCTTCTCCATATCCGCATTTCAAATGATTGTAATCGTTTCTCTTCACTTCAACGTAATGTCCATGATTCTGCCTCATTAAATGCCACACTCCCTACCTTACTTACTTTTGGCTTTTAGAGTACCCGCAGGTTCATTGCCGCCTCATATAAGCCCGCCATCCGTCCCTATCCTGTGCAAAATTAATCCAGTCTCTACCATCATATTCCACTTCCCTCAAGTTCAGTTTAATATTATCCTCCCATCTAAGTCTCGGTATTCCCAAAGGCCTTTTTTTCCTCAGGTCTCCCAACTAACACTCTATATGTATTTCTAGATTCGCCCATACGTGCTACATGTCCTGTCCATCTCAAACGTCTGGATTTAATGTTCCTAATTATGTCAGATGAAGAATACAATACATGCAGTTCTGCGTTGTGTAACTTTCTCCAATCTCCTGTAACCTCATCCCTCTTAGCCCCCAAACACCTTATCCTCAAACACTCTTAATCTCTGTTCCTCTCTCAAAGTGAGAGTCCAAGTTTCACAATCATACAGAACAACAGGTAATATAACTGTTTTATAAATTCTAACTTTCAGGTTTTTTGAGAGGAGACTGGATGACAAGCTTCTCATGCGAATAGTAACAGGCATTTCCCATATTTATTCTGAATTTAATTTCCTCCCGAGTGTCATTCATATTTGTTACTGTTGTTCCAAGATAATTGAATTTTTCTACCTGTTCAAAGGATAAATTTCCAATTTTTATTTTTGCATTTCGTACTATGTTCTGATCACGAGACATAATCATATACTTTGCCTTTTCTGGATTTACTTCGAAACTTCTCTCTTTACATTCTTCATGTAAAATTTCCGCGTTTTCCCTAATAGTTTGTCGATTTTCTCCTAACACATTCACGTCATCCGCTTAAACAAGCAGCTGATGTAACCCGTTCAATTCCAAACCCTCTCTGTTATCCTGAACTTTCCTAATGGCATATTCTAGAGCGAAGTTAAAAAGTAAAGTTGACGGTGCATCTCCTTTGCTTCAGCCCGAAGTGAACTGGAAAACCATCCGACATAAACTGGCTTAAGGACTCTGCTATACGTTTGACTGAGACACATTTTAATTAAACGAACTAGTTAACTTTTTTTTAGTAGGTTATTTTACGACGCTTTATCAACATCTTAGGTTATTTAGCGTCTGAATGAAATGAAAGTGATAATGCCGGTGAAATGAATCCGGTATCCAGCACCGATAGTTACCCAGCATTTGCTCATATTGAGTTGAGGGAAAACCCCGGAAAAAACCTCAACCAGGTAAGTTTCCCCTACCGGGAATCGAACCCGGTTCACCTGGTTTCGCGGCCAGACGCACTATCGTAATTACAACCAATAACTCCAACACATTCCAATCTTCAGCACAGGAAATTCTCAGTCAATAAATTGGTGTTAAATTGTAACAAAACTAACATAATACAATTCAAATCCTGTCCAAATTCAACGTCGCAAATTTCTAGGGCAATAATTAATAATAGATCCCTATTAGAAACAACATCAACCAAATTTCTTGGCTTAAAAATCTATAATGTGTTAAATTGGAAAAATCATATTAAAGAAATTACCCCCAAACTAAATTCAGATTGTTTTGCTATTAGCTCCATGCAAAAGATAGTAAATATCAATACCTTAAAAACAATATACTTTACATACTTCCACTCGGTAATGAGTTTTGGAATAATATTCTGGGGTAATGCCACAGGTAGTAACAATATATTTCTATTACAAAAAAGAGTAATTAGAATAATAGTAGGTGCCAAATCTAGGGAATCGTGTAGGACTATTTAAAAAAAAACTACAAATAATGCACATGGATTGTCAGTACCGTATATCGTTTCATTAATAATCTTCCTCGTATGTAATCGTGAAAACTTTGTAACTAATTCAACAGTTCACAGCATAAATACACGTCAAAAAGTGACTTTCATATTCCATCGGCATGTCTATTGTGCTATCAAAAAGGAGTGCGTTATAGGGCAGTAAAAATTGTTAATAGCCTCCCTATCAATATAAAAAATGAAACTCAAAACATAAAATTATTTAGGGCCAAATTAAAGAAGTACCTAATTTCTCACGCCTTCTATTAGGTGAATTCATGACATTCAATAACACTTCATGAATTTGATTCTATAACTTTGTGTTGTGCTAGTAGACTATATTGTAAATCTCGTCTACATATATTTCATCTAGACTGTGACTATATATTAAGACTTTATAATAGTATTAAGTTTTTTGACTTGTTACATATTCTAGCTTTAAGCAATGTATGAATACCATGGAATGTTAATAAATACAATACAATGTTTCATTTTGGTTCAATATATAGAATTATAAAGCTTGCATAACAAATTCGTAAGTAATAGTATAATGTTATTTATCCAATGATATCCTCTATTTACAGGTTTAACTATAAACCCAAAATGATTAAAAGCACAATTTGCAATTATATTTGTACAATACAATACAATACAACCGTAACTCCACAGGTGTGGACAACTAGTTTCTTGGGAATACCCAATTCTATAAGAATATAATAATAAAACTTCTCTCTTAATTAACCGAGGCATATGCCTTTTTGAAATCTATGAATAACTCATGTACTGTACCCTGATATAGGCCTACACTCGCTACTTACTATGAATTAATAATACTGTATAGATTTTTTGTGTAATTTTTTACTTCTTGATATTTCAAAGCTATAATAGTAAGTAATGTATAATCTAACGAATGCATTAAATTAAATGAAACGAAAAATGGAAAGGTAAAGGTAAACAACGAAGGACATGTCGAAAAGACAGAAATGCAGGAAATAAGCAGGCAGATAAGAACAAAAATAGTGAAGGAGAGGACAGAAGGACAGACAGAGGGACAGGCCGGCACGCGTCGTCGCTTCGCTTGGAGGCCCGCAGCCAATTTCCCCAGTTATTGTTACGGAGCATAATTATGATGATTATGGAGCTGCGGGTTGCATGCAATCAGGCGACAGATAGGACACGCACCCGCTCGTGACCGCCTCTAAAACAACAATTTTTGTGGTTAATTACTTTGGCAAATTACTTCTAATTCCGAGCAATTAACCTGCAGCACTCGAGCCCAAGATGTGGCTGTGCCTCCCCGAGAGCTTCATTACAATCACTTCCGCAGTTGCTAGGCAACCAGCGCTGGAGAATTTGATGCCGGGTAACAATGTGCTCGTTGCAAGGGCAAGAACAATAAACGCATGCATGGACACACTATTCCGTGGCTACCAACGTCGGCGGGTCCGGCTTCGATTCGCTCCGGATGCAAGGATGATTCATTTTTTCTTCGGTAACAAACGTCCAAACGGTGAAATATGATGTATGCCCTAGGCACAACAGAGAAACATGCCAGCTTCGTCACTGCTTGGTAGTCTGCAGTATATGATACCATGTCAAAAGAAATAAAGGCGAAACAATTCATTATGCAGATTCTGTACAGATCGAAGAGTCAGAAGAAGAGTGGACAGGAGAAGAGAAGATAAAACAGAAGGAAGAAGGGAAAATAGAAGACAGAACATGAAATGAGAAAGAAGAGAATATGATAGGAAAGAAAAATGAAAGGAAAGAGAAAAGACGAAAGGGAACAGTAAAAGAAATGGAAGAGAAGACGAAAGCGGAGAGAAAAGACGAAAGGAAAGAGAAAAGACGAAAGGAAGAGAAAAGACGAAAGGAAGAGAAAAGACGAAAGGAAGAGAAAAGACGAAAGGGAAGAGGAAAAACGAAAAGGAACAGTAAAAGAAAAAGAAGAAGAAGAGAAGACGAACGGGGAGAGAAAAGACGAAAGAGAAGAGAAAAAACGAAAGGAAGAGAAAATACGAAAGAAAGGGAAAAGACGAAAGGGAAGAGAAAAGACGAAAGAGAAGAGAAAAAACGAAAGCGAAAAGACGAAAGGGAAGAGAAAAGACGAAAGAGAAGAGAAAAAACGAAAGCGAAAAGACGAAAGGGAAGAGAAAAGACGAAAGAGAAGAGAAAAAACGAAAGCGAAAAGACGAAAGGGAAGAGAAAAGACGAAAGAGAAGAGAAAAAAACGAAAGCGAAAAGACGAAAGGGAAGAGAAAAGACGAAAGAGAAGAGAAAAAACGAAAGCGAAAAGACGAAAGGGACGAGAAAAGACGAAAGAGAAGAGAAAAAACGAAAGCGGAAAGACGAAAGAAAGAGGAAAGACAAAAAAGAGAAAAAACAAAAAAAGAGAAAAGACGAAAGAAAGGGAAAAGACGAAAGGGAAGAGAAAAGACGAAAGAGAAAAGAAAAAACGAAAGCGAAAAGACGAAAGAAAGAGGAAAGACAAAAAAGAGAAAAAACAAAAAAAGAGAAAAGACGAAAGAAAGAAAAAAGACGAAAGGGGACAGAAAAACGAAAGGGAAGAGAAAAGACGAAAGGGGATAAAAACGAAAGGGAAGAGAAAAGACGAAAGAAAGAGAAAAAAAGAGAAAATACGAAAGAAAGAGGAAAGACGAAAGGGGATAGAAAAACGAAAGAAAGAGAAAAGACGAAAGGAAGAGGAAAGACGAAAGGGGACAGAAAAACGAAAGAAAGAGAAAACGAAAGAAAAAGAAAAGACCAAAGAAAGAGGAAAAAACGAAAGGGGATAGAAAAACGAAAGAAAGAGAAAAGACGAAAGAAAGAGAAAAGACGAAAGGGGACAGAAAACCGAAAGGGAAGAGAAAAGACGAAAGAACGAGAGAAAAGACGAAAGAACGAGAAAAGAGGAGAAGGAAGAGGAGAGACGAAAGGGAAAAGAAAAAATGAAAGAGAAGAGGAGAGACGAAAGGGAAGAGAAAGGACGAAAGCGGACAGAAAATACGAAAGGGGATAGAAAAACAAAAGGGAAGAGAAAAGACGAAAGGGAGACTGAAAAGTCAAAAGAGAAGAGACGGCGAATGGGAAGAGAAGACAGAAGGGAAGAGACTAGGAAAGGGAAGAGAAGATGAAGGGAAAGAGAAAAGATGAAAGGGAAGAGAAAAGACTAAAGGAAATAGAAAAGACGAAGGAAGGAGAAGAAGAATGGAAATAGAAGACGAAAGGGAAGAGAAAGATGAAAGGACAGAGAAAAGACGTAAGGGAATAAATGACGGAGGGGAAGAGAATTTGAAAGGGAAGTGAAAAGACGAAAGAGAATAGAAGAATACACAGTGAACGAGAAGAGAAGAGAAGAGAAGAGAAGAGAAGAGAAGAGAAGAGAAGAGAAGAGAAGAGAAAAGAAGAGAAGAGAAGAGAATAGTAAATGGGATAAAGGACGAAATAAAAACAAGAAAAGGAATAAGGGAAAGGAAGAAAAAAGAGAAGGACTAAGAAAAGAAGAGAAGAATTGAATACCGTAGACAATAGAAGTGAGAAATGTTAAGCATCCGGGGGAAGGAGTGAAAGCCAAAGTAATATAACAGAGTGGAGACAACGTTATGGAGAAGGGAGGAAGGCAGTATAGAGGAGGAGGAAAAAGAACTAAGCGAGGGGAAGAAAAGAGAAAGAATACAAGATGAAGAAAGTTGAAGCAAAGAAGTGCGATATTTTCAAGTATATACAGTAGGTAACAGTCACATATTTTTTCCTTGAAATTGTCGATATCCTGCTATGTCTGAAAGTCTTCCCAGCGTCAAGTTGTGAATAGGGGATATTCTGTCCTGAAAAAATATAAACAAATGCTACTAAGATGTAGGGGTGAATAACAGGAGAGGGGTGCAGTTGACTGCAGTGCATTTCAGCCCACTGTCGCTCTGTGTTTAGTTGTCGGAATATCAGATTAAACTTTTTTAGTTTCAATTGAATTTGTTTTTGCTGGTTCATTACTGGCGACAGGCTCATTGAATTGTGTAGTGTCGGGTGGACGAATCAGTGCAGCCAACTATAAATCCATTAAATTCTCCCTCTCTATCTATCTCTTCCCAACAGACACAGCTTCACTCGACGTAAACAGCTGAATCGTCATTGCGTAACAGCCATTAGGACTTTGCTGTGAATGATGGCATTAGAATTCTTTGTTGCATCAAAACACGCTCTGTGTTAAGTGGCACCACAAAGAGGAGTTGATAAGTTTAATTTAAGCAGAGTACGGACGTGGCCATCCACACTTGAAATATGAAGACGTTGAGAGCAGCACCGGCCTCCACCAATCACAGCTTGACTTTGTCAACCCATCCACACATGTTCACCTTACTTCAGTTCTATGCCGTATTATTTCCAGTCGTCTTACAGGCCTACATTTCTTCTCTTATCCTTTCTCGTTTCTTCCTTCGTATCACCAATATTTAGGGCTTTATAATTGTCATAAATTATTTTTTATATCTGATTTTTTGTGTAATTTTTCTTACATTATTCGTTAAAATTCTTTTTTATTTTCTTCTTTTATAACTTCTAGCTGATTTTCTGCAACAGTCAGCTCTATTTTTGGTTACGCCTAATCTTTTATTATGCATGTCTTTCTTTCCTTTTTTCATTCTTCCTTCTTCCTTTCTTTCCTTTCTTTATTTCCTCCTTACTTCTTTCCTTCCTTCTTTCTTCCTTTCTTTCCTTCTCTCTTCCTTTCCTTCTGTCCTCCTTTCCTTCTCTCCTCCTTTCTTCTTTCCTTCTTTCTTTCTTACTCTCTCTCCTTCCTTCTTTCTCTTTCCTTCCTTCTTTCTTACTCTCTTTCCTTCTTTCTTTCTTACTCTCTCTCCTTCCTTCTTTCTTACTCTCTTTCCTTCCTTCTTCCTTACTTCTTTCTTACTCTTTTTCCTTTCTTCTTTCTTACTCTCTTTCCTTCCTCCTTTCTTACTCTTTCCTTCTTTCTTAATCTCTTTCCTTCCTTCTTCCTTACTCTCTTTCCTTCCTTCTTTCTTACTCTTTTTCCTTTCTTCTTTCTTACTCTCTTTCCTTCCTTCTTTCTTCTTCCTTACTCTTTTTCCTTTCTTCTTTCTTACTCTTTCCTTCTTTCTTAATCTCTTTCCTTCCTTCTTCCTTACTCTCTTTCCTTCTTTCTTTCTTAATCTTTTTCCTTCCTTCTTCCTTACTCTCTTTCCTTCCTTCTTTCTTACTCTCTTTCTTTCCTTCTTTCTTACTCTCTTTCCTTCCTTCTTTCTTACTCTTTTTCCTTTCTTCTTTCTTACTCTCTTTCCTACCTACTTTCTTACTCTTTTTTCTTCCTTCTTTCTTACTCCTTTCTTCCTTCTTTCTTCATCTCTTTCCTTCCTTCTTTCTTACTCTCTTTCACTCATTCTTTCTTATTCTCTTTCCTGCCTTCTTTCTTACTCTTTTTTCTTCCTTCTTTCTTACTCCTTTCTTCCTTCTTTGTTAATCTCTTTCCTTCCTTCTTTCTTACTCTCTTTCCTTCATTCTTTCTTACTCTCTTTCCTGCCTTCTTTCTTACTCTTTTTTCTTCCTTCTTTCTTACTCCTTTCTTCCTTCTTTCTTAATCTCTTTCCTTCCTTCTTTCTTACTCTCTTTCATTCATTCTTTCTTACTCTCTTTCCTTCCTTCTTCCTTACTTTCTTTTCTTCATTCTTCCTTATTATGTTTCCTTCCTTTATTCTTACTCTTTTCTTCCTTCTTTCTTACTCTCTTTCCTTCCTTCTTCCTTACTTTCTTTTCTTCATTCTTCCTTATTATCTTTCCTTCCTTTATTCTTACTCTTTTCTTCCTTCTTTCTTACTCTCTTTCCTTCCTTCTTCCTTACTCTCTTTTCTTCATTCTTCCTTATTCTCTTTCCCTCCTTTATTCTTACTCTCTTTTCTTCCTTCTTTCTTAATCTCTTTCCTTCCTTTTTTCTTACTCTCTTTCCTTCCTTCTTCCTTACTTTCTTTTCTTCATTCTTCCTTATTCTCTTTCCTTCCTTTATTCTTACTCTCTTTTCTTCCTTCTTTCTTAATCTCTTTCCTTCCATTTTTCTTACTCTCTCTCCTTTCTTCTTTCTTACACTCTTTCTTTCCTTCTTTCTTAATCTCTTTCTTTCCTTCTTTCTTACTCTCTTTCCTAATTTCGAAATCTTCTTCTTTCCTTCCTTCTGTCTTTCTTTTCTACTTTCTTTGTTTCTCTCTCTTTTCTTTCTTCATATTTTCTTTCTTGCTTCCTTTCCTTCACTTGTTTTCCTTTCTTCCTTTTTCTCTTCCTTTCTTTTTCTTTCTTTCTTCCTCTCTTTTTCTCTTTCTTTCTTTCATTCTTTCTTCATACTTGCTTCCTTGCTTCCTTTTCTTCACTCTGTATTTCTCTCTTTCTTTCTTCCTTTCTTTTTTCTTTCTTTCTCTCTATCTTGATATTTTATTTCTTCCTTTCTTTCACTTTCTCTCTATCTTCGTTTCTCTCTTTTTACCTTTCTTTTTTCTTTTCTCTTTTTCTCTCATTTTTCTATTTTGTGATCTACGATCTAGTCCCACTTTTCTCGTTATTCTAGTTTCCACCCGTCTGTTTCTTGCTGCTTGTTCTCAAGGTTGTAATGTGTGATCAGCTTTCTGCTCGACAGATCAACAGCCAACATCTCCTCGCAAACCGCAGGAACCACGTGACAACTGGAAACCAAACCCAGGCCCTCGTGGTTAGAACACATCACATGCGATAGTCATGTGTCACCGATGCCTTCCAAGGTCTGAAATGGCTGATCCGTATCACAACCTCGCAATTAATCTTCTTTCAAATGTATAACAACGGGAAACCAAATAAAAATTACATAGCAAAAAAAAAAAACATCTGCAGAACAACACGTTTTACTTTGTCATTATACGAAGAGTAAAGGGGAAAAACTGTATAACGTCGATTTTTAAATTGACTACAAAAATACATTTTCGGCATTATATTATTGAAAAGTTCGTTTTAACGGGTAATATTTCCACGATCGTTGTAGGTCTGAGTTAGAAGTCAGTACCGTACGCACTTATTGAAGATGACAAGCGGATGTATATGAAAAATAAACAAAAGAAATCTGGCATATGTTTACAGTAGGTCTATATTTATATTCACATGAAAGGTAAACAAAACAAATCTTGCATACAATAAATCTTTCAAAATATTACTGTGTAATGTTTTTCAATTTTATTATATGTTCTATAAAAATAATGGTTTCGTAACAAAAATCTTTCAGACAAAATATGTTTGTTTTCTTTCTCTAAAATCAGAATCTGATAAAAAGAACTTATCATTCCCATCAAAAAGTCTAAGCTGTCCTTAAAATGATATTGACTATTACACTTTTACTACGGCATACTACTTTTGACCAATAAAACGGTACGAAAGGACGTCTTTCAACCAAACATGGCTGCTTATCGCACAATTTTATCGCTTCCCTAGCATTTGTTTAATTTTATCGCTTCCCTAGCATTTGTTTGTTTTTATCCCTAGCATTTGTTTCTTTGTTTGCCAACATTTCAAACTGCAAATTCTTTACGATACTATAAAACATGCTTTGCGATCGTAATTTGTTTCCCGCACAGATAGTCGTCTGAAAATGGCGGCTACGTTCACATATTTTTTGAAGGTAACTTTAGCGAAATAGAATTTTAGTAAGTCAATTAATATCTATTTTACTGTATTAGAATATCTTATTTCTTCTAATCTTTATGTATTTTCTCCTGTTTTTATCACCTTCCTACCATTTGTTTCTTTGTTAGCCAACATTTCAACTGCAAATTCTTTACGGTACCAAAACATGCTTTGCGATCGTTGTTTGTTTACAGCATAGATAGTCAACTGAAAATGGCGGATCCGTTCAAACGTTTTGGTGAAGCTAACATTAGTGAAATAGAATTTCAGTAAGTCAATATTTTATTGCATTAGAGTACTTTATTTCTTCTAATCTTTATATACTTTCTTCTAATGATGTAATAGTCAATTAAATACCACTCGAGTTTTGATTTTCTGTAGATAAATCAAAACATCTAGTGAGATTACTGTTGATAACATCTTCTAAATAAAAAAATAACTAATGTGTCACAGTTTTTCTCCTCAAACGAAGAAAGGTTTATTCAAAATTATATTCTTGCAAACGTGTTCATTTCGAGATAAGCAGGTGTTGTTCTTTAGTGAACTGTCAGAAGACAGGTTCAACCATCAACAGTGGCATCACTCAAGAGGCAACTAAGTCAGGAGACGATGGGGTAGGGTGGCCAGTTCCTTTTCCCCTCCAGTGCATACATCGCTGACTATTAACATATTTCAAGATGTATAGACTTACAAGCAATTGTTCTTCCTCTGACACAAATCAAAGTGAGATGTACTGCTTGATGATATAATATGTACAGTAGTGGCAAAAAGAACCGGACCGGCCCTTTTAGCTAATTTCAGAGCCTTGTTCACTCCAGAGCACGAAAGACTGGTAACTAAAACTTTCGTGGTTCGAATCCTGCCTAGGAAGGAAACTTTTTTTTTTTTGTTCCTTATTCAAATTTATTCCCAATACTTTTCGATTACAGCGATATTTAACTACTTAATTAACTTATTATTCCCAGAACATGAATTTTACCAGCAATCGAAAAGTATTGGGAATAAATTTGAATAAGGAACAAAAAAAAAGTTTTTTTCCCAGGCAGGATTCGAACCACGAAAGTCTTAGTTACCAGTCTGTCGTGCTCTGGAGTGAACAAGGCTCTGAAACCAGCTACAAGGGTCGGTCCGGTTTTTTTGCCACTACTGTACATATTAGCCAGAACCTCAATCAGGGGTCTGTAAACAGGTGAAAAGTTATAAAAAGCACCCTGTATAATTTCGGTATATTAATAATTATTTATGTTAATTTGTATAATTATTTAACTATTTATGTTTTAGCCATACAATTCTTAAATTAAGTCAAGCACAGACCCCAGAAACAAAATTTGAGCCATCTGAATTTTCCAAACTGTAGTTAAAAAATATACTACGAATGCTCAGTGCATACAATACTAAGCATGCGCTATATGTTATAACTAGAACTTGGAAAATTCAGGTGGCCAAAATTTTGTTTCTTGTTCTGTACTTATCTCACTTTTTATGCAATAGAAAAAACAAATATATATATATCCATTTTTGCGTAAAGTAAACAATTTTATACCATACTAGAGGCTTGTGCAGCAAATGCTGCAAACTAAGTTCATTAGACGTTCAAATAAACATTTTTCAGATTTATTTTCAACGAAGAATACCAGACATTCTGAATGTTATTTGCTTCCGTAATAACGAAACATACTCTCTCTCGAGCCAATACTGAAGAGAACCACGCATATAAATATCTACACCACACCGCCATTAAATATATGAAAAAGACCCAACCCCACTTGATTAATAACTATAAAAATATTTGATTTTTAATAATATTATCCTACGTAAGTTTTATAGCTTTCAGTAACATACACTATATATATATATATATATATATATATACTACATAGCCGCCACTCAGTAAAATATAGAAATCGAAATCTAATTTAAGTTATTCTCTACATCTACTTAAATAACCCCAAAACGTTTCACTTTCATATCATCAATATAGCATTAATATGTATAATTAATGAAAAATAGTCACATCATTGCATTAACTACAATAATATCTCATTTCTAATGGTAATAATGTCTTCAAACCACCTCAAGATTTGTAGATTTTAATATCCAATACACAGTTGTACCCAGAAAATTACACACCACAGAATCGAACCTGTAAATTATTTTTAGTAAGTTAAGTTTCTAATAACCAATTTAATTTGAGCTCTAAATATGTCAGCATTCTTGCAGATCAAGGCCTTCGTGTAATATTGTTTACTGTAGTGTGTGTTTTGTTTTATTCTGAAATGCAATTAGCTAGTTCAGCTAGTTCTCAAAACTGACGACAGATGGATTTTGGAAAATAGGAAAATGATGTTGAAAAATTGACATTTCACTGAAAACTACTATTTTTCTGAAAGACTTTGCGTTTCAAGCTTCAAAATGAGGGGTCATTAAATAAAATCCGTTCAGGCGTTTTCCCGTAATTTCCATTACCAGTTCAAATTATGTATATAGATATTTTTGTCTTCATCAATACGGTATCTTTGTTTTGTTAAGTGGAGGCCGACTTAGGTTAAGAAAGTGCTATAATGTGACTTGTGACATTTTGTGTTATTTCACTGTACCTCCATTATCGCATTATGAGATCGAAGTCTCTAAGCAAACTCTATAGTTGAAAAGACATTGAATATAGGGTTAACAGCTGACGAACGCATTCTTCTATTTGTTTGCACCGAAATATTGCGTTAGAGATCTTGAAACATTTTAAATTGAAATAATACAAGATATTGCATTACATGAATCTCCTTGGAGTGGTTGCTATGTTACACGAGCTAGCAATGGAGAGGAAAAAAAAATTGCTATCGTTATTGGAGTTATTCAATTGTTTAGTCGGACAATAACGGGAAAAGTTTGCGGTTATTACAATGGCAGTTTCACTGCTTATACATAACTGGGCAGCACAAAACTGCTGTAGAACTTTCCTTAGCAACTACTATCCTTTCTATTTCATTCGCGGAGAAATAAAAATGAACAAAAACAAGGTCAACGGTGCAAAATGAACAAGAAAAATGAAAAAAAAAAAATGTAGCAACTGTACATAACAATGAAACGTTCAATAATAAAGGTAATAGCAGGGCCTAACAATAATAATAATAATAATAATAATAATAATAATAATAATAATAATAATAATCCGACATATTCTATCAAATACTGAAAACATGTCTTCCTTGAAATCCTCCGATTCAGTTTTTGCAGTTTCATATAACTTTATACAGGGCGTCACAAAAAAATTATGACAAAATTCGTTTGGTTTTAGGAGAGAATATTTTAAGGAATTTGAGACAGGGAATATACGAGCGTAGGCCTATATCCACTAAAACCTCCTTTTGGAGCTACATCATTGTAAACTTGCTACCCTTTTACTCCTTAGGCAGGCAAACCTGTTTCGATTGACCTTGAAATAGGGTAATCAAATATGAGCCTTCTTTTTGTACGCACTCAGTCTGAGTCGTGGTCCGTTCGAGTTGACAGTGCACAAGATTGTACTGATGTTGTCTATAGACACTTTGAACGCTTGCTGTGAAGTTGTCACGTTTTATTTTTCCTTTTCTTTGTTTTACAATTTGTCGGAATAAAGTGTGTTTCTTAGTATTTTTGTTTGTTTTAAAATCTGTTTGGTACATCCTAATACTGTACAATTTAATTTAACATACTCTACTGTATCTTGAAATTTCATCATTTATTTTTAGCAATACTTTGCATTGATTCAAAACTGTGTGCATAATTTAATTCGCTTTTTTTTCTAAATGCTATACATTTATCTGTGCAAGGGTAAAATGGTAGCAAATTTACAATGACGCTGCGTCGAAAGGAGTCTTCAGCAGATATACATTCTCTATCTCAAATTACTTAAAATATCCTCCCCAACAACCTCACGAAATTTGTCCCAATATTTTTGTGACATCCTGTATAATACTACAAATTATGGGAAAGTGAAAACATTATAAACAAACACTAAATAAGAACAAAAGTCTACATTTATAGATAAGTCACTAGAAACAAATACACATAGAAGTGAAACGAAATAAAGTAAGCAAGAAATCGGACACGGAAATAAGAGGCAGGAAGTAAAGAAACTGGACAAAAACGAGAGGGGGGGCAGTCATACTCTGAATTCCGGCTTGCAGTTCCTAAACTTGGGGACACTACCGTAGCGTAAACAACTTCACGGATGATTGGATTGCCAAACATTTCAGCAAATTGAGCTTTTCCTCCCTGGCAACCCATGCCTAAAACTGGCCTCGGGCCAGAAGAATTTTATTTTCTGATGTATATTATTACTGTATTAAGATCGACGGATTCAAATAGATATATAGTTACACGGGAACAACTCAAAGAAATCGTGTTACGTTAGTTCAAATTCTGAAAGCAGTAACGCAACCACAGATTTATAGTTAACGTATATTGTGTTAACGTGACATACGAAGACTGACTCTAAGGTTCAATTATTGCAATTAATAATGTACATAAAATGATTGAATAACAATAAAATCAATTTAACAGCGATTTCCTTATGTCAGTTTTAGTATTAGGCATATTGTGACTTTTATGCTTACTTTGCCACCTCACACCCGTCAGCAATGTGACTTTTATTCTTAATAATCCACCCTACAACAAAGGGTATTCCACTCAACACAGACGAAGACCATGGTCATAGGAAGAAAAGTAAAGAAGGTGAACTTGCGAATTCTAAATGTGATAGTAGAGCAAGTGGACAACTTCAAATACTTGGGGTGTACCCTACTATAAGCAGTAACATGAGGTGCTACCAGGAAGTCAAAGGGACGATAGCAATGGCCAAGAAAGCTTTTAATAGAAAAAGGTGCATCTTTTTTTTCAGTTGGTTATTTAACGACGCTGTATCAACTAATAGGTTATTTAGCGTCGATGAGATTGGTGTTAGCGAGATGGTATTTGGCGAGATGAGGCCGAGGATTCGCCATACAGTACCTGGCATTCACCTTACGGTTGGGGAAAACCTCGGAATAAACCCAACCAGGTAATCAGCCCAAGCAGGGACCGAACCCGCGCCAGAGCGCAGCTTCAGACCGGCAGGCAAGCACCTTAACCGACTGACCCAGTGGCCTGCATCTTCTGCGGACCTCTGGAAAAAGAACTAAGGAAGAGACTAGTGAAGTGCTTTGTGTGCAATGTAGCATTGTATGGGGCAGAAACATGGACATTACGACGAAGTGAAGAGAAACGAATAGACGCATTTGAAATGTGGATATGGAGAAGAATAGAGAGTGACTGACTATAGATTTTGATTAATGTTTATGATATTGGTGATTGAGGCGGTGATGAATCACGACATGTAAATTTCCCGTCCGACATTTGCCTTTGTGACTGAGGGAAACCGTGAAAAACCTCAGTCTGTTTGGTCGGCCACGGGATTTTAACCAGGGAGCTCCCGAATACGTTCTGTCTTTTCTATGCCGAATGTCTGTACAGCGAGAAAAGAATCTGACTCGGAAATGTTATTCTAATTGGAATCTATAGTTCACGATGTGTTCACAAAATCATCCATATATATATATACACACACATACATAATTTGAACTGGTAATGGAAATTACAGGAAAACGGCTGGACGGATTTTAATAAATGACCTCTCATTTTGAAGCTTGGAACTCAAAGTTTTTCGGAAAAATAGTAGTTTTCAGTGAAATGTAAATTTTTAAACATAATTTCCCTATTTTCCAAAATCCATCTGTCTTCAGTTTTGAGAACTAGCTAATAGAATTCACGGCCGACTTGATATTCCCTTCGCTTTTTTTTTTTTTTTTTTTTGTAAAGGAGAAGCGAAGCGAGCATCAAGTCAGCCGTATTGCATTTCAGAATGAAACAACACACATACTACAGTAAAGAATATTACACGAAGGCTATGATCTGCAAGAATGGTGACATATTTAGAGCTCAAATTGAATTGGTTATTAAAAACTTAACTTACTAAAAATAATTTACAGGTTCGATTCTGTGGTGTGTAATTTTCTGGGTACAACTGTGTATTGGATATTAAAAACTACAAAACTTGAGGTGGTTTGATGACATTATTATCATTAGAAATGAAATATTATTGTAGTTAATGCCATGATGTGACTATTTTCATTAATTATACATATTAATGATATATTGATGATTTGAAAGTGAAACGTTTTGGGGTTATATAAGTAGATGTAGAGAATAACTAAAATTAGATTTTGATTTATATACTTTACTGAGTGGCGGCTATATAGTATATATAGTATATGTTACTGAAAGCTATAAAACTTACGTAAGGTAATATTATTAAAAATCAAATATTTTTATAATTATTAATCAAGTGGGGTTGGGTCTTTTTCATATATTTAATGGTGGTGTGGTGTAGATATTTATATGCGTGGTTCTCTTCAGTATTGGCTCGAGAGAGAGTATCTTTCATTGTTATGGAAGCAAGTAACTTTCACAATGTCTGGTATTCTTCATTAAAATAAATCTGAAAATTGTATATTTCAACGTCTAATGAACTTAGGCCCGATTGTATAAACCATTTAATCTTAGATCAGAGGTTAAATTGATCCTTGTTTCAGCTGAACTTGGAATTTTGTGTTGTATAAAGTCTAATCTGAGATTAATTTGTCTCAAACTAAAGTCAACTTTGACTGAAGAAATTTCTCCGATTAAGTTAGATGATCCAAGTTCAGTTATTTCTTTTCTGTTTGAAATATGCGAGTGACAGATTGTGCAAATAAAATATCCATTATTATTAATATTAATAGATATGTTAGGTACATTTATATATATATTTCTTTCAATTTCTTGCCTTAATGCACAAACATTCTTATATTTTATAAGGCTCTATCGTGTTCAGCAGTATCAAATAACATAACCTATAATTATATTAAGTTTATAACAACCATTAATTATTAATGGATATGATAGGTACATTCATAAATGTTCAATTAACTGTATTACTAAACGAAAATTGTCGTTTTATAAAGCTTTAAAATGTTTAGCGGTATCAAATACCATAACATGATAACAACTTGGAGAACAGTCAGCCTTCTTCTTATTGTCCGCCATTATTTACATTGCAAAAAAAAAAACAGTCTCCAACAGAGTGTAATACGGAAAGTCGCCAAAAAGTAGTTGTAAAGTCGCTAGATTTCTCATTATCGACAAAGAAAGATTAAATTTTGTCACTATGGGGTGCTAAAAAGGTCACTAAATCCCTATTTAAGCAATAACTTACTTACAAATGGCTTTTAAGGAACCCGAAGGTTCATTGCCGCCCTCACATAAGCCCGCCAGCGGTCCCTATCCTGTGCAAGATTAATCCAGTCTCTATCATCATACCCAACCTCCCTCAAATCCATTTTAATATTATCCTCCCATCTACGTCTCGGCCTCCCTAAAGGTCTTTTTCCCTCCGGTCTCCCAACTAACATTCTATATGCATTTCTGGATTCGCCCATACGTGCTACATGCCCTGCCCATCTCAAACGTCTGGATTTAATGTTCCTAATTATGTCAGGTGAAGAATACAATGCGTGCAGTTCTGTGTTGTGTAACTTTCTCCATTCTTCTGTAACTTCATCCCGCTTAGCCCCAAATATTTTCCTAAGCACCTTATTCTCAAACACCCTGAACCTATGTTCCTCTCTCAGAGTAAGAGTCCAAGTTTCACAACCATACAGAAGAACCGGTAATATAACTGTTTTATAAATTCTAACTTTCAGATTTTTGGACAGCAGACTGGATGATAAGAGCTTCTCAAACGAATAATAACACGCATTTCCCATATTTATTCTGCGTTTAATTTCCTCCCGAGTGTCATTTATATTTGTTACTGTTGCTCCAAGATATTTGAATTTTTCCACCTCTTCGAAGACTAAATCTCCAATTTTTATATTTCCATTTCGTACAATATTCTGGTCACGAGACATAATCATATACTTTGTCTTTTCGGGATTTACTTCCAAACCGATCGCTCTACTTGCTTCAAATAAAATTTCCGTGTTTTCCCTAATCGTTTGTGTATTTTCTCCTAACATATTCACGTCATCCGCATAGACAAGAAGCTGATGTAACCCGTTCAATTCCAAACCCTGCCTGTTATCCTGAACTTTCCTAATGGCATATTCAAGCGCGAAGTTAAAAAGTAAAGGTGATAGTGCATCTCCCTGCTTTAGCCCGCAGTGAATTGGAAAAGCATCAGATAGAAACTGACCTATACGGACTCTATAGGGATACGTAACAAGCTGTTTTTTACGGTGATGGGTTGTTAGCCCTTCGCCCCCTATTTAAGCAATATAAAAGTTAAAAGAAATTGTTGTTGAAAAAGAGTTAAAATCGCTAGATTGGCAACACTGAACAAACCTGTATAACATGGTCCGCGCATCACGTATTTTACCTGTTTATGCGATGTTGCCAAATCCTTTTCACGTGAACTTAGATTGCATTTGAACCAAGGTAATTTGATCGCAGAAAAGTTTTATACAACAGAAGAAGTGTCTGAACTCGGTTTACTTTTCGATCTTCGATCAAAGTTGATCTTTAGTCAGGGAGTTTTATACAATTGGGCTTTAGTGTGCAGAATTTGCTGCACAAGCTACTAGTATTATACTATTAGTAAAATCTTAGTACTTTTCGATTTACTTCTTTCCCCTTTACACAAAGAGGTTTTCAGATACATGTACATTTCTTTCCGCATAGAGTGTTGAAGAAAAACCTATCCCTACCGCATAAGGAAAGCCCATCGCACGAATATAGGAGACGCTATTATAAGGACCTTACATAGCGGAGAAGAAGACATCCTCCCCAAGGCGATTCCAGGTTGAACTCTAACTCCCCCCACCAACCCTCTGCACCGAGCAGCGGTCAGCCCTCCCTAGGGATCCCACAAAGCATGGTCTAGAATTGGATTCGCCTGCAGGTCTACAGACCTGCAGTACTCTAGAACCACGTAAAATTTGAAGATTATGTAGCAGGGGTTCGCTTACTGATAAACGGGGAAGGGGGCGGTCACTAATACAAAGAACCCTTGTAACAGGATTTAATTTTCATAAGCCTTGCTGTATGCTAACAGTGGTCATCTTAAGAGGGTGGGAAGGGGTTGGGACGTTGACCACTGGAAGCAGCTGGAAACGATGTATACACAACATTTTATATTCCATACTTCATACAGTTAAGATTTCAGGACTTTTTAAAAAATAAGATTAAAGTTTTAAATAAAGCAAATATTTGACATTAGATTAAAGCCTTGTCACAAATAGCTAAGAGTGTCTTACACCGCCACCTTAGCTCAGGGTAGTATGCTTTCTTAACATATACATATTTTATAATGAATTGTCAACAGTGAAGATTTAAAGTCATGTCGTCGTGGGGATCGAAAAGAAGTATGAGTGAGTTGGGAATTGGATGAAATTCATAACCTTTTAGTAGGCTATGGTAGTTTTTCCGTAGCAATATCTGTAGATGACACAAGTATAGTAATTACAGCCAATAGCTCCAACACATTCCAATCTTCAACAGAAGAAATTCTCTTCAAAATATGTGACTGGTTCTCAGTCAATAAATTAGTATCAAATTGTAACAAAACTAACATAATTCAATTTTAATCCTGTCAAAATTCAACCTCGCAAATTTCTAGCTCAATAATTAACAATTGATCCCTATTATAAATAACAACAACCAAATTTCTTGGCTTAAAAATCGATAATGTGTTAAATTGGAAAAATCATATTAAAGAAATTACTTCTAAACTAAATTCAGCATGTTTTGCTATTAGATCTATGCAAAAGATAGTAAATATCCATACCTTAAAAACAATATACTTTGCATACTTTCACTCGGTAATGAGTTTTGGAATAATATTCTGGGGCTGGGGAAATTGCACAGATAGTAACAGTACATTCCTATTACATAAAAGAGTAATTAAAATAATAGTAGGTGCCAAATCTAGGGAATCTTGTAGGACTATTTAAAAAAAACTACAAATAATGCCCATGGCTTGTCAGTATATCTTTTCATTAATAATCTTCCTCGTATGTAATCGTGAAATCTTTGTAACTAATTCAACAGTTCACAGCATAAATACACGTCAAGAAAATGACTTTCATACTCCATCGGCAAGTCTATCGTGCTATCAAAGACGAGTGCGTTATATGACAGTAAACATTTTTAATAGCCTCCCTATCGATGTAAAAAATGAAACCCAAAACATAAGATTATTTAGGGCCAAATTAAAGACGTATCTAATTTCTCACGCCTTCTATTCTGTAGGTGAATTCATGACATTCAATAACGCTTCATGAAATTGATACTAAAACTTTGTGTTGTACTAGTAGACTATATTGTAAATCTCTTCTGTATATATTTCATCTAGACTGTGACTATAAGTTAAGACTTTATAATAGTATTAAGATTTTTGACTTGTTCCATATTCTAGCTGTGAAGCAATGTATGAATACCATGGAATGTTAATAAATACAATACAATATAATACAAAACTCCCAGTGAGGCATTATTATTATTATTATTGTTATTATTATTATTATTATTATTATTATTATTATTATTATTATTATTATTAATAGATTTCAAAAAGGCTTATGACTCAGTTAAGAGAGGAGTTTTATATAATATTCTTATTGAATTTGGTATTCCCAAGAAATTAGTTCGATTACTTAAAATGTGTCTTAGTAAAACTTACAGCAGAGTCCGTATAGGCCAATTTCTGTCAGATGCGGGCTAAAGCAAGGAGAAGCACTATCACCTTTACTTTTTAACTTTGCTCTAGAATATGCCATTAGGAAAGTCCAGGATAACAGAGAGAGTTTGGAATTGAACGGGTTACATCAGCTTCTTGATTATGCGGATGACGTGACTATGTTAGGAGAAAATCGATAAACTATTAGGGAAAACACGGGAATTTTACTTGAAGCAAGTAAAGAGATAGGTTTAGAAATAAATCGCGAAAAGACAAAGTATATGGTTATGTCTGGTAACCAGAATATTGTACGAAACGAAAATATAAAATTGGAAATTTATCCTTTGAAGAGGTGGAAAAATTCAAATATCTTGGAGGAACAGTAAAAAATATGAATGATACTCGGGAAGAAATTAAACGCACAATAAATATGGGAAATGCCTGTTATTATTCGGTTGAGAAGTTTTTCTCATCTAGTCTGCTGTCAAAAAATCTGAAAGTTAGAATATATGAAACAGTTATATTACCGGTTGTTATTTATGGTTGTGAAATTTGGACTCTCACTTTGAGAGAGGAACAGAGATTAAGGGTGTTTGAGAATAAGGTTCTTAGGAAAATATTTGGGGCTAATAATGGGTGAAGTTACAGGAGAATGGAGAAAGTTACACAACGCAGAACTGCACGCATTGTATTCTTCACCTGACATAATTACGAACATTAAATCCAGACGTTTGAGATGGGCAGGACATGTAGCACGTATGGGCGAATCTAGAAATACATATAGAGTGTTAGTTGGGAGACCGCAGGGAAATAGACCTTTGGGAAGGCCGAGACGTAGATGGGAGGATAATATCAAAATGGATTTGAGGGAGGCTGGATATGATGGTAGGGACTGGATTAATCTTGCTCAGGATAGGGACCGATGGCGGGCTTATGTGAGGGCGGCAATGAACCTGCGGGTTCCTCAAAAGCCATAAGTAAGTAAGTGTTACTCGATAGGGGAAAACACCAAACAGAAGGAATGGAGGATGCTAGAACATGGCCTGCGAACCACACATTGAGTACCTCTGACCCAAATGCGTAGCAATAAAAAGGGCAATTATGAAGGGTTTGCCGGACTGACTGGAAATTAAGAAGCCGAGTCAATGTTTCGGAAACTGTAGCGAATTGCCTCTCGGCCCTCATCTTAGACGTCTTCAATAATTGACGCGTTAGGTTGACCGAGACGTCCCTAGGGACACATTCTGATCCTGAAATATTGGAGCAGTAACGTGCTGTTCCCTCCCGTCCCTTTCGTAGGCAGCACACAAGAATAAATTGCCTAATGATGTCTCTTCTACAGACGGACAGCGCCCCGCCTAGCGCCTGCTGCAACGTGCCAACTTGCGTTGCCATGGATACTGACTGCTGAGTGTATGACAAACATGTTGCAGTTGGAAGGAAGCTTTCTTTGGAAAGTTTCCATTGCAGTCTGGGTTAGTGTAAAACACATCGTTTCGAAGGTTAAATCTTTTTTACACTGTAAAAATGTGCACAAATATATGATGTTTCAAAGCTGGCGTCCAATTCCACTGAGACAAAATACACACATCAAAATTGTCAAAGGAACAAATAAAAAATTTGAAATATCAAGAAAATTGACCAAGTTACAAAACTTAACGGAAGTGAATATTAAAGTACTAGTCATTTGTCATTTTACCTGGTTACCATAGTAACCAACATTGTTATTTTGTATTGTTACATTGAAAAGAATTAAATTAGTGTGTTTTAACAGGGGACATATGTAATTAAAAACCGTGTAAAATCGTAATGAACAGTAAAAAATAGTTTTAATGATGGAAGAACATCGTCATTTAATAGTACATTATGCAACGAGCCTATAATGAGAGTAATTAAGAAGCGAGTATGGATGTTTATGAAACGAGCGCAAGCGAGTTTCATAATTTTCATATCAGCTTCTTAATTACCATTATAGCCGAGTTTCATACAACTTTTTATGCTCGACCATATTTCTAACTTGAAATTATTCAGATGTATACATTTTATTTGTATCTGACAAGATCGGAAGTGACCTTGTTCTAGGTCGTGAATTGTGAGATGTGCGGCGACGCGAAAGTATTGATTTTTTCCGAGGAACAATAATGTCACTGACCTTGATGTAATCCCGTTTAACTTGATATAGCTAACCTTGATTATTGAATTCGACATTGAAAAACGAGATGACAAATTGGATTTATTTGAACATTATATACAATTAACGCTAATTATTATAGTAACAGAACATAACCTTCTGCGACAGTATTGGATTTCCAGCCTCCGTGACTTTTCGCTAATTCTCTTTCGATTGCATATCCGAGAATAATCGATACTTGCGGTTTTATAACGGTACAAAGCTGACTTGTCATTGGCTGAACACCTGTAAGCTGAGTTGTCATTGGCTGAACACCTGTACTTTAATGACTAGGTGTACTTTAATGACATGCATTAAAGGACTGCTACCTGGTGTATAATTACTACATTTCGGCATGGTCGAGCATAAACTATCATTAAATGTTTAAGGCGATGGGCATAATTGAAAGTGGCGGAACACAAGCTGATCCTGCAAGGGCTCTAAATACGGGGAGAGTTGTAATTTCAAGAATGTGGAGTCGTTATGAACAATTTGGCAGTCCAGAAGAAAGGCACTAAGGAAAACCAAGGGTTACCACTGCAGGCCAAGACAGATTTCTGTACCTTAAAGCCCTGAAGGAAAGAACTTCAACTGCCACAATGTTAAGAAGTGCCTTGCAAAATGTAAGTAACGTAATTGTTTCAACTCAAACTATTAGAAATAGACTGCATTAAAGAGGCCTTCATGCTCGTCGACCTTTAAGGTGTCCAGCTATTCGTCATGGAAATCGAGCACATCGTGTTTTGTGGTGCCTACAACATCAAAATTGGACAGTGGATCAATAGGGACAGGTTCTCTTTACAGATGAATCACGCTTCGATTTGCACCGAGACTCGAGGAGAGTGCTCATACGGAGGCCGCCAGGTGACGCAGATAGGCTTAGGAACGTACAGGAGGTCCACAAATTTCAAGGAGCTTTTATCATGGTCTAGGGAGGAATAATGACCAATAGAAAGACGGACCTCGTTCTTGTAAGAGGAACACAGCGAGCAAATGTTTATATTCTAAACATTTTGCAACTTTTGGTGCTTCCGATCGCTGAAGAATAGGGACCTAAATTCCTCTACATGCATAATAATACCAGAGCATATGTTGCCGGAGTGGTGTGTCAATGGTTTCAATATTCAAGTGATACAGTAGCCTGCGAATCCCCTGATCTAAACCCCATAGAGCACCTTTGGAATAACCTTCAAAGAAACGTTCCGGAGGATCTAGACAACAAACAGTGCCTTGAAGAATAATTTCGAGGGAAAAATTGTTCCGGGGCCGGGTATCGAACCCGGGACCTTTGGTTAAACGTACCAACACTGAGCTACCCGGGAACTCTACCCGACACCGATCCAATTCTTCTCTCTATATCCACAGACCTCAAAGTGGGCTGACAACCGTCAAGCAACCAACATTTGAGTGCACACTAACTCTGTGTGACTTTAAATTGTGGTTTTCTGTTACGTACAGTGATGTGTATTATGCAAATTAAGCTTTCAGGAATAACTCCCTGTAAAGTTAATTTGAAAGGTCCCGGGTTCGATACCCGGCCCCGGAACAATTCTTCCCTCGAAATTATTCAAATTAACATTACAGGGAGTTATTCCTGAAAGCTTAATTTGCATAATACACGTCACTGTACGTAACAGAAAACCACAATTTAAAGTCACACAGAGTTGGTGTGCATTCAAATGTTGGTTGCTTGACGGTTGTCAGCCCACTTTGAGGTCTGTGGATATAGAGGGAAGAATTGGATCGGTGTCGAGTAGAGTTCCCGGGTAGCTCAGTGGGAGAGCGTTGGTACGTTTAACCAAAGGTCTCGGGTTCGATACCCGGCCCCGGGACAATTTTTCCCTCGAAATTATTCAAATTAACTTTACAGATCACTGGGAGAACATTTCTCAAGATGAGATTTTCCATCTTATTGCGTCAATGCCAATCGCCTTAAACATTTCATCATGGTTTAAATGACGACGTTCTTCCATCATTAAAACTATTCTTTACTGTTCATTACGATTTTACACGGTTTTTAGTTACGTATGTCCCCTGTTAAAACACACTAATTTAATTCTTTCCAATGTAACAATACAAAATAACAATGTTGGTTACTATGGTAACCAGGTAAAATGACAAATGACTAGTACTTAAATATTCACTTCCGTTAAGTTTTGTAACTTGGTAAATTTTCTTGATATTTCAAATTTTTAAGTTGTTCCTTAGACAATTTTGATGTGTGTACAATAGTTCGAAGGATGAATACATATACACTGTAATGTTATGTGGAAAACATTAAACTTCAATGTTTTGTTCTAGTTTAATTATAAAAGAAAACAACATTTTGATTACAGCAACTTTTAACTGTTTTTCGACTACAATTTCTTTTGACTTCTTTATTGCTTAAATAGGGATTTAGTGACTTTTTCACCACCACGTAGCTACAAAAAGAAATGCATCTTATGAGACGTTTTTGTTTACATTCTCCTCTCACAAGTCTTACGGAGTGGATGATTGGAGGTACACTCACCCTCACTGCGGAGTAAAGACCTCAAGAAGCTACTATTTGCAGCGTTGCAACACGTTACATTTCCTATTCTCAAAACTATTGGACGTAACAAAAAACTTATTTGACAAAACTTGCTCGCATTGACTTGATCTATTACATCTGTGAATTAATATAATAGGTTCCCTTTCACCCTGTATATGATTATGTTTGAGACCTCTAACATTATAATTTAACAATTGGTATTAGAGGAGAAAAATTCACTCCGGCGCCGGGGATCGAACCCGGGTCCTTGGTTCTACGTACCAATATCAATCGTTACCATAACAGATAAATTCTGTAAGACCCAAAAAGAAAATTAATCTTTACGTAGAATCTTCGCCCAACAGTACATACTGTGGAATCCCGGCCACCAAGTCACTCAGTTGAGTGCGCTCATTGTATAATGGCAGTTGACAGGGAAGAGGATGGTATTTTTTAAAACTTTTTTGCTATTTGGTGTAAAATATTAATTTTTTGTATGTAGAGAGCTCATAGCTGTAGCAACTCAACCAAAAATAATATTTTGAAAAAAAAAATTGGCGGCCCAGATTTGAAAAAAAAAATACCCAATGCAGGATTTTACTAAAACCGATATATCTAAACCATTTTTAAAGGTAGATTCATCCACTTTTTGGAATGTACTTGCAAAAGCATGCTCTACAAACTGTCTGTAACAGAATTTTGATATTAGTCCCTACGTTTGTAAAATAAACAATTAATAACACTTTTCTGACTGTCTTTCTTGCAAACAAACGGGCGTAGTTTTAAAATGAAATCAATAAACAAAATTCTATTACAGAGAAAAGCTTCCTAATAGTCTACAGAATGTGTTCTAAATTTCATGCGAGCACCTTTAATAGTTCAGTAGTTATATCCATTTTTGTCTGGCAATGTAGCAAAAAATGAAGTTACCGTAAACCGATAAAAGGGGGCGAGTGATTTAAAAATCCATAGCGCAGGAAGTTTACAAATGGCCTCTCAACATCCGATAAGGGCACAAATACACACGAAATGTTGTGCAATGCATTCCACATATATAAAAGAGTATTTTAAAGAAATTTTTTTTTTTTTTTTTGAAAATTCAATTTACCGGAAACAACAATAAAAGTGGGCGAGTGATTTAAAAATCCATAACGCAGGAAGTTTAAAAATGGCGTCTCAACATCTGATAAGGGCACAAATACCCACAAAATATTATGTTATGCATTCCACACATATTACAGAGTATTTTGAAGAATTTTTTTTTAATTTACTCATTTTTCACCAAAAAATACCATCCTCTCCCCTTTATAACATATCAACATATATGTCGAATATGGAGTAAGGCCACAAAGGAAAAAAATACTAGAGGAGGAGGATTCGATCCGGTGCTGTGGATTGAACTTCGGAGTAGCTCAGTGGTTAGAGCGCTTGTTAAGTATAACTAAGAACCCGGGTTCGATCCCCGGCGCCGGAGCGAATTTTTCTCCTCTAATATCAATCGTTACCATAACAGATAAATTCTGTAGGACCAAAAAAAATCTTTACGTAGATTCTTCGCATATAGGCCTACTGTGGAATCCCGGCCACCAAGTCACTCAGTTGAGTGCGCTCCTTGTACAATGGCAGCTGACTTAATACAACATTTCAACATATATGTTGAACATGGAGTAAGGCCACAAAGGAAAAAACACTAGAGGAGGAGGATTCGATCCGGTGCTATGGATTGAACTTCGGAATAGCTCAGTGGTTAGAGCGCTTGGTAAGTATAACGAAGAAACCGGGTTCGATCCCCAGGCGCCAGAGCAAATTTTTCGCCTCTAATATCAATCGTTACCGTAACATAAATTCTGTAGGACCAAAAATGATTAATCTTTACGTAGATTATAATTTAAGCTTGTTTTCTTCCAAAACAAAGCCAATTCATGTCTAAAAGTTTGTGTTACTTTGCATGACACTTGAAAAATCGCCAAGTCCGTAGACCGGTGGATAAAAAAATATATCCCAGTCTTTTCATAAAAATGGACTTAACGTATTTTGGGATTATAGTCTTCAATTGTGGACATATAAATCTCTACTTCAATCGGGACTCGAACAGGGTTCTGCTGAATTTATAGCCGCTAAAATCCCTTCCTGGAGGCCATAGAAGTATAATTTATGCCTTGAGATTACGTTTTCAAGTAGGCCACGTCTGGTAGAACAGTTCTCAGTGCTCTGTTAATAGCTGCGCCAAACTTTCTTTGTGAAGAAATTAATTGCCACTCTGAATAAAACGTCTCGCTCTTTGCTAATTTCCTGACTCTGCAATTACTTGGCGGACAACAGGTGAGGCGCCAGGTGGCGTGTCGCGACGCCTCCGACTTTATTACGCGCCTACTGCGGATTAATTAGTTATTTAACGACGCTCTATCGACTGCCATCTGTTCGTGTTAAGAATTTTATACTTTCTCACTATAAAAGACGAGAGAATTAAGAATTGTGACGTAGCAAAAATATGGATTTTGAGATATCAGATATCCTTACAACATATCTGATTTCGAAAAATTTAACTTGTGATTGCCTTTCTCTGTCGGTATAATCGGACCATCGGATCTGTGCCCGGTAAGGTATGCGAACTGAACTCTAATTCCTTCTCAGCCTCAGTAATTCATTTCTCTCCCTGCATTCCTATCTCTCTCTTTTCTATCTCTCTCCCTTCCTGTCCCCCACTACTCACAATTTTGACCTTCTTGCGGGACAGTTTACAATATTTGCACTTGCCGTCCAGTGTTGTCAACGCAACATGAATATTCTTGCACGGAGTGGCGAAAGAAATATTATTAAGTACGTAATAGCATTTTGCGATGAAGAGAAACAAACAGGTCAATATTTGTTTCCTATAAATCAGGCAACGAAAAGAGCAACTGATATCACAGTTGAGGCTTATTTTATTTCAATTGATTATGTATTAAAATTATTTACTTAACTAATACTAATAATACAATATTTTATGTAATTTATGTAGACAGGTCAGAACTCCTAATAAAGAAAATTAGGAGAGAGGGAGTCTGTGCAGGAGATGAAAAGCTAAAATCACCAGAGAAGAACTTTTAATTATTGTAGATGATATGAACAGATGTATTTTAAGAAGAAAGATACAAGAATTTTATGCCGTTCAGAAAGAAGTTTCAACAATTACTGAAATAAATTACTGAAAACTAATAATTTCCGAGGTTGGAGAGAAAAACTACGGAAAGTGATTCGAGACATGGGATTTAGGTTTAAAAATTGTGGAAATATAAGATGTATTTTGATTGAAAGAAATTATATTGTAGCATCGAGGACCAGTTATTTATGACACCGTTTGACGGAAGATTGGCGACATCCCTATTCTGCAAGGTTCGTGGCCTGCTGTTTAACGTGGTGGGAGGAAACCTGGTGGAATGGAGTGAGTACAGGCGTTAACTTTTCCAAGAACGACGACAGCGCTGAAGGGGCACAGATCCGATGGTCCGAGAATACCTTTACATACATCCGGGGAGGAAATGGGTGAAAATTGGATAACTTTTGGTCAAAAAGTCACTAAAAAAATGTGAGAGCATCTAAGCCCAGATTCACTAAGCTTCGTTAAAATAACGCTAACGGCATGTTAACTAACTTGTTGTCAAAAATTAAACATCCTGTTAGTGTAATAGTGTTTCACCAACCACTTGAGGTACTTTGGTTAGGTAACATGATGTTAACAGTAATGTGACAGGAAACAGAGAAGCAGCGATTGTATGAACGTTTACTGAATGTGCCTTCAGTTGATGTAGTCATTTGTTTAAGGGGAAAAATGTATTTTTTTACATTATGGAAGGGTTTGAAATGTAACGGGTTACATCAGCTGCTTGTCTATGCGGATGACGTGAATATGTTTGGAGAAAATCCACAACGATTAGGGAAAATACGGACGGGAATTTTACTTGAAGCAAGTAATGAGATAGGTTTGGAAGTAAATCCCGAAAAGACAAAGTATATGATTATGTCTCGTGACGAAAATATTGTACGAAATGGAAATATAAAAATTGGAAACTTATCCTTTGAAGAGGTTGAAAAATTTAAATACCTTGGAGCTAAGTGACAAATATAAATGATACTCGGGAGGAAAGTAAACACAAAGTCAATATGGGAAATGCGTATTATTATTCGGTTGAGAAGCTTTTACAGTCTGCTGTCAAAAAATCTGAAAGTTAGGATTTGTAAAAATAGTTATATAACCGGTTGTTCTTTATTGTCGTGAAACTTGGACTCTCACTTTGAGAGAGGAACATACGTTAAGGGTGTTTGAGAATAAGGTGCTTAGGATAATATTTGGGGCTAAGAGGGATGAAGTTACAGGAGAATGGGGAAAGTTACACGACACAGAACTGCACACATTGTATTCTTCATCTGACATAATTAGGAAAAATTAAATTCAGACGTTTGAGATGGGTAGGGTATGTAGCACGTATGGTTGAATCCAGAAATGCATATAGAGTGTTAGTTAGGAGGCCGGAGGGAAAAATAACTTTAGGAAGGCCGAGACGTAGATGGGAAGATAATATTGAAATGGATTTGAGGGAAGTGGGATATGATGGTAGAGAATGGATTAATCTTGCTCAGGACAGGGACCAATGGCAGGCTTATGTGAGGGCGGCAATGAACCTCCGGGTTCCTTACAAGCCAGTGAGTAAGTAAGTATTAGAGACTAACATAAATATAATGTATTATTGCGTATTTTATCTTGTAGTTTCATGCAGCCCTTTACAGATCTTAAAAATCTCATTTCTGTTGTCTCTATTTGAAATTAATTCTCTTTGTTGGTAGCCATGATTCAGTACCGTACGACAGGGAGGGAACAGCCATTATTTTAAGAAATCACATCCGTGTGTCTTTCGTTATTATTATTATTATTATTATTATCATTATTATTATTATTATTATTATTATCATTATTATTACTTACTTTTTTAGAGTTTTCCTGAATGTTCCACGCATTGATATCTACGCAACTTATTTTTAACATATTTATCACAGACGTGACTTCAATTTCATTGAGCAAATTTATATGTATAAAATTAATTATATTATATTTGCATTCTCTATCTTCGCAATTATTTTTATAAACCATTATAATATACAATTTTAATTAGGACTCACCACAGACAGCTATAGCATATGTTGGAAATGATGTCCTCCGTTTCAATGCATTTTGTCTGTAACAAATAATTGTTCGTGTTATGACATTGACCTATATATGACGCAGGAACATAATACAGGGTGGAAATGAAATAACCATGCAGATTTTCAGAGTGAATAGCTCATGTTGTATGTAACAAAAAAGTGTAATAGGCTACCATATTGGTGAAAAGTTCACAGTTTTCTCAGATAAAAATATGTTTTCCTCAAATGTTTAACACCCTCTTATTCGGTAAAACTATTACGAGTAGGAACCGCGATGTTTGTCCATACCGATAGAAGATCTAACAAAGAATAATTTATCCCTTTTGCTATCTTAATGGCGTGGAAGGGTTTCGTGTAAATTTAATTTAAAAACGACTAATTTCAAGCCACTGAACGATGCGAGCAGATTGCGACGTCGAGGCGAGAGGAAGAGGATGGCGTAGAGAAACAGAGATCATTGACCTCTTACATCTGTAATGCGTTAAGAAAAAAGTCTGTGTTGGCGGCGATGTTGCCAGGCTGCAGAAGCTTCAAACTTAATTTTCTAATTAACAGTGCATTTGATCACAAAATGTAATATAAGTTTTCTATTCCTTTAAATGTGTCCTATCGTTCCTTTAACCTGCGGGTTTATTTCACTTCCACCCTGCATCTTAAAAAAATAAATTATGGTTTATTTAACGACGTTCGCAACTGCAGAGGTTATATCAGCGTCGCCGGTGTGTCGGAATTTTGTCCCGCAGGAGTTCTTTTACATACCAGTAAATCTACTGACATGAGCCTGTCGCATTTAAACACTTAAATGCCATCGATCTGGGCCGGGATCGAACTCGCAACCTCGAGCATAGAAGGCCAGCGCTATACCAACTACGCTACTGAGGCCCACCCCTGTAATTTACTGCTACAAACAAAATACAGACATAGTTATGTTATATACTCCTCAATATGCTGTCCTCTATTAAAGTGAATATATATTTCATAAAAGTATACAGAAAATGTTTCAGGATGGAGATCTTCAATTCATCTCTCTTCAGTTATGTCCCAATCATACACATTCTTCGAGAAACGTTGAATTTCCTCTTCATCAGTTCAATTGGAATAATATTCAGGGGAAATTCCACAGATAGTAACAGTATATTTGTATTACTAAAAAAGTAATTAGAATAATAGTAGGTGAAAAATCTAGGGAATCGTGTAGGACTATTTAAAAAAAAAATACAAATAATGCCCATGGCTTGTCAGTATATCTTTTCATTAATAATCTTCCTCGTATGTAATCGTGAAAACTTTGTAACTAATTCAACAGTTCATAGCATAAATACACGTCAAAAAATGACTTTCATACTCCATCGGCAAGTCTATCGTGCTATCAAAAAGGAGTGCGTTATATGGCAGTAAAATTTTTAATAGCCTCCCTATCGATATAAAACATGAAAGTAATAGTATTAAGTTTTTTGACTTGTTCCATATTCTAGCTGTAAGCCTGTAAGCAACATAAGATTATTTAGGGCCAAATTAAAGAAGTACCTAATTTCTCACGCCTTGTATTCTGTAGGTGAATTCATGACATTCAATAACACTTCATGAAATTGATACTAAAACTTTGTGTTGTACTAGTAGACTATATTGTAATTCTCGTCTGTATATAGCCTATTTCATCTAGAATGTAACTATAAATTAAGACTTTATAATAGTACTAGCCGTACCCGTGCGCTCCGCTGCACCTGTTAGAAATAAATATAAAGTAATTACATAATTAAAATAGGACGTTTGATCCAGGCAACAACTTTTACAACAGCGCAAGATAATCTGCTTCGCTCATTACCCAATTTTTCTTGCATTTCATTTATTGCATATATATTTTATGTATTTTAACACGATTCAATTGAGCATAGTTAAAATTTGAATTATAAAATAATGGATTGCTGAACTAACGTACTATTACTGCATACTAAATCAATACATTTTCGTTGTTCGTTAATTCTCTGAGATTAAAATGTGTACATAAATATTGTTTCAAGAAATACAGAAAACGAATGTACAAAATAGCCTATCAAATTTTCTGTGCATAAGAAGCTATTTTAATCTTATCTGTCCTCGATTTACTCAGACGTTACTGTAATAACATTATAGCATTATGTCCATCTAGAGAAACCACACTTTCCAATGGTGAAATAATAATTAATTATACAAATCGGTTAATTTAGCTTCTGATATTACTTCATACAAACACAGAAACATTCTCTGTAGGCTATGTTTAATAGCTATCGATTGATGATGCCCAAGGCCCCTGTTTCGATTGTTGTTGTCCAAGGCCCCTTATAGACGAAGTCATTTGTTCTTAATTCATTGCACCGTCTTAGATGGCGTTATTTTAATTTTAAAACTCATTTATCTCATTAAATATCAGTCCTATCAAACTTTTGTAACGAATAAAACGTATCAGAAATCATGTTTAAAGAAACTTTTGTTATGTAACATTTTTCGCAAAAATCGATAATCAGCGAGATATTTCGATTTATTTAATTCAGGCCCCCTTATAACCCCCCTTTTAAATAAAGTATTTTGAATGCCATATAGCCTAAAATCTAAGTTACAACGAACTTAATTTATATTCCAATTTTCATATAAATCGGTTCAGCCATTATCGCGTGAAAGGGTGACAAACATACAGACAGACATACAAACAAAAATTTCAAAAAAACGATTTTTGGTTTCAGGGTGGTTAATTATATACGTTAGGACCAATTATTTTTGGAAAATCGAAAATTACCAGAAAAATTTCGGCTACAGATTTATTATTAGTATAGATTAAGTTTTTTGACTTGTTTTGTATTCTAGCTGTAAGCAATGTATGAATACCATGGAATGTTAATAAATACAATACAATACAATCCCTGAAGTTTTCTCAAATCGGCCATTTTCTTTACATTTATTGGAAGACTGTGCAAGTATGCTTTTTTCTTCTGGCATCACAATGGCTGTCAGTATTTTCACACTTATACAAATGATTATTTCTATTACCTTCTTCTTTTTAACGGATTTATTTATCTCACTGTCACATGATGAAAACATGTTGGCATAGTACAGTATAAACAATCAGAACGAATTCTGCAACGAACTAAATACAACTCGCTTTACTTATATGAGTGACTTGCGTGTTATCGGCAGCTGCCTACAGGTAACACACAGCACAGCGGTGAAGCATGGTTACGTCGAGAAACCCCGTAAGTACGTGACTTAAGGAGTTTCAAAACCAGAGCAAATATATACTTTGTAATAGGTCTGATGGTGGGAGCACGAGGTACCTACCCTCCTTCTTTGCCAACAAATGTAAAAACCTGGGGCTAACACACAGCATTGTGAAGGAAATAGCCATTAGTGCCCTCAAAGGATCGGTTCAGATATTGAGAAATCATTTGTATGGGAGTGATAATGGAAATTTCAAGTTATCTTAACCGATGGCTGTTGATTGGTTTAGATATCAATGCCAATAAATCCGTACTATTATTTTTCTCATTCAAATCATTCTAACATATCTGATGATACTACTATCCCTTGCTTAACTGTAAATGAGCACAAACGCTACTTAGGTGTAAATTTTTCTGACGTTTTGTATATTCGATTCCCTAACCGTTTCAAATGTAAATCATTTTACCTTTTAGATGTGTTTCCAAATTATATGTAATAAGCTTTGTCAAATCTGGCAACCTTTTCATAAGGGAAGCTTAATTTATTATTATTTATACACCAGACTTGCGATTTTTGAACATGAAATGATGCGTCTAGGTTGCAACTTTCATTTTTTCACATAAAACGAAAATGGTAAAAGTAGTGACTTATGGGATTTAAAAATAACCGATTCAATTAAGATATTGAGGTAAAATGTTTACGAAAATACTCCTCAATGAAACCGTACATTTTTAACGCGAAAATAAAATATATACATATATATATATATATATATATATATATATATAATTTGTCAAAATTCGACTATTTTCAGTAGAACATCGCCTTAAGTTTTGTTATGTTAACGTAATATATGTCAAACAATCTGAAAGTTAGAATTTATAAAACAGTTATATTACCGGTTGTTCTTTATGGTTGTGAAACTTGGACTCTCACTTTGAGTAACATACGTTAAGGGTGTTTGAGAATTAAGGTGCTTAGGAAAATATTTCGGGCTAAGAGGGATGAAGTTACAGGAGAATGGAGAAAGTTACACAACGCAGAACTGCACGCATTGTATTCTTCACCTGACATAATTAGGAACATTAAATTCAGACGTTTGAGATGGGCAGGGCATGTAGCACGTATGTGCGAATCCAAAAATGCATATAGAGTTTTAATTGGGAGGCCGAGACGTAGATGGGAGGATAATATTAAAATGGTTTTGAGGGAGATGGGATATGATGATAGAGACTGGATTAATCTTGCACAGGATAGGGATCGATGGCGGGCTTATGTGAGGGCGGCAATGAACCTTCGGGTTCCCTAAAAGCCATTTGTAAGTATTTTGCAATTAATTTTTAATTTTCAGAGAAGTCTATATTGTATCTTAAAAGTATTTATTTCAGTCACTGACTTCACAGCATATGTTTAAGGTCCTACACCTTTACATTACATACTTAAAAGACGTATGAACGTTTTCGTTGGTCTACGCCAACATCATCAGATACGAAGTACATTTCAGCAATATCAGTGCTCTCTACATAATATCTACAAATACAAAACATATTTAGTGGCATGCAAAATGAGACATATTAAAAACCAACATTGCTGTGATACACATTGACATTCTATATGACTGCCTTGATTGTCACTTATTTTAAAAATACACGTATAGGTTACAAAAATATTGATTTACATATATATATATATATATATATATATATATATATATATATATATAAATGCAAGTCTTCACATATGAGATAATAAAAAATGACATGATTTAAAAGTGATAAAAATAATAAAATATAAAACTAAGATAAAAAGTATTATGAATGTGAAGAGTTGCGAAAATTACAGTAATTACATTTGTTATATTCTTATTTCTGTTTCACAATAATATATATATTTCTACCATTCAGAAACGTATGTATCATGGTTTGTGTCACGTAATTATTTGAATATTTTTCAAGTTTATATGGTTTTATTATAAATGCCAATGTATTATACGTTGGGTTGTTTGATGTTGATTAATGATGTATATTTGATTTTGTCGGTAATGCTGTTCCTCCAATCTGGAAGTAATTGAATTCAATAAGTTGATGACCCAATTTTAACGGATTTACATACGTTGGCGTAGACCAACGAATACGTTCATACGTCTTTTAAATATGTAATGTAAATGTGTAGCACCTTAAACATATGCTGTGAAGTCAGTGACTGAAATAAATACTTTTAAGATACATTTGTAAGTAAGTAGTGACTTATGGGGTTTTAAAAATAACTGATTCAATTAAGATATTGAAGTAAAATTTTCACGAAAACATTCCTCATGAAACCGTACATTTTTAGCGCGGAAATAAAAAAAATGATAAAATTTGTCAAAATTCGACTATTTTGAGTAGCACATCATATCGCCTTAAGTCTTGTTATGTCATGTTAACTTAATATAATATGTCAACCTCAAATGTTTTCTGGGATATCAAGAGTTTATGAAGTTGCAAACATAGGCTCAATAAATTGATTTGTCGCGGATATGAGTCGAGGGATGCAGGATGTTGAAGAATGCACAATTAGTGGGATATTGACCAGCATTCCCGACCTCTGTTCTCAAATTAACGATAAGGACCGTACGCTCGGGCATGCCTTCATTAAGCAAGTCCATCTTAATTAAACTTTTTCTTCCATTGTCCTTATCGGAGGCAGCGACTCCAAGCGGTTCCTGCAGACGTTAACGCAAGTATAAATACATGCTGCAATTAAAAACGGATCGCCTGCGAACGTGAACAAGCACCGATAACTGCTTTCATTTCAACAAACAATTTGCTGCATACACATCAGCCCGTTGCCATGGAGACGAAGAGCTAGTCGGGCGCCGGTCGGATGAGAGCATCTCGATGCCAGTCCGGTCGTTGCTAGGCGACGGCAAAGAATTCTGCGCAGTTATACATGATTGTTAATCGAATTAACACTTGAGTGTTTGGCAGGAGGGGGTATTCAGGGCGATCCTCCACTATACAGGATGTTCTTTTTAAAGCTGTTCCGTACTGTTCTAAAGGGAACTACAGTAGCGTGCAAATAAATCCGAACAACGTAATTACTTATGCAAAAACACTCAAACGGGATAAAAAAGAGGATCTAAGACATACCTCAGTAATCTATGTGGCCTCTCTTGTTCCTAATAACAGCTCTGAGACGATTTGGCATGGATTCCACTAATTTTCCACGAATATTCTTCATTTCTTCATCGCGAAACCATACACCAATGAGGGCAGAAATCATTTTCTCCTTTGTAGAACAATCTATTTTTTGCATTCTTCTTTTGCAAATTGACCACAAGTTCTCAATGGGGTTGATGTCGGGTGAGTTGCCTGGCCAGGGAGTACCTGAATATTCTTCTTGTTGAAGAATTCTGTAGTTTTTCGAGACGTATGACATGGTGCTAGGTCTTGTTGGAACACACCTCTGCCATCCGGAAATGATTTTTGCAGCTGGGGTACGATTCTGGTTTCCAATAAATGAATATATTTGTCAGAATTCATCATTCCCTTGATAGGTATTAATGCTCCAGGACCTTCATGTGTAAAACAACCCCAAAACATTACTTTAGGGGGGTATTTGGGTGCTTCCTGGAGATAAGCTGCTGTTACTTTTTCGGATCCTTTCCGTACGAAAGAAACACGGTGGCCGTGGACCTCGAAATGAGACTCATCGGAAAAAAGTACATTCTTCCAGTCATTCACTGTCCAGTGTTGATGTAATTTTGCCCACATTAAGCGTCTTTGTACATAACAGGGATTAGCAGTTGCTTCTTAATAGGCTTACGAGCCCTTCGTCCAGCTTCCAAAAGCCTACGCCGCACTGTTGTGACGTGAATATTCGCCCCAGTGGTAGCCATTAACTCGCGGGTTAAGTCGACAGCAGTTAGTCTAGAATTTAATTTACTTTTCCTGACAATTAAACGATCATCTGCAGGTGAAGTCTTCCTTTTCCGGCCACAGTTTCCTTTTTTCTGGTGTGTGATGGATCCAGTCTCCCTGTATCCTTTTATGATCGAATTAACAGTAGCCAAACCGATGTGACATTCTGCAGCAATTTGCCTCTGTGTCATACAAGAATGCTCTGCTGATGTTATAATTTTAGACCGTTTTCGTGGAGTTGTATCCATTTGTGAAGACGACAGAATGTACATAGGATTGCAGTATAAAGTCTTCAACACAACTGAAATGCTTATAAGTACAAAACGATAGGCAAAATGTCACATATTATAAAAAAAATAATAACGACAAACCTTCAACAATGGAATTACACGTACTACAGATGTCAATTAAAGCGGTATGAGCAGCTGTGAGGCCAACAATGACAGAAAATGTAAAAATATGTCGTGTTCGGATTAACTTACACGCTACTGTATGTGTGATTTTGGGTTCAAAAACCAGTTACTTTATTTTTTTGTGTTTAAAAAAGTACAAAACTTGCGCCTTGAAATAATATACTGTATATTGTGGGATGGGGGCTCGTTGTGGGATCGTTTATTACATCTCTGCAGAAAAGCCATTTAAATGATCTTTTAAATATGGCGACGCATGTGATTCATACATCATTTTCAATTCAGTTTTCCGTAAGTTTACTCTAGGAAAGCTGGATCTTGAAAACTAGTGAAGAAATATGTCTGGTTCCTTTTATAGCTGAATATTTAGATTTTCTTTATTCGATGGTAAAAATAATTACAATTATACAAAAAGAAATATAAATATAAAATTACCTAACATTGCGATGATTAGGTTTGTGTGTGTCACAGACCGAAAGTTTACACATTATGAATCATTAAAATAGGCAGGCAAAGGGATTGTGTACAAACTCGGACTACCATTGTGTAAGAGGAACTACCCCTTTATACGAGATAGTTTTAGACAAAAAATAGTAACTTCACTCCTATCTAACAGATTTTTATGAGAAATTGTACGGAAATTACAGGTAGAATATATTTTTTGTGTACAAACTATATTTACAGTTACAAAACTATATTTACAGTTGCATTTACGCAAGATTAAATTCTCTCCTACATAACAGATTTTAAGAAACTTGAGTAGTTGTACGAAGTTGCATAAATATATATTATATAGGAGAGAAGTTGTTAATTTTGTCTAAATGCACCACTATAAAGGGGCATTTCCTCTTATAAAACATAATCAGACTTTGTAGACAAAAAAAAATATATATATATATATATATATATATATATATATATTTCACCTGCAACTTCCGTATACAATTTAATAAAAATCTGTTTGATAGGAGAGAATTTATTAATTTTGTTTAAATGCATCCCTAAAAGGAGTAATTTCACTTATGGAACCGTAATAGTAATATACGTTACAAGAGCGGTATGTTGACGTTTTCATGTTCGAGGAAAAGATTGAAAAAGCGAAACGTAGTTGAGCTTTTTTAATTTCCGAGAATATGAAAACAAACATACCGCTCGAGTATCGTACATTATTTTGTGCGAAGATCGTTTATTACATACCTGAAAGACGAATTTCTAATTAGTTGCAATGAAATCTCCATGTTGGTTTATGTTTAACGACGGCAACTTCGGAAAACCAAAACATCTTTCTTCAACATTGTTGCTATAAAATGCTTTCTGTGCTTACTATACTCCAGCAGGCCGTGATATACGTCTGTCTTTTTTTCCCCCAGTCTATAAATGCGAACTTAAAACAAACGGCAAGTTTATGTAATGATTTATTTTTCATTTTAATATTTTAACAATATTATTTATATAACATATTGCAGTAATAACATCGGCATCTGGAATCTTGTTGATTTTTTCACGGCTTCCTTAATGTTACTTGTATCAGGAATGCAATAAGTTTCGTGGAGTAGTAGACTTTACTTAATTTTTGCAAATATTTAAAAACAATAATTAACATTGCAATTTAGGTGAAATTGCAGTGGTAAGTTTCCAATTTATAATTATTACTATGTTAAACGTCTCTAAAAATAATATGTTAAAAGCCTAAAGCAGTAAAATGAATGTCGCGCTTAAGCGGTAAGAAGAGGGAAATTGTTGTGTGTTACGTTGGGAATACTGAATGTGGTATTTCACACTTACCGCGTATTGGTTCTGTGCGGAAAACAAGCAAATACGTACGATTTCGCATAAATATAGTTTGTGCACAAAAAATATATTCTACCTGTAATTTCCGTACAATGTATCATAAAAATATTTTAGATAGGAGAGAAGTTATTAATTCAGTCCAAATGCACCCGCTATAAAGGGATAGTTTCTCTTGTGCAAACATAATAGAGTTTGTACACAAAACATGTGTGCCATCTGTAAGTCATGTACAAACTTTCATAACAATGCGTTAAACTGCAAAGATGTTATTAATTTTTTCCAGCTAATGATTTGCGTTCTGATTCACTGTGCATTTGTTAAGGTTAGGTAAAAATGTGTCAAATATATTTTTAAACTGATATTTCATATCATCTGAGTAATATTGTAGGCCTAATACACTTTCACAGTGATTAAAAACTTCCTTAGTCAATGATTCTTTTCTGCTGTTAAGCCAAACATGGAACAGTTACCGTACGCCCCACCACAGAAAGAAAAATTAATTACCGTTTTTTTGTTATTTTACGACGCTGCATCAACATCTAGGTTATTTAGCGTCTGAATGATACGAAGGTGATAATGCCGGTGAAATGAGTCCGGGGTCCAGCACCGAAAGTTACCCAGCATTTGCTCGTATTGGGTTGAGGGAAAACCCCGGAAAAAACCTCAACCAGGTAACTTGCCCCGACCGGGATTCGAACCCGGGCCACCTGGTTTCGCAGCCAGACGCTCTGACCGTTACTCCACAGGTGTGGACAAAATCACTGTTAAATGAGCAAGAACGCGCAAACTTTAAAACAAGGATTCAACACTCTAAATGATGCTGTATTTAATGGTAAAAGAATTGTTGTAACCGAACGTCACCGGCTATTTATTTATTTATTTATCTATCTATTTATGTCCATAACAGGGCAAAGCCCCAATTACAATAGACAGTACAGATAAAAAAACATAATGCATACAACACGAAAAAAGAGGTAAAACAGATACAAGTGTAATTACAAATTAAAACAAAAATAGATACCACCTAAATAAAAAGGACAGATACAGATATAAATGAAAAACACCAAATAAAAAACAAATAAAAAAGAGCCAAGTACAGTAGAACTCCTATTATCCGTGGTAATGAAGGGGGTGGGCTGAACGATTAATCGAAAAAATCGGATAATGCGTACCATAAAAGATTTTCGTAAATTTAGTGAATAATATTTACACTTTCGTAATTCCTTTCGTGGTTTTGACTGTGTTGCGTTTAATATGCTGGATACTGAATCATAAGTTCACTAATTTAAGTCTGGTTGTGAACGACGGGTTTTTAAGGGCAAGGAAACTCCTTGTGATGGCTGTCTGTGGAAATATATCAATAATGGAGGTCTCGTGTTGTAGATTTACATACTTTCTACGCTCCGATCTCGTATTCTGATGCGAGATGAGCTACGGTTTATCTTTCCCCAAACCACTCAATTATTTACACTTTTTTTTTCGATTCTTAGCACAATGAGTGTTAGTTTGACACCCGAAGAAAATATTTCCTACAGAAGTTATACAGTACGACAATTCGAACAATAGACCATACTGTGTAAGGGAAAGGGTTTGTAATAACCCTCTCTAGAAAAAAAAATAACGTGCTAATACAATGTGCAATACTTCATATACTTCTGCAGCAAAAAAGCGAGAGAAAGGCAGACGGTTAATCCAGCAATCGGTTAATAGGGTGACGGATAATCGGAGTTCTACTGTACAGACATCACAGCCAAAAATGCAAAATGTAGGCGTAGCTATAATTGGAAAATTGCAGAGCAAATACAACACCATGTTAATAAATTCAATATACAGCACTACACAGCAGGCCCAATAGGCTCAATTCATTTATTCAAAAAACCCACCAACACAGAACATGTGTTTCAAGTAATGCTTTACATAACTTTTTCTTGTACATATTGTATGTTAACGAAAAATCTAAATCCTGCTTATTTCATAGATGATTGTAAGTTCGACGCATTAATAAAGGTGGAGACATTTTATGAGATAGTGTTTTTGTTATCTGTAAATAAAAGAGAGATCGCTTTTTCAAATTTGATTTACCAATATTGAAACTAATTAGCTGTAGAAGATCAGGGTTGTCTATTAAGCCATTTATGGTTTTGAACAAATACATTTGTTATACTCTTATCCTGCGACTGCTGAGAGATGGTACATTAAATTCAACCAGCATGGATTCATAAGATTGGAATATGTTGTAACATGAATGTTTTTTCATTTATAGCAGTTTTAGGATTTCATTCTGTACTCTCTCTAGAATGACCGAGTGCGAGCGATAGTGAGGGTTCCAAACTGTAGATGCGTACTCTATACTAAAACTCACATTATATTTGGAGAACTTTAAATACATAGAGTAAGGGAGGGTATTGTCGGATACCATTTTGATGTTTCAAAATAAAAGTAATTGAAAAAAGTTAGAACTGGAATTATTTAGTATTATAATAACCTCTTGGGGTTCCTGCAGATTGTACATAAGTATTAGGTAATTTACATAATATGTATTTGCTGTATAACTTGCAAAGACAAAACAGAAATAATATCATCACTGACAGAATGGGAAGCTAATGTCGGATACATTAGACATTATTATGTAGGAGGTATGATAATGCATTTAAAATAATATATTGCATATCAGAAACTATTACAATAGTGTTCTGTTTAGCCAACTGATATGCAAGCCTTTTAACATCATTTCTGGTTCATCCAAAATATTTTCTCTCCATCATTAACACATCATCAACTAGCTTCTCTTCAAGTGAAGCTGGGAGTATTGGTTTTCGTCCAAGTTTCGATTTAACGGCTTTGGTGGGCTCAGAATTGGACCGTACATAATCAAATAATGTTGATCGAGGTACATTGAATCTTTTGGAAGCAGCAAGATAGCCCATTCTTTTCTCCCGTACTGCGACAATGGCATTTACCATATCTTCAGACTTCATTTTTTTAGACTGAATCTCTTTTTTCTTTTACTTGAGGCATCTAAAAATATCACAAGAAGAAACAATTCGTTACTTCGTAATATTCGATTAATTAGAAAATTAATTACTTACATTAATTAAAAATACCCATGAGTAAAAATGTAGTGGTTTGTTATAGAAAACATATAAATGGGTTTAAGGCAGCTTTTATGTAGCGAGCAGCATTGAAAGACAGCCGCTAATGTCGGATACTATCCGACATTGCCCTCAGCTAGTATCCGACATTGGCCGACTCTTCACAAACAGTAAAACAAGCCAGCTGCATGAAACATTTTGTCGATAGCATTTCTGCAATTAGAGAATTAAGAAGCCTTATCTATGGTATATCAAACAGTGCATACAATGTTGTGTAAATATAAGAATAACTTGCAACGAATAAATCACATTACTTACCCTCAAAAAGTTTTTTTTTTTTTTTTTTTTTTTTTTTTTTTTTTTTTGCAGAAACGTTGAAAACACGCTATTCACACACAGTGAGGCACTCAACAGTAATGGCTATTCATGCAGATGTTCGTCTACTTGTAGAGAACGTAATGCATTATTTTCACAACAGATTGCACCATTCGATGGAAAAGAAATATGTTATCCGAGATTATCCGACATTACCACATCTATCCGACAATCCCCTCCCTTACTCTAAGTTTTTCAATTGTAATATTTAAACCCTATTGTAAGAAGGAAAATACTTTATAAACTTGTAATTGAAGTTAAATTTGTAAGAACGTATCTATTATGAACAAATTCCATGTTTTACAACACAATAAATCACTAACAATTCGCTCTTTTTCACCCATATAGTAAGCCTCTCTGTCTACGACTGAACCGGAGCTAGAAGTGTCAGGAAGAACTCAAAGTTTGCCTCTGAGAAATCAGTAAACGCTATTACTCACAGAATTCTTCAAATGTTAAAGAACACGAATTCATATGCATAACTAAACAAGTCGAAATTTGATTTTTGTCCACCTAGATCCGGAAAATTTCACAATGTGGCTCGCTGGGAAACCGAACTAGGGTCGAATCTTTCTTAATATCCACAGTGAAGTCGTCGGTGAGAATCATAGACATTTCCAGTTCTGACTTTAGCCCCGGGGAAGATCTTCTTGAAAGTCGTCTTGTATTCCAGGGGCATTCTATAGAGAAAGAGCCGAATGTCGTCCAAGCGAGTGTTGGGATGAATGTAAAAGCAGGCTAAGAAAAATTTTATCTGCTCTTGCAGAATTATTTCAGCGACACACGTCTCCCACGCGAGCTGGTTTGGCGCTGGTGGACTTGATTGCCCTTAACACTGACTTACTGTGTAATATTCTTAAGTGAAGAGAAAGATAATATTTGAAATTGTTTCCTAATTCATTTTTTTATGTAGAGAAACATCATCACGTGAATATGTTAGGAGAAAACCCACAAACGATTAGGAAAACGCGGGAATTTTACTGGAAGCAAGTAAAGAGATAGGTTTGGAAGGTAATCCCGAAAAGACAAAGTATATGATTATGTCTCGTGACCAGAATATTGTACGAAATGGAAATATAAAAATTGGGAATTTATCTTTTGAGGAGGTGCAGAAGTTCAAATATCTTGGAGCAACAGTAACAAATATAAATGACACTCGGGAGGAAATTAAACGCAGAATAAATATGGGAAATGCGTCTTATTATGCGGTTGAGAAACTTTTATCATCCAGTCTGCTGTCGAAAAATCTGAAAGTTAGAATTTATAAAACAGTTATATTACCGGTTGTTCTTTATGGTTGTGAAACTTGGACTCTCACTTTGAGAGAAGAACAGAGATTAAGGGTGTTTGAGAATAAGGTGCTTAGGAAAATATTTGGGGCTAAGAGGGATGAAATTACAGGAGAATGGAGAAAGTTACACAACGCAGAACTGCACGCATTGTATTCTTCACCTGACATAATTAGGAACATTAAATCTAGACGTTTGAGATGGGCAGGGCATGTAGCACGTATGGGCGAATCCAGAAATGCATATAGAGTGTTAGTTGGGAGGCCGGAGGGAAAAAGACCTTTAGGGAGGCCGAGACGTAGATGGGAAGGTAATATTAAAATGGATTTGAGGGAGGTGGAATATGATGATAGAGAATGGATTAATCTTGCTCAGGACAGGGACCAATGGAGGGCTTATGTGAGGGCGGCAATGAACCTCCGGGTTCCGTAAAAGCCAGTAAGTAAGGAAGTAAGTAAGTAAGTAAGTAAGAGAAACATCATTTCTGCAAAATTGTAAATTCGAGATTAGCTTTGAAATAAAATTTTGGGGTACACATTAAAAAAAAAAAAAGATACAGTAGGTCACTAAACTAGATATATCTAAGGAATTATTAAAGATAAATTCAAAATTTCTATGATACTATATTGCTAAGAACACTTTCTTTATAATGTCTGGCGTATAATTTTGATACTAGCTTTCGAAATATTAAGATAAAGTTTAGTGTAATTTAAAAACCATGTGCACAAGAGCTTTAAAAATGACGTCACAGCAGCGGATAAGACATAAATTCCAATTTTTTTATTTTATTTTAGTAGGCTATTTTAAGACGCTTTATCAACATCTTACATTATTTAGCGTCTGAATGAGATGAAGGTGATATTGCCGGTGAAATGAGTCCGTGGTCCAGCACCGAAAGTTACCCAGCATTTGCTCGTATTGGGTTAATTAAAATCCTGGAAGAAACCTCGACCAGGTAACTTGCCCCGACCGGGAACCGAACCCGGGCCACCTGGTTTCGCGGCTAGACGCGCTAACCGTTATTCCACAAGTGTAGACTAAATTTCAATTAAATAATATGTAGGCTTAATGTATTTTACACGCATCTGTGAGTATTTTTTTTGCAAACATACTCTTTTTTCAACATATTTAACCATACTGTTCCCTTAACACTCTTTCTTGTAATCAACTGTAGGTAGGAACCTTCTTCCTGTTCGAAAATTTTCACTTGCTTCAAGAAATGTAATGAAACTAGATCTTGAGCACAACTATTTCAAAATAATTTTCGATCAGAGTTGTCAAAATTTTATAAATCGGTATTATTCTAGTAAAATTTATCAGACATACTGAATCGAATAGTTGCTCTTAGTTAAGATCATTTTAGTTTCTTTTCTGTGAGTTAAGACTATTTAGTTTATTTACTGTAAGTTGAAGAAAGTTTCTTTGTTAGGAGTTAAAAATATTTATGTTTGCTATGACTTCAAAACTTAGTATCTTACTAGGAGTTTAAAACATTTGCCATTTTTGCTATGGTAAACAGTTTGTTTATTGTAGAGCCTAATTTGTTTACGTTTACTTTTTTACACGTTTTCTACCTATGGAATCAAAATTTTCTCTTGCTTAAAAATATAATTTCTTTTTGAAGCTAAATTTTAATGTCATAAGTTTCATGTGAATTAATAAATATTTCATTTTGAATCTTGCGTACACTACTTTTAACACTTGACTATAAATACTTGATTAAATGGCGAACTTACTCGTGTTAATTATGTAAGCATGTGCGGCTTACAGCTGTTTCGGTGCTACTTGACACCATCCTCAGAGCCTTTTGTGTCTCGGCGTCATCTCAACATCGCTGCCTGTTGTGTGGGTGCGTTCGTGTGATGAAGAGTTGAGTCAAATAGTGTGTGTGTTCTGAAATTGATCTGTGTGTTGAGAATTTGATTTCCATGTCTGTATTTATGTTATTGTATGCTAACCACACATACAGTAACATAAATACAGACATGGAAATCCTACACATACAACCCAAAAACAAAAATTCAACACACTAGAACAATATGAAATATACAGACACACTACACACACCCTAATCAAATTCTCAACACACAGATCAATTTCAGAAAACACACAATATTTGACTCATCTCTTCATCACACGAACGCACCCACACAACAGGCAGCATGTTGAGATGACGCCTAGACACAGAAGGCTCTGAGGATGGTGTCAAGTAGCACCGAGACAGCTGTAAGCCGCACATGCTTACATAATTAACACGAGTAAGTTCGCCATTCAATCAAGTATTTATTAATAAATATTTGCTCTGAGTTACATAGGCCAAATAGAAATGATCGGGACGAAATTGAAATACAAACTGCTGAGCCATTTATACCCGAACCCACACTTTCTGAAGTCGAAATTGCGATAGAAAATGTGAAAAATTATAAGTCTCCAGGTATCGATCAAATTCCAGCAGAATTAATACAAGAGGGTGGAAGCGCATTATCTAACGAAATTTATAAGCTTGTACTTGCTATTTGGAAAAGGAAATTGTACCGGAACAATGGAAGGAGTCCATTATCGTACCTATCTTTAAGAAGGGGGACAAGACTATCTGTAGTAACTTTCGAGGAATATCACTTTTGTTGACATCGTACAAAATTTTGTCCAATAATCTTTTGAGAAGATTAACTCCATATGTAGATGAAATTATTGGGGATCATCAGTGTGGTTTTAGGCATAATAGATCAACTATTGACCAGATATTTTGTATTCGACAGATAATGGAGAAAAAATGGGAGTATAAGGGTACAGTGCATCAGTTATTCATAGATTTCAAAAAGGCGCATGACTCGGTTAAGAGAGAAGTTTTATATGATATTCTTATTGAATTTGGTATTCCCAAGAAACTAGTTCGATTAATTAAAATGTGTCTCAGTGAAACGTACAGCAGAGTTCGTATAGGTCAGTTTCTCTCAGATGCGTTTCCAATTCACTGTGGGCTAAAGCAAGGAGATGCACTATCACCTTTACTTTTTAACTTTGCTCTAGAGTAACTTATGCCATTAGGAAAGTCCAGGATAACAGAGAGGGTTTGGAATTGAACGGGTTACATCAGCTGCTTGTCTATGCGGATGACGTGAATATGATAGGAGAAAATCCACAAACGATTAGGGAAAACACGGGAATGTTACATGAGGCAAGTAAAGAGATAGGTTTGGAAGTAAATCCCGAAAAGAAAAAGTATATGATTATGTCTCGTGACGAGAATATTATACGAAATGGAAATATAAAAATTGGAAATTTATCTTTTGAAGAGGTGGAGAAGTTCAAATATCTGGGAGCAATAGTAACAAATATAAATGATACTCGGGAGGAAATTAAACACAGAATAAATATGGGAAATACCTGTTATTATTCGGTTGAGAAACTTTTACCATCCAGTCTGCTGTCGAAAAATCTGAAAGTTAGAATTTATAAAACAGTTATATTACCTGTTCTTCTGTATGGTTGTGAAACTTGGACTCTCACTTTGAGAGAGGAACAGAGACTACGGGTGTTTGAGAATAAGTCCGGAAATGCATATAGAATGTTAGTTGGGAGGCCGGAGGGAAAAGACCTTTAGGGAGGCCGAGACGTAGATGGGAAGATAATATTAAAATGAATTTGAGGGAGGTGGGATATGATGATAGAGAATGGATTAATTTTGCTCGGGATAGGGACCAATGGCGGGCTTATATGAGGGTGGCAATGAACCTCCGGGTTCCTTAAAAGCCTGTAAGTAAGTAAGTAAGTAAGTAAGTAAGTAAGTAAGTAAGTAAGTAAGTAAGTAAGTAAGTAAGTAAGTAAGTAAGTAAGTAAGTAAGTAAGTAAGTAAGTAAGTACGTAAGTAAGTAAGTAAGTAAGCAAGCAAGTAAGTAAGAGTTAAAACATTGTTTTCCATAAGTCAAAAACATTTAGTTTATTTTCTGTAACTTAGAAATACTTGGACAGTTTCTTTTCTGCGAGTTAAAAATATTGGTATATTTTCTTTAAGTTAAAAACAGTTTGCTATAAGTTAAAATATTTAGTTTGCTTACTGTGGACGAAAAACTATTAGTTTGTTTGTCATGCATAAAAATTATTTAGTTCGCTTATTACGATTCTATTTTTTTCTTTTTTATTTTGCCGAGAGTTTAATTTATTCCTTTTGACTATGACTTGCCAGAAATATGGTTTCTTCTCTATGGAAGCTAAATTTAAATGTTACGTAAGTTTACTATGCATTACGAAATATCTGTTTGCTTGATGTCAGGAAATATGAGTTTGAGTTACAGCTTTCTAGCTAAAATATTAACTTTGTTGACCTTCCCAATTTAAGAACTAGTAATAAAATAAATGTATTCAAATTTAAATTCCACATTAAATAAAGTGAATGATTTCAACTCATAGTAAACAATCTAAATGTCTCAACTCATACACTAAATAACTAAGTAGTTATACATTTTCTGTCTGGTGTAAAAAAATCTAAAAGTTAGAATTTATAAAACAGTTATATTACCGGTTGTTCTTTATGGTTGTGAAACTTGGACTCTCACTTTGACAGAGGAACATAGGTTAAGGGTGTTTGAGAATAAGGTGCTTAGGAAAATATTTGGGGCTAAGAGGGATGAAGTTACAGGAGAATGGAGAAAGTTACACAACACAGAACTGCACGCATTGTATTCTTCACCTGACATAATTAGGAACATTAAATCCAGACGTTTGAGATGGGTAGGGCATGTAGCACGTATGGGCGAATCCAGAAATGCATATAGTATGTTAGTTGGGAGGCCGGAGGGTAAAAGACCTTTAGGGAGGCCGAGACGTAGATGGGAGGATAATATTAAAATGGATTTGAGGGAGGTGGAATATGATGATAGAGACTGGATTAATCTTGCTCAGGATAGGGACCAATGGCGGGCTTATGTGAGGGCGGCAATGAACCTCCGGGTTCCTTAAAAGCCAGTAAGTAAGTAAGTAAGTAAACAATCTAAATGTCTCAACTCATACACTAAAAAACTAAGTACCGTATTTATACATTTTAGCAAACAAACTAAATATCTCTTAACTTATTCTAAATAAAATAAATGTTTCATAACCAATAGCATAAGACGCAAAACATTCAGCTAAGATTATATAGAAAACAAACGAAAATATTTCATAATCCATAGCAACATCAAGATGTTCGAATTTAAATTCCATCAGAATCCAAGTTAATAACATCTTGTAATCGCAACAGTTTCCAAACTAACTCATAATAATTTAGTGATATTTCATATCCACAAGCAACGAACATCTTGAAGCACAAGTCGTAGATTTCGTAGAAATCAAACAATGTGTCTTCGAACCAATAGCGATATGACGATATTCAAGTACAGGGTGTTGCAAAACTCCATACTCAACTTCTAGGGATGGTAAAGGAGCCCAAAACAAAGATTTTTCGTTAAATAACCATTAGTCATTTGATAGGGCCGGTCATGCTGTCCTTGTGTCTCAACGCTGCCCAATATCTATAGTTCCTGCGGTACACGTTGCCTGAGTTGGTCCAAGGTTTTCCTCTTGACATCCGACATCGCATGTGGTACCAGCATGAAGGCGCAACCCCTCATTTTTCGCTTCAGTTTCGGAGCATTTACGTGGCACATTCGGTGATCATTGGATTGGCCGGAGTGGACCTACTGCATGGCCTGCTCGTTCTCCTGACCTTACTCCACTCGATTTCTTTGTGTGGGAACTTTTAAAGAGTTTAGTGTATGAAACGTCAATTGTGTCGTTGCTCGGATTCTTGTAGCAGCCGATCACTTACAATATCTACATGGAGTATTTCAACGTATGACAGACGCATTATCACGTCGTTGTACAGTAGTGACAAAAAACACCGGATCGACCGTTGTAGCTGATACAAAAGAATCCTGTGCTGTGTATTATGTCAAACTGTGGTAATTTCAATATGGATAGCAAAGCCAGAGGTATGTACTGCTATTTAATGTAAAAATACGCAGTTATCTTTGCCGAATAATAATATTGATGCCAGATGAAAATAAAACTCTCAAAGCTTTTTCGTCTGTAAGTTTGAGGCACTGAAGGAAACAAAAGACGGTAAGAATTGAACAAATGTAATAAATTTCATTGTTACAATTAATTATACAAGATGGATGTGTTATGTGACTAACAAAATTTGAATCTGTGACTCTGAAATCAGCTACAAGGATCGGTCCGGTTTTTTTTTTGCCACCACTGAACATCATGTATTAAAGCAGAAGCCCGCACGTTTGAACATTACCTGTAAATATCAAATATGTGTAGGTTTATTACAGTCAAATTACTTATCAATAGTACACACGTTGAACCATTGCAATATTACATGAAATCGTATATAAAAGTTTTTGACAAACATTTTCGCCATAACCATGGCATCTTCAGGTCGTATTAAAAGAGAACACAATAACACATGTTGAACACTTAAAATATTCAGGTTAAAACAATTGTTAAAAGTTTAAAAACTGGAGTGGTAGGTAGTTATAACATATGACATTAAAAATTTACATGTAGCATGAAATTAACACCATGAAGAACATAGAATAGGCAATTAACACTGCACTAATTGATACATATTGTGACAGCGACGTGAGATTCGAACTCACGACCAGCGTCCCGCGAGAGAGCATATCGCGCGGGCTTCACGGGGAAAGGGGAAAGGAGCCTACACGCGAGGGAAGGCTGCGCGCGCAGCTTCTACTTAACGCAGTGAATGTGGAACGACCTTCTCGACTATTCCAGAAGTCTGTCGATGTGGAGATATCGAGATAATTTTCTACACACCTGTAGAAAATTCTCGCAACTATGATTTTGCTATAAAAGAAGAAGCACCAGCGAACTCGAGCAGAGTTTTCAGTTATTCAGTCAGTGAGAAAGTCAGAGCAAGCAAGCCAGCCGGAGTTCGACTCGAGTGTGCGTCCGCATCTGCGTCAGCATCCGAAGGCCTGAGTTCGAGTGCAGTGGACCGCAGTTGGAGGGACCTGAGTTCGAGTGCAGTGGACCGCAGTTGGAGGGACCCGAGTTCGAGTACAGTGAACTGTCTCTGAAGGTCTGTGGTTCGAGATACCGTGAACTCGAGTGACTGAGATAGAAGAACTGTGAACTGAGAACTGATAGTTCTGATTTGTAAATAGTGCTTTGTAAATATTAGTTAAGATTAACAGTTCATTGTTGTGCGTAATAGTCCAAGTAAACTGTCATTGTTGTCGGTGGAGTGCTATAACGAATACGGTGTTGAGTGAAGATCCAATTGTTGACGAGAGCGTTTAAGGTGAATTGTAGAAAGGAATTATTGCTGTGACGAATAAATTACATTGTTGTTACTAATAAAAATCACAATATAGACTTGCCTATTCTATGTTCTTCATGGTGTTAATTTCATCCTACATGTAAATTTTTAATCGTATATGTTCTAACTGCCTACCACACCAGTTTTTAAACTTTTAACGATTGTTTTAACCTGAATATTTTTAAGTGTTCATCATGTGTTATTGTGTTCTCTTTTAATATGACCTGAAGATGCCATATTATGGCGAAAACGATTGTCAAAAACTTGTATATACCATTTCATGTAATAGGCAATTGTAATGGTTCAACGTGTGTACTATTGATACGTAATTTGACTGTAATAAACCTACACATATTCGATACTTATATTATACTTATGGGACCCAACATGCCTTTAAAATTACCTGTAAACAAAATGTCACCAAAACCATTTTAAATGGTTACCACACTCTCAATCTCTGTCAACAATGCCTGCGTTCGAAGGTGACGACTGACTGTTGTTTTCCGACCTATGGTTATATAACAAAAAATCTTTGTTTTGGGTTTCTCTACCATCCCTAGAAGTTTGAGTATGGAGTTTTGCAACACCCTGTAGATGCCTTAATAATCCAACTAAATATCTGATAACCCATAGCAAGCTTGCCACACTTACATATAGATTTCATAGCAACTAATCATAATGATTTGAAATCAGTAGCAATTCTACCATATGCAAATTCATACTCTGAAATGGCAGTCACGTTTTACTTCAGACATAAATCACAAACATCGAAGTATATCACATTTAGTATCCATGGTGACTAAAATTGTATTCACTGTACATCGCAACCATGTTATTTCATACATCTATCCAATTTCACAGAAAAATAGTAATTTTTAAAGAACTGTTGACCTTAAGGGGAGAGGATGGTATTTTTTGGTGAAAAATGAGTAAATTTTCAAAAAAAAAAATTCTTTAAAATACTCTGTGATATGTGTGGAATGCATTGCATAACATTTTGTGGGTATTTGTGCCCTTATCGGATGTTGAGACGTCATTTTTAAACTTCCTGCGTTATGGATTTTTAAATCTCTCGCCCACTTTTATTGTTGTTTCCGGTAAATTAAATAAAAAAATTCTTTTTTCTTTAAAATACCCTTTGATATGTGTGGAATGCATTGCAAACATTTTGTGGGTATTTGTGCCCTTATCGGATGTTGAGACGTCATTTTTAAACTTCCTGCGTTATGGATTTTTAAATCACACGCCCGCTTTTATCGGTTTCCAGTAACTTCATTTTTTTGCTACATTGCCAGACAAAAATGGATATAATTTCTGAACTATTAAAGATACATGCATGAAATTTAGAACACACATTCTTTAAACTATTAGGAAACTTTTCTCTTAACATAATTTTGTTAATTGATTTCATTTTAAAAATACATCCGTTTGTTTGCAAGAAAGGAAATCAGGAAATTGTTATTAAATTTTAATTGTTTATTTTACAAACGTAGGGACTAATATAAAAATTCTGTTACAAACAGTTTGTAGAACATGCTTTTGCAAATACATTGCAAAAAAAGTTGGAATCTATCTTTAAAAACAGTTTAGATATATCGGTTTTAGTACAATCCTGCATTGGGTATTTTTTTTTCAAATTTGGGCCCCCAAATTTTTTTTTTCAAAATATTTTTATTTGGTTGAGTTGCCACAACTATGAGCTCTCTACATACAAAAAATTAATATTTTACACCAAATAGGAAAAAAGTTTAAAAAATACCATCCTCTCCCCTTAAAACGTATTATAAGATAAGGTCTTGCAGTGCCGCTAACATTCTGTATAAAATCACTGACAAGATTCTTTAAATATGCATTTGTGAACACGTCGGCAGTTCCCCAGACAAGAGAGCTCTTCAACAATGGCGTCATTAAATCTTCAACGCGACTATTTATCGGTAATTTAATGGCGGCAGGACACAATGAGAAAAAAAATAGAAGTTGTAATTTGCCATCAAGGCTTGTTATTACGAGATAGAGATGGCTGTCTCTCTGGATATGCACGACACGTGAATGCAGCAATTAAAATAATGGCATAAAAGTTATTGTAAGACGTAAAATAAATTAAGGGCAGTTGCCATGGCAACAGACTACGGGAGTAGCTGCGACGTCAAGTTTGATCGCGCACTGACAGAGAGTGTGACGCAAACTATCTCAGGCAAAACTTACAAAACTCTTCTGTCCAAGTAGAAGTTAAACTCTTTTGTCGCTTATGCAGTCTCATGAACAGGAAAAGAGTATTATGCTCAAGAGGAGATGATACTAATGGATATGATACTAGAGCTAAATGACAGTTGTGAGCAGTATGGAATGAAGATAAATGCAAACGAGACGAAGATCATGGTCATAACCAGACTTCGAGACTTTGGACCCGATACAATAAGTTTACTGTGCATGCACTATAGGTTGTTGACTCGCTGCAGGTAGTGAAAGGTAGAGATGTGTTGAGGTAACAACGTTGCTATTTACAGTAGAGTACGGTAGTATGGGGAAACACACATATGTACATTCTGAAAGTAAATATACATTACACAATGACAATGTCAAAAGAAAGTAAAAAAGCATTTATTCTCCTCTCTTTTATAAGCATTTGTGTTTAATTATACACAGTGTTAATGGTGGAAATAAGCATGTAGCAATTTTAATATTTTCATTATATACACCGTGTTCCGCTTATAAGTATAATAAAAGAAATAGTTATAATTTCATAACAATGCATGCAAATGGGTTAAGATTGGTACCATTGTAAAGAGGAAATTGGGAAGTTTTAATCCATTGTTGTTACTTATTTTTAGAAGACTCACGCATGCGCAGATCATTAAATAAGAGAATTCGTATCGTATCTTTAGTCAGTCAGCATGTGGACGCCACAGCAGAAAGCCTTTTGTGTGCTGTCATTAGCAGAACATAGATCCATAATTCGTGTACAGCGCTTCAGATGATTATGCCGAATGATAAACTGGAACGAAAACGCTTTGCAGAAACAATGTTGGATAAAGTGGACGATGACGACACATTTCTAACTCGAGTCTGTTTCTCAGATGAGGCAACCTTCCACGTCAGTGGAAAAGTAAACCGACACAATTGTCGCATCTGGGGGTCGGAAAATCCAAGTGTCGTAATTGAACACCAACGGGATTCCCTAAATGGAATGTTTGGTGTGGGATCATGCGTGACAGAATCATTGGTCCCTATTTCTTTGCTGAAAAGACAGTCACTGCAAACACGTACCTGGATATGTTGCAACTGTATGCTGTGCCACAACTCCCAGATGGAGCAATTTTCCAGCAAGATGGGGCTCCACCACACTTTGCCAACATGGTTCGCACATTCTTAGACGAACAATTCCCTGCAAGATGGATCGGAAGAGGATCACCGTACATCACATGGCCTGCCAGATCACCAGATCTAACACCACCTGATTTTTTCCTGTGGGGGTTTGTTAAGGACCAGGTCTACAGGACGCCAGTACGTGATTTGGCAGACTTACAAGAAAGAATTTATGCTGCTGTCAACAATGTTACACCACAGATGCTTCATAACACTTGGGTCGAGGTTGAATACCGGTTGGATATTTCCCGTGCCACCAATGGAAGCCATGTTGAGGTTTATGGAACATAAGGTAACAAAATTCCCAGTTTTCATTCTTTGTAGCAGTTGGTTTCAACTATATACTTGTATTAATTCAGAAGTTATAGCTATTTCTTTTGTTATACTTATAAGCGGAACACCGTGTATATATATATATATATATATATATATATATATATATATATATATATATATATATATTAATCCTACTTTTCACGTGCGATATTATTCTTCTCTAGTGTTAATATTATATTATATACTTAATTCCATTGCCGCTGTAATTATATTTTAGTTCCTATTTTATTTTACTTATTTATTTATATTATTATTATTTTTTATTTTAATATTATATCTGAACTGCGACCGAGTACGAGCGCTGCTCATTCGGTCTCAAATTTTGTTAATACTACTGCATCTTCTTTTTACATTGCTTGTATTATTTTATTTGTATTTCTCTTTGTTTGTTTTTGTAATTATATTTGTTTATTCTGTATATTCTGTATATTTAAATTTATCCTATTGGTCGTCTTTAGGAAGTGCAGTACAGTACCGAATTGCAATGTACCTACTACAAGATACATTCTCAGTGTCTCAAACGTAAATCTTTTTCGGTTATCTGCCAAAGTTTGTACTGTAGAAAGCTGCGCTCTACGCCGCACGACGTGATAGGAACAAAACGAAAAAAACCTGACATGAATGCAGTCTCTAAGAGACAGTCCTTTATTCTCGGATGACTCTATGCCCACTAATTTGCTGTTTATGTTATACAATGTTCCATATCCGTTATTTTTACATAAAATTTATTTTCACTTGTGTTTTATATCTTCAGTAACCGGTGTATTTGGTGTCTCATTAATTCTCTGCGTCATTTTTTAAATTAATTTTAGGGCTTCCGGCATCTCTTGCTCTGACTTTTCTTACCGTGTAATAGTTTCAGACAGTTTGAAAATGGGTTTATATGAAAACCAAATTATTCCACAGAATCTTCAAATCCAGAGCGTTTTCCTTTGCGTATTTGTTGTCATTCATTCTACAGTACCCCCACCCACTGTACGCTTTACCACTATACTCAGTACGCCGTTATGCGGATTTCCCACTGAACTGCACTATTGGGTCCGAAGTCTCGAAGCCTGGTGATAACAAGAAAAGTAAAGAAGGTAAACTTGCGAATTCTAAATGAGGCAATAGAGTAAGTTGACAGCTTCAAATACTTGGGGTGTAAGGGAGACTAGGGTAATTCCGTAATATTAAGACGTAAATCTATCATATTTTTTTCAAAATGTTTATTGAAAAATATTATCGAGGTATGAAGACATGAACGAAATCTTTCATTACCAAATGAGATCAAGAGACCTATTAAAATGAAAATATACTTAGTTGTACATACATTACAGTTGAAAAAGAACAACTCGTTTAATTCCGCAACAGTGCGGATAATTCCGCAACAGTGCGGATAAATCCGCAATAGAACTTGGCTAATTCCGCAGTCTTAATTATGAAATACATTATGAAAGTATCATAAAAGGAACAATTTAAATGTAACAATGCTCACTTTCTTCACAGCTGTGTAGCAAAACACGAAAAACAGCCAACTTTCGATGTTTCACTGTATTGCCGACAGAGGTGTCGACCAATATCCTTGATTTTTTCCTATAGTACTGCAGAGGTTGGCTCCTGTTGACAGCCTCTCAAAACTTACGTTCACGCTATTCTAAAGCCGTATACACTACTGCGGAATTACCCGTACTGCGGAATTAGCCGAGTTTCCCCTACTATAAGCAGTAACATGAGTTGCTGCCAAGAAGTCAAAAGGAGGATAGCAACGGCAAAGAAAGCTTTTAATAGAAAAAGGAGATCTTCTGCTCACATCTGGAAAAAGAACTAAGGAAGAGACTAGTGAAGTGCTTTGTGTGGAGTGTGGCATTGTATGGGGCAGAAACATGGACATTACTGTACGACGAAGTGAAGAGAAACGAATAGAAGGATTTTAAATGTGGATATGAAGAAAGATGGAGCGTGTGAAACGGACAAACATAATAAGAAACGAAGCTGTGTTGGAAAGAGTGGGTGATACTGAAACTGATCAGAAAGAGGAAAAGGAATTGGCTGGGTCACTGGTTGAAAAGAAACTGCCTTCTGAAGGATGCACTGGAAGGAACGGTGAACGGGAGAAGAATTCGGGGCAGAATAAGATATGAGATGATAGACGACAATAAGATATATTATTGATCATATGAGGAAACGAAGAGGAAGGCAGAAAATAGGAAAGACTGGAGAACACTATGAATTATGAATCAATGCTCTTTTCTGAGTATGATCTAATTTTTGTCTTAAAAATATCATGGTAATAATCTTTGACCACAGGCATGGTTCATGGATAAGAAGCCGGATTCTTAATCTGAGGCTGTTCTAGAGCGTGGTTTCGAATCCTCATAGTTTAATTACTTGGTTGGATTTTGCCTTACAACGAAGTTTTTCTTCTCATTAGGTATGGGGGTAAATTCGAAATTGACCGGCATATAAAAACGAGATCCTCCTCTTGTAGTCACCTCGTTTTCCTTGTATTTCCTTTGTTCTCCTTTCATTTTCCTTATTCTCACTGATTTCCCATTCCTTGTCACTTTGTTTTCCTTGTAGTTTTTTTTTATCTTTTTTGTTTCCCTTGTTCTCCTTGTATTCCCCTTATTTTCTTTGTACTTTCCTTAACCTCTTTGTAATTCCCTGGTTCTCCTTGTATTTCCCTTGTTTTCCTTGTATTTTTCTTGCACTCATTGTATTCCCCTTTTCTCTTTCTATATCTCTTGTTTTCCTTGTACAGGGTGTGCACAAATTTCCATTATCCATGATAAATACCTTAAATATACACACTATTTATGTAATACCGGTCATAATGCAGACATACATCCACTTTATACTAACTGTGTCCTAAGTGTCCAAAGGGTCAGTATGTCCCCTATCATTCTCCTCACACAAAATAATGCGCCGTCAAGTTCGATGTGACATTCGCCTCAGCATTGCTGCTGTAATCTATTGGAAAGCGCGTCGCACGGCGTCCTTCAATTCTTCAATGATGTCGTACCGTTTCTATGCAATAATCCTCTTGATAAAACCCCACAGCGCACTGTCACATTTTGTGAGGTCGGGGCTGCGAGGTGGCCAGTCGAGAGGAGCCAATCCAGTGTTGTGGAAACATGTGGCAATGCGCTATGGGATTTCATCAAGAACATTATTGTATAGAAACGATACGACACCATTGATGAACTGAAGGACGCCATGCGACGCGCTTTCCAACAGATTACATCAGCAATGCTGGGGCGAATGTCACACCGAACCTTGGAACGCTTTATTTTGAGAGAGGAGAATGATGGGGACATATTGACCCTTTGGACACTTAGGACTGTAAGTTTATAGTGATCACACTGTAAGAGACAACGCTATCAATAAGGGTATTACCTATATTCGCAGTAATTAATAGGCTATAATTTTGTGAAGCATAAAGTTAAACTGCTTGTACTATAAGAGATAAGGCTATTAATAAGGATACCACTTCTATTAGCAGTAAATGATAAAATATCTCTTTGCTATTTATTTACCCACTCACTCACTCATTTATTTATTTATTTATTTATTTATTTATTTATTTATTTATTTATTTATTTATTTATTTATTTATTTATTTATTTATTTATTTACTCAGGTGTAGTTAAGGTCATCACGCTATGGTGCTTGTCAGAAAACTATCAATAAGGATATAACTTCTATTAACAGTAAAGAGCGGCATAGAACTTATACAAGTATAAAGTTAAGTTCGTCGTACTATGGTACAACGTTATGAATAAGAAGACCATTTGTAACAGCAGTAAATTATGAACTACCATTTTAATCAAGGGTAAAGTTGGGCTATTCGTACTGTAACAAACAATGCTGTTAATGAAGATACTATCTCTATTAGCAACATATAAAATACTATAATTTTGTCAATGTAAAATTATGCTGCTCATATTAGATAACATACAAGGCTATTAATAAAGATACTATTTTTATTAGTAGTAAATGGTGGTATATCCCTTTGGTAAGTAGGTAGAAAGTTATAGTGCTCGCCAGAAAACTCTATCAGTAAGGATACCACGTCAAAATCGAAGTAAAGAGAGGAATACAGCTTTTGCAAGTATAAAGTTATGGCGGTCGTACTATAACAGACAACGCTATCAATAAGGATACCATCTCTAATAGGAGTAAATTATTAACTATCATTTTATGAAGCGTAAAGTTAGGCTGTTTGTACTATAAGAGACAACGCTCTATCATCATCTCTATTAGCAATAAATAAGATATTTTGTCAAGCGTAAAGTTACGCTGCTCTTACTGTAACAGACATGGCTATTAATAAGATATCAGCCCTATTCGCAGTATATGATGTACTATCATTTTGTCAAGCGTAAAGTTAGGCTGCTCGTACTTTAACAGACATGGCTATTAATACGGATACTATTTCTATTAGCAGCAAATGGTGTGGAATATCCCTTTGATAAGTACAAAGTTACGGTGCTCGTTAGAAAAGGCTATCAATAAGGATACCACGTCTATAGAAGTAAGGACAGGTATATAGCTTTTGCAAGTGTAAAGTTATGGTGGTCGTACTATAACGGACAACGCTATCAATAAGGATACCATCTCTAATAGGAGTAAATGATTAACTATCATTTTATGAAGCGTAAAGATAGGCTGTTTGTACTATAAGAGGCAACGCTCTATCATCATCTCTATTAGGAACAAATAAGATATTTTGTCAAGCGTAAAGTTACGCTGCTCTTACTGTAACAGACATGGCTATTAATAAGATATCGGCCCTATTCGCAGTAAATGATGGACTATCATTTTGTCAAGTGTAAAGTTAGGCTGCTCATACTTTAACAGACATGGCTATTAATAAGGATACTATTTCTATTAGTAGCAAATGGTGTAGTATATCCCTTTGATAAGTAGAAAGTTATTGTGCTCGTTAGAAAAGGCTATCAATAAGGATACCGCGTCTATAGAAGGATAGGAATATAGCTTTTGCAAGTGTAAAGTTATGGTGGTCTTACTATAACAGACAACGCTATAAATAAGGATACCATCTCTAATAGGAGTAAATGATTAACTATCATTTTATGAAGCGTAAAGTTAGGCTGTGTGTACTATAAGAGACAACGCTCTATCATCATCTCTACTAGCAACAAATAAGATATTTTGTCAAGCGTAAAGTTACGCTGCTCGTACTATAACAGTCATGGCTATTAATAAGATATTGGCCTTATTCGTAGTAAATGATGGACTATCATTTTGTCAAGCGTAAAGTTAGGCTGCTCGTACTTTAACTGACATGGCTATTAATAAGGATACTATTTCTATTAGCAGCAAATGGTGTGGTATATCCCTTTGATAAGTAGAAAGTTATGGTGCTCGTTAGAAAAGGCTATCAATAAGGATACCACGTCTATAGAAGTAAGGAGAGGAATATAGCTTTTGCAAGTGCAAAGTTATGGCGGTCGTACTATGACAGACAACGCTATCAATAAGGATACAATCTCTATTAGCAGTAAATGGTGGAATGCCACTCTGCAGGTACGAAGTGTGAATCAGTGTGGGATCACGTGTAAACCAGTCATGTCGGTCGGACAGACGCCAGACAGACGCGCATCCTACGCATCTCGGTGCTCCGACTGCAGAGAATAAAATCTCCCCTGCCCCCGCAACACTCAACACTCGTGGGATAGATTTATTGCTCTGAGGAAAGGCATTATCATAATTTCATTTCCACATCTCGTAATGATGTTGGCTTTTATGCTATCACTAAATTAGGAGTTGCTGAGTGCATTTAACTGGCGACAGGAACGACTGCTTTGAGTGGCATCACGAGATCCTGCGTCAGCAAGCAATTTCTGATTACTATGATGAAGATAATAATAATAATAATAATAATAATAATAATAATAGAGATAGGTTTGGAAGTAAATCCCGAAAAGACAATTATATGATTATGTCTCGTGACCAGAATATTGTACGAAATGGAAGTATAAAAATTGGAAATTTATCTTTTGAGGAGGTGGACAAGTTCAAATATCTTGGAGCAACAGTAACAAATATAAATGATACTCGGGAGGAAATTAAACACAGAATAAATATGGGAAATGCCTGTTATTATTCGGTTGAGAAACTTTTATCATCCAGTCTGCTGTCAAAAAAACTGAAAGTTAGAATTTATAAAACAGTTATATTACCGGTTGTTCTTTATGGTTGTGAAACTTGGACTCTCACTTTGACAGAGGAACATAGGTTAAGGGTGTTTGAGAATAAGGTGCTTAGGAAAATATTTGGGGCTAAGAGGGATGAAGTTACATGAGAATGGAGAAAGTTACACAACACAGAACTGTACGCATTGTATTCTTCACCTGACATAATTAGGAACATTAAATCCAGACGTTTGAGATGGGCAGGACATGTAGCACGTATGGGCGAATCCAGAAATGTATATAGAGTATTAGTTGGGAGGCCGGAGGTAAAAAGACCTTTGGGGAGGCCGAGACGTAGGTGGGAAGATAATATTAAAATGGATTTGAGGGAGGTGGGATATGATGGTAGAGACTGGATTAATCTTGCTCAGCATAGGGACCAATGGCGGGCTTATGTGAGGGGGGCAATGAACCTCTGGGTTCCTTAAAAGCCAGTAAGTAAGTAAGTATGTATGATTTAGACTGAGAAAAAAACGCGAGAGTGGATTTTGTAGATGGTAAAATATTCAGCAATCAAACTTCAGTTTTGGTAGCCACGCCATATCTGAATGATTTACAGTGTCTGAAAACGCAGGAAAAGTAATACAATGCCATATCATTCACATTTCTCTGGAACATCTATCAAAATTAAAGCGAAATTTGTCATATTCTTCGCCCTAGAAAGCGCAGAGTTCACCAGTAAATCTCTTACAAGACATTTACAAGTCACAATTGATGTGTCCCAGTCACAGAAACTGGTTGTTGAAAGAGGTACAACTTGAAATGATCTATATATTAGATTTTCACTTCTAGTAATAGTAGTACGGATATCACGACCTCCTCTTTATCTTTATTTTCTTACATTTCGTGCAAAGATTGCATGCTAATTAGATTTTGTGCTAGCCAACTTGCACAAAACTGCTATCTGCAGTACATAAACTACTGCTAATTGTGAATTATTAAAATAGTTCACTTGAAGTGCAGAAAGAAAATAAAAGAAAACACGTGAAAGAATTGGAACTAAATTAACAAGAACAATACTACACTTCATGTGATTTTTTAAAATAAAACCTCTTCAATATGGTAGCAAGTGATTGAAACTCTGCGAGATTTAGGGTAAACATTGGTAATTTCGTGGCAGTGGTTATTTCGTGATACTTTTTCTTTGCTCTTTTGTGAACTAACCAATGGTGTTACGAGATCCAAATTCCCGCCAAGGGATTGCATATGTTGTCCAGTTTCCAGAAACATACAGCTAAGCTTTGTGTGACTATTGTAGTTGCTTCAGTGAGCTTTTATGTTTGGAGAGAGCAAGTTTGCGTCGACTTCTCAGGCGTACAAATTTTGTGGATGTTTGTAATTACATTACAGGCTTATTACTAACGGTAAGCATATGATATTTGGTACAAAGATTTATTGTATCTTCATGAAATTTTAGAAAATGTTTTTGGAATTTTAGATACATCTGTAATCGCCATATAGGCTTAGCTTTACTGATAGAAATCTTAGCTGTTCGAGGCGAAATTTTGTTGAGCATTAAGTGTTACAATTTTTAAAATAGTATAAAATGTATTACAATAGGAATTTTAGAAATCTGAAGACAAGATGTGATAACAAAAAAGAAAACGGAGACGCAATGGGTTCAGTGTAGCTTCTGTTTGATTTGTTATCATGCTAAGTGTCAATGATAAGAGCTAGATGACTTGCAAGAATTGTGACAGAAAATGGAACATGTCTCCTCCATTTTGGACCGGAGACAGAGGCAGACAATGGAGTGGCATCATGCAAATTCACCAAATAAATAGAAATTCAAAAGTACACCTTCGGCAGGAAACGTAATGGCTACTGTGTTTTTCGATTCAGAAGGACTCTTGCTTGTGGACTCATGCCATACGGAACCACCATTAATTCTGACAGGTATGTTGCAACTCTCAAGAAACTTCAAGCTCGACTGAGTCGTGTTCGACGACATCGGGAGAAGCAGGATGTTCTGCTATTGCACGACAACGCACAGCCATATGTCAGTCACAAGACCACAGACCAGATCAGAAAATTCGGATAGACAACACTGAAACATCCGCCTTACAGTCCTGAACTGGCACCGTGCGATTACCATCTCTTTGGTAAACTGAAGGATCCCTTCGCGGAACGAGGTTAGAAGATGACTCCCTTGTGCACGCTGCTAAAGAGTGGCTCAGACGTGTTGGTCCAGACTTTTACCGTGCTGGTCTACAGGCCCTCGTTCCTAGGTTACGTAAGGCAGTTGAAAGGGACGGGGATTATGTGGAAAAGTGACATTTTGTTCCTTAAGGATGCATCTACACTCTGTAAAAAGAGCAAAGCTGTAGGATAAAAATATAATTTTTAAACAAACGTTATGCATTACTTTTGGAGTTACCCTATAATATAGGCTATAGTAAAGTCCGTAATAAAAGTCTTCACCCTTTCAGGGCAAAGAAGATCCCTTTTCAATTTCAATTTTTATTTTGATTTCATTCTTATTATGTGTATTTCTATGTTTTCTTGCTATGAATATTAGAGGGAATTACTATGTTTGAAGTGTTATAATAATAAATGAGAATTTCATTGACTTTAATGAATTTTTCCACAATTCTTCTACCTCTCACGAAATTATCAATGCAATATCACGAAATTACCAAGGTTATCACGAAATAACCAACCTTTCAGCTTAAGTTGTAAAAGTGGTTTTTGGCACATATTCAAGAACATATCCAATCTTTTATGTCTCCAGATTTGTACAGCAAGTTATCGTCTTTTAGATGAAAAAAATCGGAATAAGGATATATTTATACACTAGCCGTACCCGTGCGCTCCGCTGCACCCGTTAGAAATAAATATAAAGTAATTACATAATTAAAATAGGACATTTGATCCAGGGAACATTCGTGTTTGATAGAAGGATAAATCGTTTAATATGTTACTTAATTTAAATTGTATTTAAAATATTAAAATGCAATCATTTTGATCCAGAGACACTCAGTTGGTGCAATGACAATTCCTTTAACATGTTTCCCAATTGTTATTACCAATTATTTTTGGAAAAGCGAAAATTAACAGAAAAATTTTGGCTACAGATTTATTATTATGTTTATATTATATTATATTATATTATATTATATTATATTATATTATATTATATTATATTATATTATATTATATTATATTATACTATTTTATATTATATTATATTATGAAGAAGTGTGTTGATAACGGATGTACTCGAATTAGAAAGTTTTTAATTTGTTGTGGGAGCTCTTGAATCTCAGGAGGAACAACTTTTACAACAGCGCAACATAATCTGCTTGGCTCATTACCCAATTTTTTTGCATTGCATGTATTGCATATGTATTTTATGTATTTTAACAGGATTCAATTGAGCATAGTTAAAATTTGAATTATAAAATAATGGATTGCTAAGCTAACGTACTATTACAGCATACTAAATCAATACACTCTCGTTGTTCGTTAATTCTCTTTGAGATAAAAATGAATATGTTCATAAACATTATTATAAGAAATATAGGAAATGAATATACAGAATAGCCTATCAAGTTTTCTGTGCATAAGAAGCTATTTTAATCTTACCTGTCCTCAATTCACTCACAAGTTACTGTAATAACATTGTAGCATTTCCAGAGAAACTACACTTTCCAATGATGAAATAATAATTATACAAATCGGTTAATTTAGCTTCTGATATTACTTCATACAAACACAGAAACATTGTCTGTAGGCTATGTTTCATAGCTTTCGATTGTTGTGTCCAAGGCCCCTTATAGACGAAGTCATTTGTTTTTTATTTCAATACACCGCCTTAGATGGAAGTTATTTTAATTTTAAAACTCATTCATCTCATTAAATATCAGTCCTATCAAAATTTTTTCAGAGAATAAAACTTATCAGAAATCATTTTTAAAGAAACTTTTGTTACGTAACATATTTCACAAAAATCAATAATAAGCGAGATATTTCGATTTATTTAATTCAGGCCCCCTTATAACCCCCCTTTTAAATAACGTATTTTGAATGCCATATAGCCTATAATCTAAGTTACAACGAACTTAATTTATATTCCAGTTTTCATCGAAATCGGCTCAGCCATTATCGCGTGAAAAGGTAACATACAGACAGACAGACAGACAGACAGACAGACAGACAAAAATTTCAAAAAAGCGATTTTCGGTTTCAGGGTGGTTAATTATATATGTTAGGACCAATTATTTTTGGAAAATCGAAAATTGCCAGAAAAATTTCGGCTACAGATTTATTATTAGTATAGATTTGCATTTTAAATTAGTTTTCATGAAATTATCACGAAATTACCAATGTTTACCCTACACTCTCTGTGTGTCATTCATGTGCACAAGAAACAAATCTTGATTTAAATTTGTTAACGAAAGTTCAGTAGTCCATCGAAAATTGTATGTCTATAAAACAGATCAAAATTGCAGAATTTACAATTTTTTTTTTGAAGTTGCGAACAAAACCGGTCATTTACTCCCAAAACAAAAATTAGTCTTTCGCGGTGTCTGTATATCTAGAGAGGCATCTTTCTGAATATGATAATGCTGTTATTCTAACTCGGTCATTTAGACCGAAAACAAAAAAAAAATGATTCTTTCGCGGTGTCTGTATATCTAGAGTGACATTTTTCTGAATGTGTTAATGCTTTTATTCTAACCGGTCATTTACACCGAAAACAAAAAATGAGTCTTTCGCGGTGTCCCTATGTCTAGAGAGGCATCTGTCTGAATATGTCAATGCTTTTATTCTAACCGGTCATTTACACCGAAAACAAAAAATGAGTCTTTCGCGGTGTCTGTATATCTAGAGAGGCATCTTTCTGAATATGTCAATGCTTTTATTCTAACCGGTCATTTACACCGAAAACAAAAAATGAGTCTTTCGCGGTGTCCCTATATCTAGAGAGGCATCTTTCTGAATATGTCAATGCTTTTATTCTAACCGGTCATTTACACCGAAAACAAAAAATGAGTCTTTCGCGGTGTCTGTATATCTAGAGTGACATCTTTCTGAATATGTTAATGCTTTTATTCTAACCGGTCATTTACACCGAAAGGAAATAATGAGTCTTTCGCGGTGTCTGTATATCTAGAGAGGCATATTTCTCAATATGTTAATGCTTTTATTCTAACTCGGTCATTTACACCGAAAACAAAAAATGAGTCTTTCGCGGTGTCCCTATATCTAGAGAGGCATCTTTCTGAATATGTCAATGCTTTTATTCTAACCGGTCATTTACACCGAAAACAAAAAATGAGTCTTTCGCGGTGTCTGTATATCTAGAGAGGCATCTTTCTGAATATGTTAATGCTTTTATTCTAACCGGTCATTTACACCGAAAACAAAATATATACTACTACTCTACAAGGAATGCTATTTCTACAGATTTTATGTTGGAGATTAATATAGACTATACAAAAGTAGTAGATTAGATTTTTTTTTATGGCGTAACATGAGTGCCCTCCAAGAAGTCAGTAGTCTAGTGTACAAAATATGCTATCTCTGGATTTCCCAGAGAGTATGAATATTTACATAAGTAGAATCGATTATTTCAAAGATTACATGATTATTTAATGGTAACGGAACTAAAGCGGAGAAATCTAGGTAATAGAAATTGATCGTCAGTCACTTTTCCCCACAAAAATTAAGAACAAGGTGCAGAGAATCAAACCACGGATCTCTTGATAAGAAACTTTCAGTTGACTTGTGTCTCAGTTGACCAGAATTATAAAATTGTATTTCTCTTTCGCTTGAGCACATGATTCTCCTCTTTCAACAGTTGGAGTGTATTTCCTCTGAACTACAACGTCGCATGATACCGCTTTCTGTTTCGTGTGATTGGCTGCATTGTGCCCCCATATTAAATTCTCGTTAGACTACCCCGCAAGGCTTAACCTCTGTGCCATTATGCAGTAGCAGAGTCGGATGCAATGCCACGCACGTCAAAACAAAGCTTTTATTGCTGCTAGCACGAATAGCTTTACATGTACACGGAAATCATAGGTATACCTTTTATGTGTTAATGTCCTTTATATATAGACACTTGTTTTCAGTTTGTAAATCTAGTAGTGTTTAAGTAAGAAGAAGGAATAAGTCTTCGTCGTCATGTCATCATTATCAACATAATCATCATGAACTAGATCTAAATAAATGTGTCAAGTCTCTTCCAGTAGTCTCTTCATTGATCTTCCGTGACGCCTTCAACGAATATGACAACAAAATAAATAGGTAAATAGATAAATATTTAGATAAATAAATAGATAAATATTTAGATAAATAAATAAATAAATAAATAAATAAATAAATAAATAAATAAATAAATAAATAAATAAATAAACAAGCAAGACACAAGGAAATAAATAAACAAACGAAAAACAAAGAAACAAATCAATAAATAAGAAAATAAGCAAATAAATAACAAATAACAACAAAGTGAAAAAATTAACATAAAATAAATAAAGTGAAAAGAATAAATATAAAAATAAATATATAAATACATAAATAAGGACATAATTGAGTAAGTACATAAATAAACGAACCAATATACAAACCATTAAATAAATAAATAAATGAACCAATATACAACGAATAAACAACCAACGATTAAATAGATAAACAATAAATAAGCAAACAAAAAAAAAACAAAAACAAATAAATAAGTAAATAAATAAGTAACAAATAATAAATTAGTGAAAAATAAATAAATATAAAAATAAATAAACAAAAATGACATAATTGAATAAGAAAATGAATAAATAAATAAATAAATAAATAAAGGAACGAATATACAAACGATTAAATAAATAAACTATAAATTAGTAAATAAATATGTAACAAATAATAAATGAGTGAAAAATAAATAAATATAGATAATAAATAAATAAGTAAATAAATAAATAAGGGAACCAATATAAACACAAACAAACAAACGATTAAATAAATAAGTGAATAAATAAATAAACCTACATAGAAATAAACGAATAAATAAACAATTAAATAAAAATAAATAAGCAAACAGAAAAAAAGCAAAGAAATAAGTAAATAAATGAGTAACAAATTTAATACTAAATGAGTGAAAAAAATAAACAAATAAATAAATAAGAACATATTCGATTAAGAAAATAAATAAATTAATAAACAAATGAACTGATATACAGGCGAAAGAAAAACAAAAAAACGATTAAATAAATAAATAAATAAATAAATAAATAAATAAATAAATAAATAAATATTGAGGAGCTAATATTCAAAACGTCTGTTGTCCATATCATAACGAAGATGAGCTTTCTGTGTCCATGCATTCTTTAAATATAACTTAACACACAACTGTCACGATTTGACTTCAGAGCGCCCTATAAACCAATAAAATATTGCATTAAAAGTGATTATTGTAATCAAACTGACTCTTGTCTGCAGCAAAAATTGCGACAAAATATTAGTTCCACTAAAATATTGCATTAAAAGTGACTATTGTAATAAAAATGAATCTTGTCGGCAGCAAAAATTGCGACAAAATATTAGTTCCACTAAAATATTGCATTAAAAGTGACTATTGTAATCAAACTGACTCTTGTCTGCAGCAAAAATTGCGACAAAATATTAGTTCCACTAAAATATTGCATTAAAAGTGATTATTGTAATCAAACTGACTCTTGTCTGCAGCAAAAATTGCGACAAAATATTAGTTCCACTAAAATATTGCATTAAAAGTGACTATTGTAATCAAACTGACTCTTGTCTGCAGCAAAAATTGCGACAAAAATTAGTTCCACTAAAATATTGCATTAAAAGTGATTATTGTAATCAAACTGACTCTTGTCTGCAGCAAAAATTCGGACAAAATATTAGTTCCACTAAAATATTGCATTAAAAGTGATTATTGTAATCAAACTCACTCTTGTCTACAGCAAAAATTGCGACAAAATATTAGTTCCACTAAAATATTGCATTAAAAGTGACTATTGTAATCAAACTCACTCTTGTGTACAGCAAAAATTGCGACAAAATATTAGTTCCACTAAAATATTGCATTAAAAGTGACTATTGTAAGCAAACTGACTCTTGTCTGCAGCAAAAATTGCGACAAAAATTAGTTCCACTAAAATATTGCATTAAAAGTGACTATTGTAATCAAACTGACTCTTGTCTACAGCAAAAATTGCGATAAAATATTAGTTCCACTAAAATATTGCATTAAAAGTGATTATTGGAATCAAAGACTCTCATACTCCCATTTGATTCTAAGTGCACCCAAACTCTTTGGTTTCATAATGTCTCTTGCCTAGATGATAAGAATTCTAGACCCAAAAACATACAGTAATACTGTCACTAACCATACTGCTATTTTTAAACATTTCAATTATTCAGGTCCATTCAGTGTTGTAACATATAATTTTCTAAGTTGCTGTTCGTAATTAATTGTTAATTTTATTTATTTAAATTCAAATATACAGAATAAAGAAATATAATTACAAAACAAACAAAGAGAAATACAAATAAAATAATACAAGCAATATAAAAAGAAGATACAGTAGTATTAACAAAATTTGAGACCGAATGAGCAGCGCTCGTGCTCGGTCGCAGTTCAGATATAATATTAAAATAAAATAATAATAATAATAATAATAATAATAATAATAATAATAATAATAATATAAATAAGTAAAATAAAATAGGCACTAAAATATAATTACAGCGGCAATGGAATTATATAATATAATATTAACACTAGAAAAGAATAATATCGCACGTGAAAAGTAGGACTAATATATATTTCAAAATTTTAGAATACAAATATAATATAGGTTGATTAATTCATACACATAGGCTATAAATTTATTTAATCAAATTGAAGATATTAACACGTTTCTAATTTTCTTGTTATATGTTAGTGGGTTACATATTAGAAGTTCTGGGTGTAATTTAGTTAAAGCATTGTACAACCGAGGGCCAAAATTTATGCTATGCTTTAGACCAGCAGATGTGAGACATTTAGGTTCTACTAATGTTGAATTAATATTTCGTCTTGTGTCATAATTGTGTGTCTGTAATACTAACTTATTACGATTTTTATGATAAAATTTTAACAGCGTATACTTATAAATTTGTTCAATGTTAAATATATTAAATTCAGAATAAATTAATTTAGTTGGATAATCGAAACGTTTCTTCAAACAAATTTTAATTATTCGTTTTTGTAGTAAATTTAACGGACTAAGATTAATTTTTGTACTTCCACCCCAAACAATTATACCATATTGAATGATAGACTGAATAATGGCCAAATAAACATTTCGTAGAACTCTAATAGGTAAGTAGCATCGAAGATTAACGAATTTATCAATTGTTTTACGAAGCCTCTTACAAAGATAAGTAATGTGATAAGGCCATTTTAAATTCTGATTAATAATGATACCCAGATATTTGACATACGTGGCTTCTTTCAAAGGTGGACATTTACAACTTTTGGGATCTAAACAATTTTCAATGTGTATTATTAGTTGTAACTCTATTTCAGAACTTTTAATCACTATTTACAATACTGATCGAATCGTTCAATTAATAGTGCAGCTTAAGGGTATATGTACGTGAACGACCACAAATATTATCAGAAATTGCAGGCTCTAAATTTCTAAAATTTTGTAAGAAAATGAACTCACAACTGGACAAAAATTATAAGGTATCGCAACAAGACTCATTAGAACTTAAATATCTTATAAAAGTATAAAAAAGGTTACTAATAATATTTTTCTAACCAGTTTTATCAAAGTATGAAAAAAAAAAAAAAAAAATTCTGCAGTTACATCTTTTGGCAATCATAACATTATTATGGTCTCTCTGACATATTTAATATTTTACCTGCACGTAATAAATAGTTATTTCTGTAAAGTAGACTACTCTCAGACATGTAGAGTTGTTTATTTTAATACAGTTAATTTTTTATTTATCATATATAGAATATATTAAAATTTACGTTATGCTTTGTGACCTAATCTTTCTGTTTTCAAAGAAATGGGCATTTTTGTAGTCTACCTTTAGCATTAACGCATGTTAAATCAGTGTACATAATTTATGAAATCTATCTCTAATGGTTGTGGAGTTATGAAATAATACATGTGAAAATTCTGAAATTTTGGAAAATTTAATTTTAAGTAAAAAGTGAATTCTAAAATACACTCAGGGACAAAAAAAACCGGACACTTCAATATATTTGCTGGTATTTTGTATAATATTATATTCTCATACAATATTATGATAGCCATCTGTTGTTATGGACACGTGTATACATTGTTGATTGTTTTTTGTTTTATAAACAAGTCATTACAACCAAATATTCCAATTTTGCTTTCGGAGTCTCAGCTATAACAATTTTGTCTCAAACATTTTGTGCTTCATTATCGTTATCATTCGTTATTTCTTTATTTTTACATTTTCTGAGTTTAAGTGGGGTTGTAACATTTGCCTTAAAACAAGATGCGACCTGAAGATGTGGCTCGAGCTGTAGCTCTTTACGATGATGGACGCAGTGTACGTTACATTGCAAATGTTATGAATATGGCTAGAAGCACAACCCATGATGCCATAAAACGGTATAGAGAGACCATAGAATATCCCAGAAGACCAGGTTCGGGTCGTCCAAGAGCTACAAATCCAAATGAAGACAGGTATATGGTGTTGAGAGTTCTTAGGGAGCGCAACCTGCCAGCTACTAGTGTAGCCCAACAACTTGTTAACATGCATGGACACCCAATTTCGGCGAAAACAGTTAGAAGGAGATTGAAAGCAAGTGGACTGATATCAAGTAGACCTGCAACTGGTCCCAGACTTCTCAGGATGCATCGATTTGAACGACTGCGTTTTGCAAATGATCACAGGGTTTGGAGAAATGGACAGTGGAGCTGTGTTCTGTTCACCGATGAGTCCCGTTTCAATCTGTGCTCACCTGATGGACGTGAAAGAGTTTGGAGAAGGAGGGGAGAACGATTTTCACAGTGTTGCATTTCCGAAAATGTGCCGTATGGAGGTGGTGGAGTGATGGTTTGGGCAGGAGTGTGTACGGATGCTCGTACAGAGTTGGTTTTTGTTGAAAATGGAAGACTAACAGCTGATAGGTATATAAATGAATGTTTGGCTGATCATGTTGTGCCATTTGGCCAATTTGTAGGCGATAATTTTGTTTTAATGCATGATAATGCACGGCCGTATATTGCCCATGCGGTCGGAGATTATCTCCAAGAAGTGGGAATGCATGTTCTTCCATGGCCAGCAAGGAGTCCAGACATGAACCGAATTGAACACGTGTGGGACATGATTGGACGGCGTGTTAAGAATAGACATCGAGACCAGAACCGTTACAAGAGTTGAGGCGAGCACTTGGCGAAGAATGGGAACTTATTCCTCAAGAAGACATTGCTAACCAAATTGAGAGCATGCCAAGACGTATGGATGCAGTTATTCAAGCCAGAGGGGGGTAATACCCGTTACTAAAAAGAGTTTTTAATTTTTAAGGCACCATAAAGTGAAAAAACAGTTAGACCAAACGATGCCATAGTTATACGCCCTTTGTAATTTTTGTAAATTTTCTCATCAGAGATTTTTATTTTTTTTCAAATGTTGTCGTATAAGGTGCTAAATGGAACATTATTTTGTTTAAATGGGTTTTGTTTCATTTTGAAATAATTGGCAACAAAATACAAGCAAATATAGAAGTGTCCGGTTTTTTTTGTCCCTGAGTGTATTATTAATGATCTTTTTAATACTTTTATCAGATATTTAAGTTCTAATAAGTCTTGTTGTGGTATTTTGTAATTTTTGTCCAATTGTGAGTTCATTTCCTTATAAAGTTTTAGAAATTTAAAACCTGCATTTTCTGATAATATATTTGTGGTCGCTCATGTACATATATCCTTAATCTATATTGGGCCAGGACAAAGTGCTTTATATCGTTCGGAAATTACAATTTAATTTTGGACATTCCAGTCACTTGACATCAATTTTGCACCTCAACTCTGAGATGCACAAGTGCGTGTTACAATTAGTCACGTGATGAGCCTTTATAATACGTCATAGCATTGCCTACTGTTCAGTTTTGTTAGCCCGAAGTGGAATCAAAGTGTCCCTGCTCTGCCAATTAGATGTAAATTATTACAAATCTGGAGCCTAGCAAAGGGCTAATACCAAAGGCATTGTGCTCTGAAAAAATCAATGTAATCCAATGTCCTGCCCCTTGTCACCGGAAACTACTGCACCCCCGTGTAGCACGTGTTCCAACCCCCCCTACCTAATCCCTACAGAGAAAGGGGGAATTTGTTGAAAGTTCTTTTAATGCTGGAAATGGAAGGAATGAGAGATAAAGTCCTTTTTTACGTGATGTAATTGTGAAGAGAGTAACAGAGATGTCAAGTTCTTGTTTTTAATTATCTCACTTTTTAAACAGCCTGCATGCATGATTTGGAAGTAAACATATGACATTCGAGTGAAAAACGTCTACAGCTGTTCGTGCTGTATGTAACGCTGAAGACACAGATTTCATGCTGACTGGAGGCTATGGTTCAAATCAAGTACTAATGTGGGGAAGTATGCAGACAGATAGATGATTTTCGTTATTAGATTAGATACGTAGGTAGACGAAATTGGATAGAATTAGATTAGATATATTGGGGTTGTGTACTTAAAAGCACAGAGTGATTTATATAGAACTGACACATTACTTTCTTTAATTATTCCGTTGGAAATTCATTCAATGACCCAATTTTAACACCAAATTAAGCAGAATGTTCTGGAGTTTCGATTCCTTGTCACTAGATGCGCAGATGTTTATGTTTTATTCCTATTGTTGGCAGCACTAGATGCGCAGATGTTTATGTTTTATTCCTATTGTTGGCAGTACTAGATGCGCAGATGTTTATGTTTTATTTCTATTGTTGGCAGCACTAGATGCGCTGATATTTATGTTTTATTCCTATTGTTAGCAGCTGTTTTCGACATTTTGTGTCAACGTGAAAATGCAGTACACATTAAATCAACGACTCTTCCTTGTGAAGCAATACTGGATTACGAATTCAATTACAGCTACTCAAAGGGCATACCAGAGAGAATTTGGTGTTCGCAATCCTCCCAAAAGAAACACAATACTGGGACTGGTAAACAAATTGAAAACAACTGGATCTCTGGTGAGTGAAAAGGGCAAGCATCGTTCATCTAGGCTTCCCACGGTTTTCCAGTAACTTGTCATCCATGAAGCACCTATGCACCCGGTTAAAATCGGAGTTTGGTGCGCAATATCCGCACAGAGAATAGTGGAGCCAATTTTTTTTAACCAGACTGTGAACACTGCAGAGTACCGACTGATTTTCATGGAGTTTGTTGAGCAACTGGACGATGTAGAGCTGAGTCAAGGATATTTTCAGCAAGATGGCGCTACATGCCATACATCAAATGAATCCATGGAACTAATTGCAAGTTTCTTTGACGACCGAATAATTTCCAGGAACCTGTGGCCACCGAGATCTCCGGATTTGACAACGCCAGACTTCTTTCTATGGGGTTACTTAAAAGACAGGGTTTACGCCACACGTCCCCAGACATTGGACGATCTGAAGCACAACATCACACAGGACATTCAAGCTATTGACAACAGAGTCCTCCAACGAGTGGCCAGTAACATGGAACGACGTGTTGAGTTGTGCCATATGCAGGATGGAGGACATTTTCAACATTTGCTATAGAGGTAAATAATCTCCCAAAATTCCTCTACATTTTAGGTATAATAAGTTGTCACTAGCACAATTCGTTTTGAAACAATTAATGAAAGAAATGTGTCAGTTCTATATAAATCACTCTGTATAATCATTATATTATATCATATTATATTATATTGTATTATATTATATTATACATAGATATAAGAAAGAAAAACGAGTTATTAAATTGTATATTTATTATGTTTAATTACTATTTGTATATAGATCAACTTTAAATTATTATGTTTATGTAATTTTATGAACTATTGACAATAAACACAAATTACACATGCAAATGGCTTTTGGAGAACCCGGAGGTTCATTGCTGTCCTCACATAAGCCCACCATTGGTCCCTATCCTCAGAAAAATTAATGTTTCTTCTGTGAGAACCCTACGCTGTCTGTTTTATTTCTTACGCTGAACATTTTCCGTTGCCAGAAATGTATTATAAAGTTTATGGATTGTTGTACGTGATACAATTGTTACACCGGGGAATAGTGTTTCAAACAGTCTTCGTACTTGGCTAGCATTTTTCCTTTTCAGACCGAAAAGTTATATTTGTTCGGATAATATTTCAGCACGTTTAAGGACAAAACTAAGACTCTTTCAGTTATTTATTATCACAATACACTCCTCTCTTAAATTGACTGAGCATATTGCGTGTCCACACCTCTGGAGTAACGGTCAGCGCGTCTGGCTGCGAAACTAGGTGGCCCGGGTTCGAATCCCGGTCGGGACAAGTTACCTGGTTGAGGTTTTTTCCGGGGTTTTCCCTCAACCAAATATGAGCAAATGCTGGGTAACTTTCGGTGCTGGACCCCGAACTCATTTCACCGGCATTATCACCTTCATATCATTCAGACACTAAATAACCTCGGATGTTGATACAGCGTCGTAAAATAACCCAATGAAATAAAATAAAAAGCATATTGCGTTTTAAGTCAATGGCTTTCCCAAAACACGCTGTGAAGTGTTTCACATAAAACAATTTTTATCTTGAAAAGGAAGCAAAAACCAACAAAATTGTGTTGAGGATTTTTTATTTGATATATCTCAAAGAGCAACACCCATAAGTTAATGACATTTCTTACGTTTCACCCTGTATATTAAATTGGACAAATTGATTATATTATAGTATACAGATAGACTAGACTGACTTAGTTTAGGGCCTAGGTTGATTATGTTGCACTATATAGATAGATTCAATTGACCTAGTTTAGGAAGACAGATTAAAAGAAATAAGATTAGAATTGATCAGAAATGTAGATTATATTGGATGTGTAGATTAGAAGAAATACTTAGATTACATGTAGATAAAAAGTTCGGATTAAATGAGATACACTACATTATAGATAGATTAGATAGATAGATTAGATAAAATAGATTAGACAGGTAGGTAGATAGGTAAGTATGTAGGTAGGTGGGTGGGTGGGTGGGTGGGTCGGTGGATAGATAGATAGACAGACAGACAGACAGACAGACAGACAGACAGACAGACAGACAGACAGACAGACAGACAGACAGACAGACAGACAGACAGACAGACCGACAGACAGACAGACAGACAGACAGACAGACCGACAGACCGACAGACCGACAGACCGACAGACCGACAGACCGACAGACCGACAGACCGACAGACCGACAGACCGACAGACCGACAGACCGACAGACCGACAGACCGACAGACCGACAGACCGACAGACCGACAGACCGACAGACCGACAGACCGACAGACCGACAGACCGACAGACCGACAGACCGACAGACCGACAGACCGACAGACCGACAGACCGACAGACCGACAGATCGACAGATCGACAGATAGACAGATAGACAGATAGACAGATAGACAGATAGACAGATAGATAGATAGATAGATAGATAGATAGATAGATAGATAGATAGATAGATAGATAGATAGATAGATAGATAGATAGATAAATGATGGATGGACAGACAGACAGACAGACAGATAGATGAACGGACAGACAGACAGTACTGAATATCTATAGTTCAGGCTATATTTGTGTTCTAAATTGGTTGCCATAGAAGCCGCTTTTAACAAAAGCATTCCAATATGGTATTCATTAGAACAAAAGTTAGCCTTCGCCCGTCCGCTTGGACCCCCTTTTTCTGGCTATTACCTCGTAACGATGGTTAAAAAAATTCAATGAAATAACAGCTCCATTTTCTCTCTATGTAGTATAGGCTGTTAAACAAAACACGTTCTCTAGTAACGGCGCTATTAAAAACGGAATAATGATAATAAAAAAACAAGTGAAAGAACTGTTTCAGTACATTTCACTGAATTTCAGAAAAAAAGAGTGGGTTAGATAGAGTGATTGCTGATTCATGTTGGTCTGCACGGAAAATTATTACCGATGAAAGTGAAGTGGAAAATGATACAAATAATTTTTCAGAGAGAGAGAGAGAGAGACAAAAGAGCCAAGTTTGGAAACAAATGCCGGTCGCCCAGTCCGTCTGGTTGCCATGGCGCCAAATTAGCGTACTGCGGAGTTTTATTGGCAGCGTAACCCGGCTAATGGATTAACATACACATCGCCCCCGGAATGCATGCAACCATGCATGTCATTGTGCAGTAACTGTGATTCGGGGCCGAGGAGCTGGGGTTCACGGCCTGTCGGGTGGAACACACTGACACAAAGTAGTCGATACAAGGCTTGGGAAGGGGTTCCCCGGAGTCAATGCCGAAAAATTGCACCTGCTTCTTGTATTGTGGCCACGAGGGGAAAGGGTAATCCCAACGCATTCTTCAGTACGTCACGAGATGGTAGTAAATGGTATGGAGGTTGAAATTCCTTCATATAAATGTATAGCATTTGTGAGAGCTACAGGGTGTTTTAAATTAAGCGTTACAGAATTCGTCTCTAATAAGAACAAAATCGTATATAAATCTACAAACGTATTTATTACGTATGTCTATATGTATGTATGTATGTATGTATGTATGTATGTATGTATGTATGTATGTATGTATGTATGTATGTATTAACACTATAATTGGGTATACACCCGGTGGCAATGATATATAATATACAATAATTACAATTACATGAAATAAAATAAAATAAAATAAACGTAAATCTATAGCCTAAATAGTAGATGCAATAAACCTAGGACTCTAAATAAAAACTATTCTATAATAACGACGATAAGCAAAAGTAAATCTAACTTATAAGTACTTCTATTTCACCCAACTATTACCAATTTAAATAATTACACATCACCTTAATTAGTTACATACTGACTTAATTACATATCATCTTAATTACTTATCACCTTAATTTATTTACATATCATCTAAATTACATATCACCTTAATTAATTACATATCAACTTAATTAATTATATATCAACTCAATTAGTTACATGACACAACTTAAATAATTACACTGACCTCCAATTACATTTTCAGTCTAATCTTCTCAACCTTTTAAGAGGACCAACCTGAAAGATTGCCGCAGGTAAGCTGTTCCAGTCTACTATTGTGCGGTTAACAAAGGAAAATTTTGCCACGTCCGTTCTTTGTTTTCTACATTTAAGACCAGATGGGCGGACTTCTTCAAGAGCCTAGCTGGACCCCTGTGGTCCAGAACAGCCAAGAACCGAGAAGAATGGAGATCGCTACAGTTTGCCAGTATCGAGTGAGAGTGCAAGTGTACACACACAAACGACGAACAAAACTTATATAGAACAGAATCTACCGTCATGCGGATTAGCTCACCGCATGATCTCTAAAGAGCTCCCCTTTTAGGAGGCCATAGCCCTTCACGGGAAATCCAAAGGCTATTTCATTCATTCATTCATTCAATATGATCAGCCCTTACTAAGTATGATGGTGTTGCTAATCTAGCATTGATATCGGTCCATGCTTTGTGTCCCATTTGTGCCTTGAACAATGCGTTGAGTCTGGTTTTTCGTCGCCTTGACTTGAGAAGTTCCCACCCTAAATCTTTTACTATCTCCTCACCATGTCCCTTCCCCATTTTGACATTATTTTGCTGCCTTGCGTTGGACCTTTTCTATTGAATCGATTTGGTTTCGCCTGTACGGATCCCAACCTACTGCTCCATATTTCATAATTGGGCGAACAAGGGTTCTGTACGCTAATTCTTTTGACTTTCGGTTAGATTTCTTCAGAATACGCATAGAAAAATATAGTGCTTTCCAGGCTTTCCTTGTGGTATTAGTGACTTGTTCCTCCCAACCCAGTTTGTTACTTAAATATATACCTAGGTATTTATATGACGCATTGGATATCAAAATAAGCCTATTTTATTCAATGTATATAAATAACAGAAATATTTAACATTTTTATTATTTCAAAATACAGTAAAACAAAAATCTATACCGATAAAAATAAATGAACATATCAATTAGACAGAATTATCCTTAGCACAAACATAATTTAATATTTATTTTAAATAAATAAATTAAAAATGGTGCCAAATTATAAAACACATCCTAGAACATAAAACCACTATTATTTGAGCACGCATCACGTCGCAGGAAATAGACAAAAAAACACAGAAAGACATCCAACTCATATGTTTGAGAAAGTACTGAAATTTATAAGAGAATGTTATTTGCAAGTAGAGACATCCAACGTTTCGGAGCTACATCAGGGAACACAGGAAACTGGATTCGCCTAACTACTGGATCCATTAACAAAAATAGTTGCTACTTGTTAAAGAATTAGTGATCACTATTTATAAAATGCATGTGTTATGCGTGAAATAAATGTTGTCAATATCAATATAATATGTAATAGGAACTCGCTTGATTCTTTAAAAAATCCCTGCATACAATGTCTGTATCAAAAGGTTCAATACTGAATACTTATTGCAAATTTGGTAATGAAATTCACTGGAAAGCTCTACTAGCCGTAAAATTTACGAAAATGACAAGAATTACTTCATTTTTCAGAGATGAATACATATTATTTTTGAAAATATATTTAAGATGGTGCTATGTATAATTTCGAAGGTCGTCAAAAATTTCATTTGTTATACCGCATTTAAATATGAACAAATTAAAGTAGTCCTATATTGTTTTTGTATATATGCTTAGTAACCTGTACAAAGACTGGTTGGAACCTCATAAGTGGCACCCATAAGGCATCACTCATGAGGGAACTAAACTAAGAAATAAAAGGGATAGCGTGGTTAAGTTCCTTTCCCCCTCCATTTCACACATTGCTGAGTACTAACATATTTCACTAATCAGATTATGAGACAATATATTAAAGCAGTAATGTTGGACAGGCGAAAGAACTTAAATAAATTTAATTAGCCTAATACGTCTTATATTTTTTCAATTAAAATTGGAAGTGCAGAAAGTCTCTGTATAATATACAGGGTGGAAGTGAAATAATTTTGCACATTGAAAGGGACGATAGTGTACTCTTAAATGAATATAAAACCTATATTACGTTTTGTGATTAAATATACGGTTAATTAGAAAATTAAGTCGGAAGTTTCAGCAGTCTGGCAACACCGCACTCTTGTCGTAATACAGAAGTAAGAGGTCAACGAACTCCCTCTGTGAGCTGCTCTCTGGCTCGACGTTGCAATCTGATCGCATCATGCAGTGGCTTGAAATTAGTGGTTTCAAATTAAATTTACACGAAAACCATCCACGCAATTGAAATACACAAGAAGGATAAATGATTCCTTATTGGATCTTCTATAAATATGTACAAAAATCACGACTCTACTCGCAATAGTTACGGAATAAGAGAGTGTTAGACATAATTTTTTTTTCTGAAAAAGCTACGAACTTTCCACCCACATGGTGTATTACAGTTTTTTTGTTACATACAACATGAGCTATTCCCTCTGCAAATCAACAAGAACATTTTCACTTCCACCCAGTATAATGTATTATAATATTATACATTGGCTCCTACCTTTATTATATACAGGGCTTTCATTTCAAAATTTTCCAGTCTAAATTACTAATTATTTAAATTGAATTCAATTTAAACAAAAACATGTCAATTTAGATATTGAGGGAGAAGGCTGAAACCAGGCTTAATTGAATTTTAGATTTCACCCACCACCCATAGCCTCACCCATATTGAAATTTCAAATGGCATCCCTATATTTTATACTTAAATATGAAAAAGCATTCAATTCTTTATACACTTAATTAATTTGTTTTTGCATCTTTTGTTTTCTATCGTCGCCTGGCAACCTGGATTGTTGTTATTGTTGATTAGGGCGGAAGAGAATAAAACTACAAGAACTTATTGAGCATTTCATGTAATAGTTGTGTTTGTGTATTAAATTATTTCAAAATGGTGTATGGTGTTCTTTTGACCCTGTTGATCCTCTATAGGGCTTTAATTTAATTTGTATTATTTTCATCAGTGTTTGTATTTCTTTTTGTATTTATATGTGCTATCTGGTGGGATGGAAAACAAGGCCTTATGGCCTTAATCCTGTCAGATTAAATAAATAAATAAATAAATAAATAAATATACCCTTCAAGAGGGAACATAAATCATTCTAATTATTGACTAAATTTAGGAAATTACTCAAAATAAGCTGTGTTTTCATCCTAAAATCAAATGATAATGACTTACTTACTTATTGGCTTTTAAGGAACCCGGAGGTTGATTGCCGCCCTCACACAAGCCCGCCATTGGTCCCTATTCAGTCTCTATCTACATATCCCACCTCCCTCAAATCCATTTTAATATTATCCTCCCATCTACGTCTCAGCCTCCCCAAAGGTCTTTTTCCCTCCGGCCTCCCAACTAACACTCTGTATGCATTTCTGGATTCGCCCAGACGTGCTACATGCCCTGCCCATCTCAAACGTCTGGATTTAATGTTCCTAATTATGTCAGGTGAAGAATACAATGCGTGCAGTTCTGTGTTGTGTAACTTTCTCCATTCTCCTGTAACTTCAACGCTCTTAGCCCCAAATATTTTCCTAAGCACCTAATTCTCAAACACTCTTAACCTATGTTCCTCTCTCAAAATGAGAGTCCAAGTTTCACAACCATAAAGAACCACCGGTAATATAACTGTTTTATAAATTCTAACTTTCAAATTTTTTGACAGCAGACTGGATGATAAAAGCTTCTCAGCCGAATAACAACAGGCATTTCCCATATTTATTCTGTGTTTAATTTTTTCCCGAGTATCATTTATATTTGTTACTGTTTCTCCCAGGTATTTGAATTTTTCTACCTCTTCAAAAGATAAATTTCGAATTTTTATATCTCCATTTCGTACAATATTCTGGTCACGAGACATAATCATATACTTAGTCTTTTCGGGATTTACTTCCAAACCTATCTCTTTACTTGCTTGAAGTAAAATTTCCGTGTTTTCCCTAATCGTTTGTGGATTTTCTCCTAACATATTCACGTCATCCTCATAAACAAGCAGCTGATGTAACCCGTTCAATTCCAAACCCTCTCTGTTATCCTGGACTTTCCTAATGGCATACTCTAGAGCAAAGTTAAAAAGTAAAGGTGATAGTGCATCTTCGTGCTTTAGCCCACAGTGAATTGGAAACACATATGACAGAAGAAATTGACTTATACGGACTCTGCTGTACGTTTCACTGAGACACGTTTTAATTAATCGACTAGTTTCCTGGAAATACTAAATTCGAATCATATGAATTCGAAGAATATCATATATCATATGAAACTTCTCTCTTAACCGAGTCATATGCCTTTTTGAAATCTATGAATCACTGATGCACCGTACCCTTATACTCCCATTTAATAACAAAAATACAAATTGCAGCGAACAGGAAACGAAATGTTTTTGTTAGAAATATTCAGCGCCGAGTGAAATGTTAGGTCGCGGGTTCGAATCGGGATAAATATCCATTGTGAGCAAAGAATGGAAATGAGAACAACTGAACGCTGAATGGGGGCGCTGCGTGCACAAACACGCTGCAAATGTACATTACCGCCCCAGTAAACAAATGCAGAAACACTGGAAAACTTCGGCAAACATGGTGCCCAGACGTGAGCGAAAAATCCCCGCTGGAGCATGAAATAAAGATTGGTCGAATTGCATGCGAATGTGCCCCGGCTGACTGTCCACAATCGATATTTTCGCATGGGGGCTGAAATGGAATGCTGCTTGAGGAATTTTACCCTCCGGCTATATTGAGTTTTTACCTTTTGCAGCAAACAAGTGTGCGTGAAGATTTTCATGCGCTTCAAACATTTATTAAAAGTTTAGTTTTGTATCATTGTCCAATTAAAATATAGGCTGCAGCCGCCAAATTACTCTTCAAAGAACGACCACTCATATAAATTGAGGGAAAGAAAGCAGAGGACGGACACTGGAAAGTTTTCTTTTCTCAATCGTACTATCAGGGACTGGAATGCTTTACCTGCAGACTTACTAAAGGCTTTACCAACAACCAAAAATGTATTTAAAAATAGGCTTAGGGACCTTACTAATAGACGGTTATTATACACAGTATTTAAAGGGTGTAAATGATATGTTGTTATTGAAGTGTTGTATCAGTGAAGAATTATGTTGTGTCAGTGAAGTGTGTTGTATCAGTGAAGAAGTATGTCGTGTCAGTGAAGTGTGCTGTGTAAGTGAAACGTGTTCCTGTCAGTGAAGCTTTATAGTTTATAGTGGCAGTGCATAGTATTTGAACAGTGAAATGTTTTTGAAGTGTTAGTGAAATCAGGATAGAATCAGTGAAGTGTGTCGTAGTTCCATTGCAGTGAGTGAGTTGACAGCGAAATGAGTGTAATTTGGAAGGTACTTGTGCAGATATGAACATATCATACTCGTGGGTTTTAGTTCGATTTTAGTTTTAAGATACAAATTAGATTTATTTCAAATGTTATTCTAAGTGATCGTTTCATTTAATTTAGTATATTCCCTGTTGTTGTTATTATTATTATTATTAATTATTGTTAGTATTTATTATTAGTATTATTATTAATTGTATTTTTAATTAATAAGTTTATTATTGTCATTATTGAGTGTAATTAGTTACCACTGCGGTATATACCCACTGCAGTGTGAATAAATACATACATACATACAATTGTTATTTCTAATTGTAATTTATTTATGAATTTATTAGAGTTAAGTAAAAGAAAATGTCCAGTTTTGAAAATTGTTCAGAAAAAATATTGCCACGAAACCAACAAATACCTTTTAACATTTTTATGCATTTCGTAATATTTCAGTTCCTTCAAAGTGGTGAGAATAATATTACAGTTTGGACTTATTATCCAACAGATATACCGAAATGGAATAAAAAAGTAACTTCCATTCTTCAGACTAATTCCTCATAATCCCACACATTTACCTTTAATTTTCTGATGTACTAACATTATACAGAATGATTCAGACCACACGTAACAGACATTTAGGCCTATGTCGGAAACTAGCGCATTAAAATTTTCGAGACAAAAATGTTTAGGACTAAAGCGCACGTGAACTTTCACTTGAGCTTGATTTCATCAGTCAGTCCTAACAGGAAGTAGGGTCAGTGGCGTATCACTTTAAAATTTCAAATGGGAGTCGTGGTAAAATATGGTACCATTTGATAGAGCTCTTCAAAACAAACAACTTTCATAGGTAACGTTTTCATGAATTCCTACTCGTTTAATGAGAAAACGTACGGAAAGACGAAGGATGATTCAGGCCAACCGTAAGTCATTTATTTCGAAAATAGTGCATTAAAATTTTCGAGACAAAAATATTTGTAACTAAAGCACATGTGAACTTTCTCTTGAGCTTGATTTCATCAATTAGCCTTAACAGGAAGTACGGTCAGTGGCGTATCACTTTACAATTTCAAATGGGAGTCGGGGTCATATAGAATACCATTTGATAGAGGTCTTCAAAACAAACAACTTTCATAAGAAACGTTTTTATCAGTTCCTATTCTTTCAATGAGAAAACGTACGAAAAGATAATGTCATTAATACTGAGAAATGTTACGAGAAGAAAATGGGAGTCGGAGTCAAATAGGATACCATTTGATAGAGGTCTTCAAAACAAACAACTTTCATAAGGAACGTTTTTATCAGTTCCTATTCTTTCAATGAGAAAACGTACGAAAAGATGTCATTAATACTGAGAAATGTTACGAGAAGAAAATGGGAGTCGGAGTCAAATAGGATACCATTTGATAGAGGTCTTCAAAACAAACAACTTTCATAAGAAACGTTTTTATCAGTTCCTATTCTTTCAATGAGAAAACGTACGAAAAGATAATGTCATTAATACTGAGAAATGTTACGAGAAGAAAACGTAAACTAGATAAGTACATTTTAATGTTGACATAGTACACACGCACAATTACCTGGCTCAGTGTAGACCTGGTGGCCGCAACACCGTCGAGGGGTGAACACAAGTAAACTACCCCTTCCCCTTTGCTCGCTCAGCAGTGTTACCTTTAGTTACCGCAACACATTATCTACGGCCAGGTCTACATGTACACTGCACTTAGCCAGGTAATAAGCTCAGGTGGCCTGCCCAACAATGTGCAATAAGAAGGTAGTGTTTTTTTTCTCTCTATCTATGTATGTACATTTTTCTAGTTCTGCAATTACTTTGGTGACTAATAAAATAAGTACCTAAAAGTTAAGAGTGATTACAAATTCTCCTATGTACTACAAACAGATGCGGTCCTGTGGCATGGCCAGCACGATCTCCCGACTTAAATTTTTGGATTTCTATCTTTGGGGACGGTTAGAAAACATCGTCTATCAAGATCGTCCCACAACAAGGGATGACATGAAACAGCGAATCCGAGAGACCTTCCAGTCATTTGACCACGCCGAAGTCTTAGGAGTCGCTGACAGTGTTAGAAGAAAATTACGGGTGTGTGCTTCTCAGAACGGCAGACAGTTTGTACATTTGTAAAAATTAACGGCATTGTCCAGTCTTCCAGGAACATCTGTCAACATTAATTGTCTTGTTAACATTTTCGTATTATAACATTTCTCAATATTGATGACATTGTCTTTTCGTACGTATTCTCATTGAAAGAGTGGGAATTGATAAAAACGTTTCCCATGTTTGTTTTGAAGAGCTCTATCAAATGATACCATCAGGGACGGCGTTGAGAGTTACATGGAACAGTCAAGGGATCATGTAGGCTGTAGGGCAATTCGCAGGCGGCGCGCGGGGGCATGTTTAGAGCGGGAGGTCTTATAGCATGCATGCCATTCCATCCCGGGTAGTACAATGTATCTATCCGAGCTAATTTGTGAACTAAAAGTTTAATGGAACCTAGTTGGATACTACGAGGCGCATCCAGAAAGTAAGTTTCCCGATTTTTCCCCTTGAAAGTAAACGTAATTAGCCGTGTCAATTGCGTATGCGTAACAGATCTGTGACGTATCAATCATATGCCAGCCGGACAGGTCCCGCCTGGTGCCAGTAGCGTGGCGGCAGTAGTCCGAAATGGAAGCTCTTATTCCTTCTCCCGCCGCCTGCGCGGTTCGGTCGGTGATAAAGTTCTTTAATGCACAAAGCATTGCTCCAATTGAAATTCATCGGCAGCTCTGTCAGGTCTATGGGCCGAACATCATGAGTAAGCAGATGGTGCGTCGCTGGTGTAGGCAGTTTTCCGAAGGTCGTCAAAGTGTCCATGATGAAGAGCGCAGTGGACGACCGTCCCTCATCAATGATGATCGTGTTGAGCTGGTGCGGAAGTGCATCGTGGAGAACCGTCGCTTCACGATTACGGAGCTGAGCAGCCATTTTCCGCAGATATCGCGATCCTTGTTGCATGAGATTGTCACTAAGCACCTGCTGTTCAAAAAAGTGTGTGCCAGGTGGGTGCCGAAAAACCTGACACCCGAACACAAATTGCAACGTTTAGGAGCAGCACTGACATTTCTGCAACGGTATCACGTTGACGGCGCGGCGACGAGTTCCTCGACAGGATCGTCACGAGCGATGAGACTTGGATTTCGCACTTCACCCCGGAAACCAAGCAGCAGTCAATGCAATGGCGGCATAGTGGATCTCCGGTCAGGACGAAATTCAAACAGACGCTGTCGGTACGGAAAGTGATGTGCACGGTGTTCTGGGACAGGTAGGGCATTCTGCTCATTGACTTCCTTCCAAGAGGTGAAACAGTGAACGCTGACCGTTACTGTGAAACATTGCGAAAATTGCGACGTGCCATTCAAAACAAGAGGCGTGGAATGCTTACTGCAGGTGTTGTGCTCCTCCATGACAATGCTCGTCCACATACGGCTCGGCGCACAGCAGCTGTTTTGACGGAATTTGGCTGGGAGTTGTTTGATTATCTACCCTACAGTCCTGATCTGGCTCCCAGCGATTTTCACGTTCTCTTGCACCTCAAGAAATTCCTGTCCTCCGGTGAGCGTTTTGGAAATGACGAAGAGCTGAAGACGTCTGTCACACGCTGGTTCCATTCACAGGCGGCAGAGTTCTACGACAGAGGGATACAAAAGTTGATCCCACGATACGACAAGTGTCTCAATTCTGATGGTGGCTATGTTGAAGAATAGCTGAAACATTGCTGTACCTGTTGGCAATAAATGTTTTCCTGAAAGTGTGTGTTCTTTAAAAAAAATAAGGAAACTTACTTTCTGGATGCGCCTCGTATTTCCACGCAAGTAGGATTGCATTATTTTTGCACATACTGTAGCTTGTAGTCTCTCTTTTGCAGCATTGGTCAGAAATGAAGGAGACCCTACTATAATTAATATTTTACGAGCTTGACCTTCATCAAGACTCGAGTAATGTGTCCTGAAGTACAATTAGGATGGAAGCGACTCTTGCACTCGACAACTTCAGCTGTCACTTAGCCTTCGTGAGGGACGCTTCGGTCAAGTTATTAGTGTCCGGAAGGTGTATTCGTAGCAGGAGAATGTCAGGCTAATCTCGATGCGTCGTAGCAAAGAGGTAGTGACATGAACTGGCTTTTGTCTTAACCTTCCTATGACATAAAATCGCTTAAAGGGAGCATATACATCTTCGAAAAGCCGAATTTCTTTAATTGCATTTTCGTCAACAGTATGGTGACAAAAATTTTTAAATATATCAAATACTTTTCGAGTTACGATCTAAAACATGAGACTGTGTCAATTTTATTTCACTTCAAATTTATTTTATTTTATTTCTAATTTACTCAAATTTCAAGTTTCAAACACATCACAAGATACTTTAACATGGTCAAGTGCAAATTTATAGGCCTATAGACATATTTAATAGCCGTCCCAATCAGAGTTTAATAATCGGCCTCCTAATCAATTCTAAAAAATATTTATATTTAATTCAATGATAATACATCAGACTACAGAATATATTAAAACACTAGAAATAAAATAATACAATCTATAAAAAAGGATATATTATTAATATAAGAGGAATATAGGATATAAAATAAAATAGTAACTAAAATTAAAATTATAGCTACAATGTAATTATATAATATAATATATTATTAATACAAGAGAAATATAGAAAATAAAATAAAATAGAAACCACAATTAAAATTACAGCTCAATGAAATTAAATAATATAATATATTATATTAAATGTGGTGAACTGTGTGAGCGATACCATTCCAGCAAATGTCAGAAGAGAACAGACTCGATCATGGAATATTCCAAAAACTGAGGAACAGCCAGCAGAAGTGGATAATGAAAAAAAGAATATCTACAATCCTACCATTCCCTATTACCCCAAAAATACCAGCTAAAAGAGCTTGAAGTAATCGGACTTCTGGTTGGAGCAAGAGGTACCGCTACTCTCTTCATGAAAGATGTGTTTAAGAGGCTTGGAATACCTACATCTATTATTCCGATTGTAACCCTAGCTGCATAGAAAGGATCAATTGCTCTCCTGAAGAATCACGTATATTCGAAATCAAACTGAGTTCAGTAGCATTCTTTACTTACTTTACTTACCTTTCTAAAAATAGGTATATTTTCACTAATCTAAAAAAATATATATATATATTTGTAATTATGTACTTGTAGGAATTTCATTGTTAAAACAAAATCAATGGTTTTTCATGACCTTGTAAAAATTTCTATGGTTAAGTACTCTTTGTCCCTTGTGGCAGCTCACGAATGGTGAGAAGATATATAAAATTTAAATTTAAATACCAATTGCACATCTGTGCGCCGTTCTTCTTTATTACATATTATATTAGGCCTATTAATATAAGAGGAATATAGGAAATAAAATAAAATAGGAACTAGAATTAAAATTACAGCTACAATGAAATTATGTAATATAATATATTATTAATACAAGAGGAATATAGAAAATAAAATAAAATAGGAACTAGAATTAAAATTACAGCTACAATGAAATTATGTAATATAATATATTATTAATACAAGAGGAATATAGAAAATAAAATAAAATAGGAACTAGAATTAAAATTACAGCTACAATGAAATTATGTAATATAATATATTATTAATACAAGAGGAATATAGAAAATAAAATAAAATAGGAACTAGAATTAAAATTACAGCTACAATGAAATTATGTGATATATTATATTATTAATACAAGAGGAACATAGAAAATAAAATAAAATAAAATAAATTAAAATAGGAACTAAAATAAAAATTACAGCTACAATGAAATTATGTAGTGTAATAGGCTAATATAATATAATATAATATAATATAATATAATATAATATAATATAATATAATATAATATAATATAATATAAGAGGAATATAGAAAATAAAATAAAAGAGGAACCAAAATTAAAATTACAGCTACAATAAAATTATATAATATAATATTATATTAACATAGAGAAGAACAATATCGTACATGAATGAATTAGGACAATTTATGAAAAATATATAATCCGAAATTATAGAATACAAATATAATATAGGCTGATTAATTCATACATATAGGCTATAAATTTATTTAATCAAATTGAAGACATTAACAAGTTTCTTATTTTCTTGTTATAAGCTAGTGGATTACATGTTAGAAGTTCTGGGTGTAATTTAGCTAAAGAATTGTACAACCGAGGGCCAAAATTAATGCTATGCTTTAGACCAGCAGATGTGAATCATTTAGGTTCTAATAATATTGAATTATTATTTCGTCTTGTGCCATGGTTATGTGCCTGTAATACAAAATTATTACGATTTTTATGATAAAATTTGAACAGAATATATTTAATTGATTTGGCCATTTAAATATGGACAACATTTCTCATCTTTGGTAAGTTTGTCGCTCATTTCCCGTATCGCTTCATATATCCATTCCTTAATATTGTCCTTGGTGGTAGGTACTGTATCTACATTAAAAAAATAAGCCAATTGGGTAATATCAGGTGAGGGGGTAAGCTATGTGATAGGTCCAGCATATCAAATCCATCTATTCCATAATTTTAGGTTAACAAATTCACATGTAGAGATACAGAAAAAAAAGCACACTGCGCATGTGCAGTAAACAAGTTTCTGGTGGACAGTCCTGCGAAATTGTTGCCTACATATAGGTGAACTTCCATCAAGACTTGCTCCAAGTAAGTCTTGCAAAATATGCATGAACACCATCACCTAATAAATGGTTATCAGGATGTTACTGTTGTTTTCTTTGCCAGTTTCTTTCTATGGTTCACAAAGAATATTAAGACTATTTAAAAGCTGCAGTAGCTGCGTGGTAGAGAACACCAGGTGTCACGCAGACGGCCCGTGTTCGAGGGCGAACAAGATCCCATTTTTGTTTTTTTCTCGGGATATGTATTATTTTCAAACACGCACTTCTCAAGGCCTTACTTTAGGAAAAAAAATGTTTTAAACAAAACTTTCCACATTTGTTTAAGAGAACCATGATATCAAACAAATTTCCATAATGTCATTCAAAATATCACAGCTGTACCCCATGAGTGGGATTCAATGGAATGCCGTACATGACGCCATCTGAAATGCTTCGTGCTCTAATGAGATTTGAAAAAATAAAACAAGTATCAATTTTATTGATTCATTTAAGAGAAATTAATTTGTAGGCAACTATGTACATTCAACAATTGATGCGTCTAACCACGAACTTAATTTTAAAAAATTTGCCATTAAGAAACGGATACAAATACTATCTCAAATCCAAAATTATTTTACTTCAAACATACATAATAAAACCTTTCCCTAGTGATTTAATAATGTTTTCTTTAAGTCCGTCATAAACTTATCTTGTATTACAATGTGATGTTTTTATTTCATTTTACTAGATGAACGTTTTCGGTTTTATAAACCTTCTTCTAGTAAAATGCAATAAAAACATCACATTGTAATATCATATAAGTTTATGACGGACTTAAAGAAAATATTGTTAAATTAACAAAACTTATCGAAAAAAATGGGTATAAAATTTCCCTAGTGAATGATACAGTCTGATCCGTTTAGGTATGGATAATATTAATTTATTATTATAAAGGTATTATGATAGTAGAAAAATTTCTTGCTGGTTATATTATGATTAAAAGATGAGAGTTTGCATATACGACAATCAACAATACATAATCTGAAAGAACAAATGAAAATCATAGATGATTAAAATGGCTGCTACAAATCAACAGTGGACACAATGTGTTCTTTGGTATGCTAAATTTGAGAGTGTTAAAAGAGTTCAAAGGGAATTTCGACGTGAATATGGCGTGCGTAATGTACCTAAATGCGATTCCATAATGTTGTGGTATAGAACATTTGTAGAAACATGTTCTGTGTCAAAAATAACATGCAGGAGGTCGCAGGCGAAACCCAGTACGAGAAGCAGCTATCTCTTGGCTCGGCCCCCAAACTCCCCAGATCTAACCCCTCCTGACTTCTTCGTGTGGGGTTTTGTTAAAGACATTGTCTATTCACAGAAACCCAGGAACATTGATGATCTGAGAGTAAAAATTATGCAAGCTTTTCAACAAATCAACCCTCCTATGTTGCAACTGACATGGGCAGAATTGCATCACCGTTATGAGTTGTGCAAGATGCGCAATGGGGGTCAAGTTGAGTTCTGAGGAATCTACTATCTTTCAGTGTTGTATGCACAAAGTTTCAACAAATAAAGTTCAGTAATAAAATGTTTTACGGTGTCTTTATTTTATCCCTACCCAAACGGATCACTCTGTAGATTACCTGAAAGTTTTTAAGGGAACACACATGATTTTAAAACTTTCAATATATGCTAAAGAGGTTGAAAATAGTCAAAGGAATAACATTTAATTAGTTTTTTGAGCTCAGTCTAAATAAAAGTTAAAAATAAATTTCTTAATTTCATGAATTTACCATTACAGCAAAATTTTATTCTAAATGCAATATGAATTTGCCCTGAAGTAACTTAATATTAGTATTTCATACAAATGCTGACTAAGTTTTATTGATCAACATTTAATTTACCTCTGTGAGAAGATTCAGATAAATCTAACAATAACTATTTTGCAGCAAGCTTTTTTAATCCAAGAAAATGCTTAAAATTTAAAAATCGAGGAAAAAGAAATAAAATGCATTTATCTCAATTCACTCAAGCACCGTATGTGTGGCCACATTTGATTACGGGCTCTGAAATACGAAATAAAAATATATTATGGAACTAGAAGCTTCAAAAATATAACTACGAATATAAAAACAAATAAGCGAATTTTTTCCATTATTTCACCATATTTTAATAGTTTAAAATAGATTAAATTAGATGTCTAAAAACAATATGTATAAACAAGGTCAGTTAAAATGGAACAATTACAAAGAGATTGTACAATAAAAAAATTCGTCAAGGTTATAATATAAAAAAGGATTTAAAATTAACCAACTAGAGGTGTAAAATTTGAGAGCAGCTCTGCTTAAATTAAAAATATATGATGGAAATTTATTTGCAAGCTTCAATGACATATGACAAAAGTTTTTTTTTTGGGATTTAGGAAGTCTACAAGTTACGATATTAAAATAATTTCCTTCTCTTAGGAATGAGTATGATTTCTTAATGTTAAAGTTGGAAGATTATCTTTAACATACAAAATTAGCTCTAGAATATGTATACATTTATTACAGTCATGATTTTGTTTTTCACAAATAATGGTTTACAATGTTCATTTAAAGGTTGCATTTGATATAATTCTTATTGAAGCAACAGAACTCTATTTATAAAAGCACTGTTGTCCCATAGCAATATTCCATAGATAAGAGTACTTTGAAAGTAAGCAAAATAACCATCACGAATATAGTTTTCAGGTACAACAGTTTTTAATCTCTTAAGGAAAAACAAAGTTCTTGAAAGTTTAGTAGAAATATGATCAATATGACTTTCCCATGTCAACTTGGAATCAACAATAATTCGTAACATATTAAACTGACTTTGTTCATGATCGGTCTTCTTTAGAGTAAAAATCACACGTTCAGTTTTAGCTGGGTTCAATAAAAATCCATTTACATTAAACTAAACTTCAGCATCTCTTAAATTATGTTGAGGAAAGCTTTTCAAATACTTAACATCACTATGGTTAATTAAAGGAGTAGTATCATCTGCATACAGACCAGTATCAGCATTTATTATAGGCTAGGTCATTAGTAGCTAGCAGAAACAATATCGGACCCAATACGGAGCCCTGAGGAATTTCATAATAATAATAATTCATTACCAGACATCGGATTCTAGGGCAAATGCCTATTTTGTTTCTTTAGGAGAAAAGTAAAAATAATTATTAATATTTGTGTTTCATGGAAATTGAAAGGTATTCAAAGAGTTTTATAGTGCCCTAAAATGCCCTAAAACGGTTATTAGAGCCTAATTTGTTAATATTCGCCTAAAAATGCCTAACTCACTGTAAAGTTTCGCATTTTACTCTTACTTTTTATAATTTATACATGCATTCACTGCGAAATTTAATGCATTTAAAAAGTGGAAAGTTTGCTTCACACCGGCCATGAAACCATTGATAAAGGAAACAAAATGTTTTGAATCTCACGACACTCGCAATAGATTTCACCGAATTTAACATGTTTGGAGGCATACATGCCGACAAAGAACCAACCTTAGTTTTGAAGCAGGCAACAATCACAACATGTGCTGCTACCGATTCAGAGATATACTATACTATAAAAATGACTGTTTTCGGTCTCAAACCGATTAGCTGTACTGCCTTTCAGAGTGTCATAAAATCACAATTTTTGGAGAAAGAGTGTTTTTGAAATATTTATGAAAAGTCGTAAAACTGCGAATTAGTAGGGTAAACCGTTACAAAATATTTAAAAGAATGGCCTCCTAGTGTTAACACTACCAGTAAATGCAACAATAAGTGGAACTTTGTATTTTTGTCCAATTGAATCTCAATAACAACGGTTCATTTGAATGCTCGTTAACAGTTGCTCTTTCCCTCACCTTATTTGTGTTGAGAAGTTCTGAGCGGTAGGACGTTTTCCTGTGAAGTTTAACGCGATAATGCCGAAAAATATAAGTGCAAAATCTACATTGATCCGGCAATGGCTAACAGAATATTCAGAATTCACTTATGATGGAAAAATAATATTCTGCAAGATTTGTAGCAAACAGGTATGTAACAATAGTTGAAATATATAAATTCTATTAATTTTAATGAGTAGGCCTATAATATTTATACATTGACTGAGCTATCCTGAGGTATAATTCTTTTTAAGACCACTACACTTTAACCTTTTAAATTCCGATAGTTAAAGTATTTGCAGGTCATTAAAATTTTGATTGTTCGAACCCACTAACTTTGTGATAGAAATACGGCAATACAACAATTAGGATTTTATTTTAATTCAGTTTACTTTACATTTTTAGATTTCGCAAGGAAAGAAGTGCCACCTAAAGCAGCATGTGCAAGGATCGGCTCATAAGGCTAAAGCTCAGCAGAAAAATCAACTGCAACAAACTTTACTAACACAACCTACTTCATCCAATCTCAGCAGCAATTTCTATGCTGATTTAACCAGAGCGTTTGTTGCTGCTAACATTCCCTGGAATGCAATTGAAAATCCGGTTTTAAGACAGTTTTTACAAAAATACTGCAAACAAAATATCCCATCTCAGTCGACCCTAAGAAAAAATTACTTAGACAGAATATACAATGAAACTTTAGCTTCCATTCGGGAGGATATAGGTGATTCTTACATATGGGTCTCTGTGAATGAAACCTCAGATCCTATGAATAGGTATATAGCAAATATGGTAGTAGGAAAACTTAGTCCTGATGGACCTTCTATTCTACACCTCGTATGTGTTAAGGAACTTTCGAAAGTGAATAGCCAAGCCATTGCTTATTTTGTAAATAAAGGCCTACAGTCTTTATACTCAGGTAATATAGACGATTCTAAAGTTCTGTTGTTTTGTACTGATGCTGCCTCATACATGGTTGCTGCAGCTCCACTTCTTAAAACATTTTATCCTAACCTCACGCATGTAACCTGTCTAGCACATGGCCTTCACAGGGTTTCTGAAACAATCCGGAATGAATTTCCTCTTGTCAATTCGTTTATTTCTAACACAAAAAAATGTTTTTGTAAAGCCCCATCCAGGATTTCAATATTCAGAGAGAACTTTCCAGATATCCCACTCCCACCTCAGCCGGTTGTTACACGATGGGGAACCTGGATTCAGTCAGTGGTGTATTATTCTAAGTATTTTAAAGAAGTGGTCACAGTTATTGATAAATTACCTGAAACTGATAGTGCAGCGCGTGTGAAAGCAGTGAAAGATTGTTTGAATGACTCACGAGTGAAAAACGATATTGCCTACATAACATCAAACTTTTCTTTCATGCCTGCAAGCATTGAACAATTAGAACGTGAAAAACAATCTCTTTGTAGCCAAATAGCAATAGTAAAGGAAGCTAAAGTGAACATACATTCTGCTTTGGGCGAAACTGGGAAAAAAGTTAAAAATAAGTGGGACAACTTATTAAATAAGAATGTAGGATTTTCATTGTTGGAAAAAGTATCAAGAGTGATATCGGGGGAAAGTGCAAATGTTCCAGTAAGTATTGATGTTTCTATTGTACCTAATTTAAAATTTGCGCCTCTCACATCAGTTTCGGTTGAAAGAAGTTTTCTGCTTTCAAAATGATTCTCAGTGACAAAAGGCAAAGGTTAACTGTGGAGAATTTAGAAAAATTCTGGTGGTGTACTGTGCAGATAATTATAATAAAGTCTGAGCATGGAACTGAATTTCAATAACTTAAAATGAGTAATCTTGATATCAATAATCATTATTTCATTAGTTTCAATATATTAAATTTGTGCAGCTCTGTTTATAAATATAATATAGTATTCTTTTTTAACGTTTAAACATACTTTTTTGTGCGTATTTTAGTGTATAACTAAAAATTTCAGTGAAAAAAATAAGTATGATACCTTGATGTGCCTAAAATGCCTATTTTCATTAAAATAGAGCCTAATTTTACAAATTTTGAGCTTATTTTAGGCGCCTAAAACTGCAATTTTTAGTGCCTAAAAATCCTATGTCTATTCATTACATCAGATTTTTTACCATTGAACGGAAGAGCTTGTTTGCGATCTGATAAGTAAGATTAAAAAATCTTCAACTACTTCATATGATACCCAAATAACTTAATTTAGTCAATAGAATACTACAGTATGATCAACGCAATCAAAAGCCTTGCTTAAATCAAAAAAGGTTGCATGAAAATAAACATTATTTTCAAAAGCTTGCTTTACAAGACAACTAACTGCGCCTATGGTATTATCACAGTCTACTATATACTGTCACGAAGCTTGGGGTGATTTTTTGCATTTCTCACGATAGTTGCTAGCCGCTTGGAGCGCTGTGAGTACTAGGAACAATAGACTATGCCACTGCCATCGTGATCTAATACAGGCCGTAAGGCAGACCATGTGACTCGCTTAACCCGATCACGAAGGGCGGCGTTTCAACCATATAAATTAATTGGAATGCATAAAGAGTACTAAAATGTAGTGTAATTGCATTAATAAAATTTAAAACAATGATTAGGAGTCACTTCGAACATAATTCCTTGCGAGTTAAGGTGTAATATTATTTTTGGTGTGAAAATTACGTTGTTCGTATGCGTAATACATGCCTTTATTTCGATTAAATATTGCGAAATTCTTGTATATTCATTTATGCACAATTCAATAATTTTCAGTTGGACCGCACGAATATTTAGATATGTTGAAATTATAGGTCATGTTTACTGTACCAGTTGCTCCTTTCTATCTAATTTTAGTGGTCTCCAATGCCCTGCCACTACATATGTATGTTATGTCATATGGAAATTACAGGTTATGTTTACTATATTTAACTTACATTCCTATATTCGCAATTATACATTATAATTAAACATAATGTCATGTATGATACCCGTCACATTCTATTTGTCTGTATTTTAATACTACAATTGAGTACTGAATTATTGTATTTATCTACTACCTAAGAGACAAAGTAACACAATCGTACGTACACTAATTTCATAGGAGTGGTATGGTAAATTTTCTGTCTACAATTAAGGAAGGTAGATGTGCTAAATTAAAATCACAATATAAATTCGTTTTTATTGACCTCAAAATAGCTTCCATTCTAAACTTAAAATGTTGATGCGAACAGATTATGTTAAAGCGTAAAATTCTCTTCACATTAAAATAACACAGTTTTGTAATTATTTCTGCAACATATTATGCAACAAAAAGTAAACGGAACTTATGGACACATTACACTAAATAGAACTTAGCAATGATACGCAAAAAAGTTATAATATAATATTTCACTGAGCTCCATTACTGAAATAGAAAACCCGAACATACATTACGGCCTGGTCTAGATCGAAAAGGCATTCACTGTGCCGTATTTCGCTTTGTTGTGAAAAGTTGTGTAAACTGTGAAATGTTCGTTATCGGTTGTAATAACTGTAAATGGCTAATAATGAATAATAATATGGGACAAGGAGACGTTTGTGGTACTATAAATATTGTAAGAAAAAGAGATCAGATTTATCCTTCTTCCGAAAAATCCAGGAAGGTGAGTTTATAAAATATAATATATACTTTATCAAAATAATATAATATTTCACATTTCAATAGTGGAAGGAAGGTGTTAATTTTTTGAAAAGAATACGATATCGAAAGTACAATAGATTTTGTGCGAGATCGTGCGTATTTGCTTGCTTTCCGCACAAAACCAATACGCGGTAAGTGTGAAATACCACATTCAGTATTCCCAACGTAACACACACAACAATTTCCCTCTTCTTACCGCTTAAGCGCCATATTCATTTTACTGCTGTAGGCTTTTAACATATTATTTTTAGAGACGTTTAACATAGTAATAATTATAAATTGGAAACTTGCCAGTGCAATTTCACCTAAATTGCACTGTTAATTATTTTTTTTAAATATTTGCAAAAATTAAGTAAAGTCTACTACTCCACGAAACTTATTGCATTCCTGATACAAGTAACATTAAGGAAGCCGTGAAAAAATCAACAACATTCCAGATTCCGATGTTATTACTGCAATATGTTATATAAATAATATTGTTAAAATATTAAAATGAAAAATAAATCATTACATAGCCTTACCGTTTGTTTTAAGTTCGCATTTATAGACTGGGGTGAAAAAAAGACAGACGTATATCACGGCCTGATGGAATATAGTAAACACAGAAAACATTTTATAGCAACAATGTTGAAGATAGATATTTTAGTTTTTAAAAGTTTCCGTCATTGAACAGAAACCAAGATGGAGATTTCATTGCAACTAATTAGAAATTCGTCTTTCAGGTATGTAATAAACGATCTTCGCACAAAATAATGTACGATACACGAGCGGTATGTTTGTTTTCATGTTCTCGGAAATTAAAAAGGCTCAACTACGTTTCGCTTTTTCAATCTTTTCCTCGAACACGAAAACGTCAACATCGTCTGCTGGGGAAAGGGTCTTTGATGAGGCGATAGTAGCGATCCTGGTGGTTAGCAACTATCTATGGATGCATATTTCAACTGTCTAAGTTTGCATATTTAGTAAGTATTGAGCTTCGTGACTGTACATACTAGACTGTGGTATTATGTTTAGACCGGAAACCATATTGCTGGTAATATAACAACTTGTGCCCCTTAAGATAAAAAGTGAATTGCGTCCTTGTTCCCATACAGGCTGGGGTGAACGTCTCTTAGATACGAGACAATGCCGGCCGTGTTAGATCTGTCAATAGCCTATATGGTTGCGGTATGTATCTTTCAAACTTATGTTATTACTCTTAGTTTCAACACAGTCAATTGTTATTTCAACTCACAGACGACTGAAACAAACTATGCGGTATTCATGCTGTGTGTGTTGCTATGACAACCGGCTCGCAAAGTCTTCTTGACAGCAGTCTTTTGTTTGACAAGCGAATTTGCTGAAAGACTGAAAACGATTAGCATGTGTGAATAATATAATCAGCTTACCTTGTGACGTCATCGCCCAAAGCTAAGTGGTGGGAAGAGAGTTCATTCTTCGATCAAGGTCTTCAAATATTTTCCTACAAATAAAGAAGAAAATAAAATTCAAATACGTTCGAAGTATGAGCAAAAAGACACTGCGCTCTTTCTTTCTTCTTTTTTAGATTTATCAATAAAGCTGAAATTGTGGTGCGTGCACGCTGTCTTTACGTGTGAAAGATAGAGGAAAGGATTTGATTTAATACGATTGGAGGAACCGAAGTGTTTCACAAGTAAGACCCTTAATTACTGTATCTACTTTCGTCCAAGGTAATATAACAAAATTATTGAAAAATACCCAAATTTACAAATTGACAATTTCAGTAAATTTAAAAATGCCGTTAGAAATATTTTAAAATTATATATGTTTAATGTATATTTCAGTATTTGAGTAAATGAAATTTTAAATTTTAAAACTATATACAGGGTGATTCACGATAATTTATCGTTAGTTACGGATCTTATTTCCGAAGACATTGAGCAAAAAATGTCATATAAACATTTGTCCTAATCGCAATATTTTCAAAGTTACATTAATTTGGAGTTGTTAGTAAAATACTTTTTTCTTTAGTTTTACGGGTAAAAAAATTACAAATAGAGAATCAACTGTTCAGAAGTGTCATTTCTTTAATTGGCTAGTGTCCTTAAGCTAAAAATGTGTTGTTAATTGCTTTGAAAAGATTATATTTTTCAATTTTTGTCTAAAAATTACATAATTCTTATGCACATATCACAAAAATTGTTACAAAACATACGACTTTAGGAACTTGATTCTTTATAGTTCAATTATGCATCCTAATGTACAGTCTTAAAGAATTTACAAGAATGGCGTGATTTGTAACAATGATTGTGATAAATGCGTAAGAAAATGTAATTTTGTAGTTAAAAAAAATCTGTACGAAGCAACTATGGAATTCACAACACATTTTTAGCTTCAGAATACTAGCTAATTAAAGAAATAATACTCCTGAATGGTTCATTCTTTATCTGTAATATTCTTTTACCCTTAAAACACAAGACTAATGGTATTTTACAAACAACTTCAAATTAGTGTAATTCTGAAAATATTGAGATTAGGACAAATGTTTATGACTTTTCGCTCAGAATGTCTTCGGAAATAATCTCCGTAAGGAACGGTAAATCCTCGTAAATCACCCTGTATATATAGGCCTACGCCTGTTACAAACCAACATACATTTAGGGCAAATAAAAAAACATTCACAATTTTAGCACAAGACACAAACCAGATCTCCATTTACCTTCTGTCAGTCTAAGCAGTTACAAAAAAAGCAGTTCACTATTCACGTATTACAGACTTCAATCCACTAGTTATTTTAAAGGGGGCTGATCTAAAAAACAGGTATATATGGCCTAGAAAGGCGATTTTTGGAGTTTTACATTTAAAAATTCTAAATATTGTTGTGAATCATTTCACCAAATTTAATTTTCATATTCCACTTCTAACACGTGTTTATGCCGCCATTTTTGAAGTCGTACGCTATTTAAATGCAAAATTACTGTGATTTTCCTTAATTTTCTAACTGATTCTTCGCATACTGAGACAGAAAATACGCTTCAGATAGTAGCCTACATATATTTGTCCAACTTATGGCAGAAGTTCTGGATGTATGATTCCCTATAGGCCTACTATATTATCAAAATATTAACATAAATTAATATGAGGAATTAATAATGCTGATATTACTTACACTACAGTTTTGAAAAACTGTATGTATGTAGCAAGTAATACCCAGAGCTAGTATGCAAAAATAATTCATGTATCTTTTATAGCAGTGGTCGTCAGCACTCGCTGAAATGTGAAAAGCGTAAGCGGTGCCGTCCCGTCTGCACCGTCGTGCAGCAGGAAGAGAAAGAGAGTATTCCCGTTAGCAGCCACGAGTGCACCATGGTGCACTGTGTTTTCCGCGGGTAAGAGCCGCTAGCCCCAGAGAGCTCTGCGGTGAGGACCGGTCTTTTATAGCTTAGAAATTACCAAAATTCATTTCATTTAAACCTTGGTGTCTATTTTCTCGGTTTACATTTTTCTACACATTCACTTCTTCAAAATCTATCTAGTCCCACATTTATTGACATATTGTTCTAAAATTTCTTCCGCTGTTTCAATGTAGGCCTATTCCAATATCTGATAATTGGCATTAAATTTTGTGTAGTGTAAAGTATGATTAGATGTAATAGTAATATACGTTACAAGAGCGGTATGTTGACGTTTTCATGGTCGAGGAAAAGATTGAAAAGCGGAACGTAGTTGAGCTTTTTTAATTTCCGAGAACATGAAAACAAACATACCGCTCGTATATCGTACATTATTTTGTGCGAAGATCGTTTATTACATACCTGAAAGACGAATTTATAATTAGTTGCAATGAAATCTCCATCCTGGTTTCCGTTTAATGACAGCAACTTCGGAAAACCAAAATATCTTTCTTCAACATTGTTGCTATAAAATGTTTTCTGTGTTTACTTTACTCCAGCAGGCCGTGATATACGTCTGTCTTTTTTTCCCCCAGTCTATAAATGCGAACTTAAAACAAACGGTAAGGTTATGTAATGATTTATTTTTCATTTTAATATTTTAACAATATTATTTATATAACAGATTGCAGTAATAACATCGGCATCTGGAATGTTGTTGATTTTTTCACGGCTTCCTTAATGTTACTTGTATCAGGAATGCAATAAGTTTCGTGGAGTAGTAGACTTTACTAAATTTTTGCAAATATTTAAAAACAATAATTAACATTGCAATTTAGGTGAAATTGCAGTGGTAAGTTTCCAATTTATAATTATTACTATGTTAAACGTCTCTAAAAATAATATGTTAAAAGCCTAAAGCAGTAAAATGAATGTCGCGCTTAAGCGGTAAGAAGAGGGAAATTGTTGTGTGTGTTACGCTGGGAATACTGAATGTGGTATTTCACACTTACCGCGTATTGGTTCTGTGCGGAAAAGAAGCAAATATGCACGATCTCGCACAAAAAAAATGTAATTCCCTAATATGCATGATTTTTTAAAATTTGAAATGATGACATTTAATAACTTTTAATTCAAAACATAATTGAAGTTTGAGAAAACTAGATGCCAATTATGTTCCATCATTCCGTAAGCTACCTTAAGAGAAAACATTATTAAAAGATCTGTGAAAATGTAGCACAAGATAGGAACTATACAGATATCAAAATATTAACATAAAATTAATATGAATAATTAATAATGTTGATATAACTTACTGTACACTACAGCTTTGATTTTTTTATTTTATTGTGTTATTTTACGACGCTGTATCAACATCTAGGTTATTTAGCTTCTGAAGGAAATGGAGGTGATAATGCCGGTGAAATGAGTCCGGGTTCCAGCACTGAAAGTTACCCAGCATTTGCTCGTACTGGGTTGAGGGAAAATCCTGGAAAAAACCTCAACCAGGTAGCTTTCCCCGACCGGGATTCGAACCCGGACCACCTGGTTTCGCGATCAGACGCTCTAACCGTTACTCCACAGGTGTGGACACTACAGCTTTGAAAATTTGCACGTATGTACCAAGTAATGCCGAGAAATAGCATGTAAAAAGTTATTCGTGTACCTTTTATAGTTTAGAAATTACCAAAATTCAGTTCAGCCCCTCCCCCTTAAAGATTTGATTCATTAGAGAACATTTAGAACAGAATTAATCAAATTTCTACATACTCATACCTTCGGCACAACTGATTAAATATTGTTTTTGCTTGTAAATTGAATTAACCTGCTTGCTTTGTATTGTATAATTTTGTATGCCTCGACTGATGAATTGTGTATGATGTAAACTGCATTAAACGCTTGCTTTATATTGTATATTTAATGCATAGCTCAACACTGATAAATTGTTTATATTTGTAAACAGAGAATTAATCTGTTTGCTGTGTATTGTAAATTTATGTATACCTCAACTGATGAATTATATATGCTTGTAAACTGAATTGGTTTGCTTGCTCTGTATTGAATAATTTTGTTTATCTCGACAGATGAATAGTTTAGACTTGCAAATTGAATGAATCTGTTGTGTATTGTATGTTTTGGTATAGTTCAACTGCTTGCTATGTATTTTATATATTCTTTTGTATAGTTCAACTATTTATTATGTCTATTAATTTGAGAAAAATTCGTTCCCGCAACTGGAATCGAACCCGAGTCCTCTCAGCTCTGCGCGCAGAGCGCTCTTTCCATCTGAGCTATACCGGGACACGAACCACGGTGCCGAATTCGGTTCCTGGTGCCGGAACGAATTTTTCTCTAATTAATAGATATATACATTATGGCTAATCATTGTATTCAATGACGACGGTGAGACCTCATATATGAATATACAGGGTGATCTGTTTGGGTATGGATAAAATAAAAACACCGTAAAACATTTACTACTGAACTTTATTTGTTCGAAATTTGTGCATACAACACTGAAAGATGGGAGATTCCTCAGAGCTGAACGTGACCCCCATTGCGCACCCTGCACAACTCATAACGGTGACGCAATTCAGCCCATGTCCGTTGTAACATAAGAGGGGTGATTTGTTGAAAAGCTTGAGTAATTTTTACATTCAGATCATCAATGTTCCTGGGTTTCTGTGAATAGATAATGTCTTTAACAAAACCCCAACACGAAGAAGTCGGGAGGGGTTAGATCTGGGGAGTTTGGGGGCTAAGCCAAGAGATAACTGCGACCTACTATATGTTTTTTTAATACAGAACCTGCTTCTACAAATGTTCGAAACCACAACATTATGAAATCGTATTTAGGTACATTACGCACACCATACTCACGTCGAAATTCCGTTTGAACTCTTTTAACACTCTCAAATTTAGATTACCAAAGAACACATTGTGCCCGCTGTTGATTTGTAGTAGCAATTTTAATCATGTACGATTTTCATTTGTCCTTTCAGATTATGCATCATTGATTGTCATATATGGAAACTCCCATCTTTTAATCATAATATAACGAGCAAGAAATTGTTCCTACTATCATAATACCTTTATAATAATTAATATTATCCATACCCAAACGGATCAGACTGTATATGTATATAATTATACAGGGTGTTTCAAAAATTCGGAGCATAATTTCAGGTATGTATTTCCCACATGTAGGCAATCAAAATAGTTCATTACAACATGTGTCCGGAAATGCTTCATTTCCGAGTTATGGCCTTCACAACATTGAAATTCACCGGAACGTTTTTCTTTCCGCAGGCCGTTGTCATTACAGAAGATGTTCAAAATGTCCACCTCCTGCTTGAATACAGACCTCACATCGATGTCTCATTGACCTTCGAACACGATCACAAACTCCAGGAGTATTGCGTATGTCCTCAGAACATGCCACAATTCGATTCCGAAGGGATTCCAAATCAGGAACCGGAGACGAATAAACCAATGATTTTAAATGACCCCACAAGTATAAATCGAGAGGGTTCAGATCAGGTGAGCGTGGAGGCCAAGCAATTGGGCCACCTCTACCTATCCATCGATCAGGAAACCTTCGATCCAAGTACCGGCGAGCCGTACGACTGAAGTGTGCAGGAGCGCCATTATGCAAGAAGTGAATGTGTTGACGATTGATCAGTGGAGTGTCTTCTAAAACATGAGGTATGGTGTTTTCCAGGAAGTTTGTGTACGCCTGCCCCGTAAGTCTGTTTCATTTGAATACATGTCGCACAGTCTAACGCCTACACAACACTGAATGTAACCTTCGCCTCAGAATGAACTGTCAGAGTGCCCTCTTAATGTCTCCTTTGATGGCAACGACCTACGGAAAGAAAAACGTTCCGGTGAATTTCAATGTTGTGAAGGCCATAACTCGGAAATAAAGCATTTCCGGACACATGTTGTAATGAACTATTTTGATTGTCTACATGTGGGAAAAACATACCTGAAATTATGCCCCGTATTTTTTAAACACTCTGTATATTGTACATTCTTGTAGAGCCACCAACATAGCTCAGTCGGCAGAGTCGCTTGCCTGTTGATCCTGAGCTGTCCTCAGGCTTGGGTTAGATTCCCGCTTTTCTTGATTTCCTGGTTGGGTTTTTATAGAGATTTTCCCCAACCGTAAGGCAAATGTCAGGTAACCTATGGGAAATCCTCGGCCTCACCTCATCTCGCCAAGTAATAGTATAAATCTTGGCTTGTTTCACATGTTAAAATTAAATGTAAGTTTTAGACCCGCTTTGTTCCTTGTCTATCTTTCTGTTTAGTGTATGACGATTGTTCCCTGTTTTATTATTTCTGGGATGTGCCAGAACATTAATTCTGTTCATATTTGCATGATGAAGTATTAAACTTTGTTTACAATATCTTAAAAAAAAAGAAATTTTTAGTAGTTTATCTTAGGACTCTTTATCAACTTCTTAGGTTATTTAGCATCTGAATGAGATGAAGATGATAAACCTTGTGAACTGAGTCCGGGGTCCAACACCGAAAGTTATCCAGCATTTGCTCATACTGGGTTGAGGGAAAACCCCGGAAAAAACCTCAACCAGGTAACTTGTCCCGACCGGGAATCGAACCCGGGCCACCTGGTTTCGCGGCCAGACTCGCTAACCGTTACTCCACAGGTGTTGACAATATCTCAAACTACTAAGATTTATTTCAAATCATCCGTCCTCAAGTGAGGTTGACCACTGGGATCCGGAATTAACAAACATAAAACATAAAGGGAAATGAAAGGAGCAAAATGATGATTCGATTTGTACATCAAAACAAAAATTTACGTGTTAACATATAGATGATAGTGTAGAATTTGAAGAGAGGCCTTCAGAATTTCCATTACGATCTTCTGAACCTCATAAAAGGGAATTTGAAAGGATTTAAGGATATTGCATGTAAATTTTGGTAAACAACCCCTCGCTCCAAATAGTAAGCCTGTAACATCCCAGTTGTAAAGCGAAATGCCATATTTTTCACTGAGGTATGGAAGACACAGTACATATCTAGCTCGCTTGTCATCATTTATCTGCAGTGATTGATTTGTGTCTCGTTCAAAGCAAATCGTAGGGTCTAAGACCATCGATTTCTGGGTTCTTCTATTGATGGCAATTATATCGACTCCTCTATGAGAATCATCTTCAGACACACAATGAATCTCCTCATGTACTTCCCATCCTCTGTTTCTTAGCAGGTTGGCAATTGCTGTACGGGACGATGGTGTCTATTGTTACGCAGTAGCTCTCCCTTCTTACAGAACCCCAGTACGTGGCCAAGTGTTTCAGTCTTGCTGCAGCCGGGATGGCGACAACGGGTAGTACTGAAGGTTCTGCCAGGGACAGATCTCACTGCGGTGACGTTGCAAGACATCTTGATGGCATTGATGTATTCCGAGGACGAAAGACACTTTTTAGAGGAGATCCAGGAGTTGGCTTTGGGGCATTCTTCAAATGTACAAACACCTCTTGAAACTAATGACGTTACTTACGGTTCACCTTGTATAGTGGTAATTCATGTTATGAGGCAGTAACACATGTGGAATTTCATACAATTTGATACAGTAGAGATATCGTAGCAGAGTAGTTAAGTGGAAAAAATGTAAAATAATGTCCATATCAATGTTTTGTTTTTATCTTCAGTGGTACACGTTCCACTGACAGCTAACGCTGTCCTAGACCTTCAGGTACATCGTGAGTGACTGTTCAAGTCTAGACGAACACTCAATGCTGCACGCTAATGTGCATTTGGGACAGACAGACAGACAGACGGCATGCAGCGTGTAGCGGTGATTTAGATGTAGATCAGCCGCTTGTGAAATGCCTAATGCGAACACATGATATCCAGCCTCGAGTGTCGCACATTAAAAGCGGTATCAGATGCGAACACGTGAAAAACGAAGTGTCTGCCAAATTTAGATTTACCACAATATACGATGCTCAAAAAGTACGTTTTACCTGCATTTACACTATAAGTCTATTGATTATAACTGAGATTGCGTACACAGAAAGAAAATCCAATAAATCACTGAACTAATAAGATACGTAGGCCTAGATACAAAGTTTTTAAGGGGTTAGGTACAGCTTACAGCAGTAAAATTTAGGCAATATTCAACATTTTTTTCCTCCATTACTGTACAATAATGAAAATTAGTACCGGTATGTGTAAAACATTGTCCTTCTGCTTACTTACTTACTGGCTTTTAAGGAACCCGGAGGTTCATTGCCGCCCTCACATAAGCCCGCCATTGATCCCTATCCTGAGCAAGATTAATCCATTGTCTATCATCATAACCCACCTCCCTCAAATCCATTTTAATATTATCTTCCCATCTACGTCTCGGCCTTCCTAAAGGTCTCTTTCCCTCCGGCCTCCCAACTAACACTCTATATGCATTTCTGGATTCGCCCATACGTGCTACATGCCCTGCCCATCTCAAACGTCTGGATTTAATTATGTCAGGTGAAGCATAAAATCCGTGCAGTTCTGTGTTGTGTAACTTTCTCCATTCTTCTGTAACTTCATCCCTCTTAGCCCCAAATATTTTCCGAAGCACCTTATTCTCAAACACCCTTAACCTATGTTCCTCTCTCAAAGTAAGAGTCCAAGTTTCACAACCATACAGAACAACCGGTAATATAACTGTTTTATAAATTCTAACTTTCAGATTTTTTGACAGCAGACTGGATGATAAAAGCTTCTCAACCGAATAATAACAGGCATTTCCCATATTTATTCTGTGTTTAATTTCCTCCCGAGTATCATTTATATTTGTTACTGTTGCTCCAAGATATTTGAAATTTTCCACCTCTTCAAAGATACATTTCCAATTTTTATATTTCTATTTCGTGCAATATTCTCGTCACGAGACAATCATATACCTTGTCTTTTCGGGATTTACTTCCAAATCTATCTCTTTACTTGCTTCCCGTGTTTTCCTTAATCGTTTGTGGATTTTCTCCTAACATATCCACGTCATCCGCATAGACAAGCAGCTGATGTAACCCGTTCAATTCCAAACTCTCTCTGTTATCCTAGACGTTCCTAATGGCATACTCTAGAGCAAAGTTAAAAAGTAAAGGTGATGGACTGTCCTTCTGTTACATGACAAAAAATAACTTTACAATTTTAAAAAATTATTTACATTTTTTTTTTCAATATTCAGTTCACTGTGCAGTCATGAAGCGTTTCCCACGTAACTCAAAAATTATCCAACATTCTGTGATTAAATTTTTTTTGTATTTATGCATGTCATATCTACAATATGATGCAAGATCACTTCTCTACCTTTGATAGATTGACTTATAAAAATTAATTCATTTTAAAAAATGGTCAAATATCAGTATTTTCTTCCAACACAAAACAAAAAATGGTATTTGTTAAAGAATGTAGTTGAAAGAGCATGATATTTTAAACATACGTTTCAGCAATAAAATAAAGGAGAGAGAACATGAAAAAGTTAACAAATTTATGAGTTATGAGTGAAAAGCTTCATCACTGCACAGTGAACTGTCAACATTTTGAAAAAAAAAAAAATATATATAGGCCTATATATATTAATTTAATTTAATTTCTTCCTGTAACCACTACAGGTTGCCATCGACAAAGAGTACCATGGTACAATAGAGTAAATGCCTTGAGGCTTAGTGATATATTGTTGTTAGAGTGAAAAATAACAATTTGAATGATATTGAAACACATGATGTTAAACGAAGTAACGTCAAGGAGATGCGAATTAGTCATGGTCCATATGTATGATGCCTGAAAATAGCTATTGAGCCTTTGAGTGCTGAAATTGTTAGATCTCTTAAAATGTAATTTCTTTTAAACCGTAAAAATGTTTTTTTTTTTTCATATAGCAAAAGGACAGTATTTTGCTCATATCAATTTTCATTATTGTACAAGATACACTAATGGAGGAAAAAAATGTTGAATATTTCCAAAAATTTTACTGCTGTAAGCTGTACCTAACCCCTTAAGTTCCGTATTCTCAGTAGTAGTTTAAACTGCGTTTAATTTAAACTCCTTGCATTTAATTCACGTTTAAACCATGCTCCATATTTTCAATTCTCTCTTGATGATACATTAGTTTAAACTTTTGCTTAAACCTATGCCTTAAGGTTCTAAGTTTAAACGATTCATTTGGTAAACCTGCATTTCTGATTAATTGTTCATTACCGAAGTTATATGTTAATTTTACTTAATAAAAATAATTGATTTTATCTTACTTTGTATTTAAGATCAACATTGTACTTAATATCTTACGAAATAAATAATGTTGATTATATTCATATTATAGCATTACATGCAACAGTAAAAACAAAAGACTGAAATCACTATGTTTCATTTCTTCACTCGTAGGTATATAACAGGTTTGAAGTGAAATATAATTTAATAAAACGAACCAAAAAAAAAAAAAAAAAAAAAAAAAAAGGAAAAGGGCAAATTCTGCAATTGAATATTTATTTATTTATTTATTTATTTATTTATTTATTTATTTATTTATTTAGTACCAAATTGTAAATATATTGTTAATAATGTTTATAGTAAATAAAATCAATTTTATTTTATTTTATTTAATGCGTGGTTCACATTACGCAACCATTTAGGTAATAGCAGTATCATTAACTAACTAGTTGCGTAATAGAAGTATCATTACCTAACTAGTTGCGTTCTGAATGTGTTTGCAACATTTTTATTAGTGCTGTAAAGTCCACATTACGTAATCAAAGCCGATACACTTATACACGTACATTACAACTTTTCTTCTCCAAGACTCCTCTACACTCAATTGCCCTCTGGTAGTGTGTTTTATACTTAATTTTCTTCACACTTCTCCTTTGTGATCAATTTTTTCTCCGCTTCTCTACATTTCAATTTCCTTTCCATCTTTTTATAATAAAGATCACACTGAAAGTTCCTGCAAACTGGTATGTATAGCAACAAATTCTTTCTAATTTCGGCTTTATTGCTTCCAAAAATATTTCTCCTTAAATCTTATGCTCTTGTTCATCCCATGGGACAATACATTAAAGCAACTGCACCCAGTTTGCTAGATAGTGTTAAAAGATAGTCCGTGCAATTCTTTCTTGATTATCGGGAACGAGAAGAAGTCGAATGTCGCCAGATCAGGACTGTAAGGCGTTGAGTAATTAATTTCACTCCTGAATTACTAAAACTTCTACTGTGTAAAAAAGCATGAGGCAACCATCTTCTTCACAATGCTTCGCCTCTATTGGCTTCTGTTGGCTTATTTTCTTTTCGGAAGAGCCATTGTGAAGATTTCCGTTTATGTCCCTCTTCATAACAGTAAATCCATGTTTCGTTACTTGTTATGTCAGAAACAGAATATGACCGGCTTCGACTGATTTTTTTTTTTACAAAAACTATTTTTTAACTATCTTATTCTCACTTCTTCTATTATTTATGTTATAGAAATAAATAAATAAAAATATACATACACAAATATTTAATTTTTAAGCAGCAGTTGTCTTGGAAACTGAATTGCATTTATTATCGAACGAAAGACAAACTAGTTTATTGCTATACGTAACAGTGTGGCCCCACATACTCCATTTTTCCTCCATCCTTCTCTTATGTAACAGCTTAAAAAAGATAACCTTCTTAGCATTTCACTCCAATCATACTGACAAACTATCACTGTCTACAATGTCTACATTGTTACTCCTTCCTTTAGACATGCATCCTGATAGTGCTGTATTTTCAAAATTGTCTCATAATAATCTCTTTCTATTACTTACTTACCGGCTTTTAAGGAACCCAGAGGTTCATTGCCGCCCTCACATAAGCCCGCCATCGGTCCCTATCCTGAGCAAGATTAATCCAGTCTCTATCATCATATCCCACCTCCCTCAAATCCATTTTAATATTATCTTCCCATCCACGTCTCGGCCTCCCCAAAGGTCTTTCCCCTCTGCCCTACCAACTAACACTCTATATGCATTTCTGGATTCGCCCATACGTGCTACATGCCCTGCCCATCTCAAACGTTTGGATTTAACGTTCCTAATTATGTCAGGTGAAGGATACAATGCGTGCAGCTCTGCGTTGTGTAACTTTCTCCATTCTCCTGTAACTTCATCCCGCTCAGCCCCAAATATTTTTCTAAGAACCTTATTCTCTAAAACCCTCAATCTCTGTTCCTCTCTCAAAGTTAGAGTCCAAGTTTCACAGCCAGAACAACCGGTAATATAACTGTTTTATAAATTCTAACTTTCAGATTTTTTGACAGCAGACTAGATGACAAAAGCTTCTCAACCGAATAATAACAGGCATTTCCCATATTTATTCTGCGTTTAATTTCCTCCTGAGTGTCATTTATATTTGTTACTGTTGCTCCAAGATATTTAAATTTTTCCACCTCTTCGAAGGATAAATCTCCAACTTTTATAGTTCCATTTCCTACAATATTCTGATCACGAGACATAATCATATACTTTGTCTTTTCGAGATTTACTTCCAACCCTATCTCTTTACTTGCTTCAAGTAGAATTGCCGCGTTTTCCCTAATCGTTTGAGGATTTTCTCCTAACATATTCACGTCATATGCATAGACAAGAAGCTGATGTAACCCATTCAATTCTAAACCCTCCGTGTTATCCTGAACTTTCCTAATAGCAAATTCTAGAGCGAAGTTAAAAAGTAAAGGTGATAGTGCTTCTCCCTGCTTTAGCCCGCAGTGAATTGGAAAAGCATCAGATAGAAACTGGCCTATACGGACTCTGCTGAAAGTTTCACTAAGACACATTTTAATTAATCGAACTAGTTTCTTGGGAATACCAAATTCAGTAAGAATATTATATAAAACTTCTCTCTTAACCGAGTCATACGCCTTTTTGAAATCTATGAATAACTGATGTACTGTACCCTTATACTCCCATTTTTTCTCCAATATCTGTCGAATACAAAAAATCTGATCAATAGTCGATCTATTACGCCTGAAACCACACTGATGATCCCCAATAATTTCATCTACATATGGAGTTAATCTTCTCAAAAGGATATTCGAAAAAAATTTGTACGACGTCAACAAAAGTGATATTCCTCGAAAGTTACTACAGTTAGTCTTGTCCCCTTTCTTAAAAATAGGTACGATTATGGACTCCTTCCATTGTTCTGGTACAATTTCCTTTTCCCAAATTGCAAGTAGAAGTTTATAAATTTCGCTAGATAATACGCTTCCACCCTCTTGTATTAATTCTGCTGGAATTTGATCAATACCTGGAGACTTGGACTTTTTACATTTTCTATTGCAAATCTCTTTCTATTATCTAACATTATTTCAAATATATTAACATTCTATGTATTTTAGCTTAATTCTGCTACATAGTTTGTATTTTAGTGTTTAATTAATTGTTCATAGTATTTTGTTGTTTAATTCGTAAATAACTTTTGTATACATGTAGCTCTTATCTAAATCAAATTGTTGAATTCTTTGTAAGTTCATACATATGTATGTATACTTTTTGCTGGTTGAGTGGAAGAGAAGGCCTTACGGCCTTAACTCTGCCAGCTAAAATAAATTATTATTATTATTATTATTATTATTATTATTATTATTATTATTGTTTATTATTTATTTCATTGTGTTCTTATAGATTTTTACCAAATTCCGATTACTATAAATACGAGATTAACTGCAAATATTTTAACTGCTGCAGTTTATTTTCCAGACGTCAAGATCTTGATTATTTATTTTTTTGTAAAGTAATTAAGGTGATATTGATTGTGAATCATTCATAAGCAATATCAGTCTTCGTATTCCTGCTAAGTGTTTAAGATTTTATAACATTTTTTATAATAGAAATTCAAAATCTCTCTCTCCGGTCTGCAGATGTATAAAATATGCATAGATTAAGCTTGGATCTATTTTAATGTGTAGTATACACCTTTTGAGTTTATCATGACATATCCTTACTTGTTATTATTGTCAGATATTGCTACTTATTTTGTTGCATTTGGTCAAAGATTAATGATGACTATTATATTGATTGTATTCCATCTCACTGCCATTTCTATCATTCATTCTCATCATCATTTCTTCTGTTTTGTTTTGTATCTTGTGCTAAACTGTAATTGGCCTTGTGCTGTTGTTTTGCACGTTAATATTCTAAATAAATAAATAAATAAATAAATAAATAAATAAATAAATAAATAAATAAATAAATAAATAAATAAATAAACAGATAAATAAATAAACAAATAAATAAATAAACAAATAAATAAATAAACAAATAAATAAATAAATAAATAAAGAAACAAATAAATAAATAAATAAACAGATAAATAAATAAACAAATAAATAAATAAACAAATAAACAAATAAATAAATAAATAAACAAATAAATAAATAAATAAACAAATAAATAAATAAACAAATAAATAAATAAATAAACAAATGAACAAATAAATAAACAAATAAATAAATAAACAAATAAATAAACAAATAAATAAATAAACAAATAAATAAATAAATAAACAAACAAACAAACAAATAAATAAATAAATAAATAAACAAATAAATAAATAAATAAATAAACAAATAAATTAATAAACAAATAAATAAATAAACAAACAAATAAATAAATAGATAAATAGACAAACAAATAAATAAATAAACAAATAAATAAATACACAAATAAATAAATAAATAAACAAATAAATAAATAAATAAACAAATAAATAAATAAATAAAATATTATTATTATTATTATTATTATTATTATTATTATTATTATTATTATTGTGAAAATTGCCGTTCATTTCCCTCTACATAACAGTAAATCCATATTTCGTTACTTGTTATGAAGCCAGAAACAGAATCTGACCAGCTTCGACTGAATTTTTTTTTTTTTTTACAAAAACTATTTTTGAACTATCTTGTTCTCACCCCTTTTATTATTTATGCACTAGAAATTATATATATATATTTTTTTTTTATTTCTAAGCAGCAGTTCTCTTGGAAACTGAATTGCATTTATTATCGAACGAAAGACAAACTAATACGTAACAGTATGGCCCCCCATTCTCAATTTTTCCTCCATCCCTCTCTTATATTCCAACTTTCCTTTACGTCTCCTTTGCTATCCTCTTTTTTTTTTTCCTCCACGCCTCCTCTACACCCAATATTTCCTCCACTTCCATCGTTCTTCCTCATCTCCTTCACACCCCCTTTCCTCCACGCCCCCTACTCCGCACTCTGTCGCAGCGCAAATCCGATGTGACGTGGATGAGGGCAATAAGTAGGTGAAACGAGCGAGCAGTGAAAGTGGCGGTGGGGTGGGGGTGCGGGGGGCGCCCCCTGGCAGGGCTAGGTGAATCACGGGCCGAGATACCCGCGGCGCCAGGAGACACCAGACGGACGGACGCCGCCCGCCGCTGCAGTCTGTACGCATCGGTGCGGGGTACCGCCTTCGTCGAACTCTGCGTTGCCGGCTGCTTCTCAAGACCCTCCGTATTAGCAGAACAATTGGTCATCATGTGGAGTTATTCTTGCAAGAAAACTCTGCCTGGTTACCACATATTATGAACTAAAAAGAAATAATGGCGACTTTCGACTTTTTTAAGATTGCGTTGCTTGGTTACCAAATATGGAAGAGGATAGCCTACTTATCAACCAAAGAATGTCCAGTCACGTTCGAATTATCTTTAAATATTATATTGCTTAGTTACCAACTATGAAAAAAACAAGACCTACTGAATATCCAAACAAAGATTAGTGACGTTCGACTTGTCTCATAAGATTAACATCACCTTGTGCACATCTCATGGTCCGCATGAAATAAGGTCTGCATACAATATTAGCCCCAAAAAACGTGGTGTTAGATTTTCTTATAACCTTAATAACTTGACAGTACACTAAATAATTGTAATTCTATTCTTAATATTGTAGTTGTAATCCCCTGGTAGAGGGGAAGAGAAGGCCTGATGGCCTTATCTCTACCAGGCTAAATAAATAAATAAATAAATAAATAAATAAATAAATAAATGGTCCACATAAAGTAACAAAGCTTACATATTAACCAAACAAAGACAAGTGACGTCCGACTTTCCTTGGGAATATTAAATACAAAATAAGCCATACTTATTAGACCTAACCAAAGACAAGTGACGTTCAACTTTTCTTGTAATATTAAATACAAAATAACAAGTCATACTTATTAGACCTAACCAAACAAAGACAACTGACGTTCAACTTTCCTTGTACTATTGAATATGAAATAACAAGCCATACTTATTAGACCTAACCAAACAAAGACAACTGACGTTCAACTTTCCTTGTCGTATTAAATATGAAATAACAGGCAATACTTATTAATTCATTATGCGTAATTTTCAGAAAAGTCTGTGAATATGTTAGGAATTTTAATTTTTCAGTCATTGACTTTACTACATTATATATTTTGTTAGGTGTTAACCTTTACATAATAAATTGTGTGATGTATGAACGTTTTCGTTGACCATGTCAACATCATCAGATACACTCTGTCATTTTACAATATCAATACTCTCAATGTTATCTACACAATTCACATACAATACATGTTTACTGTCATATGAAGGTAAAACCTATTAAAAATTATATGAATTAGTCTTATAATGTTGAATTGTGGATACCCCAACTGTCAACAATTAAAATATACTTATATTATCATGGGTATATTCTTTGCAAATCATCACATGTGAACGATAATATGAACGATGTAATGATATGAGGCTAAAAGTAAGATAAAATATAAAAATGATGAGCTAACTCTATTCAATGCTTTACTATGCATGTGAGGATTTGCAAATTACAATATTTTGTTACAAGGTATTCACTTTTCCATATGATAGTATAAAATTCTGGCCTGTTATAACTGCCTATATTTTGTAGATCTTGGTGTTATTGTTTATGCCAATATGTTGGGTTTAAACTGTTTATAATTAATCAGATGATGGGCGTATGTTCTGTTGTTGTTCATGTTACACTGAAAAATAATCAAAGTCGTAGGTAGTTAATCTAATTTTGAAACTGATGGAATTGATTTTAATAATTGTAATGTATTAAATGAAACTTACGGATAATTATTCAATGTAGTAGTGATGTTGTAGAAGTTTATTTAACATGGTGTGAATCGAAAGTCTGAAATCGCTCAAAGAAATTAAGTGTTGAAAATTAATATTAGCTTAGTTAAAACAAATGGTGCAATTTGTTATATAAATTTGATTGAAAGTCCGGTTTCAATTAATGTTGAAAAAATGGGATGGCTACGAAGTACACTAAATAAAATGTAAATGTCGGTAATAAATTCTAACTTTGCTAGAGCAAGTCGGAAATATTTAATTATATTAACTCCATACATTGAACAATACTCACTAGTTGTGGAAGTGTTTTCTGTGGATGTTGGTCGTGTACTGGCTAAGTGGAGACTGTGTACCTGTGTTTGACATAGTTTACGTAAGAAGCAAATAGTGCGCTTACTTTTAGCCTCATATCATTACATCGTTCATATTATCGTTCACATGTGATGATTTGCAAAGAATATACCCATGATAATATAAGTATATTTTAATTGTTGACAGTTGGGGTATCCACAATTCAACATCATAAGACTAATTCATATAATTTTTTAATAGGTTTTACCTTCATATGACAGTAAACATGTATTGTATGTGAATTGTGTAGATAACATTGAGAGTATTGATATTGTAAAATGACAGAGTGTATCTGATGATGTTGACATGGTCAACGAAAACGTTCATACATCACACAATTTATTATGTAAAGGTTAACACCTAACAAAATATATAAAGTAGTAAAGTCAATGACTGAAAAATTAAATTTCTAACACTTATTAAACCCAACCAAACTAAGACAAGTGACTTTCAACTTTCCTTGTATGTAATATTAAATACAAAATAAGGCATACTTATTAGACCTAACCAAACAAAGACAACTGACGTTCAACTTTCCTTGTAGTATTAAATATGAAATAACAAGCCATACTTATTAGACCTAACCAAACAAAGACAACTGACGTTCACCTTTCCTTGTAGTATTAAATATGAAATAACAAGCCATACTTATTAGACCTAACCAAACAAAGACAAGTGACTTTCAACTTTCCTTGTATGTAATATTAAATACAAAATAAGTCATACTTATTAGACCTAACCAAACAAAGACAACTGACGTTCAACTTTCCTTGTAGTATTAAATATGAAATAACAAGCCATACTTATTAGACCTAACCAAACAAAGACAACTGACGTTCAACTTTCCTTGTAGTATTAAATATGAAATAACAAGCCATACTTATTAGACCTAACCAAACAAAGACAACTGACGTTCAACTTTCCTTGTAGTATTAAATATGAAATAACAAGCCATACTTATTAGACCTAACCAAACAAAGACAAGTGACTTTCAACTTTCCTTGTAGTATTAAATATGAAATAACAAGTCATACTTATTAGACCTAACCAAACAAAGACAACTGACGTTCAACTTTCCTTGTAGTATTAAATATGAAATAACAAGCCATACTTATTAGACCTAACCAAACAAAGACAACTGACGTTCAACTTTCCTTGTAGTATTAAATATGAAATAACAAGCCATACTTATTAGACCTAACCAAACAAAGACAACTGACGTTCAACTTTCCTTGTACTATTGAATATGAAATAACAAGCCATACTTATTAGACCTAACCAAACAAAGACAACTGACGTTCAACTTTCCTTGTACTATTGAATATGAAATAACAAGTCATACTTATTAGACCTAACCAAACAAAGACAACTGACGTTCAACTTTCCTTGTCGTATTAAATATGAAATAACAGGCAATACTTATTAGACCCAGCCAAACAAAGACGAGTGACTTTCAACTTTCCTTTTATGTAATATTAAATACGAAATAACAACCCATACTTATTAGACCCAGCCAAACAAAGAAAAGTGACGTTTAACTTTCCTTGTAATATTAAATACGAAATAATAGGCTATACTTATTAGACCCAGCCAAAGAAAGAAAAGTGACGTTCAACTTTCCTTGCAATATTAAATACGAAATAATAATACTTATTAGACGCAACCGAACAAAGACAATTGACGTTCAACTTTACTTGTATTAATAAATACGAAATAACAAGCCATATTTATTTTTTAGTAGGTTATTTTACGACGATTTATGAACATCTCAGGTTATTTAGCGTCTGAATGAGATGAAGGTGTTAATGCCGATGAAATGAGTCCGGGATCCAGCACCGATAGTTACCCAGCATTTGCTCATAATGGATTGAGAGAAACCCCGGAAAAACCTCAACCAGGTAACTTGCCCCGACCGGGAATCGAACCCGGGGCACTTGGCCATAATTTAAATCAAGTTACTAATTGCTCGTGTGTATGAGAATATGGTGAAAGATTCCATCACGTGAACAATTAGACTAGTATGGTATTCAATTTCTTTCAAATTAAACCTATAACTCTATAGGAGAGGAGGCTGTTCAATAGGTAACCTTTATATGAAACGAGTCAAAGTCAGGATAGGAGAAGAAATGTCAGAAGGAAGTGAAATAGGGAGAGGAGTACGTCAAGGACGTTCTTTATCACCTACCCTGGTCAACATCTATTTGGAAGATTTAGTGAAGAACTGTTTACAGAACATGGGAGGAGTGATAGTATGAGGAAGAAGAATAAAGTGTGTAAGAATTGCTGATGATATGGCGTCGTTAGCAGAAGAGGAGATGATACTGAGGGATATGCTACTGGAGCTAAATGACAGCTGTGAGCATTATGGAATGAAGATAAATGCCAACAAGACGAAGACCATGGTCATAGGAAGAAAAGTAAAGAAGATAAACTTGCGAATTCTAAATGAGGCAGTAGAGCAAGTGGACAGCTTCAAATACTTGGGGTGTACTATAAGCAGTAACATCAGCTGCTGCCAGGAAGTCAAAAGGAGAATAGCAATGGCAAAGGAAGCTTTTAATAGAAAAAGGAGCATCATCTGCGGACCTCCGAAAAAGAACTAAGGAAGAGACTAGTAAAGTGCTTTGAATGGAGTGTGGCATTGCATGGGGCAGAAACATGGACATTACGACGAAGTGAAGAGAAGTGAATAGAAGTGTGGATATGAATAAGGATGGAACATGTGAAATGAACAGACAGAATAAGAAACGAAGCTGTGTTGGAAAGAGTGGGTGAAGAAAGGATGACACTGAAACTGATCAGGCAGAGGGAAAGAGAAATTGGCTGGATCACTGGTTGAGAACAAATTGCCTTCTGAAAGATGCACTGGAAGGAATGGTGAACGGGGGAATGTTTGGAGCAGAAGGAGATTATGTGTGCAGATGACACTACTTTCCTATGTTCTTCCTCTGCTCTAAATCAATTACATGCTCTCAACAACGACACTCTATCACAGATAGCTTTATGGTTTGAATCTAATGGTTTCTTGCTTAATCAAGAAAAAAACTATCAACTTAACTTTCAGCCTAAATTATCTAATAAATAAGGACAACAGACTCAACTACACAAAATTTCTAGGACTTTTTATAGACTCCAGTTTAGTATGGGATAAGCACATCGAATACATATGCACAAATCTATCAAGAGTTTTATATTTGTTAAAGAAATTAACGACTTGCGTTTCTCAAAATTATTTAAAATGTGCCTACTTTTCTTTCTTTCAGTCGATAAATAATCCGGTACGCCCTAATTTTCTGGGGAAATGGAACCAAAATTGAAAGCGTCTTGCTTTACAAAAGAAAGCCATTAGAATTTTATGTAAATCAAACTATCTGGAACATTGTCGGCCACTTTTCAGACAATCACGGATTTTAACAATCATACATTTGTGTATATATATATATATATATATATATATATATATATATATATATATATATATATATGATCACTTTACACTCCACAAAATATCGACAATTACTCATTAGTGGCCAATATACATGATCGTGAAATTAGAAATAGTGAACAAATTAATATTCCATATTGTAGATTATACAAGAGCAACACAAACTTTTCAATTATGGGGATGAAATTATATAATAAGCTCCCAGTCAATATTATAAATTACCAATCAATAGCTTCAAAACTAGATTTTACAATTGGTTATTAAATAATCATTTTTATTCTGTTGCTGAGTTTTTCAACACAAATTTGTATGAAATTGTATTTTAATAAATAAATAAGTTTAATTGCAATTTAGTTAGTTTTCTTTAATTTAAAAGTTTCAAATTATTTCATGTTTTCATTGTATTATTTAAATTTTGCTGTTTCTTTTATTAGTGTTTTTTAAAATGTATTTATATGTTTTTCAATGTATTCTGACGAAGCCTAAAACTGTATGTATAATGGCCAGATAAATTGAATTGAATTGAATATGAGACGATAGACGACATTAAGATATATGGATCATATGCGAAGACAATGAGGAAGGCAGGAAATAGGAAAGAATAGATAATGGTGGGTTTGCGGTGAAGGATCTCCACTTGGGCAAGAAGCTACGAGTGACTATGTAGTGAATAAACGGTCGTTTTCTTCACTCTACTCTCGTCTCCTTAACCAACTCGTAATAAAAGCATTTCTTTAACCACGCGTTTTTATAAATTATTATCATGTTACAGGAACACTAAAGATTAAATCAGGTATGCTCAAAATTGTAAAAGCCCCGATTACACGGATGATGCTGCACTGCATAACACACACTGTGTACGGACTGGGCTCCGCAACTACATTGCAGCACCGCCCGTAGCATAGTTCTTACACACTTACAAATAGGATAATAAACTGAATGTGAAAAAGAAAAGAGTATACACCGCAATATTCAGTTATTACATTATTTATTATATTTAATATAGTTATGATATAATAATATCATAGATAATAACATTTTCATATTCCACCATATAGTCTACTTTGCGGTCTATTAAACATCTGCATTCTTTTCTGCAAGTAATCGGGAATCTATTTCCAACGAATTTACTGCAATGCGCTAAAGATGCTCATCTGTTAATCGGGATCTATGTTTGGATTTAGTAACCTTCATTCTCGAAAATAATCGTTCGCACACATATGTCGAGGAGAAGGTAGCTAACATAGTGGCAACGAATAAGCTCATCTTGTAATATTTAGTTTTGTTCATTTTTTAAATAATTCTATGCTTGTCAAGTCATATTCTCTGCATTTAGTTCTGAATTCTACGTTACTTAGTAAATCAATTAACTCGTCCTGGAACTGCACTCTCACGGATTGTACTAAATTTATGAAAAGATTAACAAAAATACTAATATCACTCTCCATAAGTCTAAAATCACTAAATCTATGTTCTGTGAATTCACATTTGAACTGTTGCAGTACAGAGACATAATTAACTATATTTTGTTCAGGCACCATACATCTGTTTACAAGGGTTTTACTGCCTTAGCTAATTCCCAACATACTACATGGGCTAACTTGCTCCAAAACAGAGACTCTGAATTATTCGACTCCTTTCAATTTTTGGCCTTTCATGAAGTGCTTTCAATTCTTGAAGCTGTAGTGCACGTTGCACCCTGAAAAATTATTTTATCAAAATACATATTTATGCTGGAATAAAATCACCACAATAACAATAATAATAGTAATAATAGGTATAATAATAATAATAATAATAATAATAATAATAATAATAATAATAATAATAATAATAATAATAACGTTGGTATATGAACATAGGCTATATTACGGAAAACAGCTTCCCTGTCACTTCGGCATGTTCTGGGTAGCAGAGCCTATAATGTAGTTTTATGTTGCTCAGTAGTATTCTGACAGTACCTTACAATATAGTAATCACTTTCCAATTTCACCGAACGTACAACAAAAATAGTCTTCCTCCCACACTGTACGGAATGATCGTTTGCTTACAGAAGGTTTTGACTATGTCATTGTCCCGCACTGTTCTTGGGTTTACTAAGTACTTGAATGGCCTTCCGCAGTCATCCGTCGAGCTTCGAACGAGGAACTGCACACTCTACATTCGAAGGTTGTGATTACAGAACGTAATCGGGAGTCAGAGAATGAGCGTACCCGGATTAAATATTAGTGAAAATTTGCCAATGAATCGTTGGAATTACTTAATATTTCTAATAATAAAGAGAAAGTAATGTGGAAACAGGCATACATAAACTCCAAAGGAAGCATTACGTGCTAAATGTATGCTGTTGCGTAACAGGCAGACACTTTCCCCGTCTTCTTTTTCCCGATAAAAAATAGTTGCAGGTGACTTGTGTGCACGCCAGAACAGCTGTGCGGGGTTAGTGACTCGCCCGCCGGCCATGCCTCTCCATTCACTGCATTCTGTCCGTCTGTTATTTTCAGCATCTTAGCTGTACAGCTTTTTATACTTCCAACTCTCCCATCTAACTGCATTCTGTGCATAGATCACAGCAGTGCAACATGGGCAATTAGTATGTAGGTACACTTTACATATCCGAATGCCACTAAACAAACTACATTCCAAATGCAATAGGGAATTACGCGTTACTCATATAAGAAAGAAAGTGACAAGGAATTTGAGAAAACCCCTCTCAATGATTGCGTGTAACATTCAAACAGCAATTAGGGTAATGGAATTAGAATAAATAAACACAATTTCCTTTAATTTTTAAATGTGTCTAATAAAGAAGAAAGGAAGTGACAAGGAATTTGAGAAAATCCCTCTCAATGATTGCGTGTAACATTCAAACAGCAATTAGGGTAATGGAATTACAATAAATAAACACAATTTTCTTTAATTTTTAAATGTGTCTAATAAAGAAGAAAGAAAGTGACAAGGAATTTGAGAAAATCCCTCTCAATGATTGCGTGTAACATTGAAACAGCAATTAGGGTAATGGAATTAGAATAAATAAACACAATTTTCTTTAATTTTTAAATGTGTCTAATAAAGAAGAAAGAAAGTGACAAGGAATTTGAGAAAATCCCTCTCAATGATTGCGTGTAACATTGAAACAGCAATTAGGTAATGGAATTAGAATAAATAAACACAATTTTCTTTAATTTTTAAATGTGTCTAATAAAGAAGAAAGAAAGTGACAAGGAATTTGACAAAATCCCTCTCAATGATTGCGTGTAACATTCAAACAGCAATTAGGGTAATGGAATTAGAATAAATAAACACAATTTTCTTTAATTTTTAAATGTGTCTAATAAAGAAGAAAGAAAGTGACAAGGAATTTGAGAAAATCCCTCTCAATGATTGCGTGTAACATTCAAACAGCAATTAGGGTAATGGAATTAGAATAAATAAACACAATTTTCTTTAATTTTTAAATGTGTCTAATAAAGAAGAAAGGAAGTGACAAGGAATTTGAGAAAATCCCTCTCAATGATTGCGTGTAACTTACTTACTTACAAATGGCTTTTAAGGAACCCGAAGGTTCATTGCCGCCCTCACATAAGCCCGCCAGCGGTCCCTATCCTGTGCAAGATTAATCCAGTCTCTATCATCATACCCCACCTCCCTCAGATCCATTTTAATATTATCCTCCCATCTACGTCTCGGCCTCCCTAAAGGTCTTTTTCCCTCCGGTCTCCCAACTAACACTCTATATGCATTTCTGGATTCGCCCATACGTGCTACATGCCCTGCCCATCTCAAACGTCTGGATTTAATGTTCCTAATTATGTCAGGTGAAGAATACAATGCGTGCAGTTCTGTGTTGTGTAACTTTCTCCATTCTCCTGTAACTTCATCCCGCTTAGCCCCAAATATTTTCCTTAGCACCTTATTCTCAAACACCCTGAACTTATGTTCCTCTCTCAGAGTGAAAGTCCAAGTTTCACAACCATACAGAAGAACCGGTAATATAACTGTTTTATAAATTCTAACTTTCAGATTTTTCGACAGCAGACTGGATGATAAGAGCTTCTCAACCGAATAATAACACGCATTTCCCATATTTATTCTGCGTTTAATTTCCTCCCGACTGTCATTTATATTTGTTACTGTTGCTCCAAGATATTTGAATTTTTCCACCTCTTCGAAGGATAAATCTCCAATTTTTATATTTCCATTTCGTACAATATTCTGGACACGAGACATAATCATATACTTTGTCTTTTCGGGATTTACTTCCAAACCGATCGCTCTACTTGCTTCAAGTAAAATTTCCGTGTTTTCCCTAATCGTTTGTGTATTTTCTCCTAACATATTCACGTCATCCGCATAGACAAGAAGCTGATGTAACCCGTTCAATTCCAAACCCTGCTTGTTATCCTGAACTTTCCTAATGGCATATTCTAGAGCGAAGTTAAAAAGTAAAGGTGATAGTGCATCTCCTTGCTTTAGCCCGCAGTGAATTGGAAAAGCATCAGATAGAAACTGACCTATACGGACTCTGCTGTATGTTTCACTGAGACACATTTTAATTAATCGAACTAGTTTCTTGGGAATACCAAATTCAATAAGAATATCATATAATACTTCCCTCTTAACCGAGTCATAAGCCTTTTTGAAATCTATGAATAACTGATGTACTGTACCCTTATACTCCCATTTTTTCTCCATTATCTGTCGAATACAAAAAATCTGATCAATAGTCGATCTATTACGCCGAAAACCGCACTGATGATCCCCAATAATTTCATCTACGTACGGAGTTAATCTTCTCAAAAGAATTTTTCAATGTGTCTAATAAAGAAGAAAGAAAGTGACAAGGAATTTGAGAAAATCCCTCTCAAAGATTGCGTGTAACATTCAAACAGCAATTAGGGTAATGGAATTAGAATAAATAAACACAATTTTCTTTAATTTTTAAATGTGTCTAATAAACGGAAGGAAATAAGCAATAAGCTTAAATAACAATTAATTGTCTATTAATAATAATAATAATAATAATAATAATAATAATTATTATTATTATTATTATTATTATTATTATTATTATTATTATTATTTTTATACTTATATTCTTTTTGCTACAAATGAAGACGAGCTGTAATATTCAATACGTCACCTGAATATAATAGCACAAAATTTCAATATGAAAATTTCCCCAAACAAAACAAAAATTATGGCGTTCCAAGGTAAACAGCCAGTTAGGAGTAAAATTTGCATTGGAACCCATACGTTAGAACAGGCAAACTCATTTAAATATTTAGGTTATAATTTGACATATTTACCTGTTACTGATATATCTGAAAATATTCAACATTTTAATGGAGACTTAAGAACCATCAACCAGGTTTTCACAACCACGAAAACCCAAAAACATACCAGGTTAAAAGCATATAAAGTTCTAGCAAGACCTGTCCTCATGTATGGTAATGAGGCCTGGAAACTCAGATGTTCAACGCCTAACAACTGCGGAAATGAGATTTCTAAGGAGGACTGCCGGCTACAGCTTGCTTGACCACAAAAGGAAGGAACTAATTACAAAAGAATTGAAAATTACACCTATTTATGAACATCTCTACCACTATAGACAAAAATGGCTTAACCATGTCAATAGGATGGACCGTTCCACTCTCCCAAGACAAATTCTCCGCTATATAGGCCTACCACACGGAAGACGATCTTTGGGACGCCCCCTGAAAAGATGGACGGAGACCGTAACAGGCACTAGGTCTAATACCTGCAAGGACGATAATGATGATGATGATGATTATTATTATTTCTATTTTGTTCGCGGCCCCCATTAATCGTTCTTCGAGCCCCCAGAGGGCCTAGGCTCCCTGGTTGAGAATCATTGTGTTTTTTTATTGAATCAACTGTCCGAAGATAGAGTGGAACTAAGTGGCACCAATAAGACGGAAATCTTGAGGCAAATAAACCAGGCGATAGTAGCGTAGGGTGACCAGTTCCTTTTCCCCCTCCATTGCATAGGCCCTAAATCGCTGACTAGTAACGTAATGTGCTAGGAGGTATTTTGGTATATTATATATATATATATATATATATATATATATATATATATATATATAACTGGTTATTATTAGTAAAACAACATGTACAAAAATTCAAACGTAATTCTTCCCTCAAGCAGTAAAAACTTGAACTCAGGAAGTTATTTAAACACATACTTAACAAGAATAAAGTTAATTATTTAACACAAAGTTGGTTACGAAGGAAAAAAAAAGTTAGGGATAAATTGACTTTAAAAATACAATTTCAATTTTAACAATTTAACTCATACAAATACATATAAGTTACATATTAAACCAATATATTCTTTAAAAGTTACATTCCTAATGCTATTTTTGAATTTGTTGACACTAAAATTTTCCAAATTTGGGTATGTTTCATTTATTTTATTATATAACCTTGGAATAAAGTCCTCTAGTCGTTTGAGTATGACTATTATTATTAGCTACTATTTTTGTCATGTTTCATTGTGTATTTCAATTCTGGTAATGTGGAAGAGAAGGCCTCTGCCCTTAACTCTACCAGAATGAATGGATGGATGGATGGATAGGTAGATAGATAGATAGATAGATAGATAGATAGATAGATAGATAGATAGATAGATAGATAGATAGATAGATAGATAGATAGATAGATAGATAGATAGATAGATAGATAGATAGATAGATAGATAGATAGATAGATAGATAGATAGATAGATAGATAGATAGATAGATAGATAGATAGATAGATAGATAGATAGATAGATAGATAGATAGATAGATAGATAGATAGATAGATAGATAGATAGATAGATAGATAGATAGATAGATAGATAGATAGATAGATAGATAGATAGATAGATAGATAGATAGATAGATAGATAGATAGATAGATAGATAGATAGATAGATAGATAGATAGATAGATAGATAGATAGATAGATAGATAGATAGATAGATAGATAGATAGATAGATAGATAGATAGATAGATAGATAGATAGATAGATAGATAGATAGATAGATAGATAGATAGATAGATAGATAGATAGATAGATAGATAGATAGATAGATAGATAGATAGATAGATAGATAGATAGACAGAGGCAGACAGAGACAGACAGACAGAGAGATAGATAGATTGATAGATAGATAAAGTAAATAAATAAAATAAATAAATAAATTAGATAATTATAAAATCCGATCTTTTACTTCCATATTTATAATGATACAATTTGAATTTATTGCGATTTTTATGTATATATATTTTTTAAATTAGGTTTTTTTAAGACGCTGTATCAACATCTTAGATTATATGGCATGAATGAAAATGAAGTTGGTAATACCGGTGAAATGAGTCCGGGGTCCAGCACCGATAATTACCCAACATTTGCTCGTATTGGGTTGAGTGGAGACCCCGGAAAAAACCACAACCAGGTAACTTACCCCAACCGGGATTCGAACCACCTGGTTTAGCGGTCACACGCGCTAACCGTTACTCCACAGGTGTGGACATTTTGGTATACAAGGAAGGACATAATCTGGGGGCAGGTATGGGATCACAGATTTTCACATCGTGTTTCTGGAAGTGCTCTTTCATTTTCTAGGTTATCCTAGTGATTTTAGACGTGCCATGGAAAAGTCTAAATTGTCATTTACCTAATTTTGAAGAGGACGATATTTATTTTTCGTAGTAAGGTTACTTTATTATTACTAGGAGGATGTATCGACATCAATTTTCAGCAGTTCCTTATAGTTATTCTATGCGCTTTTTCGTAAATTTCATAATCTACTTTACGTTCAATTGAATTACTTACAGACTTCCTGTTAATACTGCCCTCCGTTTCCTTCTCATGGCCATGGCTTGCTGGCGGCGATGTTAATAAAACTTTATTAAAACTGTACTCCTGATAACTAAAAACTGACTTGCATTGCTATTTACACACCTCTATCCTCCTTCACTACTCACGAGAGACATACGAAAGCACTATTTATACATCACTGCCCATTAAATTGCAGGTAGAACAAAGACACACCGTTTCCATTTTGACGTAGGGATGCAACTGTTAGCTAGCTTCGTTTATAAGTTCATGTTCTACTGACCTCGTCCTCTAACATCACACAATATGCGTTCTGTTAGTCTCATAGAAGTTCATGCATCCAAATACAGAGGTCGCTGTATCAGGAGTCAACCTCGTACCATCTTTTGATATCATACAACTTGAGTCTGCATATAGATTCATAAACTCTCAATGCAGAGTTCGCTATGTCAGGGCTGAAGTGGTTAAGAGATGGACTTCTGAGTAAAACAGCGAACTCTATATTAGAGTACATGAACTTATATGTGACTGAAACCTACAATCTGTGGTTCTGGTAGACGCATATGCGTTCATTTCTTTTAAACGTAGAGGTCGCTGTGCCAGGAAACAAATTTGTAGACCTACTACTATTGACATTAGAAAATATCTATCATCATCATCATCATCTTGGGACTATACATTTATTTATTTGTTTAGGTATTTATTTATTTATTTAATTCATTCATTCATTGATTTAATGTTCTGCCCAAGAGCAGATATTTCACTGCAAACCCAGCATTCTTCAGTATTTCCTATTTTCTGCCTTCCTCTTTCTTTCCTCACATGATCCATGTATCTTAATGTCGTCTATGATCTGATATCTTCTTCTACCCCGAACTCTTCTCCCGTTCACCATTCCTTCCGGTGCATCCTTCAGTAGGCAGTTTCTTCTCAGCCAGTGACCCTACCAATTCCTTTTCCTCTTTCTGATCAGTTTGAGCATTATTCTTTCTTCACCCACTCTTTCCAACACAGCTTCATTTCTTATTCTGTCTGTCCACTTCACACGCTCCATTCTTCTCCATATCCACATTTCAAATGCGTCTATTCGTTTCTCTTCATTTCGTCGTAATGTCCATGTTTCTGACCCATACAAAGCCACACTCCATACAAAGCACTTCACTAGCCTCTTCCTTAGTTCTTTTTCTACAGGTCCACAGAAGATGCTCCTTTTTATATTAGAAGCTTCCTTTGCCATTGCTACCCTCCTTTTGACTTCCTGTTATTTAATTAATTAATTTATATGTCTGTTTATTCATTTAATTATTCATTTATTATTTATTTACTTATTCACCTAAGTATTCACTTATCCATTTATTTACTTACTTATTTATTTACTTATTTATTCACTTAAACATTGATTTACTTATTCACTCATTTATTCACTTATCTATTTATTTATTTACTTATTTACGCATTCAATTATTTATTTATTTACTTATTTATTCACTTATCTATTTATTTATGTACTTATTTACTTATTTATTCACATAATCATTTATTTACTTATTCAATTATTTATTTACTTATTCACTTATTTATTTACTTATTCACTCATTTATTCACTTAATCATTTATTTACTTATTTATTAACTTAATCAATTGTTTACTTATTCAATTATTTATTTATTTACTTATTCACTTATTCACTTATTTATTTATTCACTTATTTATTTATTTACTTATTCACTCATTTATTCACTTATCATTTACTTAATCATTTATTTACTTATTTATTCACTTATCTATTTATTTATTTACTTATTTATTCACTTTATCATTTGTTTACTTATTCAATTATTTATTTATTTACTTATTCACTTATTTATTTACTTATTCACAACTTATTCACTTATCCATTTATTTATTTACTTACTTATTTATTCACTTAATAATGTATTTACTTATTTACTTATTTATTCATTTACTTATTCATTTATCCATTTATTTATTTACTTACTTATTCAATTATTTATTTACTTATTCACTCACTTATTCACTTATCCATTTATTTATTTACTTACTTATTTATTCACTTAATAATGTATTTACTTATTCACTTATTTATTTATTTACTTTTTCATTTATCCATTTATTTATTTACTTACTTATTTAATTATTTATTTACTAATTCACTCATTTATTCGCTTATCCATTTATTTATTTACTTATTTATCCACTTAATCATTTATTTACTTATTCACTTATTTATTTACTTATTCACTTATTCATTTATTTATTTACTTATTCACTCATTTATTCACTTATTCACTCATTTATTCACTTATCCTTTTATTTATTTACTTACCTATTTACTTATTTATTGACTTAATCATTTATTTACTTATCCACTTATTTATTTATTTATTTATTTATTTATTTATTTATTTATTTATTTATTTCACTGCAATTGAGGACCTAACATTATAAATATACTAAGTGCCAAAAACAACTTTCTGAGATATTGATGAAAAACGCAGTGCGAAATGCATGTTGCGATACCTACAACACCGTTTTTGGCTCACAAATGAGTCACAGTTGAGTTACGACGAGGATAATTTAGTATATTCTCATATGGGTGTTCCCCCTTTAGACTGAATAAAATAAAATTTGAAAAAAATTGGCATTTAGCACATTCATAATGTTAGGTCTTCAATTGTCTATGTTCCTTCACTCATTTATCATATTCTAGAATTTTAACTGGAAAATCTAGAAAATACGTCTATTAACAGATTGATGACATTCGATTTTGTACCACCAGACATTCCAAACAAAATCTTGAATCCCAAAAAAATGCTAAATTCTAAGTCAGAAAATGCCATAAAATGCAAAATACGTTCTGTAAAGTACGTACTACATTTTTAGAATTACACCGCTAAAATCTACTCAATGTTCTCCTTGCAGTATATTGCACTGACAGAGTGAGTGAAAACTCAGTATAAAATTGTATTTTTTGCTGCCTTAGAGAACTTACCACTTTTTGTCCCTATATCACATACAGTGAAAGATATGAAATAAATTAGATCCTTCTACTTTTGAAATAATTGCGGTATGTAGGCGTGTCCGTTTCACATCTATTCTTATAACAATGTGGGCGATTCATTGCGAACTAATATTTGCATGACACGCAGAGAATGGAATGCAATATTTTAGCCTTTATGATTAGCGTCCAACTTTCTGACATCACCATGATATACACGAAGCCTTTATCCTATCTGAATGAGCAATTCAAAAGGAAATATCTTATTACTAATTCCGCCGTTTCCTAGCAACCAATGATAGGAATTTAGCTTGGAACCGGACATGACAGATGAAGATCTTGTCAAAAGGCTTAGTTAAAACTTCTGTAGACAACTGATGTTAACTAGTTCTCAGCTGTAAGTGGTTTACCAGCAACGAGTCATACGTCTTACAGACACCAGTCCTACGTCATATGTTATTTACTAACTAAGGGTACTTGTATCGTACATTATTTTGTGCGAAGATCGTTTATTACATACCTGAAAGAGGAATTTCTAATTAGTTGCAATGAAATCTCCATCTTGGTTTCTGTTCAATGACGGCAATTTTGGAAAACAAAAATATCTATCTTCAACATTGTTATTTTAAAATGTTTTCTGTGTTTGCTATACTCCAGCAGGCCGTGGTATACGTCTGTCTTTTTTTTTTCCCCCAGTCTATAAATGCGAGCTTAAAACAAACGGCTTCCTTAATGTTACATGCATCACGAAAATGCGGTAACTTTAGTGGAGTTGTAGAGTTTACTTAATTTTTGCAAATATGTAAAAACGATAATTAACAGTGCAATTTAGGTGAAATTGCAGTGGTAAGTTTCCAATTTATAATTATTACTATATTGAACGTCTCTAAAATAATATGTTAAAAGCCTAAAGCAGTAAAATCAATTTGTCACTTAAGCGGTAAGAAGAGGGAAATTGTTATGTGTGTTCGGTTGGGAATATTGAAGGTGGAATTTTAGACTTTCCGCGGGTTGGTTTTGTGCGGAAACCAAGCAAATACGCACGATCTCGCACAAACTCCTTTCATTGTTAGATACCTCATCAGTAGTAATTGTTATTTCAAATAAAGTCTCAGGTCTACTAAGCTTTTAGGCCTAAAAGTTTATGTTTTATGTATTATTATGGTAGGCCTACTGTATAAATTCACTTTCAGGAACTGAATACAAAGGATATCCAACAAACTGTGTATGATAAATTGAGCTTTAAGGATGGAAGAGACAATACGTACCGTAATTTTGAAACGTTAGAAGTTTTGCAACTACAACATGGTGCGAAAACAGAAATCTCTAACCGTGATTAATTTCCAAATCTCACGAGTGTATAATTACATCAAGTCAGTGTCCAGTGTCCAGTGAATCAGTTTGCCGGGTATCTGCTAAATTATCTCTATCCGTAATGCAATAATAATAATAATAATAATAATAATAATAATAATAATAATAATAATAATAATAATAATAAAAAAATTAGAAGTTTATCCTTTGAAGAGGTGGAAAAATTCAAATATCTTGGAGCAACAGTAACAAATATAAGTGATACTCGCAAGGAAATTAAACGCAGAATAAATATGGGAAAAGCGTGTTATTATTCGGTTGAGAAGCTTTTATCTTCCAGTTTGAAAGTTAGAATTTATAAAACAATTATATTACCTGTTCTTCTGTATGGATGTGAAACTTGGACACTCACTTTGAGAGAGGAAGAGAGGTTAAGGATGTTTGAGAATAAGGTACTTAGGAAAATATTTGGGGCTAAGAGGGGTGAGTCCACAACTGTGGAGTAACGGTTAGCGCGTCTGGCAGCGAAACCAGGTGGTCCGGGTTCGAATCCTGGTCGGGGCAAATTACCTCGTTGAGGTTTTTTCAGGGGTTTTCCCTCAACGCAACTTGGGTAAATACTAGGTAACTTTCGGTGCTGGACTCCTGCATTATCACCATCACATTCAGACGCTAAATAACCTAAGATGTTGATACAGCGTCGTAAAATAACCTATACTTCAAAATAAGTAAAAGAAAAGAGTGATGAAGTTACAGTGGAATGGAGAAAGTTACACAACGCAGAACTGCACGCATTATTTTCTTCACCTGAAATTATTAGGAACATTAAATACAGACGTTTGAGATGGGCAGGGCATGTAGCACATATGGACGAATCCAGAAATGCATATAGAATTTTAATCGGGAGGCTGTAGGGAATAAGACCTTTGGGGAGCCGAAACGTAGATGGGAGGATAATATTAAAATGGATTTGAGGGAGGTGGGATACGATGGTAGGGACTGTATTAATCTTGCTCAGGATAGGGACCGATGGCGGGCTTATGTGAGGGCGGCAATGAACCTCCGAGTTCCTTAAAAGCCATAGGAAGGAATAATAATAATAATAATAATAATAATAATAATAATAATAATAATAATAATAATAATAATAATAATAATAATAATAATAATTTTTATTGCTAGAATAAAGATACATATTGTCTTGATATAAATCACTCTAACACCCCCACAAAGAGTATATACTCGTGTTGAGGGGGCATTCCACGAAATGTTAAAACTAGTATTAACTTAAATTAATTAAAAAAAAAAGAAAAAGTAAAAAAGAAAAAGAAAAACACAGATATTACAGTAACTGAAACTTTATATTATTTCCCTAAACAATAATTTTTATTGATTTTTTAAAATAAGGAGCATTAGCAGACTTAATATTGGAATTTAGCTGTTATCATGTTATAAAGCCTTCGACCGAAATTGCTACAATGATTATAAGCTGCAGTTCAAGATTATATTGTCTAATCTTTTAATTTTACATTTATGTGAATACAAATTAAATATATTACGATTTTTTGTACGAAACTCAATAAAATGCTGTTATAAATCTGACAGGTATTAAATACTTTAAATTCAGAATACAACGGTTCTAAAGGACAATGAAGAGCCTTATTAAAGAATATTTTTATTATTATTTTCTGTAGAAAAGTTATTGGCATGATGGGGTACCTACTAAAAGCATAACCCCACCGTATAGCTTGTAATAATGTGAGGTACATAAGTTGTAAAGTATGGACAGTCAAGCAATTTCGTAGGATAACAAAGTAGTGAATAATTTTTCTTCATCCATTGCGAAGAAAAATGACATATTTATTCCAAACGTAAGTGTTGGTCGATTATTACTCCGAAATACTTAACTTGAGGAGATTCATTTGCAACTCAACAACAGTAAAAACGGTCTTCTGATATACATAAAGATCCTACATACGCGATAAGACCACAGATGTTAAAGCATGGATAAAAAACTTAACAAAAAATGTCTCCTCGTAGGATCACAGTCTAGTATATATAGTCACGAAGCTTGAGTTGTGAGGGTGCTAGGAACAATAGACTGTGCCGGTACTATTTCGCATTGTCTGTAATGAGGCGATATTAGCGATCCTAGTGGTTAGCAACTATCTATAGATGCATATTTACTACGTATTGAGCTTCGTGACTGTATAATACACGGACATCATTTTATTTTTACTAACATTTTTAATATTAACCTGGCTATACCTTTGGATTAACGGTTGAGAACCGGAAACACCGTTTTCTGCCCCCTTCCACGATTGGAGTTCGATGATACTGGCGTAAAATACTAACAAATCACTTTACTAGGTATAGAAGGAAAGAAAAATAGTTATCCATTTACGTAAACTAGGAAACATCATAATTTTGTGTTTGATAATTTTCATTAGGTTTTTGTTTAATAAAAATACAGTACTGTATTAACAATAAATGTTTTTACTCACGAACTGGGTTATCCATGCGAACGTATTCATTATGCAGTGTATATTGTATACTGTGTACAGTACATTACCGTACAATGTAGAGAATGAAGTTAAATTGAAAAATAATTAATTATAATATGGATATTTAAACACATTTTTGGAAATGGTGGCCGTTCATTTCGATACAGGCTTGTTATTTTGTGCATATTACCGCACTATAGACTATTGCATCTATTTCCAATTACCAGTTTCGTCCTTCGTACTAGTAACTCATGTTGAAATAATTCTGTACCTACTTTATAAAAGAGTACCTTACGTACTGTAAATTCAATCTTCACTTCTGCCCGATCCGAAAAGATAAAATTACTCAGACATGCTATCTACTGTCCGTCCAAGTGGTTATGTCGCAGGGTCGTAGAAAGGAGGGAAATCACGTGACAGTTAATTACTTAACGAGGCCCTTTTATTTAAGTTATTTTAAACGTTATATAATATTACGTAGACGTCCAATTGAGGACCGTTTTTGCAAAACTTGCTAACTGTAAAATTTGCAAAATTGATATTTTGATGGATTCGTTAACGTAAGGCAGGCCTCTACATGATGTAAAAGGCGTCTTAGTAAAATTGGATTATTTCTCTTCATTGTAGAGTGCCAAAGTGTGATCGTTTTTTTCGAAACTTGCTTTCTGCTATATGTAACAGATACAGCAAAACTTGCTTACTACAGTGTTTTGTCTCTCCTGTAAAATTTAGTTTTTTCAGTTAGCAAGTTTTGCAAAAACGGTTCTCAATTCCTAATAGAAATTAATGTTTTCAGAAAAGAGCTAAGACAGCCCAGCCACTAGACTTTACAGTGGGGGCGAGGAGAAGCTGGTGGGGGAAATCGGGATGCGACGTAGGCAAACGGACGACAATAACTGTGCGAAAATATGGTTCAATATTGAAAGCTCTTCCGTCACTGGAAAACGCGAACATATTTCTGGAAAGTACTATACTCACTAACTCAGTACTGTTTACTATATGCGGCCTTGGTTCTGTGTGGAGGACAGTTGGAACTTCAATAGTAGAAGGGGTGGGAGAGAAGTGCATTAAAAACCTCAGGTACAATAAAAGTTGAAGTAAAAATACAATTATATCCCTGAATAATTTCGAGGGAAAAATTGTTCCGGGGCCGGGTATCGAACCCGGGACCTTTGGTTAAACGTACCAACGCTCTCCCACTGAGCTACCCGGGAACTCTACCCGACACCGATCCAATTTTTCCCTCTATATCCACAGACCTCAAAGTGGGCTGACAACCGTCAAGCAACCAATATTTGAGTGCACACTAACTCTGTGTGACTTTAAATTGTGGTTTTCTGTTACGTACAGTGACGTGTATTATGCAAATTAAGCTTTCAGGAATAACTCCCTGTCAAGTTAATTTGACTAATTTCGAGGGAAAAATTGTTCCGGGGCCGGGTATCGAACCCGGGACCTTTGGTTAAACGGACAAACGCTCTCCCACTGAGCTACCCGGGAACTCTACCCGACACCGATCCAATTTTTCCCTCTATATCCACAGACCTCAAAGTAGGCTGACAACCGTCAAGCAACCAACATTTGAGTGCACACTAATTCTGTGTGACTTTAAATTGTGGTTTTCTGTTACGTACAGTGACGTGTATTATGCAAATTAAGCTTTCAGGAATAACTCCCTGTCAAGTTAATTTGACTAATTTCGAGGGAAAAATTGTTCCGGGGCCGGGTATCGAACACGGGACCTTTGGTTAAACGTACCAACGCTCTCCCACTGAACTACCCGGGAACTCTACCCGACACCGATCCAATTTTTCCCTCTATATCCACAGACCTCAAAGTGGGCTGACAACAGTCAAGCAACCAACATTTGAGTGCACACTAACTCTGTGTGACTTTAAATTGTGGTTTTCTGTTACGTACAGTGACGTGTATTATGCAAATTAAGCTTTCAGGAATAACTCCCTGTCAAGTTAATTTGAATAATTTCGAGGGAAAAATTGTTCCGGGGCCGGGTATCGAACCCGGGACCTTTGGTTAAACGTACCAACGCTCTCCCACTGAGCTACCCGGGAACTCTACCCTACACCGATCCAATTTTTCCCTCTGTGGTAGGATTACCTCTGTTTTAAAACGCATTGTCATGGTAACCTGTAGTGCCAACTTCACTTCAGTGACGTAACTTGTTACGTAGTGCATTGTTGTGAATAATCGAGAGCTATGTATTGTATATGAGGTGGATCTTCGCAACGGGAGGGCGGCAGCGCGGATAGCTGCTGTGTTGTGCGGGTGGTGGGTCTTGAGTTATTTTAATTAGTTGTCGTTCATTTTTCAGGACAAGCTGTCACGCCGAGGGGTGGGGCTGTCCGGAACGACCCCGTGATTGATTCTCAGAGTCCTGGTCGGGCGACAAGGCAATTAGAGTCGTTCTAATTGAAGTCCGCACAGAGAATGAAATCACAGCCTAGCGCCCGCCCTCTGTCGATTGTTTGGGAGCGAAGAAACAGAGCGGGCGAGTTCTAACTCCGAGCAGTTAATGAGACAGTTGCGGAGTTAATAATGACGTTCAAGTCACGGGGCTGGCTTCGAATTCCACAGAGAGACATAACATATTTCTTCATATTTATTAATTATGTATGGAATTATAGGATGGGGTAGCTCATTTTAATCCACTTTATTTATTACAGAAGAAAATCTATACTTATAATAAATCTGTAGCCGAAATTTTTCTGGTAATTTTCGATTTTCCACAAATAATTGGTCCTAACATTATAATTAACCACCCTGAAACCGAAAATCGCTTTTTTGAAATTTTTGTTTGTATGTCTGTCTGTCTGTCTGTCTGCCTTTCTGTATGTTTGTTACCTTTTCACGCGATAATGGCTGAACGGATTTCGATGAAAATTGGAATATAAATTAAGTTCGTTGTAACTTAGATTTTAGGCTATATGGCATTCAAAATACATTATTTAAAAGGGGGGTTGTAAGGGGGCCTGATGTAATAAATAAATCGAAATATTTCGCTTATTACTGATTTTTGTGAACAATGTTACATAACAAAAGTTTCTTTAGAAATAATTTGCGATAAGTTTTATTCCTTAAAAAATTTTGACAGGACTAATATTTAATGAGATAAATGAGTTTTAAAATTAAAATAACTGCCATTTAAGGCCGTATAATGAAATAAAAAACAAATGACTTCTTATATAAGGGGCTTTGGACAGCAACAATCGAAAGCTATGAAATATAGCGTACAGAGAATGTTTCTGTGTTTGTATGAAGTAATATCGGAAGCTAAATTAACCGATTTGTATAATTAATTATTATTTCACCATTGGAAAGTGCAGTTTCTCTAGATGGACATAATGCTATAATGTTATTACAGTAACTTCTGATATAATATAATGTAATATAATATAATATAATATAATATAATATAATATAATATAATATAATATAATATTATATAATTTAATATAATATAATATAACATGTAATATTATATAATATAATTTAAGTTATTTGAAGGGTTCAGAACCATAGTGGGCCAAACGCCATTTACTGAATACGTAGAAAAGAAGGGTTAAAATTAAGTTATTACCATAATTCAATGGAAACATATAGCAAGTAAAATAAAGTATAGACATTAAATCTAAATGATGTCAATGTTCATTAAATGATCGCATTTTAATTATTTAAACACAATTTAAATTAAGTAACATATTAAACTATTTATCCTTCTATCAAACACGAATGTTCCCTGGATCAAACGTCCTATTTTAATTATGTAATTACTTTATATTTATTTCTAACGGGTGCAGCGGAGCGCACGGGTACGGCTAGTAATTAAAATATGTCTTCATAAACCTATTGATTTTCCATCTCAAAATTTGTTTCTAGACTTTAATGTACTTAACGTAAGACAAATTTATTATATTGTATTAATAAAATTCATACATAAAAATCGAAATAATTTTGAATTGTATTATCATAGTTATGAAACAAAAGGTATGAATTCTTTAATATTGTTTGAACCAAAATGCAACACTGTTACAGTATTTAATCATAGTAGTAATTTAGGCCCAAGAATATATAACAAATTTATATTTAAATATCCTAATCTTGTCAATTCTAATAGTTCTAGTATTAAATTTAAAAGGTTATGTATGGATTTTATAAAAATTGAAAAAATGTAAATTTAAATTTATATACTATTGAAAATTGTATTTTATAATTATTAATTATAATTGTATTGTATAATTATTAATTTCAATTCACGAATCCGCCCCTGAGCACGAGTTCTACTCTTTCAGGGGCGAGCTAAAGTTTCTCTGTATATTTTATATTTTATGTTACAATTATTAGCAAAATAAACAAACAAACAAACAAACAAGCAAACAAACAAACAAACAAACAAATAAATAAATAAATAAATAAATAAATAAATAAATAAATAAATAAATAAATAAATAAATAAATAAATAAATAAATAAATAAATAAATAAATAAATAAATAAATAAATAAATAAATAAATAAATAAATAAATAAATAAATAAATAAATAAATATTTAGGTTCCGAACTGTCTTATTCTTTTAACATTTTCATGGCCCCTATTAATAAATGCTAATGCCACTATTTTAGTATATGTTGTTAACATACACATACAATGGGTATGGAATGAAATGGACCGTCAATTGCTTATCATACTATATAGTGTTACTATGTTACATTTTATTGATGAACGTTTTCGGCATAGGCCTACTATGCCATCACCAGATCTTGAAATGTTATCTTTTATACATACTTAATATTATGCCACATTGATTAAATGCAATATATAAATAATAAACAACGAAATCATGATTACACTGGTCTTATAGGCGAACTTGTGATTAATGTATCCTCAATGAGCTGTTAATTGTACAATGTCATTATGCCATTATAAGGGTCCAGGGGAAAAACGTGTTAAGTCCAAAATTATCAATTTTTTATTTTGGATGGCATATAATACCTCAGGCAATAGAGATTTCAGTGGTTTAATTGTACAGAGAAAAAACTTGATTAAGCCAGAAATATTTGAAAAATGATAACTCAGAGACAATAGAATGTAATGGACCTTGAAACTTTAAACTTGCTCTCCTGTAAAAACAGTAAAATGTAACTTAGCACGTTCTTCCCCTGGACCTTTCATATGTTAAAACACAAGACAATAATTGAGTAAAACTGATCTATAAAACATTAAAACATTAAAAGTTGACACTTGATATAATTCTTCATAGAACAAATGTCATTTTCGTCGTTCGTTTTTTGTTTACATATTGTGATGAAACAAGTTAGAAACAATTAGATAGCTTTGTTGGATGGTAGATTGTTTGACTATTATATCAAGTGTTGCATTACTAGCATTAACAGTCAAGTTGAGGTACGATGATATTAATATTAGATGACAGATTATCGGTTAAAACCACCTGCGAAATGAAAATACACATACAAGCATGCAACGTTTCATTAAAAAGTCTCGAAATCTTCTTCATTTAACTGGGAAAACAAACGTAAAATTTGAATTTCAGAAAAGGACCACAAAGAATAAATTTAAAGGTAGATACAGAAACTGCCTACTGAAGGATGCATTGGAAGAAATGGTGAACAGTATAAAAGTTCGGGACAGAAGAAGATATCAGAAGATAGAAGAGATTAAGATATTCCTATGAATCATAAGCGAAGACTAAGAGGAAGGCAGAAAATAGGAAATATTGCAGAATGCTGGGTTTGTAGTGAAAAATCTACCCTTTGGCAGAACGTGTGTCTGTGTGTGTCTGTCTGTCTGTCTGTGTGTAAGTAAAAATTAAATTATGGTTTATTTAACGACGCTCGCAACTGCCGAGGTTATATCAGCGTCGCCGGTGTGCCGGAATTTTTGTCCCGCAGGAGTTCTTTCATGTGTCAGTAAATCTACTGACATGAGCCTATCGCATTGAAGCACATTTAAATGCCATCGATCTGGGCCGGAATCGAACCCGAAACCTTGAGCACAGAAGGCAAGTGCTATACCGACTACGGTACTGAGGCCGACGTATGTATGTATGTATGTATGTATGTATGTATGTATGTATGTATGTATGTATGTATGTATGTATGTATGTATTATGTATGCATGCATGAATGTGTGTATGTATGTACGTATGTATGTATGTATGCATGTATGTATGCATTTTTAGTAGGTTATTTTATGACGCTTTATCAACATCTTAGGTTATTTAGCGTCTGAATGAGATGAAGGTGATAATGCCAGTGAAATGAGTCCTGAGTCCAGCACCGAAAGTTACCCAGCATTAATTATTTGCTCTTATTGGGTTGAAGGAAAACCCTGGAAGAAACCTCAACCAGGTAAATTGCCCCAACCGGGAATCATACCCGGTTTCGCGGCCAGACGCGCTAACCGTTACTCCACAGGTGTGTGTATGTATGTATGTATGTATGTATGTATGCATGTATGTATGTACAGGCAAAGAGAGGAAAGGGAAAGTTGAAGTACACATCTCGAACATTATTAGAGATACGTATCTAAGAAATTCTTTCAATACAAGTAAGATAAAGGTGTACTCTATTAAGCAAAGAATAAATTATTGACAAGTACCATTTTTTATCTATAAAGGAGGACCTCCCTGAATAAATAAAGCGTTTATCAATATTCCCATAATTCATTTTTTATTAAACCTTGTCTCTCGCTTCAGTTACCTATGATCGTTTCACAATCTCTACACACGCACGCAAAATAGCAGCATACTAGCCATACCAACACATAAGACATCATCGTATTCATCATCATACACAATCTCGAAATCGTGCTTGTGAAATACCCTACCCAGTGACATCAGACACTGTTGGAATTTAGTAGCGTTCAAAAGCAAACTTATTAAGCGTTTTCTTACTTCGTAGAGTGCAATGCAGTAAACTGTGTATACTAACTTAATGTAAATGTTTCGAAATTGTTACTGTTTTATTTCTCCTGACATTTGTACAGTCAGTTAGGCCTACTTATTAGATGTTTAGTCATTTACTTTAATCACTAATATATTGTATTAGTATTCTTTGTATCTATTGTGATCTTATATTTCTACTTGTATTTTTTCCCCTCTTTTTGAATCTTTGCATTTGTGTTTCTTTTATTTTAATTTTAGTTCTATTTCTTATTTACTTCTACTCTATGCATTTATTTTTTTGTATCCTATGCCTATTTGTATTCTAGTGGTGTGATAGGGAAGACCTGATGGCCTTAACTCCATCAGCTTAAATAAATAAATAAATAAATAAATAAATAAATAAATAAATAAATAAATAAATAAATAAATAAATAAATAAATAAATAAATAAATAAATTAATTGATTAATAAAATAATAAATAAATAAATAAATAAATAAGTAAATAAATTGTTACTTCTATCTTGACGTGCGCTTTTTTAAAATAATTTTGTTTGTAGTGTGATGCACAACACAAAACAAACGGAATCTAAAAATCAGTTACATGGACACAAGTAATTTCATCATATCCCGAGTATTTTTAGACATTAATTCGTAACAGGTTGAATTTATGTTCTGTCACTATTTCTCTGTACATAGTGCGTGTTTTTCGGGTCTGAAACTTTTTCATCTCGAACTGGATGTCAACAAGGAGATCCCGTCGGTTCAATACTTTTCAGTCATGCGGTACATCCAGTCATAAAAGATCTGAAGAGTGTACTTAACCTCTTTTATTTGGATGATGGAACTTTAGGTGGAGATCCTAATGTTGTTCTTGCTGACCTTCAAAATTTAATTGATCTCTGTTCTAACATTGGAAATCAACTCCAATAAATGCGAACTTTATTTCTGCTCCGAAATAAATAAATAAGTGAATAAACAAATAAATAAATAAATAAATAAATAAATAAATAAATAAATAAATAAGTAAATAAATAAATAAATAAATCTATACTAATAATAAATCTGTAGCCGAAATTTTTCTGGTAATTTTCGATTTTCCAAAAATAATTGGTCCTAACATATATAATTAACCACCCTGAAACCGAAAATCGCTTTTTTGAAATTTTAGTTTGTATGTCTGTCTGTCTGTCTGTCTGGATGTTTGTTACCTTTTCACGCGATAATGGCTGAACGGATTTCGATGAAAATTGGAATATAAATTAAGTTCGTTGTAACTTAGATTTTAGGCTATATGGAATTCAAAATAGATTATTTAAAAGGGGGGGTTATAAGGGGGCCTGAATTAAATAAATCGAAATATCTCGCTTATTATTGATTTTTGTGAAAAAGTTACATAACAAACGTTTCTTTGAAAATAATTTCTGATGTTTTATTTTTTGAAAAATTTGATAGGACTGATATTTAATGAGATAAATGAGTTTTAAAATTAAAATAACTGCCATCTAAGGCGGTGTATTGAAATAAAAAACAAATGACTTCGTCTATAAGGGGCCTTGGACACAACAATCGAAAGCTATGAACGATAGCCAACAGACAATGTTTCTGTGTTTTATGAAGTAATATCGGAAGCTAAATTAACCGATTTGTATAATTGATTATTATTTCATCATTGGAAAGTGTAGTTTCTCCAGATGGACATAATGCTGTAATGTTATTACAGTAACTTGTGAGTGAATTGAGGACAGGTAAGATTAAAATAGCTTCTTATGCACAGAAAACTTGATAGGTTATTCTGTATATTCATTTCCTGTATTTCTGAAAATAATGTTTATGAACATCATCATTTCTATCTCAGAGAATTAACGAACGACGAGAATGTATTGATTTAGTATGCAGTAATAGTAAGTTAGCTTAGCAATCCATTATTTTATAATACAAATTTTAACTATGCTCAATTGAATCGTGTTAAAATACATAAAATATATATGCAATAAATGCAATGCAAAAAAATTGGGTAATGAGCCAAGCAGATTATGTTGCGCTGTTCTAAAAGCTGTTCCTCCTGAGATTCAAGAGCTCCCACAACAAATTAAAAATTTTCTAATTCGAGCACATCCGTTATCAACACACTTTTTACATAATATAATATAATATAATATAATATAATATAATATAATATAATATAATATAATATAATATAATATAATATAATATAATATAATATAATATAATATAATATAATATGATATAATATAATATAAACATAATAATAAATCTGTAGCCAAAATTTTTCTGTTAATTTTCGCTTTTCCAAAAATAATTGGCAATAACAATTAAGAAACATGTTAAAGGAATTGTCATTGCACCAAATGAGTGGTCTCTGGATCAAAATGATCGCTTTTAATATTTTAAATACAATTTGAATTAAGTAACATATTAAACGATTTATCCTTCAATCAAACACGAATGTTCCCTGGATCAAATGTCCTATTTTAATTATGTAATTACTTTATATTTATTTCTAACGGGTGCAGCGGAGCGCACGGGTACGGCTAGTAAATAAATAAATAAATTAATAAGTAAATAAATAAATAAATAAATAAATAAATAATACATCTGTATCTGTTTTAATCTCTGCTATATCACTTCTTTCTCAATAATAATATATATATATATATTTTTTTTTAACTTTTTCTTTGTATAGTAAAGGATTTTGAATGCAGTGCACTTACAAAAACAGGCAAAGTGGGAGGTTTACGAAGAAGTGCACTGCTTGGCTGAGAATGGGTCAACGAGAAGAGCAGACATTATAGCCATCGATCGCCGGAATCAAAGAAGCCTCATTCTTGACCCCACTGTCCGTTTTGAGAAGGATGATCAACAAGCCAATAATGTTAATGATGAAAAGAAGTCTATTTACAACCCATGTATTCCTCACTTCGGTGAGAGATACAAAATGAATATTAATACATGGGAAGTGAAAGGACTTCTTTTTGACGCTAGGGGAACTTCATTTAAGTTAACCAAAACCATTCTCCTTTCTCTTAAATTTTCTAATGAGGACATTAACAAAATTTCTCTAATGGTATTGATAGATTCATTATCCATTTTACACAATCTCTTGTACAGAGACATCATTTTATTTTTACTCACATTTTTAATACTAACCTGGCTATATCTTTGGATTAAAAGTCTGGAACCGGAAACACCGCTTGCTCCCCATTCCATGACTGGAGTTCGATGATATTGCCGTAAAATACAAATCACTTTACTAGGTAAGGAGGGAAAAAAAGGAGTTCATCCATTTACGTAAACGAGGAAACATCGCAATTTTGAGTTTGATAATTTTCATTGGGTTTTTATTTTATCAAAATACAATACTGTATTAAGACTTAGTGTTTTTACTCACGAATTGAACTATTCATTCGGACGTATTCATTATGCAGTGTATATTGTACTGTTACAGCACATTGGCGTACAATATAGAGAATGAAGTTAAATTGAAAAATAATCATAATACGGATATTTAAACACAATTTTTGAAAATGGTGGCCGTTCATTTCCACAGTTCTTTTGTGCATATTATCGCACTATAGACTATTGCACCTAATTCCAATTACCAGTTTCGTCCTTCGTACTAGTAACACATGTTGAAATAATTCTGTACCTACTCTATAAAAGAGTACCTTACGTACTGTAAATTCAATCTTCACTTCTGCCCGATCCGAAAAGATAAAATTATTCAGAAATGCTATCTACTGTCCGTCCAAGTGGTTTTGTCGCAGGATCGTAGAAAAAGGGGGGGGAAATCACGTGACAGTTAATTACCTAACGAGGCCAGCTACTAGACTTTACAGAGGGGCGAACAGAAGCAGGTGGGGGAAACCAGGATGCGACGTAGGCAAATGGACGACAGTACCTGTGCGAAAATATGATTCATTATTGGAAGCTCCTTCGTCACTGGAAAACGCGAACATATTTCTGGAACGTATTATACTCACTAACTTAGTACTGCATACGCGATCTTGGTTCTGTGTGGAGGACGGTTGTAAGTTTACTAGCAGAGAGGGTGGGAGTGAAGAACATTCAAAAACTCAGGTACAATAAAAATTGAAGTAAAAATAAAATGATGTCTCTGTATAATACTATGTAATTTTTTTTTACTTCATTTCATTACTCTTCAATGCATTTTCATCTCACGTTTCTCCGAAATCAAATTGTACTTTATTTTTAAATTTATCATTTTATCCGTATTCTCTCTGCAATCATATTGTATTTTTAATTTAACCTCTGCTTTGTATTCTGGATCCTAGTGGTCAGCCGTAGATTTCGGCCAGATGTCCCAAATTGTGGAATTTGTGTGTGTAACACTAATAGTATAAAGATTATACATAAAAACATGTACACACGCAATTTTTTTGTGAAATTTGGTATGGAGTTAGATTAGTTGTAATTGTGATAATTAATGATAACGGTAGTAGTAATAATAATAATAACTGTTGTTTTACTATTTTATTATTAGTAGTATTATTTTTTGTTTTCTTTGAAAATTCAAACTGTGCATAGTTACAGCACGAATGGCCGTATGAGCTCGTGCGAAGGATCTTATGTACACGAGTTTGTATAATGAGTGAATGAATACATGTTTTATGTATAATCTTTATACTGTTAGTGTTACACACACAAATTCCACAATTGTGTACATGAGTTTGTATAATAAATGTATCAATACATTCACTTCATTCATTCATTCATTCATTTACTCACTCATTTATTCATTCATTCACTCATTCATTCATTCACTCATTCATTCACTCACTCATTTACTCACTCATTCACTCATTCACTCACTCACTCATTCATTCATTCATTCATGCATTCATTCATTCATGCATTCATTCATTCATTCATTCACTCACTCATTCACTCACGCACTTATTCACTCATTCATTCACTCACTCATTCATTCTTTCATTCATTCACTCACTCATTCATTCTTTCATTCATTCACTCATTCATTCATTCACTCATTCACTCACTCATTCATTCATTCACTCATTCATTCATTTACTCACTCATTCATTCATTCACTCACGCACTCATTCATTCACTCATTCATTCATTCACTCATTCATTCATTCGCTTACACATTCATTCATTCACTCATTCATACATTCATTCAATCATTCATTCATGCATTCATTCATTCACTCATTCACTCACTCACTCATTCATTCACTCATTCATTCACTTATTCATTCACTCATTCATTCATTTACTCATTCATTCATTCATTCACTCATTCATTCACTCACGCACTCATTCACTCACTCATTCATTCATTCACTTACACATTCATTCATTCACTCATTCATACATTCATTCAATCATTCATTCATTCACTCATTCATTCATTCACTTACACATTCATTCATTCATTCATACATTCATTCAATCATTCATTCATTCATGCATTCATTCATTCACTAATAGTATAATATATTTACACTTAAACTCAGATTTATTGCAAACAACAAACAAAATGTCTGAAAAATTCCTGATAATATGCATTTCGTTGAAATGCCACAATATCGTATTTTTTTTTGTTAAATCATTACTCGAATATTTCTGCATACTTCGACTAACGAAGTATTAATATCGGCCGAGAGCAAAGCCTGTTAATTTGGCAGGTTGCGGTAACGCCATAACGACTTTCCAATGCACGTTATAAACACGGGGAAATTTGGAGCTCTTCTGGCATAATTGAAAATATGAATTTGTTTTGATGTCGACCCGAGTTGCTAATAAACATACAAACATTAATACACACGATTCTCGGCTGCTTTTACTCGTTCATTTCGTCGCTATGACAACAGATCAAGCTGTTAATGAAATTTCTACTGATACTTTGAACTGTGCAGTTTGCATGGATCATAATGCCGTGACGTATTTATTACTGTACACTGGATTTATTTAATTACAGACCACGTAGGAGAAGGGCTGTGCAGATTGCCTAACCACACATTACAGGGGCAAATGTAATAAATGGGGATTCCATTAAACCAGAAAGACTGGCACGTTTATGCTGCGAAACTAGTGGAAAATATCAGGAAAGGATGTTTTATGTTTCAGGAGATAACCTATCACAATAAATCATTGGAAAAAAGCAGTAGAGAGTAAATTGCACATGTCTTTTTTATTTTCTAATAGGAAGAATAAAAATAAATTATTGCATTGTTGCAAAAATATTGATTAAAAAATCTTTCAAAATTTCACTTTTTCGGAATCTTTAATATCTAAAAAATTATTTTGGGTGTAGAGATCGTCTGTCGTTCTGTGTAGAGCAACTTTTCCTAAATTATTCGTCGAATTTTATTCGTATTCATGGATGGGCAACTCGTGCTCTCAAAGTGTCAACACAATCTCAGTGCAGGTAGAACGGATTCTGCACTAGTTGTGCGGTTCTTTCAAGACACAAGTTCGATCGCGTCTGCAGTAAGTGGCGGCTCGTTTTAAGCGAAAAACAGTATAATTCCCAGATCATTTCCCTTTAGTTACGAGTAAAAAGAGAATTTTTTTTATTAAAAAGAGAGATAAAGCTTGTATTCTATTACACTTTCTTACGCATGACATTTTATGTGAAGGTTTTAGTAAAGAAATACTGTCTGCATCTGTTTTAGAACAGCTAAAGGTAAAAATGAGATATCAACAAGATGAGACTGATATCAAATATCGTTAGCACGTTGTGCGTGCGAGTTACAGAATTGCACGACATATGATCGACTAGCTAAGAAAATTTATGGATAAATTTGAAATGTGGTAGTATCATGTAGAACATAGACAACTTCACTTTCCTTGACTATAAACTATCTTGAAGAGTGCTAAGAAAATCTTCTTATCAAATATAAGACCCTACTTCAAGATCTACAGCAGAATTCACTGCTAAGTTTGGAGAAACAGTGACAATTGACAAGGAATCGAAATTTTTCTGAAATCTTTTTGCCTTACAGCCGTTAGAAGATTCTGAAAGTTTATAGCTTGAACTAATAAATCTACAGAACAGCACGCCACTCAGATTCCAGCAAAATCAGGAATCGAACTGTTCGTAATGTTGTCTAAGTCAGAATTTCCAAATATAGGCCTACTCTTTGCTTCCATATATAGGCTACTGTATGTGCTTGAGGCAGAGTTCAATACAAGAAAGAAGTATAAAAGCTCTCAAAGTAAAGAAAGAGTTCAGAAGTAAGTTTATTTCATCTACCGTGACATGTAAAAACTATTTCCTTGAATTTGTTATTGTTTGCGAATGCAGACCTTTCTGAGAACACAGGAATACTCTTTAACGTATAAAGACTTGTAAATTCTAGCGTTCTATGTTTCAAATAAGACATATAATAAGAAATATTAACAAAATAGTGTAATAATAAGTAAGTGTTGCAGCTATGTTTGTTGTATCTTGAAAAGGTTGTATTCAGTTCGTGTTTCCAGTACTAAACTAATTTACAATGCTAGAAAATAATATAATTTTGTTATGTATCCAGGTATAGTCTGTCTAAAATTACAATAATTATTGTACGATGCGTCATTCTGAAATTCAAATCATGGAATAGATATCACGATCACCTGCATGAGCCGCCAGAGCGCACCGTGGCTTTTGCAGCGAAACTACAAACAACTTGTAACTGCTCCGGCTGGCTCCGTCTGCCTTTCTCTCTTTCAAGGTTTTTTAGCACTTTGGGAGCACGAGTTGTCTATCCATGTTCATATTCATTATTTATTTGTCAATGTATCTGAAAATTCTGTGCATGGAATATAGAACCACTTGCTAAAAAATGAACGAGTTCTTATTTGAAATCAACAAATTTACTTCAAATAAACCCATTTATCTCGTAAATGTTTTATTATACAGTATTGAGATCGCAACAAACCACAAACTATAAATATAAAATATTATTAAATATCAGTTATTGGAACGTAATTTACACACCCATATTAAGCAAGGAGATTCTGAAACTTATTGTATGCCTTATTGTTCCAAAAACTTTTAATCCTGCGTTACAAATGACGAACTTCATACACAGAGTAAACCTAAGTAATGTCATTAATTTGAAGAGGTTATTCTTTGAGGTATTTCAATTAAAAAAAGTTAAATACACCACTTCGAGAAAAAAATTGTTTTATATGAAATATTTCGTAGTATGTTTTGGGAAAGCCACTGATTTAATTCCCAATATGCTCAGACAATTTAATAAAACAGGGTATTATGATAATAAGTGATTGAAATAATTTTAGTTTCGTCCTTTAAATGTACAGAAATTTGATCCGAACAAATGTAACATTCTAAAATTCTTTTTCAGAACTTTTGACAAACTAATTTCTAAAACAATTTTTTTTATTTGCCTGTAAATTTACAGATAAGAGGTATTACATTTTAGCCATCGATATGCAATATTATTTTATGCTCGACCATGCCGAAATGTAGTAATCATACACCTGGTAGTAGCCCTTTAATGCACCTCATTAAAGTACACCTATTCATTATAATTCAGTTGTTCAGCCAATGAGAAATCTCCATTGTACTGATTGTACCATTATAAAACCGCAAGTATTGATTATTCTCGGATATGCAATCGAAAGAGAATTAGCGAAAAGTCACGGAGGCTGGAAATCCAATACTGTCGCAGAAGGTTATGTTCTGTTACTATAATAATTAGCGTTAATTGTAAATAATATTCAAATAAATTAGATTTGTCATCTCGTTTTTTCAATGTCTAATTTAATTTCAATGTTATATCAATACTAATATTTAGTTTACTCACTAGATTATATCAAGGTCAATGTGGACATCTGTTCCTCGGAAAAAAATCAATACTTTCGCTTCTGCGCACATCTCACAATATACGAGCTATCCACAAGGTCACTTCCGCTCTTCAGTCACATAAGAATAAAATGAATACTTCTGAATAATTTCAAGTTAGAAATATGGTCGAGCATAAAAAGTCGTATGAAACTTGACCATAATGGTAATTAAGACGCTCGTATGAATATTATGAAACTCCCTTGTGCTCGTTTCATAAACATACTCGCGACTTAATTACTACCATTATAGGCTCTTTGCATAATGTACTATTAATACCGTGTATATAGGCCTATTATACAAAATATCGCATGCCTGAATCTCATACAGGTAGCATTATGATGGATCAAAATATAGGTAAACTACTCGCCAATACACAAAATGTGCGTAAGATGGCTGTCTAACGGAGGAATAAATATTATTATAGGACGGAAATCAGATCTCTAAGTTAGTGAATCCTTTAACGGACCAATAACACTAAAGATGTTCCTTGCAACCCGTCTTTCGAACTTATTGGTCCGTTAGCAGCTAACGAAGGAATAAATGCGTTCTTGCAACCCACCATAAAACCTTTTTCAATTCATTCAAAGCTCGATTTAATCTACCGATTAATTAATTCCAAATCGTTAATCAATTAATAGTATATTATGCAACGAGCCTATAATGATAGTAATTAAGACGCGAGGATGTTTATGAAACTCGCTTGCGCTCGTTTCATAATTTTCATACGAGCGTCTTAATTACCATTATAGGCAAGTTTCATACGACTTTTTATGCTCGACCATAATTCTAACTTGAAATTATTCATAAGTATTCATGTTATTCTTATGTAACTGGGGAGCGAACTGACCTTGTGCAATCTCGTAAATTGTGAGATGTGCGCAGACGCGAAAGTATTGATTTTTTCCGGGCAACGAATGTCGACGACCTTGATATAATCTCGAGAGTAAGATAAACGTTAAACTTGATATAACCTTGAAATTGAATTCGAGATTGAAAAACGAGATGACAAATCTAATTTATTTGAATATTATTTACAATCAACGCTAATTATTATAGTAACAGAACATAACCTTCTGCGACAATATTGGATTTACAGCCTGCGTGACGTTTTGCTAGTTGTCTTTCGATTGCATATCCGAGAATAATCGAAAATCTGAACTTTAATGAATAGGTGTACTTTAATGACATGCATTAAAGGACTGCTACCAGGTGTATAATTACTACATTTTGGCATGGTCGAGCATAAATATTTTTATCGATCGATATACACGGACATTAGCTCCTATATTCATATTTTTTGCAATTACTGCTAATGTTTTTGCGATATGATCGACTTCAACTGCCAGGTGAATTTCAACTGGTTTATCGTTGTCCTGCTCACTACAGAATTCAACGGTATAGGTTTAACAGAATCGATCCACACATCCGAAGCGAAGAGCCTTATTTTAAACTATTTCTGTCACGTCCACCCAGAAGAAGTACAATCCAGATACATAAATTCATTTCTCGCTCTATCTCGGTATGCATTCCTAAAATAAGAACTCCTAGATCATGAAAAGAAAGATATTACACTTTCTTTTTTACAATTCCTTTTCAGGGATTTGAACTGGTGGTGCGACTGCTCCGGGAAAACCTGTGACATCATCATGATGGATGAGAGACTGTGGGACTTGGCGGATGGACGTTCCCCCTCCCTTCTCCTCTCTGGAGGCGCACCGCATTGTTACGTCTTCTTAATGCTTCCAAGAAACAGAGGAAAATTTCATCAGCCGATTCGTGTTATCCGATGACGCCATTCAGAGGCCACCAGCAACCAATTAGGAGAACGACTGGCGATTAAAATTAGTTATTAATGTAGAATGCACTGTCTGTTAGTTATTAAATAATGTTTAGTGCATTATTCAACGCATATATATTACAGTCTGTGAAACAGAGTTTAATATACATAGGGATTTCACATGGGAAATAAATAATTTGTGAAATCTATTTTCTCTGTATATTTCACAGGAAAATTTAATGAGGAAAAATACTGACTAATACACATAGAAATGTAGGCCTACTAACAACCGTACCGTTTGCGTTTACTAATTTTATTAATTAGCTAATTAGTACTATTTATACAGAGTGTTCATTACGTATGACACTCGACAGGAAATTAAACACATAATAAATATGGGAAATGCTTGCTACTATTATTGGGTTGAGAAGCTTTTGTCATCTAGTCTGCTGTCAAAAAACAAACTGAAAGTTAGAATTTATAAAACAGTTATATTACCGGTTGTTCTGTATGGTTGTGAAACTTGGACTCTCACTTTGAGAGAGGAACATAGGTTAAGGGTGTTTGAGAATAAGGTGCTTAGGAAAATATTAGGGGCTAAGAGGGATGAAGTTACAGGAGAATGGAGAAAGTTACACAACACAGAACTGGACGCATTGTATTCTTCACCTGACATAATTAGGAACATTAAATCCAGACGTTTGAGATGGGCAGGGCATGTAGCACGTATGGGCGAATCCAGAAATGCATATAGAGTGTAAGTTGGGAGGCCGGAGGGAAAAAGACCTTTTGGGGAGGCCGAGACGTAGGTGGGAAGATATTACAATGGATTTGAGGGAGGTGGGATATGATGGTAGAGACTGGATTAATCTTGCTCAGGATAGGGACCAATGGCGGGCTAATGTGAGGGCGGCAATGAACCTCCGGGTTCCTTAAAAGCCAGTAAGTAAGTATTTATGTAGCAGGTTGTTGCTAGTACACTATATTTTTAGTTTCTGTAAAAGTTTGCAAACCTTGCAGATAGGCAAAGATAAATGTTTTAAAAATAATTGAAAATAATCCCTTTTTTATCTACAAAAGGGCTAACGGTAAAATAAATAAATAAATAAATAAATAAATAAATAAATAAATAACTGAAAAAGTGAATGAATGAATAAATAAATATAAATAAATAACTTACAATTATGTATATGAAATACGAAAAGGCTGAAATCCCATAAGGGCAACGGCCTTCAACAGTTATGTAGGGTGAGCTGAAAGTCTACTACACTTGGGTAGCCAGTCCAAGAGACCAAGAGAGCTTACACTGTACTTACAAACTAAACACATAAACAAACTATACAAACTAAGGTCGAAAACTATACACACTAAACACACAAATTATACAATCTAAACACACACAAAAAACTATACAAATTGAACACATCTATATATATAATTTGAACTGGTAATGGAAATTACGGGAAAACGGCTGAACGGATTTTAATAAATGGCCCCTCATTTTGAAGCTTGGAACCCAAAGTTTTTCGGAAAAGTAGTAGTTTTCAGTGAAATGTCAATTTTCCTACACATTTTTCCTATTTTCCAAAATCCATCTGTTGTCAGTTTTGAGAACCAATTTTATCGAATCACGGCCGACTTGATTGAATTTCAGAACAAAACACACACTACAATAAACAATAGGCTATTACACGAAGTCCATGACCTGCAGGATTGCTGACATATTTAGGGCTCAATTCAATTTGTTATTAAAAACTGATTCTGCAGTGTCTAATAACTTTCTGAGTACAGCTGTGTATTGGATATTCAAATCTACGAAATTTGAGGTGGTTTTATGACATTATTATCATTAGAAATTAAATATTATTATAGTTAACATCATAATGCATCTTTTTTTCATTAATTGTACATAATATTGATGCTATATTGATGACATGAAAGTGAAACGTTTTGTGGTTATGCAAGTAAATGTAGACAATATCTTAATTTAGATCTTCATTTCTATAATTTACTGAGTTGCTGCTATATATAACTACAAAACTTAAGTAAGATAATAATATTGTTATTAAAAATCAAATATTTTTATACTTATTAGCCCAGTGGGGTTGGGTCTTTTTCATATACTTAATGGCGGTGTAGTGTAGATATTGATATGTGTCATTGTCTTCAGTATTGGCTCGAGAGAGCGCAAAAATTACAGTTCCTAAGGAAAGATCAAAAGGTATTACTTACTGATAAAATAAGAGGCCTAGAAAATTTCGTAGTCTCCAGATCATTTCAGCAAGATCTCTTACTAGGATAAAATGATTTTACGCTCTACATTTCAAGTTCTACATGCAGCAGCTACACGAAAATGCTATTGTTCGAAAGCTTAGCAAATCTGACATTTTTTTAACTTTCGTCTACAATTCACAATGACCTGAAATAGCTACTGCTATCGTCCTGACATTGATACTTGCGTTTTCGCGTTGAAACTCAAAAACTGAAGTGGGATAGGTTCAAGCGAAAGTATTTGGCCTAAAAAATCCATTCAGAGGGAGTATGTTTCATTATTCTGGAAGCAAATAACTATTAAAAAGACAAGTATTCTTCATTGAAAATAATTCTGAAAAATTTTTATTTGAACGTCTAACGAACTTAGTTTGCAGCAGCATTTGCTGCACAAGCCACTAGTAAATTATAATCTAAACATAAACAATCCAAACTAAACACAAAAATACAGTCTTAATACACACACACACAAGCTATACAGACTAAACACATAAATTATACAATCTAAATATACACACAAAACTATACAAACTGATCACACAAAATTATATTACAGTCTAAACACACACACAAACTATCCAAACTAAACACACAAAAATTATACAGTCTTAACACACACAAACTTTCCGAACTAAACACAGAAAACTATATAAATTGAACACAAAAATTATACAGTCTTAAGACACAAAAACTATACAAATTGAACATATAAATTATACAGTCTAAACACACACAAACTATCCGAACTAAACACACACAAAATTATACACTCTTAACGCACACACACAAACTATCAAAACTAAACACAGAAAACTATACAAATTGAACAGAAAAATTAAACACTCTTAACACACAAAAACTATACAAACTGAACACATAAATTATACAGTCTTAACACACACACAAACTTTCCGAACTAAACACAAAAAACTATACAAATTGAACACAAAAATTATACAGTCTTAACACACACACAAACTTTCCGAACTAAACACAAAAAACTATACAAATTGAACACAAAAATTATACAGTCTTAAGACACAAAAACTATACAAATTGAACATATAAGTTATACAGAATAAACACACACGCAAACTATCCGAACTAAACACACACAAAATTATAAAATCTTAACACACACACACACACACACACAAACTATCCAAACTAAACACAAAAGCTACACAAATTGAACACATCAATTATACAGTCTTAACACACAAAAACTATACAAACTGAACACAAAAATTATACAGAATAAACACACACGCAAACTATCCAAACTAAACACACAAAAAATTATACAGTCTTAACATAGATACAATCTATCAAACTAAATACAAAAAACTATGCAAATTGAACACAAAAATTATACAGTTTTAATACACAAAAACTATACAAATTAGTCTAAACACACACAAAATTATACACTCTTAACACACACACACAAACACACAAATTATCTAAACTAAACACAAAAAACTACACAAATTGAATACATAAATTATACAGTCTTAACATACACAAAAACTATACAAACTGAACACATAAATTATACAATCTTAACATACACACAAACTATACAAACTGAACACATAAATTATACAATCTTAACATACACACAAACTATACAAACTGAACACATAAATTATACAGAATAAACACACACGCAAACTATCCAAACTAAAAACACAAAATATTATACAGTCTTAACATAGACACAAACTATCCAAACTAAACACAAAAAACTATATAAACTGAACACGTAAATTATACAATCTCAACACACAAAAACTATATAAACTGAATACATAAATTATACAATTTTAACACACAAAAACTATATAAACTGAACACATAAATTATACAATCTTAACATACACACAAACTATACAAACTGAACACATAAATTATACAATCTTAACATACACACAAACTATACAAACTGAACACATAAATTATACAATCTTAACATACACACAAACTATACAAACTGAACACATAAATTATACAATTTTAACACACAAAAACTATATAAACTGAACACATACATTATACAGTCTTAACACACAAAAACTATACAAACTGAACACATAAATTATACAGAATAAACACACACGCAAACTATCCAAACTAAACACACAAAATATTATACAGTCTTAACATAGACACAAACTATCCAAACTAAACACAAAAAACTATATAAATTGAACACATGAATTGTAGTCTAAACACATAAACGAACTATCCAAACTTAACGTCATTCGGTGTATATATATATATATATATATATATATATATATATATATATATATATATATATATATATAAGAATATTCGTAATATTAAGCCTATTAGCAGTGAATGTATTTCAACGAAGTTAAACAGAATCCTTCTCTTTGAAACTTCCATTCAATTCTTCCTTAGCGGTTATGCAATAAATAGAAATGAACTAATGCAGGGATCTATAGAATAATCAAGTCATTGAGGAGACTTTAATACACTTAGCAAAATGGAAGGTTCAGTGAAATTGTTACTTCTTGTGCAGAACCGACCAGCCATAACAATTTTACAGCCGTGGCGGCCGTAGAATGGGCAGAGGATCAAGAAATAAGGCGAAGGATTCCCGATTGTATTTAAATGAACAAATTAGAGGGAATGTAATGCCAGCACTTATGGCTCATTACCAACACAATGCCCCCTGACTGCAAGAGCTGAAATTATTATTTCTAACCATGAAAATTCCATCAGAGGGGCAAAGAAAATTTGTGCGTCCCACAAGTACCAATAAAAAATGCTAACAGATTCCTAAGTTAAACATGTAAGTTGTCTATGCTGTATACATCTACCACGAAACGGTTTGGTTTACATGTCTAAATAAGTTATTACAAATATTTAGAGTGATGTTTCTTTTATGTTTGAGTTTCAGAGATCCGAGCATAACTTACACGACCAGACCTGAATGCCCCTTTCCCTGTTTACAATGTTTATTTTCGCTCTGAGGCCAAGTAGAATTAATGTCATATACAACTGTAAATATTGGCATCCCTCAAGGACATGTCTTAGGACCCCTATGATTTATATTTATTAATGAACCCAGAAAAGTATTTATTCCTTCGCTGATGATAGTGTTATAATACTTAGCGGTATAAACTGGGAAATAGCATAACTAAATACGGGAGTTAATATTGTTCAAAATTTGTTACATGCAAACCTTCTGTCTGAAAATACTAATAAAACAACCGTTGTATACTTTCCTTTAAATTAAACAGGTGCTGTAATTTTAAATTTTGGCGTAGAAGTTCTAAATATTATTTTTTTGTTACGAATCTACAATATTACTTCCAAAACATCACTATGTTATGGAAGTGAAGTATAGATATTTAATAAAAGTGAAACTAAGAAACTGGAAGCGGCATTAATGACATTTTTGAGTTCATTATTAAGGAGTTTCTAGACTGGAACGTAAAGCAAACACAGATATTACAAAAACATTAAAAGTAAATAATTTAGTAGAATACATACAACTTCATCAAGGGAATTATAAGTATAGCATATTGCCAGAAATATACAATGCAATGGAATTGTGAATATACGAAATACTAGCACTCCCCTGAAAGAGAGTGGTCTGGTAAACCCATGTCCAAAGAATAGAAAGAAAATTAATTTATTGTAGGCTACATGTGCATCAACCGTCAGGTTGAGTTCGAGGCTGACCAAGATCAACAACATCTCCATACTTACTTACTTACAAATGACTTTTAAGGAACCCGGAGGTTCATTGCCGCCCTCACATAAGCCCGCCATCGATCCCTATTCTGTGCAAGATTAATCCAGTCTCTATCATCAATCCCACCTCCCTCAATTCCATTTTAATACTATCCTCCCATCTACGTCTCGGCCTCCACAAAGGTCTTTTTCCCTCCGGCCTCTCAACTAAAACTCTATATGCATTTCTGGATTCGCTCATACGTGCTACATGCCCTGCCCATCTCAAACGTCTGAATTTAATGTTCCTAATTATGTCAGGTGAAGAATACAATGCATACAGTTCTGGATTGTGTAATTTCTCCATTCTCCTATAACTTCATCCCACTTAGCCCCAAATATTTTCCTAAGCACCTTATTCTCAAACATTCGTAACTTCTGTTCCTCTCTCAAAGTGAGAGTCCAAGTTTCACAACCATACAGAACAACCGGTAATATAACTTTTTTATAAACTCTGTTTCAGTTTTTGAGAGCAGACTGGATGACAAAAGCTTCTGAACCGAATAATAACAGGTATTTCCCATATTTATTCTGCGTTTAATTTCCTCCCGACTGTCATTTATATTTGTTACTATTGCTCCAAGATATTTGAATTCTTCCATTTCTTCAAAGAATAAATTTCCAATTTTTATATTTCCATTTCGTACAATACTCTGTTGACGGGACATAATAATACACATTGCCTTTTCGGGACTTACTTCCAAACGTATTTCTTGACTTGCTTCAAGTAAAATTCCCGTGTTTTCCCTAATCGTTTGTGGATTTCCTCCTAACATTTTCACGTCATTCGCATAGACAAGCAGCTGATGTAACCCATTCAATTATTATTATTATTATTATTATTATTATTATTATTATTTTTTACATTTTCCTTACAACTGAAGAAAACTCTGAATCTGGTAATTAATTCAAGTGGGATTGGAACCCACGTCCGAACAGAACCTCGTGTTTCGAGTCGAGGTAGGTACCGACTAAGCTACCCATTTTTTTTCGTCCTTTGTCTTCCCTCTGTCTTTAATTTACAGCCCCTCTCACAATAATGCAAACGTCACTTTCTGAATGTCATTATATGGTCCTGTATGGACGTGAAGACGGCAGATCTCAGCTCAGAGCTTATTCTGCAAATTGCACACGCGACATATGAGAGGAGACAACAACGAGCTGAGGTAGGTAACCATGACAACGGTTAGGACCTTAATGGCTCGATGGACCTCCATAAGCGTGGGGCTTTTACGTACACAGGAAGTAGAACAAGTAGGTAATGGCAGAAGAATGAGACACCGGGCCTCAAACTAGTGTCCGGACGCTCGAGAGTTGTTAACACAGCGCTCGCTCGATTATGTACTCTCGGCAGCATCGTAACTGTCTGTCCGCTGTTCGGCCATCTACAGACAATGGAGGCACACCAGACTTCAGTGGCGGATTTTAACAATAGCTAAAAACAATATTTTCCAGCATGGCTCAGTAACTTATGGAACGAAAGGGGTTAAGCATTTTTTAATAATAACTTTTAAGAAACTTCCTTTAAAATACAGAATACTACCAAAATTCCGGGGTTTTAAGAATTGTTTAAAAAGACATTTTAGGTAAGATTATCTATATATATAATTTGAACTGATAATGGAAATTTCGGGAAAACGGCTGAACGAATTTTAATAAATGACCCCTCATTTTGAAGCTTGGAACCCAAAGTTTTTCGGAAAAATAGTAGTTTTCAGTGAAATGTCAGTTTTCCTACATAATTTTCCTATTTTCCAAAATCCATCTGTTGTCAGTTTTGAGAACTATTTTTATTGAATCACGGCCGACTTGATTGAATTTCAGAACAAAACAAAACACACACTACAATAAACAATAGGCTATTACACGAAGGCCATGACCTGCAGAATTGCCGACATATTTAGAGCTCAATTCAATTTGTTATTAAAAACTGATTCTGCAGTATATAATTTTCTGAATACAGCTGTGTATTGGATATTCAAATCTACGAAACATGAGGTGGTTTAATGACATTATTACAATTAGAAATTAAATATTATTATAGTTAATAGCATGATGTGACTATTTTTCATTAATTATACATATCAATGCTATATTGATGATATGAAAGTGAAACGTTTTGAGGTTATGTAAGTAAATGTAGAGAATATCTTAATTTAGATCTTCATTTCTATAATTTACTGAGTGACTGCTATATATAACTACAAAACTTAAGTAAGATAATAATATTGTTATTAAAAATCAAATATTTTTATACTTATTAAACCAGTGGGGTTGGGTCTTTTCCTTATATTTAATGGCGGTGTATTGGCTCGAGAGAGCGCAAAAATTACAGTTCCTAAGGAAAGACGGTATTACTTATCGATAAAGTAAGAGGCCTAGAAAATTTTGTAGTGTCCCGATCATTTCAGCAGGATAAAATGATTTTGCCCAACACATTTCAAGCTCTACATGCAACAGCTACACCAAGATGCTATGTCTATTGTTCCAAAGCATAGCAAACCTGACTTTCTTTAACTTTCACCTACAATTCACAATGATCTGAAATAGCTATTGCTTTACTCCCACATGAAAAACCCACCGATCGTCCTGACATTGTTACTTGCGTTTTCGCGTTGAAACTCCAAAAGCTGAAGGTGGATAGGTTCAAGAAAAAGTATTTAGCATACAAATAACATTCAGAGGTAGTATGTTTCATTATTATGGAAGCAAATAATTTTCAAAATGTCTGGTATTTTTCGTTGAAAATAAATCTGAAAAATTTTTATTTGAACGTCTAACGAACTTAGTTTGCAGCGTTTGCTGCACAAGCCACTAGTTTATTTTAATTCTCAGTTGATTTATTTACTTCATGATTTCAAACTTTTTCTTCTTCCTGCCCAAAACTTTGTTACCTTACTGTTTGTTCTTACTTGCTTTCTTTCTTTAATTCTTGAGATATTGTATGTTTTGCCCAGGCTGTAGTTTCATGATTTTTTAAATTACATTGTACAGGGACATCATTTTATTTTTACTAACATTTTTAATATTAACCTGTCTATACCTTTAGAGAACCAGAAACACCGCTTGCTCCCCCTCCAAGACTAGAGTTCGATGATACTGGCGTAAAACACAAATCACTCTACTAGGTATAGGATGGAAGAAAAGTAGTTCATCCATTTACGTAAACTAGGAAATATCGCGATTTTGAGTTTGATAATTTTCATTAGGTTTTTCTTTAATCAAAGTACAGTACTGTATTAAGAATAAGTGTTTTTACTCACGAAGTGAGTTATCCATGCGAACGTATTCATTATGCAGTGTATATTATACTGTCTACAGCACATTAGCGTACAATATAGAGAAAGAAGTTAAATTGAAAAATAATCATAATATGAATATTTAAACACAATTTTGAAAATGGTGGCCGTTCATTTCGATACAGGCTTCAGTTCTTTTGTGCATATTATCGCACTATAGACTATTGCATCTAATTCCAATTGCCAGTTTCGTCCTTCGTACTAGTAACTCATGTTGAAATAATTATGTACCTACTCTACGTACTGTGAATTCAATCTTCACTTCTGCCCGACCCGAAAATATAAAATTACTCAGACATGCTATCTACTGTCCGTTCAAGTGGTTATGCCGCAGGATTGTAGAAAGGGAGGAAATCACGTGACAGTTAATTACTTAACGAGGCCCTTTTATTTAAGTTAAATTAAACAGCTGTATAATATTACGTAAACGTCCAATTCTTAAGATAAATTAATGTTTTCAGAAAAGAGCTAAGACAGCCCAGCTTTTACAGAGGGGCGAGCAGAAGCAGGTGGGGGAAATCGGGATGCGACGTAGGCAAACGGACAGTACCTGTGCGAAAATATGATTCAATATTGAATGCTCTTTCGTCACTGGAAAACGCGAACATATTTCTGGAACGTACTATACTCAGTAACTCAGTACTGCTTACTATCTGCGATCTTGGTTCTGTGTGGAGTTGGAACTTCCTTAGTAGAAGGGGTGGGAGTGAAGTACATTAAAAAACTCAGGTACAATAAAAATTGAAGTAAAAATAAAATGATGTCCTTGTATAACGTGTGTATGTGTTCTTGTACAGTCCCTACATATGAGTTATACTCGTTGGGGCGTACTCAATAAATTTAAAAAATACAAGTAAAAATATGAATGAATGAATAAATAAATTAATTAATTAATACACACATATTATTAAAAGAAACAATTATTTCATTTGCTGTATATCAAGTTGGCTGACTGTTGCTGTGTTTTATTTTGTTTGTGTTTAGTGCGCAGATCACACGCCTCCTACGAAACAAGGTCAGTGAGGCCAAGCAAGGCCGTGACGGGCCAAGGCGAACCAGCGCCAGCCAGCGGGCCTTGAGCATCCAGACCCACTGCAACGACGAGGAGAATTAACCTCTTCCAACAAGTCTTCGTAAATCCCTCTACACACCACCAAAAATAATAAGCAATCCACGGTGTGTACCAGAGATCAAATCTGGATTCCAATTGGAAATTAAGAGAGAGGGAAATAGCAGCAAGGGAGGAACTTGCCACGTTTCTATACTGTTTAGGAAGTATGTCTATTAGATACGGTAAATGAGAAATATAATGGTACACACTTCGGAGAGGACATATTGGCCCCATCGAGAAGAACACACCTATGAAGAATTAGCCTATCTGCTGAACGCGCGTGAAAGAAGCGATGAGGAAACGTACGATGAGAAATCGGACACAAATTTTAACATTACTCTTACACTTCCTTACTTACTGGCTTTTAAGGAACCCGGAGGTTCATTGCCGCCCTCACATAAGCCCGTAATTGGTCCCTATCCTAAGCAAGATCAATCCAGTCTCTATCATCATATCCCTCCTCCCTCAAATCCATTTTAATATTATCTTCCCATCTACGTCTCGGCCTTCCTAAAGGTCTTTTTCCCTCCGCCCTCCCAACTAACACTTTATATGCATTTCTCGATTCGCCCATACGTGCTACATGCCTTGCCCATCTCAAACGTCTGGATTTAATTTCCTAACATGTCAGGTGAAGAATACAATGCGTGCAGTTCTGTGTTGTGTAACGTCATCCATTCTCCTGTAACTTTATCCCTCTTAGCCCCAAATATTTGCCTAATCACCTTATTCTCAAACACCCTTAACCTATGTTGCTCTCTCAAAGTGAGAGTCCAAGTTTCACATCCATACAGAACAACCGGTAATATAACTGTTTTATACAATTCCTCATAGAAGCTATCCTTTATATTGTTGTCTGTCTCTTCTGTAGGGGCGTGAGCATTTATAACTACGATATCGCACCATCTACCCTTAAGTAATGAATACGATAACTTGTTACTGATAAATTCGACCTTTTTTACAACTGATTTTATTCCTTTATGTACAAAGAATCCTGTTCGTAATTGGTGATTATTGTTTCCTTCCCCATAATACAACAAGTAATCTCCTATTTGTGATATGCCATTCCCATCTTGTACTCCCACGAAGTCTATTCTATATATAGCTAGTTCTTTTGCTACTAATGTTACCCCTCCTGTTCTACAAAAACTAGTTACGTTCCACGTACCAAATCTCATAACCTTATTCTTTTGCTGTGGTCGTGCCGGAGAATCAGTCCCATTCCGAGGTTTATCGTTAGGTTTCGTAACAAGCTGTTTTTTTACGGTGATGAGTTGTTAGCCCTTCGCCCAACCTCCAAGCTGGAGGACCACCCCTTACCGGTTGTCTACGACTGCTTATGCAATATATTCGCAGCTACCCTCCATATCTGGAGGCCGTCTCCTCTATCCGCAACCTGAGGACGCGCCATGCCGTGGTGATAGGGACTCACAATACAGTTATTTAAAAAAATTCAAAATATGCAATTATATGCAACATAAAATTTGGTATGATAAGCTTAAATGTTGATGATTCGTGAAGATAATTAATCAGCAATTAATTACAGCTAATGGAAAAATGTATGAACTTACTGGGCCTAGTAATGATATGGGATTTGATTATATTCGGTTTGTGGAGGAATTTAATAATAATCAATATAATAATAATAATAATAATAATTTATTATTTATTTATTTACTTATATTTAATGTGCTGTACAACAGCCAGAATCCAATTACATTTCACCACAAACAATATAACAAAACATTAGCAATAATTTACAATAAAAGTACAAAGAAATAATTAAATTAATGGCAATTAATTAAAATGATAATTACAAATGAAATAACGGAATCATAAATGAAGAATGGAATTATATAAAATAATATTACAAAGATATACAAGATTATAATACAACGACAATAATGACAATGAATGGACGGGATAAAATGGATGACTAAACTACATAGCATAATGAGATAAAAGTAATTGTATTTGAAAATGAAAGGATGGAATCGAGTAAATTAATAAATAACAAAATGATATAAAAGTTAGCGAGAATAATATTAAAATACATATTTAAACAAAATATATCAATGAAAACTGATATAAAACTTCAAAATATATACTACACATTAAATGGATCCAAGCTTGATTCATGCAAATTAGCATATTTTATACATCTGCAGACCGGAGAGAGAGATTTAGAATTTCTATTGTAAACAGATTTATGATATCTTAAACCCTTAGCAGGAATACGAAGACTGATATTGCTTAGGAAAGATTCACAATCAATATCACCCTTAAGGACTTTACAAAAAAATAAGTAATTAAGATCTTGACGTCTGGCAAATAAACTACAGCAATTAAAATATTTGCAGTTAATCTCATATTTATAATCATCAGAATTAGGTAAAAATCTATGAGAACAAAGGGAAATAAATTTTCTTTGAATATTCTCAAGCTTAGCCGAGTCAGTGGAAGTAATAGAGTTCCATACTACAGATGCATATTCAAGCTTGGATCTGACCAATGTATAGTACAAAATTAACAAACACATAATAATAATAATAATAATAATAATAATAATAATAATAATAATAATAATAATAATACAGGATGTTTCTTTCAAATGTTTAACACCTTCTTATTCGGTAACTATTGTGAGAAGGATCGTAATTTTTGTTTATATCGTTATAAAATCTAATATAGAATCATTTATCCCTACGGCGTATTTCAATAGCGTGGACGGTTGTCGGGTAAATTTAATTTAAAAACCACTGAAAGATGGGAGCAGATTGCAACGTTGTAGCCAGAGAGGAAGGTGGAAGGTAAGGGGACAGACATGAGTTCGTTGACCTCTTACACCTGTATTACGAGAAGAAAGAGCAATGTGTTAGAGGCGGTGTTGCCGGACTGCTGAAACTTCCAACTTAATTTTCTAATTAACCGTGCATTTAATCACAAAACGTAATATATATGTTTTCTATTCATTTAAGTGCAGCCTGTCGTCCACTTCAATATGAATTTCATTATCAAAATTCCACTAAGCATTCAATAATGAACATTTTGATATATATTCATTATACGCAGGAATTTTTTAAATAAATAAGCGAGTTTCTATTATATATTGGGCATAAACGGTATAAACAGCCAGAAAATACTGCTGGAAGAGCATAAATAATTGGAGAAAAAATTAAATAATGTTTTGTCTGTGAATGTCAAGATTTTACCAGAAAAATGTGTTTTGTGAGTCTAACGCTTTTGAAAAAGAGAATACAGTCATTATTTACTTTGCCTGAAGCAGTCGTTTGTTACTCTGGTGTGCATTGATATGTGTTGAGCGCAAGATCATTGGCAATGAAATTCACGTTCAGTCGAAATGTAAACGAATAATCAGACTATTATCGATCTTAAAAACATTGTATTTTACAAATTAAAAATAAAATTGTATGTGTACTGTCTATTTAATTTTGGCCGTTCATATCGTTTACAGCCTGTATATAATTGATTAAGGAGATACTCATGAATATAAGTAGAACGAAAGAAATTAAAAGCTGGAAGAAAAAAAGAATAGAGGAAGTGATGGAATTAAGGAAGGGCGACAAGGTGAAATGTTATACATTCACTTTTGCGTTGAACTGACACAGGTTTATTTTTGTACCTACACTGTTAATGGAAATATGACTTCACTTTCGGTACTTGACACGGTAACTTTAAATATTAATGACTGGTTACTATAGCGACACAAAAACAAAAGACATGAGTCCGGCGGGTGTAGCAAGAACTGGACAACTTATCATTCGTTACCGCAGAAACACATAAACAAAAGAAGGAGTTTATCCAAACAAAACCCGACGCACCGAGTGTTAATACAGCGTTTCTGGAATTAATTAAACTCATTCCAGTGAGTCATGGAGACAAGGCCGTGCTCGTGTTGCGTCGTCTGTAGGGGACCTTGGTGGTGTCTGAGGCGGGTGACTCATGAGTCACTCATCGTCACGCATCGCAAAATGTCTGATGCAAGAACAGCATGCAGTCTGACAAACTTGTAGGTCATTCTCTCGCTCCGTCTCCAGTAACCTTCACCAGAGGGAACCACTGTACACACTGGCTAGCGAGTCCATAGACGTGGCACTCATGCATATATGTGGGACTGGGAATAGAGACGAGCACAATGGAATTATCGAAGGATGAACTGGAAGATGAAAAAAAGAAGGGAATAAATGGAGAAGAGACAAAGAACAGGAATATATAAAATGTAGAAAGGGATATGGATTAAAAAGCGGAAAAGGACTAACAAGTAAAAGCACGAATGAAAACAATCTAAACAAAATGAATAGATGGAGACAGACATTAGATTAGATAGGACCGATTTCATATAACATAGATTAAATGACTAGGATAGATTAGAGAGATAGACGGGCAGGCAGATAGATACGTAGATGTAGACATACAGAATAGGTTAGATAGAATCGATTTCATATTTTAGAATTTAGCCTATGACATCCCTTGAGGGCTAAGACCTCCTGCACGTAGGCGAGGAAGCTCTGATTCACTCTTTAGGTGAGCTAGCCCAGAGAGTGTTCGACTTCGTTCTCTTGTACATCGTCTCTCATGTTGAGTATGAAGCACTAGGATAGATTAGAGAGATAGACGGGAAGGCAGATAGATGCAGACATACAGAACAGATTAGGTAGGACATATTATAACATAGATTAAAATAATAAGTTGGGAAGATTAGAGAGACAGACAGGCAAATAGACTGATATGTAAATGCAGACATATAATATAATATATTATAATATTATATTATTAAGAGACAGACAAAAATTATATGGATTAGATAGATTAAACAGATTAGATAGTTCAGATAATTACGCTAGAATATATAATATGTATTAGACAGATTAGATAAATAGATTAAATTAGGTAGATAAAATAGATGAGTAGGCAATTATGAATGGATAAATTGAGTAGATTAGATAAATTAAGTGCAGTAGGTTAGGTTATTTTACGACGCTTTATCAATAGCTTAGGTTATTTAGCGTCTGAATGAGATGAAGGTGATAATGCCGGTGAAATGATTCCAGGGTCCAACACCGAGAGTTACCCAGCATTTGCTCATATTGGGTTGAGGGAAAAACCCGGAAAAAACCTCAACCAGGTAACTTGCCCGACCGGGAATCGAACCCGGGCCACCTGGTTTCGCGGCTAGACGCGCTAACCGTTACTCCACAGGTGTGACTAAATTAAGTGCATGGATGGATGGATGGTTCGACAGACAGACATAGATAGATAGATAGATAGATAGATAGATAGATAGATAGATAGATAGATAGATAGACAGATAGATAGATAGATAGACAGATAGATAGATAGATAGATAGAAAACAAAAACATAAGAAATGTTCAAGAGTATAGACAGTAAGAAAATAACAGAGAAACAGTAAGAGAATTGGAAGAAGGGAATTTAAAAAAATGGCAAGAAAGAGGGAAGAAAATGGAATAAAAGAACAGATAGGGAAAAGGGGAACGAAATAAATAAGTGAAGTGAAAAATGGGGAACAGGAGGAAGAAGGAATAAAAGGAAGACGGAAAAAATATTAGGAAGGAAAGAATGGCGTACAGTATTCACGTCACAGTCCATCTGGTCTGTTTTCCAAGCAGATCTGCGGCGGGATTATTTAGAGACTGTTCCAGCTCTGGATGCAGTCCAACAGCAGACATTCCTAGCAGTGGGCCAGGAAAGCCGTGGGTCAGGGGTTCAGAACATCAGGAAGGGATCAGCACGAGAATGAATGAGTCAATCATGAAATCCTTGGATCAATGAAACTGTGAGTGAATATGGATATGTGAGAGTTTGTAGATGAGTCATTGAATGATTGAATTGCTGAATTGAGCGAATCGGTGAATGTGAGAGGCAATGAGCGAATGAATTAGAAAATAATAAATTTAATGTGTGAATGAATGATTGATTCAATTAGAGATTCAGAGAGTTTGTGAGTCACTGAAAAAATGAGTCAGAAAATCATAATGAGTGTGAGAATTAGTGATTAATTCAGGGAACCGGTAAGTTTGCGAGCCACTGAGAGAATGAATTAGAAAACAATAAATTCAGTGGGTGTGCGAACGAGACATTGAATCAGACAATCTGCAGGTTCGCTACGCATTGAGGGAATGAATTAGAAAATGTAAATTCAGTGACTGAGCCATTGATTTAATTCCCAATATGTTTAGTCAATTTAAGAGAACAATTTATTATGATAATCAATAAATGGAATAATTTTAGTTTTGTACTTAAAATGTGCAGAAATTTGATCCGAACAAATGTAACTTTTTGTTCTACAAAGGAATTTTGAAATGCAAATCAAGCTTTCAGGTATGACTCCCTGTCAAGTTGATTTGAATAATTTCGAGGGAAAAATTGTTCCGGGGCCGGGTATTGAACCCGGGACCTTTGGTTTAACGTACCAACGCTCTACCAGCTGAGCTACCCGGTGTCTGGTAGAGTTCCCGGGTAGTTCAGTTGGTAGAGCGTTGGTACGTTAAACCAAAGGTCCCGGGTTCAATACCCGGCCCCGGAACAATTTTTCCCTCGAAATTATTCGAATTTTGAAATGTTACATTTGTTCGGATCGAATTTCTACACATTTAAACGACAAAATTGAAATTATTTCAATCATTTATCATAATACACTACTGTCTTAAATTGTCTGAGGATATTGGGAATTAAATCTGAAAACACGCTATGAAATGTTTATTTCCAAAAGGGAACAAAAATGAGAAAAATTATTGTATCAAGCCTCTTTCTTTGAAATATCTCAAAGAATAAAGGCCTGAAATTAATGGCATTACGTATGGTTAACTCACAGTAATAAACTGCAGATTTTATAGTCTGGAATTACTAGTGAATGCGTTAATAGAACTGTATCGTAGAACAAGAGAGAGAATAGTACTGATGACACACCATCGTTAAAGGGACTCGAACCGGTCTTAAGAGCGCGTGGGCAGCCAGTCAATCAACCTGCAAGAGAAAGGTCTGGTAGGTGACCCGTGTTCACCCACTCGTCATGAACTGAACTCATTTCAAACCCGGATTCGAACCTGGGGCTACAGACAGTGGAGAGAGCTTAGTCATCTATCAAGGCTGACAACCTCTCAACCTTTATAAATTAATTGCGAAATTTCATGTTTTGTCTGGAAGGCGTCCTTGTTCTACGAAATAGCGGATCTGCTATAGTCAGTCTCCTGTAACTTGGCACTGCGCATTAGTGTTATTTTTGTTGCTATACAAACAGATCTTGAGTCCAATGGCCAACCATTACAGAGTCCACTATCCAAATCTTGAACGCACACTGTACTGAGATTAATTGTAGAACTTCATGTTATCTTTCGAAATCTTTCGTGTTCTACGAAGTGCAAAATCTGTTATAGTTAGCTTCCTGTAACTTCACCATGCGCATTAATATACATTAATGCAAAACTTCATGTTTTGTATGGATGGCTTTCTTAATGTACGAAATAGCGGATTTGCTATAGTCAGTCTCCTGTAACTTGGCACTGCGCATTAGTGTTATTTTTGCTTCTATGCAAACAGATCTTGAGTCAAGTGGTCAACTATTACTATCCAAATCTTGACCACACACTATACTGAAATTAATTGTAGAACTTCATATTGTCTTTCGAAGTCTTTCGTGTTCTACGAAGTGCAAAATCTGCTATAGTTAGCTTCCTGTAACTTCACCACGCGCATTAATGGAGAATTATCACCCTAAGAATGTGTAATTTCCATCGGCCCAAGACACAGTGTTAAAATTTCATCCCATGCATACTAAAAGAAAAAAAAATGTACTTAGTATAAAATATATTCTTGTTATTTGAAGTGGTGCATTACAGACTTCTTAATATACAGGATGCAGATTGAAATGGTCGATAGGATACATTTAAATGTAATTAAATAAAACCTATATTGCGTTTTGTGGTTAAATGCACGGTTAATTAGAAAATTGAGTTGAAAGTTTCAGCAGTCTTGCAACATCGTCAACTCTTTCTTCTCGTAATAAAGAATTAAGAGGTCAATGAACTGAGGTCTGTCTGCTATAGAGACTGTCTGTCTGCCATAGAGACTATCTGCCAACTCCCTTTCTGGTTACAATGTTCCAAGCAGGTCGCATCGTTCAGTAACTTGAAATTAGCGATTTTTACATTAAATCTACATGAAAACCGTCCACGCTATTGAAATAAGCCAAAGGGATAAATTATTCTTTATTTGATTTTCTATCTTACACGGAGTAGCTCATGACGTGAGAGAAATAGAGCTCTCCCTCTATAGGAGGAGGCCTTTGCCCTTAACGGGACGTTTTTAGGCTAATCATTTCATCTATATGGACAAAAATCACGATCCTCCTCGCAATAGTTACCGAATAAGAGGGTGTTGAACTTACAATATATTTGAGGGGAACATTTTTTTCTGACTATTACAGTCTTACTACGTCATACTACTTTTGACCAATAAAACGGTACGAAAGGACGTATTTCAACCAATCATGGCTGCTTATCGCACAATTTTATCGCGTCCCTAGCATTTGTTTCTTTGTTTGCCAACATTTGAAACTGCGCTGGTCTGGACGTCAAAAAAAAAAAATATATATATATATATATATATATATATATATATATATATATATATATATATATAATTACAAACCACTCCAGTCGATGCACAGCAGTTTCAAATATGACTCGCATTGGCATTCAAGAACAAGAATTAATAAATATCACTGATCATACCTATGCATCTTCTGAAATCCGATTTACAAATAAATGAAGAGCACCATTCGGAAATCCAGAATAAGTTGAATACACCATGTAGGCCTAAACCAACGAGTTCCACTTCTATTACGCACAAGTCCAATATAACATCAATTGAACCACCAACCACATTCAAATTTGAAAATTGTACATTCAATAATTATTCCTCTTAAAATTATTCATTCGGAAATACTGAATAAGTTGAATACACCATGTAGGCCTAAATCAACGAGTTCCACTTCTATTACGCACACGTCCAATATAACATCAATTGAACCACCAACCACATTCAAATTTGAAAATTGTACATTCAATAATTATTTCTTTTAAAATTATTCATGTTTATTTTTTATGTCATCGTCGTTAATTAAAACTTTTCTAACACTTGTGTATATTAATTAGGTTATGTTATAGCTTCTGCTATATGCTATTATGGATAGTCACGTATCAGAGATTGTTTAATATTAAGATTTAATGAAAATCATCTGTCAAGTGACGTTGATTACTGGGATTCGGATAATTGAAGTGGAATGTTGCATTTTAATAAAAATGAAACTGAATCAACTAAGCCTTCTTGACTAGTAACATTGCCATCGTGTATAATAGATCGAGAACTTCTCGACGAGAAGGCATTGCTCACTACTGCCATCTAGCATGCATCTAGCGTAATATTTGTAATGTTGAGATGGTACAATAATACATTTGAAGACAGTTGTATTTTCGTAAGTCAATTAATACTTTATTGTATTGGAGTATTTCGTTACTTCTAATCTTTATATACTTTCTTCTAATCGTGTAATAGTCAATTAAATCCCACTCGAGTTTTCATTTTCTCTAGATAAATCTGCTCGTGTTCCACTCGGAGATTTATCGATAAAATCAAAACGTCTAGTGAGATTACTGTTAGAAAACTATGGGCTTTCCACCAATATTATGTTACATTTTCTTTGTTACATGCAACATGATCTATTCGATCTGAAAATTTGCAAGGCTATTTCACTTTTTTTTCTGTAGCTGTCGTAGTACGGGTAAAAAATAATGTACTTTATATTTGAAGATGATCTTTTTTTAGTTAGAAATAAAAGAAATGTAATAACCAATGAAAAACCGGTAATGAATGAGTAAATCTGTATTATAGATATAGAATTGTACGAACTGTATAAATATTTCAGTAATGGAAGAAAAATAGAATAATGAATGATTTATATATACTGGCTGCACATTGTAGAGTTCAACGAATATGGGAAGGAGCAAAAGTTTTACTAGTAAAAGTACGGCCAGATTCGCAACTACAAGATTGGTTCCAAACATTATTGGTATTAGACCCACCAACAAAACAAAACAAATTTGTAACTGTTTGGCTTGCTTCAGGATTCCTGCACTACCAGTTGACAAAGTCCTTGCACAAAATGGAAGAATTTTTACATATGTTGAAAGAAGAGGTAGCCAAGTTGGAAATTAAGGACGACAAACCATCTCAAATTTTAAAAGAACTCAAACTATTACAACTGAATAGCTCACTCAGTTTAGTTTAATTCAGGAATTACAAACGTGTTCCCCTTGGTGCATTGTTCTCTAACCATTGCATGCTCGCTCATTGGTAATACACGTATTAAACCAACACAACATTATTTAGTGTACATTTTACCTCAACTTATATTCAGTATTTAAATGTATGTAAATATGTTGTTATTAGTGAAATAAGGGGACTTTTGAGGTTACAGATTAACTTAATTTCAGTTATTCTAAGTTTAAAAAATAATGTAAGTTTATAACTTATTCATTCAACATCACAGTTTCTCGTAATATAGCTATAATGATAAGCCAGGAATTACTGTATGATTTTTTATGTAATTTTAATTTTACAGTTAATAGCATAGGACGTTAATTCTGTTAACTATTGAAACTTTATAGTATATTTTGACTCTGAAGATGAATTAGAGTGAAAAGTCCGAGCCATGAAGTTAACTGAGGTTACTGACGATAAGTTTCGAAATAATTACACTCTGAGATTGCATTGGTCATCTAGGATAGCAATGTAGTTTAAGAATGTAAAAAAAAAAAAAAGAATTCTGAACTTGTAGGAATTAAGTTTCATATATTGTGTTGCGTGGCGAAATTTTAAGATCACTTTTTGAAACTGTTTTAGTTTACATAATGTTTGAGATAATGTTGCAAGAAAGATAAGATATTATTGATATTATGTTTAGTGTAAAATTTCTGATCTTTCTAAGACGATTAGATATGTAAAATTGATTTTGAAGAGAGAATATTGATTTACTGATGTCTCGGGATTCACTTTGGAATACTGTGTTGAGAATTCTTTACAAAGTATTTAAGATCAAAAAATTTAATTTTCAGAATGCTTGTTACCATAATGATTTTTGTAGAATTGTCTTGTAGAATGACATCTTTATTTGGGTTTAAGTTACCTCTGAAATAATTTTATGAAGTCTTTGTTCTGTATCTGTTTTAATAAAAAAAGTAGGATGAAAAACAAAGTCAATTTATAAATATAAATCAAAGTACTGGAGGATTAAAAATATGCTCTGAAATCTGTAAAAAAAACGAGAAGAAATAAAACTTCAGCAAGTAAATAAATATTAAGGTTTACAATAAACTAGAGTGGTTGAATCTTGCGCTAAAACTAGTCTTAAGTGCAGGATAAGACAACATAATTTATATATTTAAATTACAAAAATTGCGTTATAAAATCGTATATTTATTGTGTGAATTACTAATTATTGTGTATAGATTAGTTTTAATTATTCAGTGTACGTACAATATTTGTATATAGGTCTACTATATTTATGAATTGCATATATTCGAAGATGATGATTTCTTACCAAGACCGGCGAAGATAATTTCCGATAGTGATTATTTTAATACAGTGGGGATAAAGATTTACAAATGAGGTTTAGGCTAAGCAAAAAATCAGCCTTGTATATTTTAAATAGTACAGAAGGTGATTTAGAATTTCCAACTGATTGCACTTTTCTTTGGACATCAATTTTGTATAATTAATTATAAGAATGCAAATTATTGGATCTGTTCCATTGTTACCCTCTTTTATTTCCTTCAGTGTCTCAAATTTACAGACGAAAAACTTTGGGAGTTTTATTTTCATCTGCCATCAATATTACATTTCTACCTCTATTCATTCAAAAAATATTCCTCTGAAACCCCAGCATGACTTTTGTGACACACTGTATTACAAGCCAGTGCCTACTTTATTCTCTGAAATGTAATCCAGTATCTGATAGACTCTCAAGCTACCTACCACTTGAGTTGGCCTTGAGAGAGAAGGGATACTTAGTAAAGAATTACAATTACAATATTGGGGGACGCGAGACTTAAACAATTGGCATGACAGAATTCAATTCGTGTCTGTTTCATATATTATTAACAGAACAGTCTAGACAGTGGAGGGGTGTTATTAGGGTGTGTTAGTGTGGGGGAGGGTATAAACAACGGCCCGTTACAACTATTAGGGTGCATAATGCCAATGCATTTCTCGGAAACATTACAAACACTGCACGAATGCATTGTGCCTCACTGACTATAGTCTAACCACAATGCGGCGACGACTTCATCCATCGATGGTAAATAACTACAGCACCGCTAAACAGAAATGTTATTAAACTTACGCGATCACATGGGGACGTAACATATTGGAAACAATTTTTAAAAACATTTTATCCATCTTGATTACACAACTTTTAACACTGTATCACTTCGGAATATGTATTACTAGCTGAAAGCACCCGGCGTTGCCCGGGTTTTCCTTTCTACCTATATTTTTAATTAAACTGGTTATTAAATTTTCGGAAATCTCGGAAACCTAACTATACACAACCAAAACGAATTGTCTTTACTAAGCTTTCCTCGCCCATTAAGATGAATCTTTACTTAACGTCACTTACATGAACTAATGAACTCCTTAGCCAAATGCCTGCCAGGGTTAACTCAATTTAAAACACTTGTAAATCAGGCACCGAAAAGAAAACATTTCATCATGTGCCTGAGTTAAACTGTTGTTTTGAATTTATTTATTTGTTTTTATTTCTATATTTATTTATTTATTTATTTTTATTTATTTACTTATTTGTTTTATTTATTTATCTATTTGTTTGTTTTTATTTATTTATTTATTCTGGTGTAGTTAAGACCATTAGGCCTTCTAGTGGCATTGAAATTGCAAATTGAATGAGTATCCTAGCAATACGTGGAATAAAAACATCTCCTTTTATTTTTGCAGTTAGGGATTACCAATTCCATTACATTTCGTATGAATATTTTACACCAATTCTTATTCGTGCATAATTTTGGTGGGTCAATATTTCCCAATAGTACTATTGGTTATTCAATATTAAGTAAATTATGTGGTAGCAATCCTTGTAGTCTCAAAGAATTCTAGAATTCAATTGTATAAAACAGTTTGCTCACTATCTACAAAACTGCATCGAGGAATTCATAATACGGTCCTGGACTGCGTAAAGATATTTATTGCAATGAATTATCTAGTTTTAGCCTTCATCATCTGTAACAACAATGCAATTTAATTTCGTGTTAAAATTTCCATGGCCTCGTGAAAGTCGATGTTGAATACAACAGACAATAATAAAAAACAATTGACTGTAGAAGATTTTGAATTTTAATATTATACATGAATATTTTATCTATTTATTTTTATTTTTTACAATTTTAATTAATTTAACTTCCATTTGCAAAAATTTAATGTTGCCTATGTTCTTCTCCTGGTTATGAAGTTTAAATGTGCAAACTTTGGCACATATCGGTCAAAGCGTGTAGATTTGTACAGAGAACATAGACACATACATATATACATACATACCCACATTCAATTTTATATATTAAGATATGACTTTCTCGTGTTAAATTCTATCGTACCTGGTTTACATGTTTCGACCTGTTATTGATCTTCTGCAGAACTGGTCGATACTGGTCTTGGCACCTCTTGTTTTGTTCCCTGCGGAGGTGTGTTTGTGTAGTGTAATGTGGAGTCAAAGAGTGTGTGTGTTCTGAAATTGAGTTGTGTGTTGAGAATTTCATTAAGGTGTGTTTTTGTGTGTCTGTATATTTCATATAGTTTTAGTTTGTTAGTTTCTGGCTTTTGGTTGGATGTGTAGAATTTCCATGTCTGTGTTGATGTCTCTGTAGGTGTGGTTAGCATTTGTGATGTGTTCTGCTTATGTGGAGGTGTTTTGCAGTTTTGTTATGGATGTAATGTGTTCTTTGTAACGTGTTTGAAATGATCTGCCTGTCTGTCCTATGTAGAAGTTGTTGCAGGTGTTACATTTGAGTTTCTATACGCCTGTGTGGTTGTATTTTGTTTGTGTATTGAGATGTTTTTGTAAAGTATCATTTCTTCTGTATGCGATGTTATGATTTAATGTCTTGAATGAGGTTGCAATCATGTGTGTGTTTTTGTTTTCGTATGTTAGTGTGATGTATTTTTTGTGTTTTTGTGTTTGTGTTGTATTCTTATGTTTTTTGTGATTATGTTTTGTCTTACGTATTATGTTGTCTATTAAGTTGGGATTGTATCCGTTTTCTTGTGTTATGTACTTGATTGTGTTTAGCTCTTCTTTGTAATCATGTTGGTTCATTGGTATGTTGAGTAGTCTGTGTACCATTGTTCGGATTGCAGCTTGTTTGTGTTGTGTTGGTTGGTTGGATGTGTTGTGTATGTGTGTTGTTGTGGGTTTTCTGTATATTTTGAATGTGTATTTGTTGTCTACTTTTGTTATTGTCTAGAAAATTTTATGGATTTGTTATTTTCAATTTCTAATATGTAGTGTAGCTTTGGGTGTATTTTGTTTATGTGTTGATGCAGGTTTTGGATCTGTCTTTTGTTTCCTTTGTATATTATTAGTATGTTATCTACGTATCTACAATAATCTACGAAACATTGGAAATATAAAGTTCCAGAACATGGTGAAACACGAAAAAATATATTCTTGATCACGTTTACTGTGAAAGCCTAAAAATGAAAAGGATTGTTTCTTAACTGCATTTTATATTGATCATAATCAATCATTCTCTCTCTCTCTCTCTCTCTCTTAATAGGATTCTTCTACATTACAGTAGTTATACTTCACCCAAAGAAATTTTGCTCCTTCACAAATATCCTTTCTCGTCACCTTCTTCAGTAAGATCTCTTCTAATCATACTTGTAAGCAAATCTAGTCTTTCAGGTGAAGCTCCCTGTAAAGTAGATTTGAATAATTTCAAGGGAAAAATTGTTCCACGGCCGGGTATTCATACTCCTAAGATCATCCATTGTTTTCTTGGTTTTCGTTTTTTTCTTCCCTTCGCAATCCACTCTGGTATCATCTTCAGTATTGTTCCATTTTTCATCCTCTTCAAGTGTCCAAACCATTTTAATCTTCTTTCTTCAATTAGGTACTTCAATAACATTAGCTGAATTTGTCGTTGTAAAGTATCCTGCCTTCTTCTCATTTCTTTGGTTTTTTAGCATTGTTGCTTTTTTGTGTAGGACAGGAGCTAGCCTATCGCTATAATTCCCAACCTGGAGGACCAGGTAATTTTTAATCAAGGTTTTCTTCCTTTAGTCTTTGATGAATCAACGTTTCCCTGCAAGGCAACAGTGCCTGTTGGTCCGTGGGAGGTATTTAATTTCCCTTCTACCACCCATATCTGGAATTATAATTGTAATTAAAAAAAATATCTCTCCCTATCACGGATTGATTTGTTTCTAATTATGTCATAATAAACAGCAAACACGTTTATTCGTGTTTCAATAAGATATTGATTGTTGTTAGGATCAAATGATGTTGTAGTAATAATAGTAAGGCACTATACCTTCCTATCAATGATTATAGTCATTTGTATGATATCATAATGAATATTGAACAAGTTTATTCGTGTTTGATTAAGGATTTGATTGATCTTAGGACCCAAAAATTTTGTAGTAGTAATTCCAAGGATTTTAGTCATTTCTATGACGCCATAATGAATAGTGAACACGTTTATTCGTATTTCAATAAGAAATTGTTGTTAGGATCAAAAGATATAATAATAATTCAGAGACACTACACTTTCTTATCAAGCATTATAGTCATTTCTATGACGCCATAATGAATAGGGAACACGTTAATTCGTATTTTAATAAAGAATTGATTGTTGTTAGTATCCTAAGATTTTTTAGTAATAATTCCTATCCTATCAAGGATTATTGTCATTTCTATGATGTCATAATGAATAGTGAACACGTTACATCGTATTTCAGTAAGGAATTGATTGTTTTTAGGATTCAAAGATGTTGTAATAATTAAAAGGCACCCCCACCTTCCTACCAAGGATTATAGTAATTTCTATGATGTTATAATGAAAGTGAACACATTTATTGGTAATTCAACAAAGAATTGATTATTGTTAGAATCCAAAGATGTTGTAATAATAATTCAAAGGCACTCCACCTTCCTATCAAGGGTTACAATAATTTGTATGATGTCATAATGAAAGTGAACACGTTTATTCGTATTTCAATAAGGAATTGATTATTGTTAGAATCCAAAGATGTTGTAATAATAATTCAAAGGCACTCCACCTTCCTATCAAGGGTTATAATAATTTGTATGATGTCATAATGAAAGTGAACACGTTTATTCGTATTTCAATAAGGAATTGATTATTGTTAGGATCCAAAGATGTTGTAATAATAATTCAAAGGCACTCCACTTCCCTATCAAGGATTATAGTAATTTCTATGATGTTATAACGTTTATTGAACACCTTTATTGGTAATTCAATAAGGAATTGATTATTGTTAGAATCCAAAGATGTTGTAATAATAATTCAAAGGCACTCCACCTTCCTATCAAGGATTACAATAATTTTTATGATGTCACAATGGATAATGAACACGTTTATTCGTATTTCAATAAGGAATTGATTATTGTTAGGATCCAAAGATGTTGTAATAATAATTCAAAGGCACTCCACCTTCCTATCAAGGGTTACAATAATTTGTATGATGATGTCATAAAGAAAGTGAACACGTTTATTCATATTTCAATAAGGAATTGATTATTGTTAGAATCCAAAGATGTTGTAATAATAATTCAAAGGCACTCCACCTTCCTATCAAGGATTACAATAATTTTTATGATGTCACAATAGATAATGAACACGTTTATTCGTATTTCAATAAGGAATTGATTATTGTTAGGATCCAAAGATGTTGTAATAATAATTCAAAGGCACTCCACTTCCCAATCAAGGATTATAGTAATTTCTATGATGTTATAACGTTTATTGAACACCTTTATTGGTAATTCAATAAGGAATTGATTATTGTTAGAATCCAAAGATGTTGTAATAATAATTAAAAGGCACTCCACCTTCCTGTCAAGGATTACAGTATTTTCCATGATGTCATAAAGAACAGTAAACACGGTTATTAGTATTTCAAGGACAAATCAATTGTTGTTAGGATCGAAAGATGTTGTAGTAATAATTCAAATGCACTATACCTTCCTGTCATTAATTATAGTCATTTATATGATGTCATAATGAATAGTGTAATATTTCAATAAGGAATTTATTGTAGTAATAATTCAAAGGCACTATATTTTCCTGTCAAGAATTATAGTAATTTCTATGATGTCATAATGAATAGTGAACACAGTACAATAAACCGACCTTATCTGCGGAATTTGTGTCCGCGGTTTCAGTTATATGCGTTTAAACTCGGCGACATTTTTTTAAAGTATTTTGAAAGCGTCTAGTTTCTTCATGTGAAGAGTTTTATAAAAACTTAAAATTTAGTGGCAACTTATATTCATAGACTCTGGTAATATCAATCGTCCTAGGGGCATTATACCCACTATTTACTTTTTACTGTCATAACACGTGCTGCAGTAGAATCTAGCAACGAAATTCCTCTTCTCAAATTCTTATAGAATAGAGAGCTCTTGTTTACAAGTGTAATATGTAATATACAAAGTACTTATTATTAAAATATTATTATTTTCTTCTCGTAATATAATTTGTCAAGTAAATTTCATCACAGGTATGAAGTATGATAACGAAATACGACTTATTTATAGGGTTCACTAATATCCGGGGTTTCGCATATCCTCGGTAGATTTCGGAACGTATTCCTCCGCATACGAGGGAATTACTGTATATCGGATTACAATTATGAATTGACTGTTGTCAGAATCTAAAGATTTTGTACTGATAATTAAAAACACTACACTTTCGTGTCAAGGATTAAGTCATAACCAATAATAAACACGTTTATTGGCATTTCAACAGCGACTTGATTGTTATCAGAATCCAAAGATTATGTAGTGATAATTCAAAAGCACTACACCTTCTTGTCAAGGATTATAGTCGTAACCAGTAATAAACACGTTTGTTCGCATTTCAACAGTGACTTGTTAGTTATCAGAATCCAAAGATTTTGTAATGATTATTCAAAGGCACTACAACTGCCTGTCAAGGATTATAGTCATTTCTATATCCTAATGAATAGTAAACACGTTATATCGCATTTCAACAATGAATTGACTGTAGCTAGGATACCAAGGACAAGGGTGAGCGGTGCATGTGTTATTATAAGGCACAAGAGTAGAAAATGAGAGTTGGTGACGTCAGACGGGGTAATTGCACGGCGCAACGTGTGATTTGCGCGCGTGTGGCCATTCGCTCACGAGAGCGTCGCTCGCCAGGGGCGTGACGAGTCGGCGAGTGTGCAAATACACACGCAGATAAGCGGGGTGCATACATACAGGCGATGATATGTAGGTGCAGGTAGAGAGGTGATCTAATGTACTATGATTTATGAACCACTTAGGGCCATATTCAGGGACGTCACTTGAACCTTACTTTCATTTATATTCGACTTCAGTAAGTAGAAAACTCAGAGTTTTTATTCAGAGTCATAACTTGACTTACTTTTAGTTGCAACTTAGCCAAAAGCTACTACGATACAAGACACGCGAGAACCAACCTTATACCTCACTTAGGGTAGACAACGGCTAATTTCGTAATACTAAGGTTTTGGTGCGAAAATAAGGTTCAAATTAAAAAAAGACTGCCTCCGTCGTCTGTTGGCCAGCATGCTGGCTTCCAGATCAGGAGGTCCCGGGTTCGATTCCGGGCTAGGCTCTCGGTGAATTTTTCTTGAAGAAGAGGAATTCCCTGGGTGTCTAGAGTCTGGAAATTTGTATGAATGTGAGTGTGCCGGGTTAATATAAATTAACCAATCATCACAATATAAAAATACGTCAGGACTGTCGCTGGGCAGTAACCTGAACACACGTTTCAGCGTCACATTGTTGACAAGTAACTCCATCTGTTAGCACAACCATAAAGCATCTAATAGATGCTATAGAGTTACCAACAACGAAAAAAATTAAAAAAAACTAGTGTTTTTAATGTACATACATTTTCAGATTTCAGTTACATGTCAGCATTTTTACCTCAAATTAATACAATATTTACAAATAAGCAAAACATATAAACAAAAAAAAAAAAACAAAAACAAAAACAAAAAAAAAAAAACAAAAAAAAAGTCGACCTGGTTGACAAGTTGGTATAGCGCTGGCCTTCTATGGCCAAGGTTGCGGGTTCGATCCCGGGCCAGGTCGATGGCATTTAAGTGTGCTTAAAATGCGACAGGCTCATGTCAGTAGATTTACTGGCATGTAAAATAACTTCTGCGGGACAAAATTCCGGCACATCCGGCGACGCTGATATAACCTCTGCAGTTGCGAGCATCGTTAAATAAACCATAACATTTAACATTTATAAACAAAAAAAATTAGCACTCTAAAAAGACTGGTATAATTTCGTGATAGTGCAAGGATATTTTCGTGACAGTCTTTAAATTCAAAATACAGGGTGTTTGAACAAAAGTGTTGCACATTTTTACAGGAGGTAACACAGGTCGAAACTAGAAAAAAAAAGTTCGTATAAACATGGTCCGAAAACAAAAATATCTGTTGAGATATGGGCCATGCTGTATTGTGGCCTACGATCGTCATTCTTTTAAAAACACAAAACAATGGTGAATGTTTTGAGAGTGAATAGTATCCCTCAATAGAAGGAAACAGAGAATGTAGTAGTAGTAAACAAAGATGCAAAATACTACGGAGTCTATCATTTTATTTATGTTAGTAAGTATATACAGCTATTCGGTGGTGTAGGTTGTCTTTCTGTTAATGCACAATTAGGTACGCCTCGTGGACAACAATGTCTAACCCGGAGGTTTAATGGGTGATGGATTGATCGAGGAGGTCCAATAGCATGGCCTCCCCGATCACCTGACCTCTAGTGCCCACCATTAATCCGATAACTTCTATATCCCTGAGTTTATATGATGTTTTGTAATAAGAGATAGTTGGTTCATTAATTGCCCTTTTCTCTAGATTAACCTCCTCGGGTTAATTCTGATGCGTCTCGAATCTGATGGTCGGATCCAGAATATAACCCTTTTATCTCTCCAGGTTTAAATGTTAAAATATCAATACGCCGAAGACTTCCGGTTTCCGCTATTCCATGGACTTCTTCATAGGTAATATAGCCATTGGACTTAAGGCATGTTGCGGTTACAGACCTCATCTTGTTTCGTCAATGGGCATGAACCCAAGACATGAGCCAAAGTTTCAATCTCACTGTGGCATCGCCTACAGTAGTTACTGTCTTGAGTTCTGCCTGGAATAGCGCGTACAGGAGCAACATTACCGGTCATCTTTAGCGTATCTCTCCACTCAGAGCTAGAAAGGGCTCTACCATTTAAGTTACATTTGTCGCTGGTATAATTTCGTGGTAAATTTGAAAAGAAATATCACGAAATTAGCCATGTCACGAAATTAGTCAAGTTTTCCCTGTAGTATAGCTTGCGTGAACAAATGATATTAAGCATGATATGAGAATTTCGTTTGTTAAATTCTTATCTGTTTCTTTTGATCAAACTGTTTGCATTTCATTACTGCAAATATAGCCTACAGACTTTCTGTAAATAATTAGAAAGTTTATCGTGCGTATTAAGTTTCTACACCGTGAAACTCCATATTCAGAACGGTATCTACACAAAATTATTACAAAATGTAGGTTAATGCTTTCAATTAACAGATGAACATCGGCTGCTTAGAACAATTAGGATCTTAACGCCTTCTGAAACAGTTGAATGCTGCTGCGAAGGATGGTTACCTGGGAAACGAATTAACACGTTCGCAGAGAACGAGGGGCCCATTCCTACAACAAAAATCCTTCTATCATAGCTCGGAAAGTTTTGCCAGCAAGATTGCTCTTCGCTTATAAGGATGGGAAGAAAAGTTTCGAAGGAAAACTGCAGTTAAGGGGAGCGGGAAGAAGAAAGAAGAGTATCAGTTGTTATGAACTTAATTGTATACAGAGAATGCTGCAATTTGTACCATCGACTGAAGCTGTAGAAAAGACCCCAAGTTGAACTATCAAGATAGTATTAAGAACAGCAGGGGGTTGCAAAATGCTTTACCCACCCCCTCTTGAAACGTTTGTGGGCTGATATCTTCTCTCTAATTGAAGTAATCACAGCTGAAATAAACTGGTATCGGACAATCTCGGTGGTGACGTCAGCAAGAAGAAGAAAAAGAAGTTACTTTCTATGACTTTTTCTCTATTTCTCTCTTCTCTTCTCTTCCTCGATCTCAAATGACGGGACTTACATAAGAGAGACAGAAATGTCACAGAATATAGAAATGCCAGTCTTAACTTCAACTTTGAACAGAAACAAATTTAAGAGGTATAAAAAGGATTTTGAGACTTCCACATTTTGAGACTTAAAGCTGATTTACACATATTACAGCAAACATATATGAACTGGGGCTTATAGGTGGTAAATTTTATATTCCACGGCGTCAAAGTTAACAATGTAGTCAAAGAGTTTGGAAATAAATAAGAGTAGTTTAAGTGTTCGAAGCTTTTCGTAAGAACAGGGGTTACAAGTGTAGTGTGAGTATTTAGTACTTTCTTCACCTTGTTGTTTTATTATGAATTTATTAATTTGTCCCACAGAATAATGTCTGTAATATTGACAATTGATATTTGAGGAGAAAAATTCGCTCCGGCGCCGGGAATCGAACCCGGGTCCTTGGATCTACGTACCAAGCGCTCTGACCACTGAGCTACGCCGAATTCAATCCCGGCCAAACAAGTCACTCAGCTGAGTGCGTCACTCGTATAATGGCAGTTGACGTTGGACATAAACGTCAGCATATATGCCTAACTTGGAGTAAGGCCACAAAGGGAAACATTGAAGGAGGAGAATTCGATCCGGTGCTGTGGTAAGAGCGCTTGGTACGTAGAACCAAGGACCCGGGTTCGATCCGCGGCGCCGGAGCGAATTTTTCTCCTCAAATATTAATTGGTGTTGTTTTATTTAGTCAACTGTCCGAAGAGAGGTGTGAACCTAGTGACACCAATAAGACATAACTCATGAGGGAACTGAGCCTCACCTAAGGGGACACTTCACTAAAATGACAACTTTTTCCCTAATTATTTTTTTTTCCAATCAAATTTTGAGATTTGATTACTGTGTAAAGAACTAGCAAAATCTAAATTTTGAACTCCAAAATGCTTTTGACTATTGATTTTTTTCTGTTCTTTTTAGAAATATTTTCAAACTCAAGTTTTTAGTAGATCATCTCAATTTTTAATCTTCGTTTTCTTTTTTAATTGAATTGGTCATTGCTAAAAGGCCCTTTCTCCGTATTTTTGCAAAAATGAGTTAACTACAGATTCAACATCCTTACATATAAATACACAATCTGTGCTAAAAGGACTTTCCTCAAGCCTTCATACACATGCACAGTTGAGCGTTTCATTTTTAGTGTCATGCTAAAATGCCCTTACTCCAGGATAGAGGGCCTTCTAGCTGTGAACTTGTCATTTAGCGGTGTTTCCATCTGATGACAAACCTTTATACTTACTATACTATCAGCTATCTTTATTGTTTGAAGCGGTCTGTTTATTCTGCTCTGATATTCATTTGTGTTTTAATACAAATTATTATATTATACGCAATTTTCGGCTAATTGAAATGGAGACTGACAGTTTGAAAATCAAAAAGAGATGTAGTGATACTTGCAGTTGGAAACGAAATATATTAAAGAAAGCCAAAGTTAAAGACACTGAACATGTGACTTACTCTGGAAAATTGGTGGCTGAAAGACGAACTGGTGAGGATTGTAGGTAACTTCAAAATATTTACACTGAATCACTGACGTAAATGAATATTGCATAAAAATTTTATTTCCTAAGGGCCACAAAAATCTTTATATGCTATATAAAATATTTATGCATGCATAAAAATAAAGTCACTCATTAACTGGTGGCCCATGTTTTACAAAAGAGGTCTTTCTGTAGAATCTTATGGTAGAAAGGTACCTCGGTGTTCGAAGTTGTCATTCGCCCCTGCGAGTTATTATGAATATATGTACAATGCCACTCTTCCTCATATTGTTTCAACATCCAAGTTCATTGATGGTTGTATTAGGCATACCTTTGCTCTTTGTCTACCTGGAATTGAAAACATAGTCCTTCCCCAACGTCCTACTTATGACGAATTGATTGCAATCAACCCAGACAAAATGCAGGATATCAAGAAAATTCTATGCTTCATTCCCCGTGAACAGTTATCTGATTATGAGAAAGTTGTAAATTCTCCACTAGCAGAACATAGAGAAAAGACAGAATGAAATCGTCAATTTAGATTTAAAACAAGTGCCTAAAACTTTGTAATACGTAATTAAAATATATTTTAAGAAGAGAAATATACTTTTAACTTGAAATAATGGTAGTTTATTTAATTTACAATCCTGTATTTTATTACAGTACTCCATTTTTAACCAAATGTGAAATTATTTTAAGTTCACTGCTAAAAGGCCCTTAAATTTGAATTTTTAATTAATAATATTATACAAACTACACGTGACAAGAAAATAAAAATTGTGCTTCCAGAAAGCACAAACGTACCTTTATGATGGACAGTGACCACATTGCTCTACGAAAATTAGTATTTTTTAAAAACAGTTTTTTTCGATTTATTCAGAACTAACATTTTTGGACAAAGGGCCTTTTAGCAACGACCAATTCAATTACATTCAAAAGACACAGACAAACAATTCCATGCATTCATTTTATGAAATATCTCATTTATTTACTTCAAAATTTTGTTCATATTTTAAAAATGTTATTTTTCCTACATTTCTTGCAAATGTATAAATTAATAAAATAGACTAGCGGTATTTCTCACAAAATAAATGCATAGAAACTTGCAGCTACCTCATAAATACTTGCAGTAAAAATTTCATCCAGATTGATATATTTGGCATAAAAATGTTGGTGTTGAATCAAGAAAAATAAACTTACAGAAAAATGGCTTTGAAAGTATAATGAATATTTATGTATATTAAAATGTTCGAAGACAAGTGTGAACCAATAAAGCATCACTCATGCGGAAACTAAGCCTCACTTAAGGAGACACTTCACTAAAAATGACAACTTTTTTTTTCCTAATTATTTTTTTTATCAAATTTATAGATATGCTTAGTGTGTAAAGAACTAGCAAAATATAAATTATGAACTCCCAAATGCTTTTGATTATTGACTTTTTTCTGTTCATTTTAGAAATATTTTCAAACCCAAGTTTTTAGTAGATCATCTCAATTTTTAATCTTCTTTTTTTGGTTACATTCAAAAGACACAGAGAAACAATTCTATGCATTCATTTTATGAAATATCTCATTTATTCACTTTCAAAATTTTTTTGATATTTTAAAGATGTTATTTTTCCTACATTTCTTGGAAAAGCATAAATTCATAAAATAGACTAGCGGTATTTCTCACAAAATAAATGCACAGAAACTTGCAGTTACCTTATAAATAGTTGCTGTAAAAATGTAATCCAGATTGATATATTTGGCATAACAATTTTGGTGTTGAATCAAGAAAAAAGGAAAAATGGATTTGATACTTTCAAGGACTGATACTCTCTTGCTGTTCAGGTTCTTAACCTCGATTGACTGAGACTGTTTTAAAATGGGAAGAAAATGATCTACGGACATGTCTAAATAATAGAAAGTAATAACTAATAACAAATAAGGAGAGTTTAAGAACAGAAAAAGGGAGAAGATAAGCCGAACACGAGGTAAGAACCGCAATGGATAGAATCAATGTTATCAGTGTGTAATTCAGAAACAGAGACTTTGGAAGAATAGCATAGAGTAGAAAATAGTACAGACAAAATTAGTTTCGAAGAAAAAAACAGCAATACACTTGAAAAGGAACCGTTGTACATTCCATAGTGATGCTGAATATAGTTTGAATAAATTATTCTGTGTGGTAAACAAATTTACTGGAAATGTCGTGAGCTCTTCTTGCGTGGGCTGGACCATTCATTACTGAATGCGATTTGGCCGGACCAGCGAAAAGTGACGCACATCCTATACCGGGTGTCCGAGAGACGCATCAGATTAAGGACATATGAATGTGGATTTTATAGTATTTATTGTATCTTTTAATGGTACCGGAATACTTAGCCCTAATAACCTCTTGTATACAAAATAGAACAAAATGTTTAATGTTGCTAATACATAAGAGTTCATAACTGTATTTGATATATTTATATTGTAAATATCTTTGATTCACATAGCAGAGCAGTGTATAATATAAATGTTGATTTATAGAAGGTAGGATATAATACAGGGACCTTAATATATGGATCCCAGTTAACAGGTCAAGAATCAGTCGGTAAAGTGCTGGGTCCAACGTAGGAACCAGAAATGGATTATGAAACCCTACCTTACAGTAGATGTTGAAAGTTGTGATAATCGAACCTGGGTTCACAGGATTATAAATCCAGCGCTCTAGCCACTAGACCACCGTGGCGGCCTCTAGGCTAAAATTGAGCATGAAATAAGTGGAATTTCATGTTATGAGCTTAGGCTAGTGAATGACAACATCTTCTCGCGATACCAAGCTGTTATACGAGCGAAAATGAAACTCTCAAAGCTTTTTTCTGTAAGTTTGAGGCACTGGAGGAAACAAAAGAACAATGCAGTAATATAGTTTATATTATATTGTATTAACTTGTATTAATTTGAAACTTACTAGCAATAAAATAAATAAATAAATAAATAAATAAATAAATAAATAAATAAATAAATAAATAAATAAATAAATAATTAAATAAATAAATAAATAAGTAAATAAATAAATAAATAAATAAATAGTAGTAATTTAGGTCCAAGAATATATAACAAATTTATATTTAAATGTCTTAATATTGTCAATTCCAATAGTTCTAGTATTAAACTTACTACCTTACTAATTTACTACCACAGAAATTAAATAAAACATAAATATAATCGACATGAATATCGTACTAGAAGACAAAAGTCTACTTTCCCAGTAATTGAGCCTAAATGTCATACAAGTGCAGCTCTTAAACATGGTGCTATTTTCGGCCCAAGATTTTATAATAAAATTACAAACCATTTTCCAAATTTACAATATTTTAAAATTGAAGCTTTTAAAAAAGAAATTTATTATATTATAAAATTCATACATAAAAATCGAAATAATTTTGAATTGTATTCTCATAGTTATGAAACAAAAGATATGAATTCTTTAAGATTGTTTGAATCAAAATGCAACACTGCTACAGTATTTAATCATAGTAGTAATTTAGGCCCAAGAATATATAACAAATTTATATTTAAATATCCTAATATTGTCAATTCCAATAGTTCTAGTATTAAACTTACTACCTTACTAATTTACTACCACAGAAATCAAATAAAACATAAATCTAATCGACATGAATATCGTACTAGAAGACAAAAGTCTACTTTCCCATTAATTGAGCCTAAATATCATACAAGTGCAGCTCTTAAACATAGTGCTAGTTTCGGCCCAAGACTTTATAATAAAATTACAAACCATTTTCGAAATTTGAAATATTTTAAAATTGATGGTTTTAAAAAAGAAATTTATTATATTATAAAATTCATACATAAAAATCGAAATAATTTTGAATTGTATTCTCATAGTTATGAACAAAAGATATGAATTCTTTAAGATTGTTTGAATCAAAATGCAACACTGCTACAGTATTTAATCATAGTAGTAATTTAGGCCCAAGAATATATAACAAATTTATATTTAAATATCCTAATCTTGACAATTCTAATAGTTATAGTATTAAATTAAAAAGTTATGTATGGATTTTATAAATAATGAAAAATTGCAAATTTTTATATTGTTATTGTGTACTAGATATGAAACGAATTGGATTAAATACTTCTTAATTTAAAATCAGAAACCCGTCCCTGAGCACGAGTTCTACTATTTCAGGGGTGAGCTAAAATTTTTATCTGTTTATATTATATTTTATTGTACAGTTATTACGAAATCAATACATAAATTTCTAAAATTGCACTCTTTGGACATCCATCTTATATAATTAAATGCAACAATAAAAATTACTGCATTTGTTCCATTGTTATTGCCGTTTTTTGTTACCTTCAGTGCCTCAAACTTACAGACGAAAAACTTTGAGAGTTTTATTTTTACGTGACTCCAGTATTACATTTCTAACTCTATTCATTCAAAAAATATAATCGTGTGAAATCCCACCATGACTTTTGGGACAACGTGTACATTCTGTTATAGGACTATTTCGTACAATGAGAGTATGAAAGAGAAATACATAGTCTATGCATATACCGAAAAATTGTAGGCTATTAGAATTAGTAATATATGTCGATAAATACAGATATCACTGGTAAGAATATCTTGATGTCTTCTCATCTTCCTTGTCAACAGTAATCCCACAAGAGATTTTGATTTATCTAGAGAAAATGAAAACTTAAGTGGGATTTAATTGACTATTACACGATTAGAAGAAAAGTGTAAAAAGATTGGAAGAAATAAAGTACTCTAATACAATGAAATATTAATTGACTTACTGAAATTCTATTTCACTAATGTTAGCTTCACCAAAATCTTTGAACGGAGTCGCCCTTTTCGGTTGACTGTCTATGCTTTAAACAAATGACGATCGCAAAGTATGTTTTATAGTACCGTAAAGAATTTGCAGTTTGAAATGTTGGCAAACAAAGAAACAAATGCTAGGGAGGAGATAAAAAGTACACAGTATATAATGATTAGAAGAAATAAAGTACTCTAATACAATAATAGTACATTATGCAACGAGCCTATAATGAAGGTAATTAAGAAGTGAGTATGGATATTTATGAAACTCGCTTGCGCTCGTTTCATAATTTTCATACGAGCTTCTTAATTACCATTATAGGCGAGTTTCATACGACTTTTTATGCTCGACCATATTTCTAACTTGAAATTATTATTTTTATTGTATCTGACCTGGAGCAATGTCCCGTATGTTGTGAGATGTGCGCAGACGCGGAAGTATTGATTTTTTCCGAGAAACAGATGTCCACATTGACCTTGCTAGGCCATAAGAACCTACAGAGATAACATTGAAATAAAATTAGACATTGAAAAACGAGATGATAAACTGTATTTATTTGAATATTATTTACAATTAACGCTAATTATTATAGTAACAGAACATAACCTTCTGCGACAGTATTGGATTTCCAGCCTCCGTGACTTTTCGCTAATTCTCTTTGGATTGCATATCCGAGAATAATCGATACTTGCGGTTTTATAATGGTAGAAAGCTGACCTGTCATTGGCTGAACAGTTGTAACCTGAGTCGTCATTGGCTGAAAGACCTGACCTTTAATGAGTAGGTGTACTTTAATGACATGCATTAAAGGTCTGCTACCAGGTGTATAATTACTACATTTCGGCATGGTAGAGCATAAAATATATATTAATTGACTTACTAAAATTCTATTTCTCTAATGTTATCTTCACCAAAACGTTTGAACGGAGCCGCCATTTTCAGTCGACTATCTAGGCGGGAAACAAATTACGACCGCAAAGCATGTTTTATAGTACTGTAAAGAATTTTTAGTTTGAAATGTTGGCAAACAAAGAAACAAATGCTAGGGTAGTGATAAAAACAAACAAATGCTAGGGAAACGATAACATTGTGCGATAAGGAGCCATGATTGATTGAAAGACGTCCCTTCGTACCGTTTTGTTGGTCAAAAGTAGTATGACGTAGTAAAAAGTGTAATAGTCATCACAAATATTGCCTTTCATGTAATACACGCGGCCCACATGCTATACACCACGACTAAATATCATGGACGGGTGATGTGAGGGTGTTCTAAATTTGAAAATGCTCATGAATATAAAATGGAGACGCATTCCTAATTAACAAGCCAGAATGTGAGTGGTGTAGGGGAAGTTATGAATGCTGAATATTTCACTGCACACCCACCCCTATAACAGATCTTATCGGCAGAGATTTGAACCCCTGTCCTTCACATTAGCATAGGCCAACATTTCACAGGTGCGAGGCTGTTATCTCGCTGCCGAGCTGTTTTATGCTCATATTTGCTGAAATTAAGAGCAAACACTGTTACACACTCGTATGCAACATGACGAGTTGTGTCATGGCTGGCAGGTTAATAAGAAGAGGAGACAGCGAGCAAGGGAGGGGTTGAGGATGAGGGGAGGAACTGAACTGTAAACGGGAAAGATCAGAATGAAATTAACAGTGACAACAGAAGTAAATAAATATTGTAAGTGGAAAGCTAAAATAAAATAGCCATAAAATACCAAACTAAAAATTGAAGATAAGAAAGGAGGGATATAAAAACAATTAAATATAAACGGAATTCAGTGTGGACAAAAGAAAGAGAAGAAGAAGAAGAAATAAAAGAAAAGTGAAAGAAACGAAATAACAGACTAAAATAAAATAGACATAAAATACCAAACTAAAAATTGAAGATAAGAAAGGAGGGATATAAAAACAATTAAATATAAACGGAATTCAGTGTGGACAAAAGAAAGAGAAGAAGAAGAAGAAATAAAAGAAAAGTGAAAGAAACGAAATAACAGACTAAAATAAAATAGCCATAAAATACCAAACTAAAAATTGAAGATAAGAAAGGAGGGATATAAAAACAATTAAATATAAACGGAATTCAGTGTGGACAAAAGAAAGAGAAGAAGAAAAAGAAATAAAAGAAAAGTGAAAGAAACGAAATAACAGACTAAAATAAAGTAGACATAAAATACCAAACTAAAAATTGAAGATAAGAAAGGAGGGATATAAAAACAATTAAATATAAACGGAATTCAGTGTGGACAAAAGAAAGAGAAGAAGAAGAAGAAGAAGAAGAAATAAAAGAAAAGTGAAAGAAACGAAATAACAGACTAAAATGAAATAGACATAAAATAATAAATTGATGAATGGAGACAAAAAAGAGAGATATAACAATAATTAAATATAGACGGAATTGAGTGTGGACCAAAGAAAGAAGAAGAAGAAGAAATAAAAGAAAAGCGTAAGAAACGAAATAACAGAGGAAGACTAAAATGGTCATAAAATTATAAACTGATGAAAAAAAAGGATAGATATAACAATAATGAAATACATATGAACGGAATTGAGTGTGAACAAAAGAAAGAAGAAGAATAAAATGAAATAAGAAAGATGGAAGGAACGAAATTATCAAGTGGAAAGATAACAAACATACAGACATACATACAACATTTCTAAGATGCGACTTTTGGTATCAGCAAAACTCATTATTCATATTAACACCGATTATTTTTGTAATGATAGCGAAAATTACCAGAAAAATTTAAGTTACAGTTCTATTATTAGTGCAAATAATAATAATAATAATAATAATAATAATAATAATAATAATAATAATAATAATAATAATTCTTACAGAACCCGGAGATACATTACCGCTCTCACATAAGCCCGCCATCGGTCCTTATCCTGAGCAAGATTAATCCAGTCTCTATCATCATATCCCACCTCCCTCAAATCCATTTGAATATTATCCTTCCATTTACGTCTCGACCTCCCTAAAGGTCTTTTCCTCTCAGGTCTCCCAACTAACAATATATAAATTTTTGGATTCACCCATACGTGCTACACACCCTGCCCATCTCAAACGTCTGGATTTAATGTTTCTAATTTTGTCTAATGAAGAATACAATGCGTGCAGTTCTGTGTTGTGAATTTTCTCCATTCTCCTGTAATTTCATCCCTCTTAGCCTCAAAAATTGTCCTAAGCAACTTATTCTCGAATATCCTTAATCTCTGTTCCTCTCTCAAAGTGAGAGTCCAAGTTTCACAACCATACAGAACAACCGGTAATATAACTGTTTTATAAATTTTAACTTTCAGATTTTTTGACAGCAGACTGGATGACAAAAATTTCTCAACCGAATAATAGCACGCAAATAATAATAATAATAATAATAATAATAATAATAATAATAATAATAATAATAATAACAATAATAATAATAACAATAATAATAATAATAATGGAAGTATATCCCGAAAAGACAAAGAAGGGGCCTATATGATTATGTCTCGGACCAGAATATTTTACGAAATGGAACTATAAAAATTGGAGATTTATCCTTCGAAGAGGTGGAAATATTTAAATATCTTGGAGCAACAGTAACAAATATAAATGGCACTCGGGAGGAAATTAAACGCAGAATAAATATGGGAAATATGTGTTATTATTCGGTTGAGAAGCTTTTGTCATCTAGTCTGCTGTTAAAAATGTGAAAGTTAGAATTTATAAAACAATTAGGCTATATTACCGGTTGTTCTGTATGGTTGTGGAACTTGGACTCTCACTTTGAGAGAGGAACTGAGATTAAGGGTGTATGAGAATAAGGCTCTTAGGAAAATATTTGGCTAAGAGGGATGAAGTTACAGGAGAATGGAGAAAGTTACACAACGCAGAACTGCACGCATTGTATCCTTCACCTGACATAGTTAGGAACATTAAATCCAGACGTTTGAGATCGGCAGGTCATGTAGCACGTATGGGCGAATCCAGAAATGCATATAGAGTGTTGGTTGGGAGGCCGGAGGGAATAAGACCTTTGGTGACGCCGAGACGTAGATGGGAGGATAATATTAAAATGAATTTGGGAGATGTGGGATATGATGGTAGGGACTGGATTAATCTTGCTCAGGATAGGGACCAATGGCGGGCTTATGTGAGGGCGGCAATGAACTTCCGGGTATGTAATTAAATAATAATAATAATAATAATAATAATAATAATAATAATAATAATAATAATAATAATAATAATAAATGATATCTAGTTGTAAAATTTCATGGATAATAGATATAAAGAAAAATATAGTTTAGGTTGCTGATGTTATTGGAAAGTAGGCCTGGAGGCAATTTCCATAACCGATTATGATAGTTGCAGACTTCCCTTTAACTCATCTGCAGACCGGCATTAATTTCAGAAGCTGTGTTAACATACAAATGAATGTTGCACGTGTTTGTGTAAACCTGACGTCCACTTCATTCATAAAGGCAATAGCTGTACGAGTTGGCACAGGTGTTGTCATGGCAACAGGGAAGTAATGCGGGAGGGAGAACTGACAGGGGCATTGTCATAGAGACGGAAAGCCAAGTCCCGCAGGAGATGAAAGAGAGAGAGAGAGAGCTGTTCCGCGTGATCTTTCATACCTCGCCTCAAACCGCTCTGATTTTAGTGGAGGTCAGTGGTTCGCATAGTTAACACAACTCAGCCTTTACTGCAAAATGTTGTTATACCGTCAGTGGCGTAGCGCAATACCTGAGAGTGGAAACAGTGGCGTTACTCAAGGACAGTTATATCCAAACAGTAAAAATTTAGAAAGTGTCAGCAATATTCACAGCTAATTTTTAAACGCTTAATCCATGGTGGTTAGTTTGATTTGTCCAATTACATGATTTCTAAAAGGTATTCGTTATTTCATAAAATTAAAAATAGACTTACAGAACTTATACATTCAAAACTTCCTAGTCTAAATAACTATTTACTTCAAATAAATTTAATTTAAACAAAAAACACGTCAACTTACTCGTAGGCCTAGATACTCAGGGGGAAGTTTAAAACCATTATCGAATGTATTATATATATATATATATATATATATATATATATATATATATATATATATATATATAATTTGAACTGGTAATGCAAATTACGTGAAAACGGCTGAACGGATTTTAATGAATTACCCGTCATTTTGAAGCTTGGCATCCATGGATTTTCAGAAAAATAGTAACTTTCAGTGAAGCGTTAGTTTTCCTACATAATTTTCCTATTTTCCAACATCCATCTTTTGTCAGTTTTGAAAACTAACTGCATTTCAGAATAAAACAAAACACACACTACAATAAACAATAGGTTATACACGAAGACCATGACCTGCAGGATTGCTGACATGTTCAGAGTTCAAATTCAGTTGGTTATTAAAAACTTCGAGGCTTCCTAAAAATAATTTACAGGTCTGATTCTGCTGTGTGTAATTTTCTGAGTACAGCTGCGTATTGGATATTAAAATCTACAAAACTTGAGGTGGTTTGATGACATTATTACCATTAAAAATGAAATATTATTATAGTTAATACCATAATGTGACTATTTTTTATTAATTATACATATTAAGGCTATATTGATGATATGGAAATGAAACGTTTTGGGGTTATATAAGTAGACGTAGAGGATATCTTAAATTAGATCTTGATTTCTGTAATTTACTGAGTGGCGGCTATTATATAACTACTAAACTTACGTAAGATAATAATATTGTTATTAAAAATAAAATATTTACCAAATATTTTTATAGTTATTAATTTAGTGGGGTTGGGTATTTTTCATATAGCCTACTTAATGGCGGTGTGGTGTAGATATTTATGTGCGTGATTCTCTTCAGTATCGGCTCGAGAGAACGCAAAAATTACAGTTCCTGAGGAAAGACCAAAAGGTATTACTTACTGATAAAATAAGAGGCCTACAAAATGTTGTAGTCTCCCGATCATTTCAGCAAGATCTTTCAGCAAAATAAAATGATTTTACCCTCTACATTTCAAACTCTACATGCAACAGTTATATCAAGATGCTATATCTATTGTTCGAAAGCATAGCAAACTTGACTTTTTTTTTTAACTTTCACCTACAATTCACAATGACCTGAAATAGTTATTGCTTTACTCCCACATGAAAAACCCACTGATCATCCTGACATTGTTACTTCCGTTTTCGGGTTGAAACTCAGAAACTGAAGGTGGATGAGTTAAAGAAAAAGTATTTGGAATAAAAAACCATTCAGAGGGAATATGTTTCATTATTACAGAAGCAAATAACTTTCAAAATATCTGGTATTCTTCATTGAAAATAAATCTGAAAAATTTGTATTGTTTGTATTTCTAATGAACTTAGTTTGCAGCATTTGCAGCACAAGCCACTAGTAGGTTTGAAATTTAAAGTGGCACCTCTACAGTTTACTTAAATTTGTTACAGTATTATTTTCATTGTTTATACATCTCATTCATTTGTTCTCACAATTTTTGTTTGCTATCGTCGCCTGGCAACTGGATTGTTGATATTGTTGTTGATTAGAGATGAAGAGAACAAAACTACAACGACTATTGTTCACTTACAGGTTATTTCAGGTAATAACACAAACTAATAGTAAGGAATATTAAGGTTGTTTTTTATGAAGCCATTCTTCGAAAATTTTAAACAGGATAGGGGATAATAAAAACCGAAGATTGGATTTACGTTATTTACGTATGGCTTCGATACTATATCAATGCTATGTAGAGAAGTTGCGAAATAGGCTGTATTACTGTCTAGCCAACAATGGAGCACGCTTTTAACATTCTATTTACTAAATTCAGTTAATTAAAGTTAGGAAATTACCCTAAATAAACTGTGTTTTCACCCTACAACCAATTAACGACAACAACAATCCAGGTTGCTAGGCTACGATAGAAAACAAACGACGTGAGAACGAATGAAATGTATAAACAATTGAATAATCTCTTTCAAATTTAAGTATCATAACACAGGGGTGCGATTTAAAATTTCAAAGAGGCTTGGGGTAAAATCTAAAACGTAATTAACGCTAGTTTTAAGCTTCCTGTTCAATATACAGAATGAATCAAAAGTCTGGAACCATATAAATACATTCTTAATTTTCTCTTCATATACCAAGCTCTTTATGTAATCCCAAAAGAAAAAAATCAATGGGTGTTAAATCTGGAGACCTGGCCGGCCAATCTACTGGTCCACGCCGACCAATTCAATGTCCAGAGAACTGTTCGTTCAGTCTGCTGCAACATTTCTGTGACTTAACCTATCAGAATGAAGAATGATATCAATTCTTTCCTCTTTCGATAATGCCATCACGAAAATCAAGAAATTTGTTATAAGAAAGCTTCAAATAATCACAACAATGCATTGAAACTGTCACAGATTAACCAAACAGTAAAGCAGGAAAAATTAATTACATCTTTTCCAAAGCCTCCTTAGTACTGTATCATGTTACAAAATATCTGTAGATGCAGTAACTAATGTTTGTGTCATTATTACAGTTATCTTTAAATAACTTGAAAACGTTTAGAGATATCTCAAAACGGATTGCGCCATTGTTTTTCTCAGAAAATTTCACATGATTTAAAGTACCTACACGAACCCCTTTCCATTTAAAATTTCAAAGTTCCATTCAAAATGGCGGCTTTTGAGATAGCTGAGTGCTAGAATCGAATGTGTAACTGGTAGAGCATTTGGTCTTAAAAATACTGGTAGCACCAATAGCAATAGAAAATCAAGCATATGGAAGATATTTACATGGTTCCATACTTTTGATTCACCCTGTACATTGACATTTGTGCTTTGTTTAAAAATTAAATTTGATTGAAATAAATAGTAATTTAGAATGGGAAGTTTTGCAATTAAAGTCCGGTACCATGTATGTATGTATGTATGTATGTATGTATGTATGTATGTATGTATGTATGTATGTGTGTGTGTATGTATGTATGTATGTACGTAGGCCGACGCTGTATAAACAGTATATCTTTCGTATTATGGAGTATGGCAACTGAATCCTTTTAAGATGCCTAAAACATAATATGAGAAAGCACGTGTCACATTTATGACATTTTTTTTTTTACTGTAAGTTAACCAATAACGTTTCTAGGTACACAATTAAACAATGCAGATACATTTCTGTTCGCAGGGTCGTCATTGCAGGAAGTGACTTCAACAGATAGTCCGCCACACCTAGTTGCCATGACGATTGCGAACACGTTATAATTATACAGGGAGCGTTTTCTCACGCAATGACTGGGTCAAATACTTGACATATAAGAAGGAAACGGAAGTAAAGGTCACAGGAGGTGACGTAAACCAACATGTCAGAATGAATCTGCTTCAAATCACAAACGAAACGTCTCTTCCCATGGCACGATCGTGAAAACTCGTGGCTAATTCAGTTTTACCTTTCGCTACGAGCGAATAAAACTCGCAGTGCCATCTAGTATCGAAATATGGCAGTCATATATTTTACAAGTTGGTAAAATGGGTTTTTAAATTTCAATGCAGCCATAATAAATGTGTGTAAATAACTTCCATGTAATGTAGGGGTGGTAGTAGTAGTAGTGGTAGTGGTAGTGGCAGTTTTTTTACTTGGTTATTTAACGACGCTGTATCAACTACGAGGATATTTAGCGTTGATGGGATTGGCGATCGCGAAGAGGTATTTGGCGAGATGAGGCCGAGAAATCGCCACAGATTACCTGACATTTGCCTTAAGGTTGAGGAAAACCTCGGAAAAAACCCAACCAGGTAATCAGTCCAAGAGGGAATCGAACCCGCGCCCGAACGCAACTCCGGATCGGCAGGCAAGCGCCTTAGCCGATAGAGCTATGCCGGTGGCTTTGTGATAGTGGTAGTGGTAGTGGTAGTAGTAGTAGTAGTAGTGATGATGATGATGATGATTATAATAAAATTAAACAAAATAAACATATTTAACATCGTTAGTTCAATTAAATATGCATAGTTATAAAACTTTCATTGTACATGTATGCTTAAGTGTTTCTTGACATTCATAAACTACACTTTAACATGTATTGTACAGAGTGATTTATATAGAACTAACACATTTATTTTATTGTTTCAAAACGAATTGTGCTAGCGACAAGTTATTATACCTAAAATGTAGAGGAATTTTGGGAGATTATTTACCTCTATAGCAAATGTTGAAAATGTCCTCCATCCTGCATAAGGCACAACTCAACACGTCGTTCCATGTTACTGGCCACTCGTTGGAGGACTCTGTTGTCAATAGCTTGAATCTCCTGTGTGATGTTGTGCTTCAGATCGTCCAATGTCTGGGGACGTGTGGCGTAAACCCTGTCTTTTAAGTAACCCCATAGAAAGAAGTCCGGCGTTGTCAAATCCGGAGATCTCGGTGGCCACAGGTTCCTGGAAATTATTCGGTCGTCAAAGAAACTTGCAATTAGTTCCATGGATTCATTTGATGTATGGCATGTAGCGCCATCTTGCTGAAAATATCCTTGACTCAGCTCTACATCGTCCAGTTGCTCAACAAACTCCATGAAAATCAGTCGGTACTCTGCAGTGTTCACAGTCTGGTTAAAAAAAATTGGCCCCACTATTCTCTGTGCGGATATTGCGCACCAAACTCCGATTTTAACCGGGTGCATAGGTGCTTCATGGATGACAAGTTATTGGAAAACCGTGGGAAGCCTAGATGAACGATGCTTGCCCTTTTCACTCACCAGAGATCCAGTTGTATCCAATTTGTTTACCAGTCCCAGTATTGTGTTTCTTTTGGGAGGATTGCGAACACCAAATTCTCTGTTGTATGCCCTTTGAGTAGCTGTAATTGAATTCGTAATCCAGTATTGCTTCACAAGGAAGAGTCGTTGATTTAATGTGTACTGCATTTTCACGTTGACACAAAATGTCGAAAACAGCTGCCAACAATAGGAATAAAACATAAACATCTGCGCATCTAGTGACAAGGAATCGAAACTCCAGAACATTCTGCTTAATTTGGTGCTAAAATTGGGTCATTGAATGAATTTCCAACGGAATAATTGAAGAAAGAAATGTGTCAGTTCTATATAAATCATTCTGTATTTTCTTCACATTTTCTATTGCAATATGTTGTTTTTCATAAGATATCTCTAACCCATGTCTGAAGATGTCATACTGTATGGTAAAAACGTTAACATTCTTAATAATATAATGTAAATTGATAACTGTACAATTTACATGAAGAATAAATAATACGATGGAATAATATTCTTCTCTTTTTAGTTTGATATTTTACTTATTGGAATTCTGAAAAAATGAACTAAAAAAATTCATACCGCGTTTTGGGAAAGCCATTGATTTAATTCTCAATATGCTCAGTCAATTGAAGAGAGCAGTGTATTATGCTAATAAATAATTGAAAGAATTTTAGTTTTGTCCTTTAAGGGAAGAGGATGGTATTTTTTTTTAACTTTTTTCCTATTTGGTGTAAATTATTATTTTTTTGTATGTAGAGAGCTCATAGCTGTGGCAACTCAACCAAATAAAAATATTTTGAAAAAAAAAAAATTTAGGGGCCCAAATTTGAAAAAAAAATATACCCAATGCAGGAGTGTACTAAAACCGATATATCTAAACCGTTTTTAAAGATAGATTCAAACCGTTTTTGCAATTTATTTGCAAAAGTATGTTCTACAAACTGTCTGTAACAGAATTTTGATATTAATCCCTACGTTTGTAAAATAAACAATTAAAATTTAGTAACAATTTTCTGATTTCCTTTCTTGCAAAAAAAAAACGGACATATTTTTAAAATGAAATCATTTAACAAAATTCTGTTACAGAGAAAAGTTTCCTAATAGTCTAAAGAATGTGTATTCCAGATTTCATGCATGTATCTTTAATAGTTCAGAAATTATATTCATTTTGTCTGGCAATGTAGCAAAAAAAAAAAATGAAGTTACTGGAAACCGATAAAAGCGGGCGTGTAATTTAAAAATCCATAGCGGAGGAAGTTTAAAAATGACGTCTCAACATCCGATATGGGCACAAATACCCACAAAATGTTATGCAATGCATTCCACACATATCAAAGGGTATTGTAAAGAAAAATATATATATTTTTTAATTTAATTTATCGGAAACAACAATAAAAGTGGGCGAGTGATTTAAAAATCCATAATGTAGGAAGTTTAAAAATGACGATCCACACATATCACAGAGTATTTTAAAGAATATATATTTATTTTTTGAAAATTTAGTCATTTTTCATCAAAAATACCATCCTCTCCCCTTAAATTTGTATAAATTTTATCGAAGCAATAACGTAACATATAAAATTTATTTTCAGAACGAAAAATTACATTTGTTCAGATCTTAAAGCCCATTCAAAATGACAATTAAACATAAATATAATATAAACACAAAAGTTTGCGGTCAGGTTACCAAATGGGATCATTCGCAATGTTTCACATAAACACTGGCATTAACATTGCCGTTAGACGTTATCATGGAAGTTTGCAAATTACAAACTTTCATGTTTATGCTTACGTGATTTGGAAACAATACACAATCGTGGAGCGATGAAATATACAACAGAATTATGATGAAATGACCTCGTTGTTATGTTTCCATGGTTACCAAGTACCTTCATGGTTATATTATTATGTCTAAGCTTAGTATTTCAGCTACGTCTAAGCTAGAATACAGTTACCTACTCTCATACTGTACCTGACGTCACAGTCCAGGGATACGTCCCGTCTGATACAACATACTGGGTGTTCATTTCAAAGTGTGTCATGACGTCACTGTTGTTGGGTCACCGATTTGAAGCGAGTTTCATTTTATATGTTAGAGAAGTTGCCTATTATTTAAGGCGTTCTTCAATCTGAACTTGAGAACGTGTACGGTATAACTTGAACGTCGTAGCAACAGATGGCGGTCTGTACGGTCTGTGTGCTACCATAACCTCTTTCGAACTGTGTTTTGCGCCGGCAAGTCGTACGCAGGGTATTTGTTATCATCGGTTGCGTACAGTAACATTCCATAACATAAATCAAATGCTCCGTGTCCATGTTGACCGTCGAAGTTAATGTCAACAAATACGTAAGTAATCGTCTTAACCCTCTCCCCATATCCCGACAGTACGTATTTCCAAACAGTTCACATTCCTGCCACTACCGGCGTTACCGTACGTATCGGCACGTACTCTTCAGAATGAACGCCGTACTTGCTAGCCAACTTCTCTGCCTCTTAGATTATACATCTGAGCTGCGGAAGTGTAGGAAGATTGAATTCTCTAGGCTCATCAGCTAGCCACATGACGGCATACAGCGAGCCAAGACACATTTTGAACTGAACACCCAGTAGAACCGCATCTTACTCATGCTCGCTCTAGTTTGTGTTGAAGCCGGAACACGGTCATAGTGAGTGCTTTAAACCAGTAAAATGTAAAAGTCGTATTATTCACTTAACATAACATTTGTATTTGTGACGAGGTAAAATGCCGAAGACAAGAAGTTCGAAGTATGAAAGGCTGCAGGACTTAATTCAGGACTTCGGACCCAATAATAATTTACATTACATGTAAGTTGTGCAAAGTAGATATGAAAGTTGCAAGAAAACAGTGCATTGAAAGACACTGCAATACAAAAAGGCATAGAAATATGGTTGAACGTAACACTAAACAAGCTGTACCATCAAACTCTGAGAGAGTACGATAAGAAATCCATGTTTTGCAGAGATCTACGTGCCATGATGGTCAGTGCCAATATACCGCTTAATAAATTGAACAATAAACACTTTAGAGAATATTCCAAGTGAGCCCCAATTCCGTCAGCACTTTGTACCCATACTTTATGAAGAAAATGTTTGTCACTCAGGTAGGCCCTGGCCAACTTCGGACTGTTGCGCCCTTGGATTATAAAATCAGTAGTTGCTCTATTTTTATTTCAGGTTGGATGTACTCTACGAACATGCAGTAAGAACATGTTTGTCTGTCTCTTTCTCTGCTGCATCACCTGGGTTCCACCTACTATATAGACCAGACATGTCAATTGATGCCCACAGGAGCAAGCGCGCTTTAGAGCTCAGGAGAGCCTCAGCGCTTTACAGCGGAAAGGAAAGAGACAGACGAAAGAGGTAGTATATGCCGCTTGGTCGAGCTATATACAGGGATGGCCAGCACTGATTCAATGGATAAAGGGAAGAGAACTTATTAAAACTGTATCCATGTTAATTTTTAGATTTCCCGGAGAAGTATAAGTGCATTATAAGAATATAAGTTTTAATTTTAATGCTCATTTTTCACAAGTTTCATTTTTTTATTCAAAAGAAATATTTTCTCAACTTTCAGTATAGAAAAGTGAAATTTTCAGGTATAGGCCTATTTATTTAGTAGCCTTACAGAATGTTTTCGTAAATCTAATATACCGTATATACTTATTACTGAAGATAGTGTATTGAAAATTTTGAAAATATTCGCATGTAAATTGTTTGTAAGGAAATGAATTAACAAAGCAACTACTGTTACATCATAAGCAAAAGATACGTGACCATATATTTTGTAAAAATGTCAGCTCTATAGCTTCAGCAGATTTCGAGAAAATAATTTGATATTCTGATGATAGGAAGTTGCTCACAAATATCACCTTAAAAGCATAGTGCGATAAGAGTTTTGTTATGTAATATTAGTTACACTTAAAACAGATACAGTACCTAGATAACTTTGCTTTGTACTGTAATATTGTTTTGATTAGTTTATTGATTACGTTTGTAAGGCTAAAGATACCATCAATGCAAATTCCAACTTATCATGTCATACTCAATCTCTTTCTTTGGAATTTCACTTTCTTTATGAATGATGTGTTTCATCCACTTAATACAGTATAATATTATATTACTATGGAATTTAACTGAATATTCCTTCTTAACTCTCTGTTATGTTATTAAGATTTAAAACACAAGTGCAATATTAATAAATCAGTGTTAGTACTTTTGTCTTACAGACAATATAGATAATATTAAACAGAAAGAAGCCATATAAAAATAACGACATGAAATTTCACGTTCCGTTTGAAGTTTGTGCACCACTGTTTTCTTAATCCAACAGGCTGCTTATTCATATACACAACTCTTCCTTTTTCCATACTTAGCGCTTGATGCCCGAGCACGACGTCAAAATCAGAAAAATGCGCTTGGTTTGACATCACTGATATAGACTATTTACCCGCAACTTGAGTCTTTTGGTAGCAGGAATACTAAGCTTATTTATGTCCCCATTATGAATGGCGGTATGAGTTTATGCTTTTATGGTAACGTTTACGTTATGTTTAATTTTCATTGTGAATGGACCTTTATGTGGAGTTACGTTAAAATTACACAGCTGGACAAACTCCGAACTATTTGACGAATATCGCGTTTCGCAATGACAAAATAGCGACTGTATCGTAGCAACAGAGTTCCCTACAAACAGCAGCGCATCGCCGTGTCGTCATTCAACTGTTCTGCTTCATTAATAATGCACAGTCTCGCCTCCAGTCTGGCTTTGTTGCCATGACTTCAAGAACCAGCGTTCGAATTTGATTCTTGAGCACAACCGACTGTGTTTATTTTCGCCCCCCCCTCCCTCTCGCGAGCCTCCCGCCATGCATATAATTAATTAGCCCTTCGTATCGCAGTGCAAACCTTTCCTTTGAGACGAACTTCATTCACTGCTAATTGTTGTGTTTCTAATACGTCTTAAGTGAAACCAAGACAAAATAATGAAACAAATTTTACAGAGTAAGAGAGATTTCACAAGCTGATATCTCTTTCGTCATATGAGTAATTCACTTGAATTCGGTTTTCCGAACTACAATATTTTAATTTCACATTTATTTAGTCCTCTTTCTTCTTCTGTTATTAGTTTTCTCTCCAATTTATTTTTTATTCCTCTTCACACATATCTTAGCTTACTGCATTTAAGGTTATATGTACGTGAATATTTAAAAAATCTGTTTCTTTTTTTTTTTTTGTATTAAAATTACGGAGATTTTTTCTGAGTCCTGTGATATAATTATAGTTTATATACTTTATTTATTTATCTGTGCTATTTAAATGGACATCGTGGTCTAAGACATCCTGCCTAAGACTGGCGTTCCGGAATCATGAAATTTCGGCCAGTGTATGGGACCGGTGCCCACCCAGCATCGTGATGCACTTGGGGAGCTACCATAGATAGCGAAAATCCGGTTGCAAAACCCAGCTATAACGGCTGGGGGGATCATCGTGCTAACCACACACGATACCTCCATTCTGACCGGATGATAGTCCACCTCTGCTTCGGCATGTGAACGTGAGACCAGCAGCCGGCTGGTCGGCGTGGCCCTTCAAGGGCTGTTGCGTCACGGATATAAGGTACCTATGGGTATTAAGACCCAGCATGTTGTAAGGCCCTCTACCTAGTTCTACCATTAGTTATACACTTTTGCAAAAGAGACCAACAGCTCTTAAGACCTATTTCTTCTTGCATTCGAGTGAGGTATAAAGAAATCAGATTATCGTTCTTGTTTGTAGCTGACTGGTGGCAACAAGTTATGTGTGATTATTTCTGCTTTCATTATAAAATTTTGTAAAATTTAAGTTGATATTTAATCGTTTTACTGTGTGTTATTAATATAATATTAAATGCACGTTATTGTGTAAACATTAAGAAGTTTGGGGCTACAGTGAAACATTCGCTAATGAGCGTATGAGCACAGCATAAATTAAAATTGGCGCGAAGTAACAGAGCAGGAGATAAGGTCCATGAAATAAATACGTGGAAACGCCCACAAGTTCATAGAAGTCCCTGAATTACGAGTATAAAGCTCAAACTCTGAAGCACAATCTTTTTTGCAAGAAATGAAATAAGCGAAAGATTGACAATTCCTAATGCAGAAAGAGCATTGGATGAACCATCAACTTCAGGATTTATAAACATCCAGGGGACACGGATGTGTTCTGTCTGCGAAGAGAATTGTTGTGGATATACATGTGTGTTTCTGTTGTGAATGTTGGGTGCGCGATGAATGTGTAGGTCTCACTGAGGAAAAAACTGAAGACTTTGTATGCCCAAATTGTGTTCAATACTTATATCCTTTATTGTTCGCCTTATTATCTGTCACGGCAGGATATAATGCCCAGTGACATGATGTTAATTTTCATTGTTGACAGCATTTGTGTGTCTGTTTGAATATTTATTTCAAGTAAAATATTATAGGATAACTATAAAAGTATGCTATTCCATTTTTCTTTAAATTACTAAACGTCTCCATTTCAAAGAAAGAACGTTTTATTCCTTAGGTGAGGCTTATTACCCCCGGTTACCTTAATAGATTTAAATGGGCATGTTCTGGCACAATACATGTCACTTTTAACTTTAAATTAAATTTCCCAAAAATTGTAATTTTTCCACACATACCATTTCATAATTCCACAACCATTAGAGACAGAATGCTGAAATTTTGCACACTGATTTCACATCCATTTATGCAAAAAGTAGAGGGATTGATTGATTGTTTATTCTATACGTAACCCTTTACATGGATGTACACGTCAGTTGCATAATAAGTAAGAAACACAATAAAGCTTAAAAACACTGCCAATTAAAATACATTAAAATAAAAAATATAATTAATAATAATAATAATAATAATAATAATAATAATAATAATAATAATAATAATAGCCTAATGTGTCCCTTGAAGGGCAAAGGCTCCTGCTAGAGGGTAGCTCTGTTTCACTAACGCGGCGAGCTACTCCGCGTTAGGTTGTGTCTAGTGTTTCTTTGTCTGGTTGGAGTTGATTTCGCTGTCACTTTGATTAATTTGATTTCACTAACACTTTTATTATATTGAATGCACTTTCACTGAGTCAACTTGGGAAGTTGTTTGTGGCTGGCGCTGTCTTCGTTTGTAGTCGACTTCCAATTGTTCTCCATGTTCCCCTGCTTCTTGCTATTCTGGACCATTGCTGGCCTGCTTGTGTTGTGTAGAAGTCTGCCCACCTCTTCCTTGGTCTGCCTCTGTGCCGGTCTCCTGTGCGCGGGTCCCACATGGTGGCTCTGTATGTTCATCTTTCGTCTTTCATCCGCGCGATGTGGCCTCCCCACTTCCACTTCAATTTGTTTGCTCTTTGTGTGACGTTTGTTGTTGATGCCATTTGGGACAGCGAATCATTGGAAATTCTGTCTCTCATAGTTATTCCCAATATCTTTCGTTCCATTTTCCTTTGGCATATTTCTAGCGCATTCATCTGTCTGTTTGTTGTCGACCATGTTTGGCATCCACAAAGTAGTGTTGGATCAGGAAATTGAAATCAAACACCTAGAAGCTATATATATATACTCTACATAAGCAAATGAGATTATCCGGTAATTATTTTTTATCTGTACTTATTTATAGCCGCTTTAAGTCCTAGGACATATCGCGACTGATCGTAGTTTACTGTTGAGAATTAATTAATTAATCGTGGTATTGTATCTGGTAATTGTGGTTCAATCCGGTATTCGTCTTTATTTATCTCAAAATCAGTTATATTCTATCAAAGAAAAAACCACAGAAAAACCTCGACGGATTGTTTGGCACCAGGGATTGAACCCGGGACCTCCCGAATGCGAGTCTCAAATGATAACGTTTGAGACCCCTCGCTCAGTCCAGTAAGTATGTATTTTTATTGTTATTAAATTTATTTGAGTAATGCAAAATTTGTGTTAACTTTCTATAGTTACGCATGTATTGCGCATGCGTTTGTTTCTCGACCACGTCAAAGCAAAACTGAATAACATATTTTAAACATATTGCAACCGCCAATGGATTATAATAAACTCTTCCAAGTAGGTTATGTACAGATGTGGATTCTCCTGATGTTTAGGAATGGACTCGTTCAAAATAACTTTATAGGCTATGACGTAAGCATTTCCATGGCAACCAGTGTAATTTCCATATCACCAAATCCTTGAATTCTTTTCTGTGTTGGTCTAACACAGACATTGCACATAAAAATAACATGAAAAAATTACTGTTTCAATATTAACAATTTTATTCCAAAGTGTGTAAGTCACTTTAAAATATTTATACCACCTTGTAAAAATTGTATTAAGGGCCTTTCAAGGATTCTTATTTATTCCACGTTTATCCATACTTTAGAACACAATTTTTGAAAATTATTTAATCCTAAATTTAAGTTTTATGTTCATTTAGATAATATGAGGTTAAAAGTCTGGCAAATTGTCATAAAACCAATATAACTTCGAAATTATTGTAGGCCTATGTTTTAAAAATATATAGACTAGTACCGTATATCGAATTTTCCATATATAAACCATAATAAATTTTTATTAAGTACTCAGTCTTCTCCTGAAAATAAACTTCAGTGTCTCTTTGTCAACAGTTTGAGTGAAACTGATTTTGGCATAATTTCACAGTTTCTAATGATATTCATTTAATACGTATAAATCTTCATCAACAGATCCCTTGAAAAACAAAGAAAACAACCTAAAGTTGTTTCCTTCCAGAAACCAACCTTCAATGTAGAATCTTATGAATTGAAAGTCGAAATAATAATAGTAGTAGTTCCAATCCATAGGTTTTCAACAGACGTTACACGTGTAGCCGCGTTCACAGGGGAAACTCTAGAGGAGAAAAAAAAAGCGGAAAAATCCACGCGGAAGGAATGGCGGGCGAGAGGGAAGGCAAATATTCTAGGGCGTCCGTCTCAAACTGGGATCCCGGACCCTGTGGGGTTATGAACCCGTGTAGGAGCAAGCACTTAGGGGTCGGGAGAACATATTAGCCGGGGTCGTGTTGGGCGGGCTGCTTCCCTGCAGGAGCGGGGATTAAAGGAACAAGCATCATTTGATGCGGCTCGAAAGCCCGGTTCAAAAGGAACAAATAAAACGAGAGAGGAGAGTCGGTGATTCCAAAGAGCTCTCCCTGCTATTAACCTTGTGGAATAGCTTTAAAGAGACTGAGGCCCGACCTTTAAGAAAACACCACACGTCGCTATTAGGCTTAAATAGGAAAATAATCGTCATAAAACAAGTGACAACCTGAATGATAATTTCTCTATTTTCTCACAAACGATTTTATAATGTATTTTATGCTCGCCCATGCCGAAATGTAGTAATATATTATAGGCTGGTAGCAGCCCTTTAATGGACCTCATTAAAGTACACCTATTCATTAAAGTTCAGATGTTCCACCAATCAGAAAATACCATTGTACTAATATGAAAGCGCAAGTATCGATTATTATCGGATATGCAATCGAAAAACAATAAATCAATAAATCACCTAAATTTGAAATAAAGTCAGTTCTGTTACTATAATAATTAGCGTTAATTGTAAATAATATTCAAATAAATTCAATTTGTCATCTCGTTTTTCAATGCCTAATTCAATTTCAAGGTTATATCAAGATGTTTATTTTACTCTCTAGATTATATCAAGGTCAATGACATTCGTTTCTCGGAAAAAAAAAACAATACTTTCGCGTCTGCGCACATCTCACAATTTACGAGATATTGCACTAGGTCAGTTCCGCTCCCCAGTCAGATAAGAATAACATGAATACTTATGAATAATTTAAAGTTAGAAATATGGTCGAGCATAAAAAGTCGTATGAAACTTGACTATAATGGTAATTAAGACGCTCGAATGAAAATTATGAAACGAGCGCAAGCGAGTTTCATAAACAAACATACTCGCGTCTTAATTAGGCCTACTACCATTATAGGCTCGTTGCATAATGTACTATTTTTTATCCCTAGAAGTTTGACTGACATTTTAGTGTCTATTGAAGATTTTTTTTTATTTTAGTAGATTATTTTACCACGCTTTATCAACATCTTAGGTTATTTAGCGTGTGAATGAAATGAAGGTCATAATGCCGGTGAAATGAGTCCGGGGTCCAGCACCGAAAGTTAACCAGCACTTGCTCATATTGGGCTGAGAGAAAACCCAGGAAAACACCTCAATCAGATAATTTGCCCCGACCGGGAATCGAACCCGGGCCACCTGGTTTCGCGGGCCAGGTGCGCTAACCGTTACTCTAAAGGTGTGGACTCTATTGAAGAGTTTTAGAAAATATTATGTAATACCTGAAGCAAGCATTTAAAAATAATAATTGAATATTACAGTATCAGAGAACGAAAAAGTATTTTCTATTTTAAGATAAGAAATTGAACTAGCACTTAAGGAAATGAAGAATGGGAAAGCAATAGGAGTTGATGGAATCCCCAATAAATTAGTAAAATGCTTGAGTGAAGACAAGAAAGAAATTCTGTCATTATGCAACGAAATATATAAGAAAGGCAAATGGACTGAAGATTTTACGAAGACAATGTTGCTGTCAATACAGAAGAAATATTAAGAAGTGTAACGAGTTCAGGACTATTAGTAGTATTGGTATTTATTTGTTTAACCTGGTAGAGATAAGGCCGTCAGGCCTTCTCTGCCCCTTTACCAGGGGATTACAACTATGATATGAACAATAAAATTACAATTAATATTAAATTTACAATTACAACTATAATAAAAATTAAAGTACGACAAGATTACCTGATTAATGAAAGCTAGACATTTTATCATAGAAGTTAAGAACAAAGAATATTTTTATATTTACTGAATTACAAATTAAACCTAGAATAACAAAATTCTATAGTGATGAAATTACCGGATACTGAAATATTTTGTGATAGATTAAGATAACTATTTACAAGAAACCATGTCTGAACGAGTCTCAATTACTGATCAAGTGCCTAGTAAGTTTGCATTTGAATTCAATTTTATTTCGACAGTCCCTGATGCTAGCAGGTAACGAATTCCAGAGTCTTGGCAGGGCTATTGTGAAAGAGGATGAGTATGAGGAGGTGCGATGAGATGGTATTGTTAGTATTGTTTCATGGCGAGAGCGTGTGTTCAGATTGTGGTGGGAAGAGAGGTAAGTGAAGCGAGACGACAGGTACGAAGGAATAGAAGAGTTCAAGATTTCGAAGAGAAGGAGAAGTGAATGTAAATTTATTTTCTTATCTAGTTTAAGCCAACCTATTGCTTCCAGGGATGGGGTAATATGATCATATTTACGAACATTGCTTACAAAACGTACACACAAATTATGAGCACGTTGAAGTTTCGTTTTGTTGTCGCTGGAAAGGTGAGTCAGTAAAATGTCAGCATAGTCAAAATAGGGAAATACAAGCGTCTGCACAAGGGACTTTTTTAAGTAAGATAGAAGATGAACATTTATCCCTTTTAGCACATGGATAATAGAATATACTTTTCTGCGGGTTTCTGTGATTTGCATGTCTCAGTTGAGATTATTATCCATGTGAATGCCAAGATTTTTTACCGAAGAACTGAAAGGGATATGCACTGTACTTACTTTAACAGGGGAAATGTCGAGTTGCTTTACAGCGTCGGTTTGCCGTTTGTGTCCTAATATATTTGCTTGTGTCTTTCCAGGATTGATATTAAGATGGAATTTCTTTGTCCATGTCACAATCGAGTCAATGTCTTCGTTCAATTTATCTATAGCGTCATTTACTCGGTCTAAGCGGGAAGAGATGTAGCCTGATAGCCTAATATCACACTTGGTGAAGATTCTCTTGTGAATACTGAATCGACATTTGAGTAGCTTAATATCAAAGACGGACATCTGTCGTCTCCATAGTTTTGATCTAGAAGCAATTTTTTAATTCACAGTGTTCTTTGTAATATTTAACACAATTTATTTTATAATGTAGTGTTAGAGTTTGCATATGGTTTCACTATAACTGGAAAGAGCATGAAAAATTGTATTAAAAAACCACAGCTACCTACATTTCGATTGAGGTCAGATGTCCGTCTTTGATATTAAGCTACTCATTTATATTATAAGATGAAAGAAAAGCTGAAAGAAGAGCCGTTTGGCTTCAGGAAGGGAAAATGTACGAGAGATGCAATTGGATTGCTAAGATGCGAAAGATGCCTAGAGAATAATAAAGAAGTGTATATAGTATTTATGAACCTAGAAAAGACATTTGACACAATGGATTGGAATAAACTGATGGAGATAATGAAGACAATTGTTGCGAATTGGAAAGAGAGGAGACTTTTCAGTAATCCATATGTGAAACAAGGAGTCAAAATCAGGATAGAAGAAGAAATTGCACAAGGAAGTGAAATAGGAATAGGAATACGACAAGGATGTCCTTCACCGCGTACCCTGTTCAACATCTACTTGGAGGATTTAGTGAATAACTGTTTTCAGAACATCGGACGGGTGATAGTAGGAGGAAGAAGAATAAATTACTGATTTGCCGATATGATATTGTTAGCAGAAGAGGATACAATACTAAGGGACATGCTAGTAGAACTAAATGACAGCTGTGAGCACTATGGGATGAAGATAAATACATACAAGACTAAGACATTAGTCATAGGAAAAAAATAAAGAAGCTACTTACGAATTCTAAATGAGGCAGTAGAGCAAGTGGACAGCTTCAAATACTTGGGGTGTACTATAAGCAGTAACATGAGCTGTTGTCAGGAAGTCAAAAGAAGTATGGCAATGGCAAAGGAAGTTTTTAATAGAAAAAGGAGCATCTTCTGCGGACCTCTGGAAAAAGAACTAAGGAAGAGACTAGTGAAGTGCTTTTTGTGGAGTGTGGCATTGCATGGGACAGAAACATGGACATTACGACGAAGTGAAGAGAAGCGAATAGAAGCATTTGAAATGTGGATATGGAGAAGAATGGAGCGTGTGAAATGGACAGACAGAGTAAGAAACGAAGCTGTGTTGAAAAGAGTGGATAAAGAAAGAATGATGCTGAAACTGATCAGAAAGAGGGTCACTGGCTGAGAAGAAACTGCCAACCGAAGGATGCACTGGAAGGAATGGTGAACGGGAGAAGAGATCGGGGCAGAAGAAGATATCAGATGTTAGACGATATTAAGATATATGGATCATATGCAGAAACAAGAAGGAAGGCGGAAAATAGGAAAGATGGGAGAATGCTGGGTTTGCAGTGAAAGTTCTACCCTTGAGAGAAACTGTGGATGAATGATTGAAAACAATCTTAAATACTTTTTTTAGTCGTAAGGTAAACGCTGACCGGCTGAACTAATCAGATTTTAATGATTAAGAAATAACTATTTATGATAAAGCAATACAATTTTAATATTTTTGAAAACGTAATATTTATTTATTAGTTATTTATCTCTACCAGGTTAAATAAATAAATAAATCAGTAAATAAATAAATAAATAAATAAATAAATAAATAAATAAATAAATAAATAAATAAATAAATAAATAAATAAATAATATTGTAGGTCTATATTAAGGATGGAAATTTTTATTTCAAAAGAACCTACAGTTTTCGAAAAAAAATTGTTGAAATAGACTACAGTAGAATTATAGCCTACTAACGAAAAGTGTACGTTCCTCCTTAAACATGTTCGTAAGAATTCTTTCACTGTGGATGTTCACTGATTTTAGTCGAACGCATTCTTTAGTAAGAACATGACTTAAACGCGTTTGGAGTTTAGCCTAAAAACGACACTAAAAATAGAAACGTAAAAACAAAAGCTGCTACTCGATATTTCTGTCATGTTTCAGTTTTGTTTTAATATTATATTTAATTTACATACACATTCCAATAGAAAATTTCCATTACATGATCACACAGTGTCAACTCTTGCAGCAACGTCCGATGGGAACAGAGGCATCCCTGGCCCTTGATTAGGGATTTGTGGGTAACGCGTTATTACAGGGTTTTTCGAAACAGCGACGAACTACAAGTGACATTTGATCCGTATGTGTATATTTCACAGCACGTCAAGAGAGAATATATTGTATACAGGGAGTATAAAAATTGTGGAGACGATTGTGAGCAAGTTCAAATGTAGTATACAGTCAGAATTTGTGATGTTTTTAAGAGTCAAATTCAAAATTTATGAAAATTTAATATAATGATGCATCATATTAAAATATACTAAAATTTGCAGAGAGTATAGACCTATTTCTACTTACCTAAAGAAAACATTACTTTCTTTACTTAAGTTTAAAATATAATGATTTCGCACCAATTTAATTGGTTTCTTAATTTTACCTATTATACATATTCCTGCTTCCAAAAACCCTGCTAGAACTATTTACTCTTGCGATGAGTTTCGGTGAGTCCGGAGGGCTTAATTAGTCAAATCCACTCTCCCCCCTATAAATGTGTGAAAATTTGATCCGAACAAATGTAAAGTTTTAAATTTCCTTTGGAGAACGAAATGTTACATTTGTTCGGATCAAATATATGTACTTTTAAAGGAGAAAACTAAAATTCTTTCAATCATTTATTATAATAGCCTACATTGCTCTCTTAAATTGACTGACATATTGAGAATTTAATCAATGGCTTTCCCAATACATGCAATGAAATGTATGATATAAAACTTCTTCTTCTTCACTTCATGGTATGGGCAATTGCCCGTTCCGGCTTCAAAGGTCGCTCAATCTTTTCATCGGTCGTCCCTGATCTCTTCGTCCTTTTGGTTTATATTTATTGCTTTTTTAGGAAGTCTGTAGTCGTCCATTTTCTCTACATGTAATTTCCAATCTTGTCTGTAATTGTCTATTTTATCAATAAGTGGGTATACTCCTAGTTCCTGCCTAATATCTTAATTTCTAATTCTATCTAATCTCGTGCATCCTTTTACTTTCCGCAAGGATCTCATCTCTGTCGCTTGTATTGTACTAACTTCAGGTTTTGTTGTAACCCAACTTTCACTTTACAATTTTTATCTCTAAAAGGAGGCAAAAAACGAGCAAAATTGTATCAAACGGTTTTTTTTTCTAAATATCTCAAAGAGTAACCCCCGGAAATTAATTAATTACTTACGGTTCATTCTGTACGTAATATATAAGCTGTTGATGTGTATATCCATAATTCCAATATTGAAACATGGTAATGATTAAAAGTTATTTCGTAATATTACCACACCCCTTCTACATCATGTGGAAGTTTAGTTGCTAGATATTATGTTATATATCGATCTACTTTACCTATTTTATGTTCAAGAGATGTAATAACATCATATAAAGGGGTACTTCTACATAACGTGTGCTATTATACACCCTGTATATATTATGATTTCAATGGCTAGATTTTATTTTCTTGTCTGCATTGACAAATTTTATCTCCGACAAAAATGAATATATCGTAGCAAAATTGTACTGTATCGTGTGTTATCATACACACTGTATTTATCAAACATAATTTCAATCGCTAGATTGTATCCTCGTCTCACTCAATAACCTATATTTACCTATTTCATCCCCAAGAGAGGTGTGGACTCTGCTGTAACCTGTGCCATGTTTATGAAACCCAACGAGTTAATGACACGGGCCTGTTTATTCGCAATTCTGTTGCCATAGTTACCGATCCTTTCTCTATTCCCATGAACATTTTTTTTTCGGATCCAATTATAATTCGTTTGTATATGGAAGCAGCATGATTACCAAATCTGAACGCAATGTTTTGTCCTGCATGGAATGGAAGGGGATGCTGGCAGTGGCGTGAACATGTCTCTGATTTCCAGAAGGAAATAATTCTAAACTAGTTATTTACGTAACTAGGACAGGAAGTGATACTTCAGTGTAAAAGCGAGACTTTTTCGTACGAGGCTTCACCAGAGTCCGGAATTTCGAAAAGAAAACGCGAAAGACACTTTCTTACTACAGGGACATCATTTTATTTTTACTTCAACTTTTATTGTACCTGAGTTTTTGAATGTACTTCACCCCCACCTCTTCTACTAACGAAGTTCCAACAGTCCTCCACACAGAACCAAGGCCGCAGTACTGAGTTAGTGATTATAGGCTAGTACGTTCTAGAAATATGTTCGCGTTTTCCAGTGACGAAAACTTCCAATATTGAATCATATTTTCGCACAGGTACTGTCTTCCGTTTGCCTACTTCGCATCCCGATTTCCCCCACCTGCTTCTGCTCGATCCACTGTAAAGACTAGTGGCTGGGCTTTCTTAGGTCTTTTCTGAAAACATTAATTTCTGTTAGGAATTAATTGGACGTCTACGTAATATTATGGAAATGTTTAAAATAACTTAAATAAAAGGGCCTCGTTAAGTAATTAACATCACGTGATTTCCCCCCCCCCTTTATACGATCCTGCGACATAACCACTTGGACGGACAGTACAGGTAGATAGCATGTCTGAGTAATTTTATCTGTGCGGGTCGGGCAGAAGTGAAGATTGAATTTACAGTACGTAAGGTACTCTTTTATAGAGTAGGTACAGAATTATTTCAACATGAGTTACTAGTACGAAGGACGAAACTGGTAATTGGAATTAAATGCAATAGTCTATAGTGCGATAATAGGCACAAAAGAACTGAAACCTGTATCGAAATAAAAGGCCACCATTTTCAAAAATGTGTTTAAACAGCCATATTATGATTATTTTTCTTTTTTAACTTCATTCTCTATATTGTACGCTAATGTGCTGCAGACAGTATAACATACACTGCATAATGAATACTTTCGCATGGATAACTCCGTTCGTGAGTAAAAACACTTATTGTTAATAGCCTACTGTACTGTATTTTGATTAAACAAAACCTAATGAAAATTATCATACTCAAAATCGCGATATTTCCTACTTTACGTAAATGGATGAATTACTTTTCTTCCCTCCTGTACGTAGTAAAGTAATTTGTTTGTATTTTACGCCAGTATCATCGAACTCCATTCGTGGAAGGAGGTAGCAAACGGTGTTTCCGGGTCTCAATCATTAATCCAAAGGTGTAGCCAGGTTAATATTAAAAATATTAGTAAAAATAAAATGATGTCCTTGTAGTTACATACAATATTTTTTTGCTCGAAATTAGCCTATTAAATAAATAACAGACTCTTGAGATTTTCGTAGCCTATCACTCATGGCCTACTGATACTACATTGTCTTTATAGGAGATCTAGTTACAACGTCATGACTGTTGTGTAGCTATAGTGAGGGCTTGTGTATTCTGAACCCTTCAAAAATTCAAAATGGCTTTATCAAAAATATAGTTTGTTCTGATATTCATTCATTCCTTCATAGTGTTCTGTCCAAGGGCAGGTCTTTCACTGCAAACCCAGCATTCTCAAGTATTTCCTATTTTCTGCCTTCCTCTTTGCCTCCTCATATGATCCATATATCTTGATGTCGTCTATCATCTGATATCTTCTGCACGGAACTCTTCTCCCGTTCACCATTCTTTTCAGTGCATCCTTCAGTAAGCAGTTTCTTCTCAATCAGTGACCCAGTCAATTCCTTTTCCTCTTTCTGATCACTTTCGGCATCATTCTATCTTCATCCACTCTTTCCAAGACAGCTTCGTTTCTTACTCTGTCTGTCCATTTCACACGCTCCATTCTTCTCCATATCCACATTTCAAATGCTTCTGTTCGCTTCTCTTCACTTCGTCGTAATGTCCATGTTTCTGCACCATACAATGTACAATGTTATACTCCACACAAAGCACTTCGCCAGTCTCTTCCTTAGTTCCTTTTCCAGAGATCCCCAAAAGATGCTTTCTTCAAGACTGTACATTAGGATGCATAATTAAAGTTTAACGAATCAAGTTCTTAAAGTCGTATGATTTGTAACAATTTTTGTGATAACTGCGTTAGAATAATGTAGTTTTTAGTTAAAAATTGAAAACAAAATTTGTATGAAGCAATTAACAACACATTTTTAGCTTCAGAATACTAGCCAATAAAGAAATGATACTTCTGAATAGTTCATTTCTATTTGTAATATTCTTTTACCCTTCCTAAAACAAAAGAAAAATGACTATCATTTAGTTGTTTGGTAGTATGTTCATTTAATGTTAAAATGCTGTGAATTCTGTCAAATCTTCGAACGTTCAATTTATTATAGTTTTGCAGTGGTATTATTCTATTAAATAGGAAGTACCTACTGGAGTTAAGGGAAAAGTAAGAATTGACCAAACAATGTTCACTCGAAGCCGAGCAACAAATGCTATCGTTGCCAAGTGAATGAGTAACGCCACTACATTATGACATCATTGCCGACAATACTGCCTGCTCCAATTCATTAATCTATTGATTTCCGTGACACGGCTATGATGTCGCTGCTATCGATAGCAATACAATCGATTCTTAATGAGAGTTTAATGTAGTGACGTAACAAGATGTGAGAGCACCGTCATTTTATCCGAGTACTGTCCGCTGCCAGACAAACTAAACACTGGCGAATTGTCCAAACCTGTGTTCTTTCTATTGAACACTTGTGGGAGAAAATACTGAATGTCATCATCATCATCATCATGATCATCATCATCATAATCATCATCAATGTGTGAGCTTGATCTGTGACACTGCAACTTGTACAGTCGATCAGTCCTAGTGAAATGGAGGAGTACACGAGAGCGGAATAAGCAGACCTGATTTTCGTATACGGATGAGCCAATGGGAACAGTAGACAAGCTCACAGATTGTATCGGGTTAAGTACCCACGTAGGAGACATCCGGCCCATACCATTTTTCCACGACTGTTCCAAAAGTTAAGGGAAGGAGGGCACGTGGTGCCAAACTACAATTCCATTTCCACACAACTATTTTCGCTTATAACTTTCGACTCAGTCATTTCCGGACCAGGGTTCCTAATCTCAAATTGATACATGTACCCTTCGCCATCGTCCCTGAATGTTTGTAACACCAATTCGGAAACACCCTGTATATTATTAATCTCTCAGAAATCATACAAGTTAACCAGTTAAGTTTAAATAAATGGATTAATTGTTCGAAAGTTTCATAAACACCCTGTGACAATTAAGAGTTTGTTTTTAGCACAAAAACACAGTAAGTATAAAGAACGGGTGAATTGTTCAAAAGTTGCACCAACTCCCTATTACAATTAGGAGTTTGTTTTTAGCACAAAAAACACAGTACAAAGCCAGGTTGTTTCAAACATTACGGAAGGGACCTTGTCTGGCGGGACTGCATGACTCAGCTGTTTCTTATTTTCAGGACCTTTAAAGGTCAAGTGGCAGAACTGTTTGCTGTAAACACCATGACGCGACGGATAGTCGATTCGTGGACTTTTGCTCCAGTTTTCGTGAAGACGCATTTTTATATCCAGGTCAGTTTGAGACAGGATGAATTTTTGTATATAGTCGACTTGTCTTGGAGCTCGTTTTAGTTGCGCTGTTCTCTGAATTCTACTGTTTTTTCCTTCCTTACTACTCTGCTCAACATTTGAACTCCAGTTTCACGTTTATTTTCTTACTTTTCCCACTCTAGACTCTGAATATTACTCTTTATTGCTTCTCTCACATTTTTGCCTCGTTAAAGGAGTGCCAAGCAAGGCACAAGAATGTTGATAATATTTGAAGAATCGTCTGAGGTATTTACGAGTTGCCAAGGTTACAATCTGAATAAAAAGATGAAGATTGAATATGGGATGCCTCTGTTTTATCGTTTATTTTTGAGAACATAAATCAGATAAACGTTTAAGTATATCTTACAGAGACCACTTTTCTTGCACATACATTAATATTGGAGAAGAAAAATTCGCTCCGGCGCCGGGGATCGAACCCGGGTCCTTGGTTCTACGTACCAAGCGCTCTGACCACTGAGCTACGCCGAATCCAATCCACAGCACCGGATCGAATTCTCCTCCTTCAATATTTCCCTCAAATATTAATTGTCAATATTACAGATATTATTCTGTATGACAAATTAATAAATCTATAATATTACACATAAATTGCTCACTTTAAATTCGGAAAGTTCAGATTTTGATCTCAAATGAGAGAGATTTTTTTAATTCTTTGCTCACACCTCCATGTTAGCTCTTATGAATAGCATAGGAATGTGACCAACCTGATATCCTTAACTAATCTATTTGGAGCTGGTGGTAGGGTAAGGTTGCCTAACCTGAGATGTTGTTACAGCGTCATAAAGAACCCACTAAAATACATATATTTTTGATAAATGAATTTAATATACATTTTACTACATTGTACTTATCGGAGGAAATAAAATATCACTAAGTTATCTTATTTTACTGACACATCTACTTTATTTGTATGATCTGATTCGACAATATTATCACTTGAGTCAGAAGCAGTGGGCACAAAAGTACTCTATCAGGTTTGTGGGCCAAACTTTTAGGATCGGATTTCATTTTCCGTCAAATTTTCATAAGTTATAAGGAATTGTTCTTTTTTTTGATCCAGGAGCACGCTCATGCGTTTTCCAAACATACTTATGATCACCCTGTATATAGTTTACTGACTGCATCGATACGAAACATCAGCAAGAACAACAGCTGTTCTGGCTCAATAGCTACTGAAGATAGACGGCAAAGTCCTGAAACGTGTCTAGCTAACAAGAATTTTAACTAGTTAAGTGTTGTTTAATACTGTAATATTGTAATGCTGTGTATATTTTAATGATTTTATGAAAAACACTGTTGAATAAAGACTAATATAAACATGTCTTCTATATAGACCCTATACTCACATCCTATCTCTTAGGCCTGTTATACACTTGAAGAGATCTCGCTAGCGAGAAATGTGTTGCGAGAAAGAGGCGAAGAGTCTTCCTCCACACACTTGGCAAGTTCTCGCTATCACAGATCACACCTCGATATGATCATCTATGCACTGTCTTCATGCAGAGAGTATTTTTCTGATTATAGTAATCGCTATTGGGGAAATATTACAGGTTACGTATTTACGTATAATGCATAACCTATAAGTATATTGTCGGACTTTACGAATTATGTACGAACGCTACTATGTTGAATCTGAATTTTTAGATGAGGAGGAAATGGAGTTGTAAGAACATATTTTTTTAATGAAAAGAAAAAGTAGGGCTAAAATTAAAGCTAGAAATCTCTGGAAATCACATTGTATCTCATGAAGATAAGGGCGAGTTTCCGTCACTGATTCCGATTTGAATGATACGTTTAGGCGTTATTTCAGGTTGAATATACTTCAGTTTTTTGCTATTCACGATGTGAGAGAGGATTCTTTGCTATATTCTGATTAAAATTATGTAAACTGTTATGACATATCATCATCATCATCCTTCACGAATTAGGCCTCTGTAGACCTGTTTCGGCCCCATCTAGCAGTCTTCTTAAAGGTCTTCCTGGTCGACGATGTCCTCTAGGTTTATATTGCATCATAATTTTTGGGATTCTTGAATTTTCCATTCTTCTTACATGATCTAGCCAATTGAATTTGTATCTGCTGATTTTTTCTTCTACTGACTCTACTTCTAATTGTTCTAAAATTTCTTCATTCCTTTTTCGGTCTAAAAGAGTATATCCTGCTGTCCTCCTCAAAAATTTCATTTCCGTTGCTTTGAATCTGTTCACGTCTTTTTTCTTTAATGACCAAATCTCGCCTCCGTATAAAAGGGTGGGTAATGCTAGTGTATTATATATTTTTATTCTTGTAGATTTTTGTACTAATTTAGCTTTTAATGCATTGTTTATTATTCCTAGAATTTGTGTAAATTTGGTAATTTTCTTGTTCACATCTTTTTCATTTTGATAAGATATTTCACAACCCAGGTAATTGAAATTTTGCACTTGTTCGAGGCATTGGTTATTGTGTATTATCTTACTTCTGACTGGGTCTTGTCCTAAAAATGCCATTACTTTTGATTTTTGTGCTGAAATTTCCATCCCAAAATCTTTTAATATTTTATTTAATGTATACAATCCTCTTTGTAAATTATCCTCTGAATTGGAAATTGGAAATTATGACTTGATTGTTAAGATATATAGATATATTATTTCAAACGTTATAATGAATACTATTAAATCTCATCAAAATAAAATATAACCCTATTTATTTTCAGATCATCTGATATTTGTCTCCAGATTTCTTCTTTAAGTTTCGTGTTTTTATAGTTTTAATCCCGTGTATCATATAAATAGGTCCACGGAAAACATCGTAAAAGTTCGATAAGTTTCTGACTGCAATTATCAGCCATATTTCCTCATTTTCAATCAAAACAATACAATTCATTCCCACTTGTGATATTACTTCTACATTCAATCGTCATAAAGAGTATAAATGTCAAACATCTTTGATAAATGTGTCAAGAAAATTCGCTGAGCTACCAATTTCAGTGAGAAACTCGCTCGAGGTTTTCGCCTCGAATCTCTTCTAGTGGTGTGGATGTCTATTTGAACCCATGTTATCAATCTTTGAATTTTCTCGCAACACATTTCTCGCTACTGAGATCTCTTCAAGTGTGTAACGGGACTTACGAACCGTACGGAGGCGTTCGCGGCTTCCACTCCGACTTGGTGGTAACGGTATTTCTGCGTTACACATTTTCGTTACATCCAACTCCGAAATATCACTTCTGAGGAACGATCGCATAGACTTAATTTTACATAAAAATATTCAGACAGAGAAGAATTTGCATCTCCAGTAATAAGCTTACTTAGTTACTGGCTTTTAAGGAACCCGGAGGTTCATTGCCGCCCTCACATAAGCCCGCCATCGGTCCCTATCCTGAGCAAGATTAATCCAGTCTCTACCATCATATCCCACCTCCCTGAAATCCGTTTTAATATTATCTTCCTACCTACGTCTCGGCCTCCCAACTAACACTCTATATGCATTTCTGGATTCGCCCATACGAGCTACATGTCCTGCCCATCGCAAACGTCTGGATTTAATGTTCCTAATTATGTCAGGTGAAGAATACAATGCGTGCAGCTCTGCGTTGTGTAACTTTCTCCATTCTCCTGTAACTTCATCCCTCTTAGCCCCAAATATTTTCCTAAGAACCTTATTCTCAAACACCCTTAATCTCTGTTCCTCTCTCAAAGTGAGAGTCCAAGTTTCACAACCATACAGAACAACCGGTAATATAACTGTTTTATAAATTCTAACTTTCAGATTTTTTGACAGAAGACTAGATGACAAAAGCTTCTCAACCGAATAATAACACGCATTTCCCATATTTATTCTGCGTTTAATTTCCTCCCGAGTGTCATTTGTATTTGTTACTGTTGCTCCAAGATATTTGAATTTTTCCACCTCTTCGAAAGATAAATCTCCAATTTTTATAGTTCCATTTCGTACAATATTGTGGTCACGAGACATAATCATACACTTAGTCTTTTCGGGATTTACTTCCAACCCTATCGCTTTACTTGCTTCAACTAGCCAGTAATAAGCTTAGATTTCTTAAAACAAGAAACCAACAAAAGTAAACCAAAATGTTAGCATTACTTACATATCGATGCATCCGTGTTGGTGAGCTGGAAATTGAGATCTAACTGATCACTCTTGTAGGTAGCAGGCAAGGGAGTATTGTTGAGCTGGAAAGAAAAAGCAAATTAAAAACTTTTATCACCTCCCTAGCATTTGTTTCTTTGCTAACGTTGTTGTTTAGTCAACTGTCCGAAGACAGCTCTGAACTTCACAAGTGATACCAAGAAGGCACCACTTATGAGGCAACTAGGCCAGGAGATAATGGGGTAGGGTGGTCAGTTTCTTTCCCCTCTCCATTGCATACATTGCTAACTAGCTACGTATTACAATAGTCAGACTTCAGATGCATACAAACATTTGTTCTTCCTCTGATACATACCGTCAAGTGAAATGTAGGCTACTGCCTGATAATAGATGCACATATCAGCCAGAACCTCAATCAGAGAATTTGTCAACATTGTACTTTCAATAATTGTACCGTCTAAAATGATTCAGGTTTATTTCATCATCCTTAATTAGAACTTTTCTTCGGAAAAAATATTATTTGTCTTTCTTGTGTTAAATTTTATGTCACCTTGTTAACATGTTTCAGCCTGTTATTGGCCATCATCAGAACTGGTTGTTACTGGTCTTGGCGCCTTTTGTTTTGTTTCCTGTGGGGGTGTGTTTGTGTAGTGTAATGTGGAGTCAAAGAGTGTGTGTGTTCTGAAATTGAGTTGTGTGTTGAGAATTTCATTTGGATGTATTTTTGTGTGTCTGTACACTACAGTACACATTACACTACACAAACACACCCCCACAGGAAACAAAATACAGGGCGTCAAGAAGCAACAACCAGTTCTGATGATGACCAATAACAGACTGAAATATGTTAACAAGAAAGAGAAATAATACGTTTTCCGAAGTGATACAGTATTGAAGCTTTGTAATCAAGATGTATAATGGAGAACTTTTCTATAATTTTTCTTGTTTATATTATTAAGTTCATGTTATAACTTCTGTTGTATGGGATTATAGATAGTCACATATCAAAGATTATTTAATATATTATATTGACTATTTCGTTTATACGACGTCATTCCATTTTACACCAATGAAGTGTAATGAAATTTTGAATTCCAACCAATCACAGTCAGACTTTGCGATAATTTTGCAGCTAGATTTATCGCTATCAATTTATCGCATGTTCGTTCTTTTGTTTAGTCCTTGTCGCCAACTGTTTCCCCGTAAATTGATGATCATGAATACATTAAGATGCAACTACACGGTTAAACTTTTCTTTCAACTTTAAAGCAATGAATGCAAGATTGATATTTAATATTAATTAATATATTGACGCAGTGAAGACGACGGCGAACCATGTAGACACAAAATCTTCATGCATCTTAATTGAACGTACCTTTTAAACTTGATTCTTTCAATATTCTTCCCAGATTGCACGCATACGCGATTGGAATATTGAACTGTGTAGATGCAGCTTTAGTTCCGTTACACACCACAGCGAGAATGCGTTTGTCGAGCTATAAAAAATGCTTTCGTGTAGCACTCATTGTAACGGTCGAAATAATACACAGCTGACATTGGTCCTGCTTCCACAGGTAACATAACCTATCATCGTTTATCAAACCCAAAGACCTTGCATAGTAATAACAAGGTCTTTTGATCAAACTGCCTTCCGTATGGCGTAATAAAATTCGTGCTTTAATTAGGCCTATCTATACAGAGATGGCTTCACTGTGTAGCAACATGTCTCGCTGTGAATACATAAGCATTGGTATATAGCTGTCCCCACTGTTACTGTTAAATTAAATTATGATTTCAGCAGATAATTAAAATAATGTATTTATGTTATAATAAATAATAATAAGAGAAAAGTGCAGTACATTTAATTAACATTGTTAAATCTGTATTTCGCAATTGGCATTACTGAATAATAACATCGAATTTCTTTATTGCAGTAATCGATATTCATCTACGAGTATTTCAACTTCACAATGTCTGAATAGGTTAAGTATTCGTTAATAAACAATTATTAACATTTTGTGAGCGAATTTTAGGGATATATTATTTACATTTTTATTTTATTCACGAAATAGTCCTAATAAATGCCACTCGAGGTCTGAGATTTCCCAGATAAATCCACTCGCTTCGCTCGTGGATTTATCGGCGAATCTCAGACCTCTCGTGACATTACTACAGATAATTGAAGTGGAATGCAACTGTTTTAATTAAAATGAAACTGAATCAACAACTGACTAGTAATCGTCCATAGAGTTCAATGAAGACTATTTTTATTTTATTTATTTTATTTTATTGGGTTATTTTACGACGCTGTATCAACATCTAGGTTATTTAGCTTCTGAATGAAATGAAGGTGATAATGCAGGTGAAATGAGTCCGGGGTCCAGCACCGAAAGTTACCCAGCATTTGCTCGTATTGGGTTGAGGGAAAACCCCGGAAAAAACCTCAACCAGGTAACTTGCCCCAACCGGGATTCGAACCCGGGCCACCTGGTTTCGAGGCCAGACGCGCTGACCGTTACTTCACAGGTGTGGACAATGAAGACTATATACTTGGCACAACTTGTAACAAGAGAACAGCTAATAACACACTACTGCCATCTAGAGGAATATTTGTAATGATGAGATGGTATAATAATACATTTTCAAAACAGTTTAGTATTTTAGTAAGTCAATTAATAATTTTATTTTATTAGAATAATTTATTTCTTCTAATCCTTATGTGCTTTCTTCTAATCGTGTAATAGTCAATTAAGGGGTTAGGTACAGCTTACAATAGTAAAATTTTTGGAAATATTCAACATTTTTCACCGCCATTACTGTATCTTGTACAATAATGAAAATTGGTATGTGTAAAATATTGTTCTTCTGCTATATGGAAAAAATATTTTTACGATTAAAAAAAATATTTATATATTCTTTTCAAAATTCAAAATGTTGACAGTTTACTGTGCAGTGATGAAGCGTTTCCCTCATAACTCATAAACTTGTTAACGTTTTCATGTTCTCTCTCTTTTATTTTATTGCTGAAACTCATGTTTACAATATCATGCTCTTTCAACTACATTCCTTAACAAATAATATATTTTTTTTTTATTTTGTGTTAGAAGAAAATACTGATATCTGACCATTTTTTAAAATGAATTTATTTTTTTATCAGACAATCTATCAAAGATAGAGAAGTGATCTTGCATCATTTTGTACATATGACATGCATAAATACAAACAAAAAATTTCATCACAGAATGTTGGATAGTTTTTGAGTTATGTGGGAAACGCTTCATCACTGCACAGTGAAATGAATTTTGAAAAAAAAATATATATATAAATAATTTTTTTTAAGTTATTGTCGTTGTTTTCTAATGCCAGGCGTTTGACAATAAAGTCATTTGACCTCTTGCACTCCAATATTTTTCAAAGATAATAATAATAATAATAATAATAATAATAATAATAATAATAATAATAATAATAATAATAATAATAATATATTATCATGGTCAGCCACTGAAGCACAGATTTTGAGGTGTTCCGAATCCATTTCCTGGTTTGAGTTGCACAATGGGCAGTTAGGGGACTGATATATTCCAACTCTATGCAGGTGCTTGGCCAAACAGTCATGGCCTGTTGCCAATCTAAATGCAGCTATAGACGATTTTTGTGGTAAATCGGGAATTAACTGTGGATTATGATGCAGAGAGTTCCATTTTTTCCCTTGAGATTGTGTTATCAAATTTTGTTTGTTGAAGTCTAAGTATGTAGATTTAATAAATTTTTTCACAGAGTAATATGTAGATTTAGTAACAGGTCTGTAAGTAACAGTGCTGCCCTTCTTTGCTAAAGCATCCTCATTCTCGTTTCCCATGATTCCACAATGGGATGGTATCCATTGGAATACAATTCTTATATTGAGAGAGCATTTTAGTTATTTCTGCTGTTTGAGATGAAGGTGTGTGTTTAGAGACTACTGACTATTAAATTGTAAAAATATATTTTTTCATATAGCAGAAGGACAGTGTTTTAAACATACTAATTTTCATTATTGTGCAAGACACAATAATGGAGGGAAAAAATGTTGAATATTTCCAAAATTTTACTGCTGTAAGCTGTACCTAACCCCTTAAATCCAACTCGAACTTTGATCTTTTAGCTAAATCAAAACCTCTAGTGAGATTACTGTAGATAAAATGAAATCTTTTTTTTTTTTTTTTTGAGATTATTATGTAACACCATCGATACCCCTAGTATCATTTTCTCATATGGTGTCTGTTAAATAAGAAACGACGAACATATTACAAATGTTTTGTAAAAACCAAACCCCGGAAGGACTACAACATCTTAAAAGAATGTGAAGATGTGTGTCCAAGGAAACGGGTTACCATGGTCACGCAGAGTCTTTCGATGCGACCGAAATGAAAAAGAGAATCGCTAACAAAATATAATTAAAAGATAACTGAATAACGCTACAGCGTACTAAGTAATTTGTATATTTAGGTGGATGTCTAACATGAGATATGAAATAAATTAAGCTCTTGTAAGCTTTATGTGTAATTAGTTTAGCAGTTATAAATCGTCGTCTTCTCCTGTTGCAATTTATTGGAAACACAAGGTAATCATATTAAAACAAAATATTATCATTCCGGATTATGCCAAGTTCTCATTACCTACAGAAGCCTCTCCTCTCCTCTTCTTCCATAAACAGAGATAAAAGGCAGTGTATCACTAGAGCGGCGCAGAAATTTAATTAAGAAATAGCGCTTCGTCCGATGTGTAATGTACTGGACTCTATGGTCTGGATATTTATAGAGCCCAGAGCTCTCGCAAACGTTCGGTCTTTAAGTACATTAAGTAAAATGCAACTTCTTTGAGAATTAATGAAGACAATTTGTTACCATAACAACACACGAAGAACGTACGCAATAATCTAGCATTACGGCAGTAGTTCCCCATATAAGAAATATACATTATTTAGTATAAGCTGTAAAACTGTAACGTTAAAATAAACGATGCCAGGAACAAGACACATTTTGTCATTATTCTATTTAAGAATTCGTAATAATTTCGTTCTTTTACGGCAATAACAGTGACATTCCTGTTTTTAGTCAAGTACATGGACAGACTTATGAAAATATATGTACAAATATGTTTCAAGAAAAGTAGCAGTATTTCATTCAACGATGATTTCAAGTGCAGACATTATTTAGATGGTTAAATGGTACGTCTGAAGATTTAACGTCTAATACAATAAAATCTAATCCCTTAGGTTTAACGACAGAAGGTCTAAGAAAGCGGATCTAATACCAATAGCCTAAGTCTAATGTAAAATTAAGTCCAATACAACTACATATCTAACTTACAGTCGTGTCCGGTACCTCCATGTCTAACTTTCAATGTTGTCTAATTATTTAGCTTGGAAGGAGTGACAGTGGGAGGAAGAAGAATAAAGTGTGTAAGATTTGTTGATGATCTGGCGTTGTTAGCAGAAGAGGAGATGATACTAAGGTGTATTGAAATTTATATTTTCCCCGCCATTCATAAAATATTTTGATATGATACCTCTTGAGCAAAAGGAGAGATCTATACGGGCGCAGTCAAATTGAAGTTATATTTGTGATCGAGCTTAATAATTTAATTTAATTTAGGTATGACTATCATTACTATTATTATTATTATTATTATTATTATTGTTATTATTATTATTATTATTATTATTAACTGTAATTGGTCACTGGCTGTTGTACAGCACATTAAATAAATATAAATAAAATAAATAAAAATAAAATTATTATTATTATTATTATTATTATTATTATTATTATTATTATTATTATTATTATTATTATTACATAATTATTTTATTGGTGTTATGAAGATGAAAAGAATTGTCATTGTATGATATTAATTATGTATTATATTGTCTTGTATTGTAGTATTGTATTGTATTGCTTTGAATTGTATTGTATTGTATTGTATTAATTATGTTATATTCATAGCATTGTAATAATTTTCTATCATACTGGTTGAGTGGAAGAGAAGGCCGACTGGCCTTAACTCTGCCAGTTATAATAAACCATTATTATTATTATTATTATTATTATTATTATTATTATTATTATTATTATTATTATTATTATTGCTACTATTATTTCTATCATCAACATTATTATTGATGTCTGTAAAATTTATGTAGACTACTGGACTGTACCCGAGCACGAGCATAATATGCTCATTTCGTGTATATATTCTTATGTACCATTTCAAATGTAAATTGTGAATAAATTTGAATTTGAATTTGAATTTGAAAAAGCTACTGGAGCTGAATGACAGCTGTGAGCAGTATGGGATGAAGATAAATGCAAACAAGACGAAGACCATAGTCATAGAAAGAAAAGTAAAGAAGGTAAACTTGCGAATTCTAAATGAGGCAGTAGAGCAAGTGGACAGCTTTAAATACTTGGGATGTACTATAAACAGTAACATGATCTGCAGCCAGGAAGTCAAAAGGACAGCAATGGAAGAAAAAGGAGCACCTTCTGCGGACTTCTAGAGAGAGAACTAAGGAAGACACTAGTGAAGTGCTTTATGTGGAGTGTAGCATTGTATGGGGCATAAAGATGGACATTACGACGAAGTGAAGAGAAGCGAATAGAAGCATTTGAAATGTGGATATGGAGAAGAATGGAGCGTGTGAAGTGGACAGACAGAATAAGAAACGAAGCTGTGTTGGAAAGAGTGAGTGAAGAAAGAATGATGCTGAAAATGATCAGAAAGAGGAAAAGAAATTGTCTGGGTCACTGGTTGAGAAGAAACTGCCTACTGAAGGATGAACTGGAAGGAATGGTGAACGGGAGAAAAGTTCGGGGCAGAAGAAGATATCATATGATAGACTACATTAAGATATATGGATCATATGCGGGGACAAAGATGAAGGAAGAAAATAGGAAATATTGGAGAATGCTGGGTTTGCAGTGCAAGACCTGCCCTTGAACAGAAGACTAAAATGAATGAATTAAATAATTGTAATTTTTTATCCTGTTAACTATATATTCATCTGAAAGCTCATCCACGTAAGTAGTCCTGCTTCATTATCTAGTATATGTTTACAAAATTTGAGAATTGTAGTATTAATCATTTATTTAAAAGACAATTTTTGGGGGCCTGAAAGTGTTCGTAGCAATATAAATTTATACAAGTGGGTCAAAAAATGGGGACACAAAATTTAAATGGTTATATTCCAGTAGCTAATGATTTTACTTGAAAGTTTATTTCACAGGCAAATTTCACAGTCCTTGTAGACCGGGAAAGTAATGTAATATTTAATTTTTTACCATTTATTAAACATTATTTTTTATTTTTTGTAAGGCAGTGCAAAATCGATCGTTTATACCGAACTAGGCATTATGGTCTTACGAGTTCAGCAGGCCAAGCCATTTGTTGTGCTATCATCATTTCTTTTCTTCCGTTTTGAGTTCTCAAGAACGAAGACAATATTTTCATTAAACATTTGCACCAATATGATAATTTATCTGCCCGTCAAATTGTACGGAACTACGCTCAGCGAGAATTGTCTGTTTCAAGTGTACGACGATTAATTAGCAAGATACGGACATGATATCCCTCCTGAGAGATCATTGCGTGAAAGATAGCATTTCTCAGATTCTCTGATGGTTTCCGCTGGAGTTTCATGCGAGATCTTAATCCTGTGGACTATTTTGTATGGAGTCAACTACAAAAAGCAGTTTACTACAAAACAAGAATTCGTAATAATTAACATTTAAGACAACGCCTTCTTGAATGTTGGGACCGGCTTGATCAAAGACACATATCCAGTGCTATTGGACAATGAAGACGCCTACAAATGGTTGTGCGGGCAAATGGCGGTCACATAGAGCATCATTTTTAATTTTGATTATCTGAAAAGTCATTAATTATTATTAATTTTACCAACATTCAGTTTCTGCATTCTGAAGTAATGAATTGCTTTCAAGAACCACATTTTTCTTATCATTGTCTATTGATCTCCATAAGATTTTAATTGAGCCTCGAAAAAACAATTATAAAAAGTCCTGCCCATCTTTAAAGTTTACTCTTTCCAACAGTGTATTCTGTAGTAATGTCACGAGAGGTCTGAGATCTGCCGATAAATCCACGAGCGAAGCGAGTGGATTTATCTGGGAATTCTCAGACCTCGAGTGACATTTATTAGGACTATTTGTGAATAAAATAAACATTTAAATAATATATCCCTAAAATTCGATCACAAAATGTTAATAATTGTATATTAACGAATACTTAACCTATTCAGACATTGTGAAGTTGAAATACTCGTAGATGAATATCGATTATTGCAATAAAGAAATTCGATGTTATTATTCAGTAATGCCAATTGCGAAAAGCGAAATACTAGTTTAACAATGTTAATTACATGTACTGCACTTTTCTATTATTATTATTATAGCAAATACGTTTTCATTATCTGCTGAAATCATAATTTAATTTAACAGTAACAGTGGGGACAGCTATATACCAATGCTTATGTATTCACAGCAAGACATGTTGCTACACAGTGAAGCCATCTCTGTATAGATAGGCCTAATTAAAACACGAATTTTATTACGCCATACGAAAGGCAGTTTGATCAAAGACATTATTACTATGCAAGGTCTTTGAGTTTGATATGCGATGATGTTACATAAATTTGAAAGTCTATTAATTGTTTAATTTCAATACAAATGTTATAGGCTACAATTTTATAGGTTACGTTAGGCCTACCTGTGGAAGCAGGGCCAATGTCAGCTGTGCTTTGTTTCGACCGTTACTTACAATCAGTGCTACACGAAAGCATTTTTTATAGCTCGACAAACGCATTCTCGCTGTAGTGTGTAACGGAACTAAAGCTGCATCTACACAGTTCAATATTCCAATCGCTTATGCGTGCAATCTGGGAAGAATATTGAAAGAATCAAGTTTAAAAGGTACGTTCAATTAAGATGCATAAAGATTTTGTGTCTACATGGTGCGCCGTTTTGAAAGTGGTCTTCACTGCGTAAATATATTAATTAATATTAAATATCAATCCTGCATTCATTGCTTTAAAGTTGAAAGGAAAGTGTAACCGTGTAGTTGCAGCTTAATGTGTTCATGATCATCAATTTAAGGGGAAACAGTTGGCGACAACGACTAAACAAAAGAACGACCATGCGATAAATTGATAACGATAAATCTAGCTGCAGAAATTATGGCAAAGTCTGACTGTGATTGGTTGGAATTCAAAATTTCATTACACTTCATTGGTCGAAAATGCAATGACGTCATATAAACGAAATAGTCATTATAAATTAATGTTAAGTTATGTATTTCCGAAAATATAACATTTCTAATTTTGTGTGTGTGTTTTTTTTTTTTGGCCCACTGTGTATATATTTTTAATATAGGGTAGGCCTATAGAAAATGCTGAACTTTTTAAAGACCAAATCCTAAAATGTGATATTTTGCTATGTACATTGCGAAGTTCCTTAACAAATAATAGTATAGAATAACAGAGCAGTTCGTGCTACGATCTTGGAACACATTAGCCAAGAAGGAACACGCAACAAAGTTTATAGGACTCGAAGCCGCGGACTATTCGTACGAAAATGAACTCCAGTAGAGACAACGCCTTAATGAAACGGTCGTTGTGTGCAAATTAAATTCTTACGTCTCTTGTTAACAATGCAAGTTGCACAGAGACTCAAAATTATTCGTTACTGTGGAAACGTTACAAAAAAAAATGAAGCTCGCCAAGTGGAGAATGAAATGACATGTGTGACGCTGTACGGAAGCTTATCATCCGCAGTCATTATCCAACACAAAAATAATAACAGCTTTCATAAAATGTAAAAATGTCAGGTTCGAACATGCATGATTGGCAACTGAAATCAACCATTATTATGGAAATGTCGAGAAAATAACTCGTATCAAATGAATTGAAAAATCATGCATCGAATTATAGGTTGCATGATGACAATTACTGTTTCTATGGAAACGAGAAAAAAAGGCATTGTAGCTGGGAACCGGTAGAATTTCAGACCCGCATTCTTGTTTCCCGTACTAAAGCTACTGTTTATTGTACATACGGGATTTGATAAAATTCGTGTTTTAGTCCAAAAGACACATATGCTGAAATTAATTTTGATGACTATTACACTTTTACTACGTCACAATGCTTTTGACCAATAAAACGCTACGAAAGGACGTCTTTCAATCAATCATGGCTGCTTATCGCATAATTTTATCGCGTCCTTATCATTTGTTTAATTTTATCGCGTCCCTAGCATTTGTTTATTTTTATCACTACCCTAGTATTTGTTTCTTTGTTTGCCAGCATTTCAAACTGCATTGGCCTGGACATAAAAGAAAAAAGAAAGAAAAAAAAAAAACAGAAAATTACAAACCACTCCAGTCGATGCGCTGCAGTTTCAAATATGACTCGCATTGGCATTCAAGAACAAGAATTAATAAAGTTCACTGGTCATAGCTATGCATCTTCCCTGAAACCCTATTTACAAATAAATGAAGAGCACCGTTCGGAAATCCTGAATAAGTTGAGGGATACACCATGTACATCAACGAGTTCACTTCTTTTACGCACACGTCCAATATAACATCAACTGAACCACCAACCACTAAAACATTCAAATCTGAAAATTGTACTTTCAATAATTGTTTCTTTTAAAATTATTCATGTTTATTTTTAATTTCATCATCGTTAATTAAAATGTTTCTTGTTTATTTCATCATCCCTAACTAAAACTTTTCTAACACTCGTTTATATTATTTAGGTTATGTTATAGCTTCTGCTATATGATATTATGGATAGTCACGTATCAGAGATTGTTTAATATTAAGATTTATTGAAAATCATGTCAAGTGACGTTGATTACTGGGATCGGGATAATTGAAGTGTAATGCAACTGTTTTAATAAAAATGAAACTGAATCAACAAAGCCTTCTTGACTAGTAACCGTCCACAGAGTTCAATGAAGATTCCATAATTGGCACAACTGATAAGAAAACAGGTAATCATAACACACTACTGCCATCTACTAGCGTAATATTTATAATGTTAAGATGGTACAATAATACATTTGAAGACAGTTGTATTTTCGTAAGTCAATTAATATTTTATTGTGTTGAAGTACTTCGTTACTTCTAATCTTTACATACTTTCTTCTAATCGTGTAATAATCAATTAAATCCCACTCGAGTTTTGATTTTCTCTAGATAAATCGAAACCTCTAGTGAGATTACTGTTGATAATAAAGAGATATAGAATATTAATTTCAAATTCACCACTAATTTATTTTTTAGTAAATGAGAGATTCAGAAATTTAGAAAATTCCTGATTTTATTCAAGGGGATAGTTAGAAAAAGAAGCAAGAAAAATCGTACATTATTCACTGGCTCTTGATGACAGCAGTGACATTACTGATACAGCAAAGCTTGAGATTTTTATCCGCGGGATTACTGGTTGTAGCTTTCATGCCAAGTACCTTTCCTCCGTCTCCTTACTTCATAGGTTGTCTGTCGCATGTAATCACTGCAGCTAGATTTTTGGTCACCGCTGCACATTGTGCAAATTTTCCCGATCTAGGTGGACAAAAATCAAATTTCGACTTGTTTAGTTATGCATTGGTGAATATGAATTCATGTCCTTTAATATTTGAAAAAATATTGTGAGGGCATTGGTCTTTGAGGGCTGTCCTTCCTTAAGGAGATTCAAGAATAACTTAAAAAGTTGTGTATAAAGTGTAAATTAAAATTAAGGTGACATTTAACATTTAATTTTTTAAGGTGACATGTATTTATGTAGCCTGACGAGTTACTCCCTTGGTTTGAATTGTAAATTATTTTAAAATAGCGTGTAAGAGGGTCTTAGACTAGAAATGTTTAGCTTAAATGTAGTTCTGTTTATACGTATGCATAAGGATGTAATTATTTGACTCATTTGAGCTGTTGTATCAGTGAAGCGAGGCGAGTCAGTGAAGTTATGGTTTTACAGTGCAGTGAATAGTTCCATCAGTGATCATTTATAGCGTCAATGAAATGTGTTCTTAGTGTCAGTGAAATGTGTCTTAAGTGTCAGTGAAATGTGTCCTAAAGTGTCAGTGAAATGTGTCCTAAAGTGTCAGTGAAATGCGTCATAGTGCCACTACAGTGAGTGAGATGAGAGTAAAGTGAAAGACTATTGAAACTTATGTAGAGCCTATACATATGTAGGTTGTATTGTAAAATTAGGTATTTTATGTTTTATTATTAATTGTAATTATTGTGTTAAATTGTATTGTGTAGTCTTATTGTATTGTGTATATAATTGTATTGTGATTGTATAATTGTATTGTGTATTGTAATTTTATTGTTTATTGTTTGTATTGTGTATACCACTGCCACAGGGTGCTTATCCACTTCCAGTGTAAATAATTACATAGATACAGTAGCTTTTACTGATTTATCAGCGGCAAAATATATATTTGGAAGGGTTTGAACAATGAGTTCTTCCTAACACGTCTAGCTCCGGTTCAGTCGTAGAGAGAGAGGCTTACTATGTGGGTGAAAAAGAGCCAATTGTTAGTGATTTATTCTGTTGTGAAACATATTGTGACAGCGACGTGAGATTCGAACTCACGACCAGCGTCCCGCAAGAGAGAAGATCGCGCGGAGCACTTTGGGATGGCGCGCGGCGGAGAGGGGAAAGGGCCAACGCGGCGAGAGAGTGGAGAGAGAGTGCGCGCGCATCTGGTGCTGGTAGAGAGGAGAGAGCTCTGGATTTTTCTGGAGTGCCATCTCTAGAGACGCGTGGAATTTTCGAGGCTACGTCGCTGTGGTTATAAATTAAGGACGCGAAGGAACGACAGCAGTTTTCAGCTGATTAGTCAGCCAGTCAGTGAGAAAGCCAGAGCAAGCAAGCCAGTCTTGTGTACCGGAGTTCGACTCGAGTGTGCGTCCGCAACTGTTTCAGCATCCGAAGGCCTGAGTTCGAGTGCAGTGGACCGCAGTTGGAGGGACCTGAGTTCGAGTACAGTGAACTGTCTCTGAAGGTCTGTGGTTCGAGATACTGTGAACTCGAGTGACTGAGCTAGAAGAACTGTGAACTGAGAACTGGTAGTTCTGATTTGTAAATAGTGTTTGTAAATATTAGTTAAGATTAACAGTCCATTGTTGTTCGTACTAGGCCAAGTAAATTGTCATTGTCGTCGGTGAGTGCTATAACGAATACTGTGTTGAGTGAAAATCCAATTGTTGACGAGAGCGTTTAAGGCGAATTGTAGAAAGAAATTATTGTTGGAAGAATAAAATCCTATTGTTGAGTTGAAATAAAATTCACAATATAATTTGTTCATATAAGTATGTTCTTACTAATGTAACTTCAATTACAAGTTTATAAGGTATTTTCCTTCTTACAGTAGAGTTTAAATATTATAATTTAAAAACTTATGTTTTTAAAGTTATCCAAATATAATTTGAGTTTTAGTATAGCCGGTCACCTCCGGTTGCAACAATTCTTTTACCATTTAATACAGCATTATTTAGGGTGTTGAATTCTTGTTTTAAAGTTTGCGCGTTCTTGTGCATTTATCAGTAATTACTTTTTTCAGTGGTGGGGCATACGGTAACTGTTCCAAATTTGGCTTAACAGCAGAAAAGAATCATTGACTAAGGAAGTTTTTAATCAATATGAGAGTGTTTTAGGCCTACAACATTATTCACATGATATGGAATGTCAGTTTAAAAATACATTGGACACATTTTTTATCCAACCTTAACAAACGCACAGTGAATCAGAACGCAAATCACTAGCTGGACAAAATAACTTCTCTGCAGTCTAACGGATTGTTATGAAACTTTGTATATGATTTAGAGGTGGCACAACGATTTGTGTACAAACTCTGATTATGTTTGCACAAGAAAAACTATCCCTTTATAGTCGGTGCATTTAGACAGAATTAATAACTTCTTTCCTATCTAAAAAATTTTTATGGTGCTTTGTACGCAAGTTACAGGTAGCATATATTTTTTGTGTACAGACTATATTTACGATTCCATAAGTGGAACTACTCCTTTTAGGGATGCATTTAAACAAAACTAATAAATTCTCTCCTATCTAAAATATTTTTTATGAAACTTTGTACAGGAGTTTCAGGTGGAATATATATTTTTTCTACAAAGTTTGATTGTGTTTTATAAGAAGAATTACCTCTTATAAAATGTGCATTTAGACAAAATTAACAACTTCTCCCCTATATAATATATTTTTATGCAACTTTGTACAACTACTAGGCCTACAGGTAGCATACAGATGTAATCAGAATTTGTACACAAAGAACATATGCTACCTGTAACTCCTGTACAAAGTTTCATAAAATCTGTTATGTATGGGAGAAGTTAATCTTGTGTAAATGCACCCCCTGAATGGGGTACTTTCTCTTTTGGAACTGTAAATATAGTTTATACACAAAGAAATATGTCTTACCTGTAACTTCCGTACAATTTTTCATAAAATCTATTAGATTAGGAGCGAAGTTATTATTTTTGTCTAAAACCACACCATATAAAGGGGTAGTTCCTCTTACACTAGCGTAGTCAGAGTTTGCACACAAGGAATATGTGCTATCTATAAGTAGGGACCGGATTTTTATGTAATTACATATTATATTCCTTTCAACCTAACTGTATATAAATAACAAACCTTTGCGAATCTTGTAATTACCATTAATATATTAAAATTTGATACTACATAGCTTTAAATATTTACCCCACATTACATATTATGGCCTGATATTACATAAGCCTACATATTTAAGGGTTTTATTCTTTTTTACTTCTCTAAAAGGAAAAAAAAAAAAAAAAAAAAAACTTCTGCTGGGGAAGTTTACAGTTTCAAATACACAGATTTAAAAAGCCTTTTTACCTACCCAAGAAAGGCTATTTCAGGACGAAACATAATATTCTTAGTTCCAGGAAGTAATAGAGGATTCACCCCATACCACCCACTAGAAATATGAGTGAACAAAAAGCAACATTTCTCATACAACTACCTTGTATTGTAAAAATCACTCAGAACGTAGCGTTGCCTTCATGCGGTGGAGTGGGACGAGGATGACATGATTTGTCTCGAATTATAATTGTTCTGCACACGTCTTAACAAGCCGTTCCCATGCAATTTGCAACCTTACCCACCCTCTTCTTAATCCTTCCAGGGAAAACCAGTGTCAAGTCTGACATGAGCCGCAATAAAGTAGCCGATTTTTGAAAAGAAGCTGGAGTAAAGGAAGAAACTGGAAATATGTTGAAAGATTAATTTTTTTATTGGGTTATTCTAAGACGCTGTATCAACATCTAGGTTATTTAGCGTCTGAATGATATGAAGGTGATAATGCTGGTGAAATGAGTCCGGGGTCCAGCTCCAAAAGTTACCTAGCATTTGCTCGTATTGGGTTGAGGGAAAACCCCGGAAAAAACCTCAATTAGGTAACTTGCCTCGACCGGGATTCGAACTCGGGCCACCTGGTTTCGCAGCCAGACGCGCTGACCGTTACTCCACAGGTGTGGACGAAAGATTAAAATAAATAGCTTTTGAGGTTATTGTTTGACATCTTTACTTTAAATTTAGTAGACCTATACGGAAATGGGATTTTCCGAGCAATTATTAAGTATGGTTCTCGGCTGGAATAACCCTACCCTTCTGAATGAGACAGGAATGTCACTTTTCAAACAACAGTTTGTAAATGCCTATAGTTTGAGACTTTAGTAGGTACTTTGTTCCTTACAGGGAGCAGCTAAAATGCATGTGTCCCACAGCTCCTCTTATTTTCTCCTAATCCAGTAAAGTGAAACAGTGCTTGCAGTACTGTTGTGTCATTCATTTCACTCAGTTCTCTAGTTTTAGTACTTACAGTACGTATATAAAGTGCAAGTGAATTTATCTACTGCTTTTAATTAACTAACATGGCCCCTGTATCATCAACCCTAACGACAAAAATAAAATCATGGATTGCAATGGACGAAGCTTTCACTACAGATGGAAAAACAGTAATGTGTCAAGTGTGTGGTAAAAAAGCCGGGTGCTCTATGAAATCACAACTGGAGAGTCTTATCTATCCTATACCTGCCAGATATTGATATTAAATATTTTCATGATTTTACATATTTTGGTACATATTCAGCTTATTTTTCGCACATAAATATGTACATATTTCACACCTTGATATTACATAAAAATCCAGTCCCTATATACAAAGTGTTTCAAAAATACGGGGCATAATTTCAGGTATGAATTTCCCAAATGTAGACAATCAAAATAGTTCATTACAACACGTGTCCGGAAATGCTTTATTTCCGAGTTATGGCCTTCACAGCATTGAAATTCACCGGAACGTTTTTCTTTCCGCAGGTCGTTGACGTCAAAGGAGACATTAAGAGGGCACTCTGACAGTTCATTCCGAGGCGAAGGTTACATTCAGTGTTGTGTAGGCGTTAGACTGTGCGACATGTATTCAAATCAAGAGCTGGCAGAGATACACTTCATGTACGGTAAGGCGGACGGCAATGCTGCGCTGGCTCGTCGTTTGTACCAGGAGAGGTACCCACAGCGACAATGTCCAGATCGGAAGACATTTGTACGTCTCCATTACCGTCTGTGCGAGTATGGAAAATTTAACTCTCCTGGTTTGGGAAGGGGACGACCAAGATCTACAACTCCAGAAGTACGAGAGGAGATTCTGGAGGCTGTGAACATGACTCCTTCTATCAGCACACGAAGGGTAGAATTGCAAGTCAATGTTCCTCATACGACTGTCTGGAGACTGTTAAAAGAGTAGCAATTGTATCCTTATCATTTGAAACATGTACCGGCCCTGTCACCAGCAGATTACCCTGCACGAGTTAGGTTCTGTCAGTGGTTCTTGCAGCAGTGTGGTGTAAATCCGAACTTTCCTGCCTTAAGTATTATTTACAGATGAAGCACAGTTCACAAGAGATGGCATAACAAATTTCCACAATCAGCATGTATGGGCGTATGAAAACCCACGTGCAACTGTTCCATCTCATCACCAGGTGCGGTTCTCCCTCAACATGTGGGCCGGTATCATTGGTGATCGATTAGTTGGACCCCATGTACTTGTAAACAGACTAACGGGGCAGGCGTACACAAACTTCCTGGAAAACACCATACCTCATATTTTAGAAGACACTCCACTGATCAATCGTCAACACATTCACTTCTTGCATGATGGCGCTCCTGCACACTTCAGTCGTAGGGCTCGCCGGTACTTGGATCGAAGGTTTCCTGATCGATGGATAGGTAGAGGTGGCCCAATTGCTTGGCCTCCACGCTCACCTGATCTGAACCCTCTCGATTTCTACTTGTGGGGCCATTTAAAATCATTGGTTTATTCGTCTCCGGTGCCTGATTTGGAATCCCTTCGGAATCGAATTGTGGCATGTTCTGAGGACATACGCAATACTCCTGGAGTTTGGGATCGTGTTCGCAGGTCAATGAGACATCGATGTGAGGTCTGTATTCAAGCAGGAGGTGGACATTTTGAACATCTTCTGTAATGACAACGACCTGCGGAAAGAAAAACGTTCCGGTGAATTTCAGTGTTGTGAAGGCCATAACTCGGAAATGAAGCATTTCCGGACACATGTTGTAATGAACTATTTTGATTGTCTACATGTGGGAAATACATACCTGAAATTATGCCCCGTATTTTTGAAACACCTGTATGAGGTATGTACAAAGTTTCATAACAATCCGTTGGAATGCAGAAAAGTTATGAATTTTGTCCAGCTAGATTTGCTATTACACACTTTGCGCTGTAGTAAACGGAGAACAACGCCAATATCATGCGCACAGAAAGTACAAGAGTACAAAAAACAGAAACGAGAAAAATATACAAAGCTAGTACAATGTAGAGAAATACAATTTTTCCATTAACGTTATAAATATAATTTGTACTTTGAAACAAACATTAGACCTTATTCAACAGAGCATAATTTAAAGCTCTGCGTGGATTCAAGTGACAGAGTGCCTAAATACAGAGTGTGCACGGGTCACTTAAGACATGTGTCTGCTATGCATTAACAAGTGTGCCACTATTTTCGTCACAAGTCAAAATCAGGCTCGCTGCCAGGATATTTCCTGTATCGCATGCAAGCGATGAAGTCCAGATGTTAACACCACGGCCAGCCGTAAATATTGTCAACGCCACACATAAAACCGTTTCCACGGTTACTGCTGTGTTATTTTGTTTAGCAGGCGATTAAAACATCTCTATCAAGTCGCTGGTCTCTCACACCACGTCTCAGACAGTTCCAAGAAATATTTTACGAAAATGCTGAAAATATTTTTAAAACATTACGGTAAATATTTGTAAAAAAATTAAGTGATCCTGCTTCTTCTTTGAGATCCATTAGACTATTTTATGATACCATACCAAAGATCTTGTGTGAGAATGAAATATAACTGTACACTGTCGAAGATAAACTTGAAATCGGTGTTAGTTCTTCGATGCCAAATGATAGTTGGTTCTTAAATAATCTTGACGTATTGGTAAGAAATGTTTTGTTGAACACACTCTCATTATTTTCTATCCCAGGATGAATATTATTCATGTTTATTTCCTGTATTTCTTAAAATGATGTTTATGATGACACAGTTTTACTTTTTGGTGGAAAAACCTGGTATAATGCATATAATAATTCAAATAATGTATTACTCATTCAGGAGTGAACTAGTTTATCTTTCATTGTATTTATTAACTTGTGTTCATTTCAAACTTACTAGCAATAAAAAGAAAATAAATAAATAAAATAACCAGGAAGAAATTATTTGTACTATCATAATAGCTTTATAATAATAAATTAATATTATCCATACCCAAAGGGATCAAAGTACATATAAATCGAATTGTTTGGCAATAACACAAACAAAAATTTCTCAATTTCTCCTTCACACAGCTTTCTCTCTCTATGGTTGCCAGGAAACGAATACGAAGAGGTAATTTTAGCATGGAAACAAGATTACTCCTGAATTTAATCTGCATAAAGCAGAGTTTAAACTAAAGATGGTCTTCTTTCCAAAGTCGGAGCCGTTTCTAGGATACGAATTAGAGAAACAGCAGAAGTGACATAAGAAAATGGCTTCTTAATTAATTAATATGTTTTCTTGTGTCTTCGTACTGGAACAATAAGCTGTTACTAGGATACAGTCTAAAGTTGTAATGGGCTAGAACTTTCGAGACAAGACCGGATAAGAGTTTCCCCTTCTTACACACGAAGCAAGAGGGTGGAAGGGGGATGTAGGGATTAAGAAGAGAACCGTTTGGTTGTCGAAGCATTGTACCAAAGAGTGTGGAAACCACTTGGCCATAATTCACAGTGAAAAGTTTGCCCAACAATATGGTGGCTGTTATGAATGAAAGCGAGGGAGGGAGGGGGTGAAAAAGAAAATAAATCCAACACGCCTGCAAGAAACTTCGAGGGTTGGGAGGAAATTAAATGCAAAAGTAACACAGAGATGAAATCACTTTTCTTGCGCTCTATGGAGCACCCACAATCAATTTATAAGTTAAATTAGCACCAACTCGTCTTTCTTTTGGACCACTAGAGGATTTTCAAGGGGATTTCAGTAGGAAACCCGGGATAAGACGGTCATGGCATCTATATTACACATACATTGCTGAAACAAGGGTGTTTTATCCGCAACGAAATGAATAGTGTGATCCCAAAACGCTTTCAGTCCATTTGTATTAACCTCTTCCCTTACTATATATTTTACCAGTTTTGTAGAAAAAAGTGTCATATTTTTTATTTTCGTAAAGAGGTCATTTAATACTGCAGAATCACTGTACATCACTAATTTTCTTACATACCTAAAATCACTATGAAATAGACATACATTCATATCTGAATTATTGTCCCGAGTTATCTCGTGCATCTTGATTCCAGCTCTGGTAGTTGTCCCACTTTGATTTTCTCCTGAACTATTTACCAACTTATGTTTTTTTATGGATTAATTTATGAGGTACAATACCAGTGCTATTATCAAGGCATTAAATGTTGCTTGTCGTGTGATAGACTCGAAAGCAGGGTATTATGATATTAATGTTGGGATCCCTATAGAATATATCACATAAATTCCTTAGAAAGAATCCAGTATAGGGCAGCTAAATTTGTTAAAGGTAAAAGAGAAGATGGAAACGATACGATAAAAGAACTTAAATGGGAAACTTTGGAAAACAGACGTAGGAAAACTAGAATAACATCATTGTATAGAGCACATCTAGGTCAGAAAGCATGGGTAGACATAACGGCTCGCTTAGAAAAGCCAACGTACTATGGTAGGAACGATCATGATTTTAAAATCAAATGTAGGAAACAGAAAACGGATGTCGGTAAATTCTCATTTTTAAATAGAACTATAAATGATTGGAATGACCTACTTGCAGCGGTCTTTGAGGGCTGTCCTTCCTTAAGGAGATTCAAGAATAACTTAAAAAGTTGTGTATAAAGTGCAAATTAAAATTAAGGTGACATTCAACATTTAATTTTTTAAAGTGACATGTAGGCCTATTTATTTAGCCTGACGAGTTTACTTCCTTGGTTTGAATTGTAAATTATTTAAAAATAGCGTGTAAAAGGGCCTCAGACTAGAAATGTTTAGTTTAAATGTAGTTCTGTTTATAAGTATGCATAAGGATGTAATTATTTGACTTATTTGAACTGTTGTATCAGTGAAGCGAGGTGAGTCAGTGAAGTTATGGTTTTACAGTGCAGTGAACAGTTCCGATCAGTGATAATTTATAGCGTCAATGAAATGTGTTCTATAGTGTCAGTGAAATGTGTTACAGAGTGTCAGTGAAATGTGTGCTAAAGTGCCAGTGAAATGCGTCATAGTGCCACTACAGGGAATGAGATGAGAGTAAAGTGAAAGACTTTTTAAACTTATGTAGGGCCTATACATAATTATGTAGGTTGTATTGTAAAATTAGGTATTTTATTTATGTTTTATTATTATTGTGTTAAATTGTATTGTGTATTCTTATTGTATTGTGTATAAAATTGTATATGTGTTGTAAAATTGTATTATGTATTGTAAATTTTATTGTGTATTGCTTATCATTTTATTGTGTATTGCTTATCATTTTATTGTGTATTGTTTATATTGTGTATACCACTGCCACCGGGTGCTTGCCCACTTGCAGTGTAAATAAATACATACATACAATTACGCACAGTGGCACATTGCATTCCGGACAGTAGTATCTGCTCTCCTATATGAGAGCGTTTTGGGAAGAATGGTGTAGCAATCATTGAATATTTGTACCAGTACATCTGTTCTTCAGGTTTGTGAATAATGTTCTGCAGTATCACTATGCCCAAAAGTACACGTATTTCAGAGTATGTAGTAGGCCGCCACGAATTATTTTCAGCATTCTGTGAACACTTATTAGCATGCCGAATCGTCTCCTCGAATATAATGTTGATGAGGTCATTATTAAAGAATAATTTTAAAAATTCAGAATTATCGTTATCAGAAACAATGTTAAAATTTCACGGAATGGGGACCTGGGAGGTGCAGAAGAAATGGTGCCAGATGTCTTCTATTCAAACCACTGTCGAAAAGACGCGACATAAACTGATCTGAATTTGTCTGTTGGTCTATAACTTCGTCTTTTGATACCGATGTTTCATTTCCTAATCTTCTACAGGAATATATTCCTGATCAAAAGTTTCGGAATCACTAACTTGATGCATCTTTACACAAAACAGCACAAAAAACACTAAACACAAACAGAAACCGCCAAAACTAACTAGCATCTACTCACTTCTGTGTGTGAATGCTATATGAGCATAGAATTCCACTCGCAAAGAAGAAGTACAAAAAACACCACGAGATATAGCAATATCACTAACTTCTGTAGCCATCTAGTGAGGAAAAGGTTAATGAAAGAATGGAAACGTATATATTCGGGATGTAGTCTAATCCTTAGCAGCGAAAATGGGACTCAAACGAGTTAACTCGGGTTAATAAATTTTGACACAAGTTAGCAACCTGAGTTAACTCGGGTTAATCAGGGAAGTGGTTAAAGGAATGGGCTAGTTCTTTTTATCCACTAGTCTACGGACTGAGCGAATTTTCAAGTGTCATGCACAATAACATAATATTTTAGCCAACGCCCGGCGTTGTTTTAAAAGAAAACAAGCTTAAAATATAATGGTTATGTCTAAACATAAATCGTACACAGGGTGAACCATGAGTGATGTGATTAGTATCAGGGGGTTATTCTTTGAGATATTTCAAACAAAAATGTTTAATAAAATTTCGCTCGTTTCTGCTTCCTTTTCAAGGTATAAAGTGTTTTATGTGAAACATTTCGTAGTGAATTTTTGGAACAGCCATTTATTTAATTCCCAATATGCTCACAGTCTTACTAATAAACCGTGTATAGTTTTTATACGAGACTTATACAGAGTTGAGACAGAAAACTTTACTAATAAACCATGTATAAGCGATGGATGTATAAACAGTCTGTAAATATACAATGGGAATTGCTTTGCAGTGTTATTTACACAAAACCACTTGTTTAAACGTTGTATATAGAGAAAAAAATGGCCGCCCCTCTAACAGCTGTTCGTATCGACTGTCATTTTATGATGATGGTTTCCTAGTAACCAAAGAAGAACAAACCAAAGAGCACAGAACAAATAGAATAATATTGCTGTAGCTTGTACTCTTTGACCAAAATATAGTGTGGTAATCGATTAGAGCCAGTTGTACTATCGATACTTAACACGCCACACTGGAGCGCTCTACCGGATGCAATAGAGAACCTCAGATATTCTATTATCTTTCGTAACGAAGTAATGACAAAACTATGACGTAGTTGTGTAACAGTTGTACTGTTATACACGACGTATGTAGTGATTATTAGTAAGGAATTTACACACGACTTATAAACGAGCTACTCATTGTATAAGTATAAGACAGTTAAACGTCTGTATATAGAGTTTTTATTAGTAAGACCGTCAGTCAATTTAAGAGAACAGAGTATTATGACAATAAATGACTGAAATAATTTTAGTTTTGTCCTTTAAATGTGCAGAAATCTGATCCGAACAAATGTAACATTGTAAAATTTCTCTGTAGAACGAAAGTTACATTATTTAATTTATATTTCAAATATGTTTGCATAATATATATTTTTTTACTGTTATTTGTTTATTTATTTAACTAGCTAGCTAGTGAGTACAAATTGGGGAGGCTGAGACGTAGATGGGAGGAAGACAATATTAAAATGCATTTCAGGGAGGTGGAATATGATGGTAGGGACTGTATTAATCTTGATCAGGATAGGGACCTATGGCGGGCTTATGTGAGGGCAGCAATGAATCTCCGGGTTCCTTAAAAGCCGTAAGTAAGTAAGTAAATAAGTAAGCCACTACCGTAAGAGCCAGGCTCGCGTACGGTGTGGTCTTAGTCAATAATATAACATAAAATTTACAAGGACAGTTTAGTAAATACAGTAAGTAACTTAATTCAAACCAATAAATACAACACAAGAGCAAGAATAAAGAAGAAAGAGAAAAAGAGAGAAAAGTACACATTTAATATAAACTGACAATCCAACAGAAGCCAGCGATATTCAATAAAAACATGACTATAGTCGACAGAAATAAAAGGTAAAAAAAAAGACATTTAATATTAAATATCATGGATAATTTTACAAATTTCTTTTTTAGAAGCTTCAATTTTAAAATATTTCAAACTTGGAAAATGGCTTGTAATTTTATTATTAAGTCTTGGGCCGAAACTAGCACCATGTTTAAGAGCTGCACTTGTATGACATTTAGGCTCAATTAATGGGAAAGTAAGCTTTTGTCTTCGAGTACGATATTCATGTCGATTACATTTATGTTTTATTTGATTTCTGTTAGTAAACTATATTTATAAATTTCTTCAACAGGCAATACATTAAAATCTGTATCAATTAAATTTGTTGGGTAATCCATATTTTTGGTCAGACAGATGTTTATTAATCTTCTGTGTAATAAAATTAATGGATTAAGCACACATGATGCTACTCCACCCAAATTTATTAGACCATATTGTAATAATGATTGTAGTAAAGCTAAAAATATTATTCTCAATGCCTCCTTAGCGATAAAATTTCGAAGTATTATGAATTTATAAATTTTCTTTCTTGTACTTGTACACATGAAATCAATTTGTTTATCCTACTAAATATTTAATAAAAAACCATTTTTATCAACAAAACGAAGCAAAACGAACAAAACTGTATGAAACATTTTTGTTTGAAATACTTCAAAGACTAAGCCACTGAAATTAATGACACTACGTATGTGTCTCAGTCAAACGTATAGCAGAGTTCGTGTAGGTCAGTTTCTGTCAGATGCGTTTCCAATTCACTGTGGGCTAAAGCAAGGAGATGCACTGTCACCTTCACTTTCTAACTTTGCTCTAGAGTAGGCTACGTCATTAGGATAACAGAAAGGGTTTGGAATTGAACGGGTTACATCAGCTGCTTGTCTATGCGGATGACGTGAATATGTTAGGAGAAAATCCACAAACGATTAGGGAAAATACGGGAATTTTACTGGAAGCAAGTAAAGAGATAGGTTTGGAAGTAAGTCCCGAAGAAACAAAGTATATGATTATGTCTCGTGACGAGAACATTGTACGAAATGGAAATATAAAAATTGGAAATTTATCTTTTGAAGAGGTGGAGAAGTTCAAATATCTTGGAGCAACAGTAACAAATATAAATGATACTCGGGAGGAAATTAAACGCAGAATAAATGTGGGAAATGCCTGTTATTATTCGGTTGAGCAGCATTTATCATCCAGTTTGCTCTAAAAGAAGCTGAAAGTTAGAATTTATAAAACAGTTATATTACCGGTTGTTCTTTATGTTTATGAAACTTGGACTCTCACTTTGAAAGAGGAACATAGGTTAAGGGTGTTTGAGAAAAAGGTGCTTAGGAAAATATTTGGGGCTAAAAGGGATGAAGTTACAGGAGAATGGAGACAGTAACACAACACAGAACTGCACGCATTGTATTCTTCACCTAACATAATTAGGAACATAAATCCAGACGTTTGAGATGGGCAGGGCATGTAGCACGTATGGGCGAATCCAGAAATGTATAGCCTATAGAGTGTTTGTTGGGAGGCCGGAGGAAAAAGACGTTTAGGGTGGCCGAGACGTAGATGGGAAGGTAATATTAAAATGGATTTGAGGGAGGTGGGAGGTGGGATATGATGATAGAGAATGGATTCACCTTGCTCAGGATAGGGACCAATGGCGTGTGATTATGTCTCGTGACGAGAATATTGTACGAAATGGGAATATAAAAATTGGATATTTATCTTTTGAAGAGGTGGAGAAGTTCAAATATCGTGGAGCACCAGTAACAAATATAAATGATACTCGGGAGGAAATTAAACACAGAATAAATAAGGGAAATGCCTGTTATTATTCGGTTGAGAAGCTTTTATCATCCAGTCTGCTGTCTAAAAATCTGAAAGTTAGAATTTATATAACAGTTATATTACCGGTTGTTCTTTATGGTTGTGAAACTTGGACTCTCACTTTGAGAGAGGAACATAGGTTAAGGATGTTTGAGAATAAAGTGCTTAGGAAAATATTTGGGGCTAAAAGGGATGAAGTTACAGGGGAATGGAGAAAGTTACACAACACAGAACTGCACGCATTGTATTTTTCACCTGACATAATTAGGAACATTAAATCCAGACGTTTGAGATGGGCAGGGCATGTAGCACGTATGGCCAAATCCAGAAATGCATATAGAGTGTTAGTTGGGAGGCCGGAGGGAAAAAGACCTTTAGGGAGGCCGAGACGTAGATGGGTAGATAATATTAAAATGGATTTGACGGAGGTGGGATATGATGATAGAGACTGGATTAATCTTGCTCAGGATAGGGACCAATGGCGGGCTTATGTGAGGGCGGCAATGAACCTTTGGGTTCCTTAAAAGCCAGTAAGTAAGTAACTTATGGTTCACATTGTACAGCCTATACTTATATATATACATACACTTATTACATATACTCTTTCACTACTATGATTTCACTCTCATCTCACTCACTAGCAGAATTGTCTACACTGTGTTTAACATACGAAATAGTCTGGAATTAGATGACATATGGACCATACAGCTCTGAATGTTGCATCAAGTAATTACAAGGAAACAAATTATGATTATAATAATAATAGCAATAACAATAACGATTCAATTGTTACTTTGTATTCTGTAACCCAAGCTCGTACGCTGTGATAAACAGAACTGCATTTAAACCAATGTATTTGCTTAGAAGATAAGAATTTCTCCCCTCTGTCCGCAATTGGCTGCTCTCCAGTTCTTGTATGAATCATACTCGTAGAACATATGTGCATGCATAACACTTGTCCAATTTGGAGGCTCAGGTATGTTGCTAGGGGCAACGCATGTCCATCACGAATGCCGTCTCCGAAACAAGATACTTCCTGATTTCTGACAGTCCCGAAGGTTACGTTTGGAATAAAACAAGAAACACTTGATCCGTGCCTACTAATCTGGTTAATTTAGAAGTCGACGATAAATTAGAAATATTAGTATTCATCTGTGAGCTTATGAAGCACTCGAAGTACTGCAGAGAACGGACGTAGGTAATTTATATTTTTAAATAAAACTACAAACCATTGGAATAGCCTATCTGCAGCAATCTTTAACGGTTCTCTTTCTATAAAGAGGTTTAAAAATAGCTTAAAAAGTTGTATATACTTACAAAATATGGCTTTTGAGGAACCCGGAGGTTCATTGCCGCTCTCACATAAGCCCGCCATCGGTCCCTATCCTGTGCAAGATTATTCCAGTCTCTATCATCATATCCCACCTCCCTCAAATCCATTTTAATATTATCCTCACATATACGTCTCGGCTTCCCCAAAGGTCTTTTTCTCTCCGGTCTCCCAACTAACACTCTATATGAATTTCTGGATTCGTCCATACATGCTACATGCCCTGCCCATCTCAAATATCTGGATTTAATGTTCCTAATTATGTCTGGTGAAGAATATAATGCGTGCAGCTCTGCGTTGTGTAACTTTCTCCATTCTCCTGTAACTTCATCCCTCTTAGCTCCAAATATTTTCCTAAGAACCTTATTCTCAAACACCCTTAATCTCTGTTCTTCTCTCAAAGTGAGAGTCCAAGTTTCACAACCATACAGAACAACTGGTAATATACTTGTTTTATAAATTCTAACTTTCAGATTTTTTTGACAGCAGACTAGATGATAAAAGCTTCTCAACCGAATAATAACACGCGTTTTTCCATATTTACTCAGCGTTTAATTTCCTCCCGAGTGTCATTAGCATTTTTACTGTTGCTCCAAGATATTTGAACTTTTCCACCTCTTCGAAGGATAAATCTCCAATTTTTATGTTTCCATTTCGTACAATATTCCCTACTTTATCTTTTCGAGATTTTAGATTACAATTATTAATTTAATTCAAAATTTGCGAAATTTAAACTACATAAACAGGTCTATAATACTATCATCTGTACACAATTTGGTACTATTATGGCAAATAGTTTTGAAATTATATTTTTTAAACATATTTTATACTGACGTCACTAAAAGGGCTCCTTGCATCAAAGTTTTCAAAAATTTTAGTTGATATTTGCTAGATAGCTTGAAAACAATCATGGGAGTAAAATTAATTAGCTTTTTGAGCTCAGTCTAATTTCATGAATTTGACATTAAAGCATATTTAATAGAAGTGAAATATGAAATTGCCTCTAAGGAACTTAATATTTCATACAAATTGACCTCTGTGAGAAGTTTCAGACCAATCTGAGAATAACAGTTGTGCAAGAAGTTTTTATTTTCAATAAACTGTTTAAGATTTTGAAGTCGGGAACATTTTAACTGTGCACTCTTATTTCAAACACCCTGTAAGAACCAGCTAACCATATTAATTCCAACAACTTGCCAATTGCTCTCTTTTCTCTCTCTCTCTGTTGCCTTCGTTAGTTTACGAGCTGTCGGGCCTCGAACCGGCTGTTGCATTGTTTTAGAGTCCTGCCAAATCCAGTAATGAGCCGTACAGAGGTTGTCGACCTGAACCGGGTTCTGAACCCAAGCTCGGTTCCTGCCAGAACACAGCATTGTTTTTGCACCAGACAGCTGTCACTTCTTATCGCCGCGGTCACAACATTTCAAACCTCAAGTCGGGTCAGATAATGTTGGAGGCTGCCACTCCGAAGAAACAATGGGACACAAATTATTTGTAATACATGGATGACCTTAAAAACTTCTATTGAAAAAAAGGTTACTGTTACGTTAGAATAAAACATTTCCGTAACAAAAGATATGTTTGTAGTTACTCTTTCCGTTATGTACAGTGTTGCCAAGGGTCTCAGTAAAGAAAATTCCTCCGTAGGCCTGAAAATTCCCCCAGACCTCAAGAAAATTTCTACATGTTTTAAATGGTGCGAGTAAGACCCTAAGTTTTGTCCTTTTAAGGGAAGACTCCACTGAAAATCATGAAAATGTTTCCAATTTTTTTTAGTTATTTCAGTCATTCAGAATTTATATTTTCATACCCCAAATGGATTCAGCTCAATTCTGATTACAAATACTCGTATGTTTATGCTTTTTAAATTAAGGCTGGAAGGGGGCGTGGAATTTAAAGAGCTGTCAAAATTGTTTTTTAATCGAAGAATTCTTTTTTAAAATTTCTGATTACAAATCTAGTAACTTTTTGTTGGCTCCCTGAAGTTACTAGATGAATGTAGCGGAGGAGAATATTAATTTACATAAATATTCATTTTATTTTCAAATCTATTTTTCTGTATTCATTTTTGTTGATTCAACACCCACTTTCTTATGCCAAATATTAATCAATCTGGATGAAATTTTTACTGCAAGTATTTATGAGGTAGCTGCATGTTTCTATGCATTTATTTTGTGAGAAATGCTGCTAGTTTATTTTATTAATATTTTTCTTAATGTTGATAGTTTATTTTATTAATATTTTCTTAAGAAAAATATTAATAAAATAAACTAGCAGCATTTCTCACAAAATAAATGCATAGAAACATGCAGCTACCTCATAAATACTTGCAGTAAAAATTTCATCCAGATTGATTAATATTTGGCATAAGAAAGTGGGTGTTGAATCAACAAAAATGAACACAGAAAAATAGATTTGAAAATAAAATGAATATTTATGTAAATTAATATTCTACTCCGCTACATTCATCTAGTAACTTCTGGGAGCCAACAATAAGTTACTAGATTTGTAATCAGGAATTTTAAAAAAGAATTCTTTGATGAAAAAACAATTTTGACAGATCTTTAAATTCCACGCCCCCTTCCAGCCTTAATTTAAAAAGTGTAAACATACGAGTATTTGTAATCAGAATTGAGCTGAATCCATTTGGGGTATGAAAATATAAATTCTGAATAAGTGAAATAGCTAAAAAAAAAATTGGAAAAATGTTCATGATTTTCAGTGGAGTCTTCCCTTAAGTTTAATACCCTATGCTATTGTGGAATCTGGAAGAACACTTGGTTGTAACTTAGTGCAATACTTACTTACAAATGACTTTCAAGGAACCCGGAGGTTCATTACCGTCCTGACATAAGCCCACCTTCGGTCCCTATCCTAATCAAGATTAATCTAGTCTCTATTATCATATCCCACCTCCCTCAAATCAATTTTAATATTATCCTCCCATCTACGTCTCGGCCTCCCCAAAGGTCTTTTCCCCTCAGGTCTTCCAACTAACATTCTATATGCATTTCTGGATTCGCCCGTACGTGCTACATGCTCAACCTATCTCAAACGTCTGAATTTAATGTTGTTGTTGTTTAACCAAACGTTCGAAGGCAGGATTGCACCCCACAAGTGACACGATCAAGGCATCCTCATAAGGCAACTAGGCCAGGAAATAATAGGGTAGTGTGGCCAGTTCCTTTTCCCCTTGTCTGGATTTAATGTTCCTAGTTATGTCAGGTGAAGAATACAATGCGTGCAATTCGGCGTAGTGTAACTTTCTCCTCTCACCTGTAACTCCATCCCTTTTAGCCCCAAATATTTTCCTAAACACCTTATTCTCGAACTCTCTTATCCTCTGTTCCTCTCTCAAAGTGAGATTCAAGTTTCACAACCATAAAGAACAACCAGTAATATAACTGTTTTATAAATTATTCTAACTTTCATCTTTTTTGAGAGCAGACTGGAATAATAACAGGCATTTCCCATATTTATTCTGCGTTTAATTTCCTCCCGAGTGTCATTTATATTTGTCATTGTTTTGGAGAAAGTTATACAAGGCAGAACTGCACTCAATGTATTCTTCACCTGACGTAATTAGGAACATTAGGTCTAAATCCAGATGTCTGAGATGGGCAGGGCATGTAGCATTCATGCGTGAATCCAGAAATGTATATAGAATGTTAGTTGGAAGACCTGAGAGAAAAAAATCTTTGAGGAGGCCGATACATAGATGGAATGATAATATTAAAACGGATTTGAGGGAGGTGGGATATGATGGTAGAGACTGGATTAATCTTGCTGAGGATAGGAATCAATGGCGGGCTTATGTGAGGACGGCTATGAACCTCCTCGTTCTATGAAAGGCATTTGTAAGTAAGTAAATTGAATCCTAGACATGGAATCCAAGAATTCATATAAAAATAAATAAACAAACAGCCTTATCTAGTTAAAATAAAGAGTTATGCAATAATAATCCGAGGCACGACAGCCCATGAAGGACCATGACCGACCGGTATCGTGTGGTTAGCATGATGATTCCCACCAGCCGTTAGAGCTGGCTTTTGTAACCAAATTTCACTACCTATCGTAGCTCCACAAGTGCGTCACGATGCAGGGTGTGCACCGGTCCCATACACTGATAGAAATATCATGAGAAAATTTCTTCCCTCATGAGGACTCGAACCAGCGCGCTTTACGTAACGTAAGTCCTAGGCAGGATGCTTTAGACCACGACGCCACGGAGCGAAATACTTTGTAATTAGTGAATATTAATTTTCCAGTTGTTATTTATTGTAATAATATTACGTATTGCATCCACCCCTGAGCACGAGATCACTCTTGTTTCAGAGGAGTGCTAGATCTTCTGTAGATTAATAATAATAAAATTGTTTACAATGTTTTACAATGTTAAAAAAAAATTGTGTATAACGTCTCCATACGGTGAAACGAAAGAAGAAAGAGAAGTTCAACCTCCACACTAGCTATACGCCTTCGCCATTTTGCTGAATTTTAGCTTAGAGAGAAGAGTAAGTCCGAAATAGGTCCACAGAATGAAAGGCAGTAGTAAAATATCGTCCTCCACGCCCCCATGCACCTTACAGAGCTGTGGCATGAACGGACTGAGCCAGCATCAATGAATCTCGCATTCCAAAGTTCTCGCAGTTAACGAGACGTTTTTATTCTTTCGCGTGTCCGCCGCATTGTTGAAGCGGGGCCAACAAAACGTTCCCTGCCTCCAGCTATTCCATCTATTTTCGAATAACTATGACCCGTCCTGCCAGCACTAATTGACTGCAATACTACATCGCCACTACCGAAGCGCCCTCCGGTTACCATGGCGTTTGTTGGTAAACAGTTGAATCACTAGTCACAGTCTCTTACCGTTACGATATTTCTTAAGGAATTTGGTACAGCTTACAAGACAATATTATTTAATATTTACGAAACAGAACACACTCCGAGCATCTCTTTATGTGGATAGGAAAGGACCATGTTACGTAGGAACGAAAAGTTGATGCCCAAGAAAATGTCAACGTGTCGAAGGAAATGAAAAAAAAAGAAAGAAGATAATTATTATGTTTGAGAATTTCTTTTTCAGGTTATAGAAATGATTTAGATGCAACATTACAAAAACATTAGTAATTCGAAACGTATTAGTTAATTAATTCAATTTATAAATTAAATCATTTATTTACTGAAATAATTTACTTTATCAATTTGTTTCGTTGTTTATTTATTTACTTGTTTAATTATTATTTTTTTGTTTGTTTAATTATTTACTGATTTATTAATTTATTCACTTATTTATTTATTTATTTACTTATTTATTTATTTATAGATTTATTTATTTATTTGCTTAATCATTTTCTCATTTATTATTTACTTGTTTGTTGTTTGTTTATTGATTTATTAATTTATTGACTTATTTATTTATTGATTTATTTATAAATGTACTTATTTATTTACTTGTTTATTTGTTTATTTGTTTACAGATTTAATGATTTATTAATTTACTGACTTATTTATGTATTGATATATTTATAGATTTATTTATTTATTTACTTCTTTACTTATTCACTTATTATCTACTTGTTTATTTGTTTACTGATTTATTTGTTTATAAATTTATTTATTTACTTGTTTACTTATTATGTACTAATTTGTTTATTTACTTACTCATTTATTGATTAATTAATTTGCTGAGTTATTTATGTATTGATTTATTCATATCTATTTATTTATCTAATTGTTTACTTGTTTACTTGCATATTTATTATTTACTTATTTATTTGTTTATTAGTTTAATGATTTATTTAATTATTCATTCATTCCTTCATTCATTTATTTACTCATTTATTGGTTAATTAATTTTCTGAGTTATTTATTGATTTATTTATATTTATTTATCTAATTATTTACTTGTTTACTCACATATTTATTATTTATTTGTTTATTTGTTTATTAGTTTAATGATTTATTTAATTATTCATTCATTCATTCATGCATTCATCTTTTCATTCATTCATTCATTCATTCATTCATTCATTCATTCATTCATTCATTCATTCATTTATTTACTCATTTATTGATTAATTAATTTTCTGAGTTATTTATTGATTTATTTATATTTATTTATTTATCTAATTATTTACTTGTTTACTCACATATTTATTATTTATTTGTTTATTTGTTTATTAGTTTAATGATTTATTTAATTATTCATTCATTCATGCATTCATCCATTCATTCATTCATTCATTCATTTATTTACTCATTTATTGATTAATTAATTTTCTGAGTTATTTATTGATTTATTTATATTTATTTATTTATCTAATTATTAACTTGTTTACTCACATATTTATTATTTACTTGTTTATTTGTTTATTAGTTTTATTTATCTAATTATTATTTACTTGTTATTAGTTTAATAATTTAATTAATTATTTAATTATTTATTTATTTACTCATTTATTGATTAATTAATTTTCTGAGTTATTTCTTTATTGATTTATAAATAAATAAATAAAAATATATATATAATTATTTACTTGTTTACTTACATATTTATTATTTACTTGTTTACTTATGTATGTAATATTTACTTGTGTATTTATTTATTAGTTTAATGACTTGTTTATTTATTTATTTATTTATTTATTTATATTTATTCATATATGTGTTGTAAAACACAGCAATGCTCCAATTGCAGTAGTCATATGAAAGCTAAGGTATAACACGAAAATATAAAAATAATAAACTAAGACTAAAATCTAAACAATTATTAATGAATGCAGGATTAGAATGACGGAAATTATAACATTTGAAGAGACTTTTGTATGCAAAAAAACGAGGTTTAACTTACATAAAAGTAAAATAAAAGAAGGTGTTTAACTCCAAGATACTAACTTAATTTCAATTGCTTTGGTAACAATTTGAAATATAATAAGTGAAAGCTATTCAAGATATTCTTGAGTATTATACATTACTTCTATTGGCTTTCTCAGATTTGTTTCTCAGAACGTTGATACTACCTCTACAAACGCAATAGATATAATTTAATTCAGTTTGTTTTTAATAAACAATACAACATGTAATGTCTTGAAAAGATTTAGAACTGTAAAAGTTGTGGGTTCTGTAATCTGACATAAATGCACAAGTAGTTTCTAAATCTGCAAGACAGTACTTTGGACAGATGAGTTCGAAAATTTGCTATAGGACTAACTGATATTCACCTTATAAAGTAGCTATGAAAATTGCCTGAAAGAACCCAACCAGGTTGTCAGTGCAAGTGCAATTCGAACCCATGTTCGAGCCAATGGCTCAGAAGCTGTTCATAGTTCAAAAACATAATGGTCAAATTTTGTCCTATGCTGATCACATTCTTATACAAACCTTACTTTTAACCAAATTCTAGCGATTTGAGATTTGTCTCAAAACTGTAGACTAGCAACCATAATGGGAAAGTGAAATGTATAGATTTTAATCAATGCCGAATAGCAACGCGTTTGTTACATGGCTGGCCTACTATGTATTCCAGAAGGCTCTTAATCCCAAGCCGTGGTAATTTAATTTCGTTCCAGTAACAGATTATAGAATTAGCGTGATGACATCTTGTGGAATCCCTCCAAGGCAGATCTCTAATCCGAGAGCAAAACACTTCAATATCATCCCAGTATCTCCACTTTATAAAATCCACTAATTTGCTAACTAAAAGTTATAATCCTCCTCCTACCTACTATCAGGAAATTAATACAAGTTGTCTGCATCGAGCCTGTTTTGGAAAAGGATTTCCAACTTTTCGTGCAGCCGTTACCATGGTTACACAAAAGCCATCAGCTTTATTAATTTTGTCTCTGCGTCTCGTGCTTCAACTTTTTATACCCTCGTTGCCATGGTGAGAGAAATGCATTGTATTGTTTCACTTGTTTTAAGGTTACGATGTTCATGTGTTACGTAGTCTACGGGCATAGAATTCTTAATAAATTCATATTAAATGTCTTTGTACAAAACTGATAACTTATACCCTAATGCGTCAGCAGTATTCCCTAGACATGTAAGAAGTCCAAAACCATGCTGCAATAGTGACGAAAGAGGGAAAATGTGACAGAATGTATGTTGCCGGAACATGATGCAAAATTAACACTTCGAGATTAACAGTATACAACATTTTGTCTCTACCAATTCTACTCTAAAGTGGTGAAATCTGGACACTGAAGCAAAATAATAAAATTAAATGAAATAAAATAAAATAAAATACTATAATAGTATATTACGATACAAGTACAGTCTAGTATATACAGTCACGAAGCTCAATACGTAGTAGATATGCATCCATAGATAGTTGCTAACCATTAGGATCGCTAATATCGCCTCATTACAGACAATGCGAAATAGTACCAGCACAGTCTATTGTTCCTAGCACCCTCACAACTCAAAGTTCGTGATTGTATATTCTAGACTGTGATACTAGATTGGGAAGTGCTTTAAAAGAGAGAGAGAGAGAGAGAGAGAGAGAGAGAGAGAGAGAGAGAGAAATTCTTGAAAACCAGATATTTTGTAATGTACTTCACAAACATGTATTGTACAGTATTTTTTTGCACACTAGTAATTATAATATTTTGAAAATAATATATATATTTTTAAAATCTTAATACTCGTATATACAGTGCGTACATTACACTATGAACGGCTGAATGATGTCAGCAGTGTGGCCAGCGTACAAACACCACCATCAACTTCAATGTGAATGAGTAAAAATGAAGAAGAAGAAGAAGAAGAAGAAGAAGAAGAAGGAGGAGGAGGGGAGAAGACGAAATAGGAGGAAGATGATAAGGAGAGAAGGAGATGGAGAGAAGAGGAGAAGGAGAAGAAGAAGACGAAGGAGGAGGAGAAAGAGGATAAGGGGAGAAGGAGAAGGAGCGAAGAGGAGGAGAAGAAAAAGAAGGAGAAGAAGACGAAGGAGGAGGAAGAGGATAAGGAGAGAAGGAGAAGGAGAAAAGGAAGAAGGGGAGAAGGAGAAGAAGAAGAAGACGAAGGAGGAGGAGAAAGAGGATAAGGGGAGAAGGAGAAGGAGCGAAGAGGAGGAGAAGAAAAAGAAGGAGAAGAAGACGAAGGAGGAGGAAGAGGATAAGGAGAGAAGGAGAAGGAGAGAAGAGGAGGAGAAGAAGAAGAATAAGGAGAAGGAGAAGAAGACGAAGAAGGAGGAGGAAGAGGATAAGGGGAGGAGAGAAGAGAAGGAGAAAAGGAAGAAGGGGAGAAGGAGAAGAAGAAGAAGAAGACGAAGGATGAGGAGGGAGAGGATAAGGAGAGAAGAGGAAAAGAAGGAGAAGAGGAGAAGGAGAAGAAGAGGAGAAGGAGAAGAAGAAGACGGAGGAGGAAGATGAGAGAAGATGAGAAGAAGAAGAAAAAAGGAGAGAAGAAGAAGGAGGAGAAGAAGGAGGAGTAGGAAGAGGATAAGGAGAGAAGGAGAAGACGAAGGAGGGTGAGAAAGAGGATAAGGAGGGGAGAAGGAGAGAAGAGGAGAAGAAGAAGGAGAAAAGAGAAGAAGAAGAAGAAGAAGAAGAAGAAAAAGAAGAAAGAGCAGGGGAGAAGAGGGAGAAGGAAGAGTAGGAATTGGGATAAGGAGAGGAGAAGGAGAGAAGAGGAGAAGAAGAAGAAGAAGAAGAAGAAGAAGTAGAAGGAGAAGGGGAAAAGAAGGAGAAGAAGGAGAAGGAAGAGTAGGAAGGGGATAATAAGAGAAGGAGAAGATGAAGGAGGATGAGGAAGAGAATAAGGAGAGAAGAGGAGAAGAAGAAGGAGAGAAGAGAAGAAGAAGAAGAAGTAGAAGAAGAAGACGAAGGAGTAGGAGGAAAAGGTTAAGGGGAGAAGAAGAGAACAGGAGAAGAAGAAGACGAAGGAGGAGGAGGAAGAGGATAAGAAGAGAAGGAAAAAGAGATTGAGAAGAAGAGAAGAGGAGAAGGAGGGGAAGTAGATGAAGACGAAGGAGGAGGAGGAAAAGGGTAAGGAGAGGAGGAGAGGAGAGAAGAGAAGAAGAAGAAGAAGAAGAAGAAGAAGAAGGAGGAGGAGGAGGAGGAGGATGAGATCGCGGGAGTTTTGAAATCATAACGGGCGTGGCACTCATTTCCCCGCTTCCCTGCCAGTCGTTCTTTATTCCCTTGAGCCGTTCATATGCGCAGGCTGGTAATTGCCGTGACAACCAGGGCATTGTTGTGAGGCCGTCGCGAGTCGTCTCAATCAATTGTTAATCTATTACCCGGGTGAGGAGCAGCATGATTAAGTTCGTACCCCACCAGCTGGCAGAGCTTGGCCGAGGACCAGATTCCATTCGCTCTGAAAAGCACCTTGATGTTCAAACTTTCCTTGCATAAGGAACTGTTTTAATAAGAATTCAGAAGTGGTGAACTCTTGTATGTTAGAAACTCCTTTCCACGTGTAGTAAATATAATTTTACCGTCTCAGAAGGCTATTAAGAGGCGTGGTCAAATGAAACGCGTTATAACCGATTTATAAATTTATTTATTAAAGTAGATTTATCTGCCGTATATCGCCAATTTTGAATTTACTTATTTAATGACTTATTCGTGCTGGCGAATCACAACATTTCACGGCGTGAGTTCGATTGTCATTCCATCAATGGTGGAAATCAGGCTTTGTAAACAAACTTAGATCAAACAACTGATGGTGATTAATATATTTATTACAAGTATAATGAGATGTAAATTAACTGTTTGATCTGTTCTAATTCTGAAACGGTTGCAAATAAATAAAACGGACGAAGAACTTTCCTGCTCTAAATGTCGCCCTGAATCATCTCCTCACCGGTTTACCTTTTGAATCACCCTGTATAATTGAAGACTGATCTGTTCTAATTCTGAAACGGTTGCAAATAAATAAAACGGACGAAGAACTTTCCTGCTCTAAATGTCGCCCTGTATCATCTCCTCACCAGTTTACCTTTTGAATCACCCTGTATAATTGAAGACTGTTTGATCTGTTCTAATTCTGAAACAAATAAATAAAACGGACGAAGAACTTTCCTGCTCTAAATGTCGCCCTGAATCATCTCCTCACCGGTTTACCTTTTGAATCACCCTGTATAATTGAAGACTGTTTGATCTGTTCTAATTCTGAAACGGTTGCAAATAAATAACACGGACGAAGAACTTTCCTGCTCTAAATGTCGCCCTGAATCATCTCCTCACCGGTTTACCTTTTGAATCACCCTGTATAATTGAAGACTGTTTGATCTGTTCTAATTCTGAAACGGTTGTAAATAAATAAAACGGACGAAGAACTTTCCTGCTCTAAATGTCGCCCTGAATCATCTCCTCACCGGTTTACCTTTTGAACTACCCTGTATAATTGAAGACTGATCTGTTCTAATTCTGAAACGGTTGGAAATAAATAAAACGGACGAAGAACTTTCCTGCTCTAAATGTCGCCCTGTATCATCTCCGCACCAGTTTACCTTTTGAATCACCCTGTATAATTGAAGACTGATTGATCTGTTCTAATTCTGAAACGGTTACAAATAAATAAAACGGACGAAGAACTTTCCTGCTCTAAATGTCGCCCTGAATCATCTCCTCACCGATTTGCCTTTTGAATCACCCTGTATAATTGAAGAGTGTTTGATCTGTTCTAATTCTGAAACGGTTGCAAATAAATAACACGGACGAAGAACTTTCCTGCTCGAAATGTCGCCCTGTATCATCTCCTCACCAGTTTACCTTTTGAATCACCCTGTATAATTGAAGACTGTTTGATCTGTTCTAATTCTGAAACGGTTGCAAATAAATAACACGGACGAAGAACTTTCCTGCTCTAAATGTCGCCCTGAATCATCTCCTCACCGGTTTACCTCTTGAATCACCCTGTATAATTGAAGACTGTTTGATCTGTTCTAATTCTGAAACGGTTGCAAATAAATAACACGGACGAAGAACTTTCCTGCTCTAAATGTCGCCCTGAATCATCTCCTCACCGGTTTACCTTTTGAATCACCCTGTATAATTGAAGACTGTTTGATCTGTTCTAATTCTGAAACGGTTGTAAATAAATAAAACGGACGAAGAACTTTCCTGCTCTAAATGTCGCCCTGAATCATCTCCTCACCGGTTTACCTTTTGAACTACCCTGTATAATTGAAGACTGATCTGTTCTAATTCTGAAACGGTTGCAAATAAATAAAACGGACGAAGAACTTTCCTGCTCTAAATGTCGCCCTGTATCATCTCCTCACCAGTTTACCTTTTGAATCACTCTGTATAATTGAAGACTGACTGATCTGTTCTAATTCTGAAACGGTTGTAAATAAATAAAACGAACGAAGAATTTTCCTGCTCTAAATGTCGCCCTGAATCATCTCCTCACCGGTTTGCCTTTTGAATCACCCTGTATAATTGAAGACTGTTTGATCTGTTCTAATTCTGAAACGGTTGCAAATAAATAAAACGGACGAAGAACTTTCCTGCTCTAAATGTCGCCCTGAATCATCTCCTCACCGGTTTACCTTTTGAATCACCCTGTATAATTGAAGACTGTTTGATCTGTTCTAATTCTGAAACGGTTGCAAATAAATAAAACGGACGAAGAACTTTCCTGCTCTAAATGTCGCCCTGTATCATCTCCTCACCGGTTTACCTTGCCTTTTGAATCTCCCTGTATAATTTAAGACCTCCCCGTAATAAGGATGTAACCAACAAATCTATAGGAAGGAAAATCGTTTCAGGGGCACATTTCTTTAAGCCCATATTTACTAGCAGAACCATTTGACTAATCAAAGATACAAGTTTATTAAACTTTTGGATGGAACAATTTATTGTTATAAATGAATACTTCAAAATTACCTTTTTTTCCACATATATCATTAATTTGATGTTATATCCTCCACTGTTTTTAATAAGGCCTTCCTTTTATAAAGATATAAATCACTGACATAAAGAAGTACAGTCAACTCCGGTTATAGTGAACCTCGGCGGATCAGCATATTTCGTTCAATATATCCAAGGTTCATTAAATCCGAAGTGTCTGTTTTTATACTACTGACGTTGCTATACATACAATATTAATGCCCGTTTGGGACAGAGCACGTTCAATATCAGAACTAATGTTCGATGTATCTTTCAACACTTTATGCTTCGATATCCTGATGTTCACAGTTCGAAACTTGAATCTAATCTGGCCATGTAGGTAGTAGGCACTGACCGATTTCGCACCTCTTCCCACTAGAGGTATGCTATTGTGTACTCGGCCTTGGAATTTCCCAGGGTTCACTTTTACAAAGAAGGGGGAGGAAGGGTTGAGGACCATTATACGTAATCCTTCTTGTATTTAACCTTTGGTCATCACTCTACTCCCTTTTACAAAAGAAAACACTTTATCTTCCTATTTTTCTAATAATCTCTTTTAAAATGGTCAGAACTAATCCTTCCTTTACCCCTCACTGCGTACACTATTCTCTTTAACATGTTTCAAGCTGTCCAGGAAGCTGAACGAATCCTTTGTCTTTCAATGCACATAAGGAGTAGAAGGTTTGACATTTTGTTCTGAACATATTCTTGGAAGTTTATAGGAGAAAGGGTTTCCTAAATTACCATTTTGGCCATTTTAAAATTACATTTTCTTGGGGAAGTTATAATTTTAGGTTCACTATAACGGAAGTGAGGGATCACTATAAACGGAAATATTAATGAACTTTTTAATGTATGCGGGTCGGGACCAACGATTTAGGTTCACTATAGCCGAATGATCATTATAACCGACTTCACTATATCCAGAGCTGACTGTATAAAATAAAAATTCATTATTGATTTGTCGATTAATAATGTCATCGTAATAGCTGGAATTGCCTTCATAAAGAAACTACATCCTGGATGACTACATGGTTTCTTTGAGGAAATGATGGGATGCACATAACATCTTACTTACAAAATGGCTTTTAAGGAACCCGCAGGTTCATTGCCGGCCTCACATAAGCCCGCCATCGGTCCCTATCCGGTGCAAGAAAAATCCAGTCTCTATCATCATATCCCACCTCCCTCAAATCCATTTTAATATTATCCTCCCATGTACGTCTCGGTCTCCCCAAAGGTCTTTTTCCCTCCGGCCACCCAACTAACACTCTATATGCATTTCTGGATTCGCCCATACGTGCTACATGCCCTGCCCATCTCAAACGTCTGGATTTAATGTTTCTAAATGTCAGGTGAAGAATACAATGCGTGCAGTTCTGCGTTGTGTAACTTTCTCCATTCTCCTGTAACGTCATTCCTTTTAGCCCCAAATATTTTCGTGGGAACCTTATTCTCAAACACCCCTAATCTCTGTTCGTCTCTCAAAGTGAGAGTTGAAGTTTCACAACCATAAAGAACAAATGGTAATATAACTGCTTTATAAATTCTAATTTTCAGATTTTTTGACAGCAGACTGGATGATAAAACTTCTCAACTGAATAATAACACGCATTTCCCATATTTATTCTGCGTTTAATTTCCTCCCGAGTGTCATTTATATTTGTTACTGTTGCTCCAAGATATTTGAATTTTTCAACTTCTTCGAAGGATAAAATTTAATGTCCAATTTTTATATTTCCATTTCGTAGAATATTCTGGTCACGAGGCATAATCATATACTTCGTCTTTTCGTGGTTTACTTCCAAACCTATCGCTTTATCTGCTTCTAGTAAACCTCTTAAAATGTAAAAACAAATGAGGATGGATGCGCTAGTACAAGTTAGGTTGCGTATTCCATCTCAACAAACTTATAGCATAAACATAATCTGTACCATGGATTAACAAAATTAAGTCTTTAACTAACGAAAGCATACGTATTGGTTTCGGAATAACTGTCATAAGCGACAATTTTGTAATTTTTGTTACAATTTTTCTCGACTGGTACGCAGAAAAAGTTCCACATTAAAAACCCTACAGGCAAAAGGCAGGCTTCATAGGGACGGACTGAACCTTTTTAAAGAGGAAGTACACCAGATACGAAAAGGCGCAGGGAACCAGAGTCAGTTAGTACAGTCTTGCACAACGACCGGACGGGAGCTCTTTGATTGGCTAGAATTCAATGCCAGTATTACAACGTGTTGAAGCCTTCAACACCGACAAAGCCTTTGCATCGTGATAATATTTGGGATCGCAAAACATGGGCTAATATCCGGGGGGATTCCGCAGGTCTAGTGATGTTTGTTCAGCAAAGTGTTGCCCCGTCAATTATACGGCGAACTGCCGCTGCTGATTTTACCCGCTCCGCAAACACCTGCAGATCCCTTACATTCATCACGCACGGATTCACGGTTTACAGGTTTCTTTCTTACGTATTGGTATTTCTTTATACAGGGTGATTCAATTCTATTATATTTTAGATACGAGTAGGTCATTTGCAAAACTGAACATGCCCAATAAACTAAGAATTGTGTAATTGACAAAAATCTATTGGAGGGTGTTCTAGGTGAAATAATTTCTAGAAAATATTTTTTAATATATAATTAAGGGGTTAACTGGAAGAAGGGCGTAACTCAGAATACATAGTTTCGAGATAATCAACAAAAACTATCCGTACCCTACATCTCTTGCTGGTGTATATATATATATATATATATATATATATATATATATATATATATATATAGGGTGTTTTAAAAATACGGGGCATAATTTCAGGTATGTATTTCCCACATGTAGACAATCAAAATAGGTCATTACAACATGTGTCCGGAAATGCTTTATTTCTGAGTTATGGCCTTCACAACATTGAAATTCACGGGAACGTTTTTCTTTCCGCAGGTCGTTGTCATTACAGAAGATGTTCAAAATGTCCACCTCCTGCTTGAATACAGACCTCACAGCGATGTCTCATTGACCTGCGAACACGATCCCAAACTCCAGGAGTATTGCGTATGTCCTCAGAACATGCCACAATTCGATTCCGAAGGGATTCCAAATCAGGCACCGGAGACGAATAAACCAATGATTTTAAATGGCCCCACAAGTAGAAATCGAGAGCGTTCAGATTAGGTGAGCGTGGAGGCCAAGGAATTGGGCCACCTCTACCTATCCATCGATCAGGAAACCTTCGATCCAAGTACCGGCGAGCCCTACGACTGAAGTGTGCAGGAGCGCCATCATGCAAGAAGTGAATGTGTTGACGATTGATCAGTGGAGTGTCTTCTAAAACATGAGGTATGGTGTTTTCCAGGAAGTTTGTGTACGCCTGCCCCGTAAGTCTGTTTACAAGTACATGGGGTCCAACTAATCGATCACCAATGATACCGGCCCACATGTTGAGGGAGAACCGCACCTGGTGATGAGATGGAACAGTTGCACGTGGGTTTTCATACGCCCATACATGCTGATTGTGGAAATTTGTTATGCCATCTCGTGTGAAGTGTGCTTCATCTGTAAATAATACTAAGGCAGGAAAGTTCGGATTTACACCACACTGCTGCAAGAACCACTGACAGAACCTAACTCGTGCAGGGTAATCTGCTGGTGACAGGGCCTGTACACGTTGCAAATGATAAGGATACAATTGATACTCTTTCAACAGTCTCCAGACAGTCGTATGAGGAACATTGACTTGCAACGCTACCCTTCGTGTGCTGATAGAAGGAGTCATGTTCACATATATATATATATATATATATATATATATATATATATATATAGAGAGAGAGAGAGAGAGAGAGAGAGAGCGAGAGTGAGAGAGTAATGGCTAATGTTCCCTTCTTCCATAGAAGAGAGTTGAAAATACTGCAACTTTCCTATATTTCTATAGGAGATGCTAAATATAGGTCTATACTACAATAATGAAGATAATTACAATGTCTGTTCTACAAAAAAATATATACCGGGCGTTTCCGGGCTAGTGTTACAAACTTTCAGGGATGATGGAGAAGGTCACATGTATCAATTTGAGAAAAGGAACCCTGGTCCGGAAATGACTGAGTCGAAAGTTACAAGCAAATATAGTTATGTGGAAATGAAATAATTTTATTCCTCTGTAGGTACACCTTATTTATGTGTATTTATGTGTATTTATCTGTACATCTTAAACATACTGTATTCATCTGACGTTGTTTACGTTGTCTACTTACAGTATTCCATTCAGTGCGCTGTCTGAGGGATGGGGACAGGAAACTACACTAAAGCAATGCAGATGGCGTAATGTGTAACGGACATGGTCGGTCCTGATATGCACGTCTGTAGACAGCAGTGTATGTGTACAAGTTGCAGTGTCCAGTCGATCATTCCTAGTGAAACGGAGGAGTACACGAGAGCGGAATAAGCAGACCTGATTTTCGAATACGGACGAGCCAATGGGAACAGTAGACAAGCTCACAGATTGTATCGGACCGAGTACCCACGTAGGAGACATCCGGCCCATACCATCTTTCCACGACTGTTCCAAAGTTTAAGGGATGGAGGGCACGTGTTGCCAAATTACAATTCCATTTCCACACAACTATTTTTGCTTATAACTTTCGACTCGGTCATTTCCGGACCAGGGTTCCTTATCTCTAATTGATACATGTGACTTTCCCCATCATCCCTGAAAGTTTGTAATACTAGCCCGGAACACCCTGTATAAGTTATAATATGTTCGTTTACTAAATTGTTATCACAGCATTAAAAACAATTAATCCAACTTATTTCACGTTATCATTTTTACTGAAAGTACCTAGAATATAGGCTTACAAACACTATACCACTTTAAGTGATCTAATAACCTAACATAAACAACATATAGAATCTTGTGAGGCCTGTTGGAGTATTTGCCTCTCATATCTGTCATTACAGTAACAAGTTTCACTATATTTTGTACAGTTATCACTCATTTATTGGATATTTTAAACAATGACAGAATAAAGCACTTGCATAAAAATTCTTCTCAGTCATGATGTTGTATACCTAAGAACATTCTCGGTGCTGTGGTTTTACAGTTGTTTGACGTTGCTTAATGGTCCTCCTCTCCAAATACCCCATAAGAAATGTATCCTGTTGGCTTTTGATTCCAATTTCCTAAAATCCTCAATGGAAAATGGCTTGTTCCTCTGTAGACATCTCATGTTTTTTCTGGCAGTAACTGGCTTAAATGTTTTGCTGCTAACCTGTCAGAAATATGGTCGTTCCTAAATGACTGACTGCTAGCCTGGATCTAATATTTTATACCACTGCTTACGCCCATATCAGGGCCGGGCATGAGAGCGGCTCAGTCTAGTCGGCCAGAGCTACTCTCGCTCCGCAAGGCACTTCAATTCCAAGCCGGAGCAGAACGCTCACGCAGTGGCGGACTCGCATTACAGCTACCTTCCCTGCATTAATATAACAAGAGCCACGGTTGTTCTAGTCATTCAGTCTGTCAGTACATAATAGTTTATAAGGATATTACATCAATCCATTGTACATTACAGAATTTATAACACTCTTATTAATTTAATGAAATAAACTTCGCTCTATGCACACACACAAATCATTAGGCTTATTTACATAACCCATACGCACATGTTGCAATCTCCTCACCACGGTTCTACGAGACAGGCGTATGGCTTCCACTTCCCCTACTTGCTGTGGACAGAGTTCATCTGCCAATATAATTAAACATCGCTTGATGAATTCACCTTCGTTGAATGTTTTCAATTCCTTTGCAATTTCGTGGCAAATTTTGTAGCTAATTCTCATAGCCGATTCATTAAGTGCAATATTGTCATCCTGTTAATATATAATGTAATATAATATAATATAATATAATATAATATAATATAATATAATATAATGTGATGCGATGCGATATATGATATGATATGATGATATATGATATGATATGATATGATATGATATGATATGATATGATATGATACGATATAAGATATGATATGACCATAAATTAATACAACTTAAAGAAAAAGCTTCTCAGGTACATTATATTAGAGTATATATTCGATATTTATATTGCATTATAAGTTATTATAGTACATTTAGTAATATATAATTTTAAATTATACAGATATCATGATATATCATAGTATAGTATATTACAGTTCATGATATATGATATGATATATGATATATCATAATACTTGTATAATTTAAAATTATATATTACTAAATGTATAATAACTTATAATGCAATGTAAATATCAAATAGATACTCTAATATAATGTACCAGAGAAACATTTTCTTTAAGTTATTGTATTAATTTATGGCGTTCATTACCAACATATTTGTCATATTCAGTAGCATGTTGTAAAGAATAATGTCGTTGGATATTGAACTTCTTAATCAGTCGGAGTGTTTTATGCCAAATTAAACACTTTGCTAATCCACTGCTCTCTACCAAAAAGAACTCCTCCTCCCATGATACATTAAAAGCATTGGGAGTGGCGGGACGCTTTAGTGTATGAGCGGAAGCTCCGTCTTCAAAGTTCGCCGTCATACTGCAGAGTCACCACTGCACCGACACTGAATGACGTACAGTATGCATACGTCACACCGCTCTAGAGACCCGCTCCTTAAAGCACACAGCGCTCATTTCTCAGAATCACGTAATGTGCCCAGCCCTGGCCTATATTATTATTATTACCTTATATTCATTCTCCATTGCCAAAAATAAATAATACAGTAATAGTGTATTCCTTTCACTATTTTCCTGACTTACTTGTGTAAGTTTTGCCGTAATTTCGTCGTCGCTTGCTAGATTATTCTTTCATAGTTTTTTCTAAACCGTTTCCGTTTTCTACCTTTCCGTATGTAATTCATTTTCACTGATATTTCAACATCAGAAAGGTTATATTCGCTTCCATTAGGCGAAAGATAGGATATATCAGAACATTCGTCAGACAAGGCGAAAACCCTTGCAGTTACCTTCGACGGTCCTCGAACCACGGTAGTCATATGGATGACGGACGCAATTCGAATTACGCCCTTCTTCCAGCCAAACCCTAAGAATTAGAAATTCTACACTTCACTAACATTTTTAAAACAATAATTTGTGTTGGACATGTCAAGTTTTGCAAATGACTAGTGGACATGTTAAGTTTTGCTGGAAACATTACGGACATGTTAATTTTTGTAACAGAAATGGTAAGGTACTATACATCTTGATTTAAAGTAACGTACAGGTATACAAAATAGTAATATGAGTTACAAGAGCGGTATGTTGAAGTTTTCATGTTCGAGGAAAAGTTTGAAAAAGCGAAACGTAGTTGAGCGTTTTTAATTTCCGAGAATTGAAAGAAAACATACCTCTCCTGTATCGTACATTATTTTGTGCGAAGATCGTTTATTACATACCTGAAAGAGGAATTTCTAATTAGATGCAATGAAATCTCCATCTTGATTTCTGTTCAATGACGGCAAATTTGCAAAACAAAAATATCTATATTCAACATTGTTGCTTTAAAATGTTTTCTGTGTTTACTATACTCCAGCAGCCGTGATATACGTCTGTCTTTTTTTCCCCCAGTCTATGGAATCTTGTTGATTTTTTCACGGTTTCCTTAATGTTACTTGCATCATGAATGCAGTAACTTTAGTGGAGTTGTAGAGTTTGCTTAATTTTTGCAAATATTTAAAAACAATAATTAACAGTGCAATTTAGGTGAAATTGCAGTGGTAAGTTTCCAATTTATAATTATTACTATATTGAACGTCTCTAAAAATAATATGTTAAAAGCCTAAAGCAGTAAAATCAATATGTCACTTAAGCGGTAATAAGAGGGGAATTGTTATGTGTGTTAGGTTGGGAATACTGAATGTGGAATTTTATACTTTTCGTGGATTGGTTTTGTGCGGAAACCACGCAAATACGCACGATCTCGCACAATAGTAATATACGTTACAAGAGCGGTATGTTGACGTTTTCATGTTCGAGGAAAAGTTTCAAAAAGCGAAACGTAGTTGAGCTTTTTTAATTTCAGAGAACACGAAAACAAACATACCGCTCGTGTATCGTACATTACTTTGTGCGAAGATCGTTTATTACATACCTGAAAGACGAATTTCTAATTAGTTGCAATGAAATCTCCATGTTGGTTTCTGTTCAATCACGGCAACTTTAAAAAACAAACAGATCTATCTTCAACATTGTTGCTATAAAATGTTTTCTGTGTTTACTATATTCCAGCAGGCCGTGATATACGTTTGTGTTTTTTTTTTTCCCCAGTCTATAAATGCGAACTTAAAACAAACGGTAAGGTTATGTAATGATTTATTTTTCATTTTAATATTTTAACAAAATTATTTATATAACATATTGCAGTAATAACATCGGCATCTGGAATCTTGTTGATTTTTTCACGACTTCCTTAATGTTACTTGCATTACAAATGCAGTAACTTTTGTGATGTTGTAGATTTTACTTAATTTTTGCAAATATTTAAAAACAATAATTAACATTGCAATTTAGGTGAAATTGCAGTGGTAAGTTTACAATTTATAATTATTACTATGTTAAACGTCTCTAAAAATATGTAAAAACCTAAAGCAGTAAAATGAATGTCGCGGTTAAGCGGTAAGAAGAGGGAAATTGTTATATGTGTTAGGTTGGGAATACTGAATGTGGAATTTTAGACTTTCCGCGGATTGGTTTTGTGCGGAAACCAAGCAAATACGCACGATCTCGCACAAAGGTCATTTAATTGTGCATACGCACTCACACACATATTTTACACACTAATTTAATAGTAATATGCGTTACAAGAGCGGTATGTTGACGTTTTCATGGTCGAGGAAAAGATTGAAAAAGCGAAACGTAGTTGAGCTTTTTTAATTTCCGAGAACATGAAAACAAACATACCGCTCGTGTATCATACATTATTTTGTGCGAAGATCGTTTATTACATACCTGGAAGACGAATTTCTAATTAGTTGCAATGAAATCTCCATTTTGGTTTCTGTTTAATGACGGCAACTTTGGAAAACCAAAATATTTTTCTTCAACATTGTTGCTATAAAATGTTTTCTGTGTTTACTGCGAGATCGTGCGTATTTGCTTGTTTTCCTCACAGAACCAATACGCGGTAAGTGTGAAATACCACATTCAGTATTCCCAACCTAACACACATAACAATTTCCCTCTTCTTACCGCTTAAGCGCGACATTCATTTTATTGCTTTAGGCTTTTAACATATTATTTTTAGAGACGTTTAACATAGTAATAATTATAAATTGGAAACTTACCACTGCAATTTCACCTAAATTGCAATGTTAATTATTGTTTTTAAACATTTGCAAAAATTAAGTAAAGTCTACTACTCCACGAAAGCTATTGTATTCCTGATACAAGTAACATTAAGGAAGCCGTGAAAAAATCAACAAGACTCCAGATGCCGATGTTATTACTGCAATATGTTATATAAATAATATTGTTAAAATATTAAAATGAAAAAATAAATCATTACATAACCTTACCGTTTGTTTTAAGTTCGTATTTATAGACTGGGGGGAAAAAAAGACAGACGTATATCACGGCCTGCTGGAGTATAGATATTTTTGTTTTCTAAAGTTGCCGTCATTAAACAGAAACCAAGATGGAGATTTCATTGCAACTAATTAGAAATTCGTCTTTCGGGTATGTAATAAACGATCTTCGCACAAAATAATGTACGATACACGAGCGGTATGTTTGTTTTCATGTTCGAGGAAAAGATTGAAAAAGCGAAACGTAGTTGAGCTTTTTCAATCTTTTCCTCGAACATGAAAACGTCAACATACCGCTCTTGTAACGTATATTGCTATTATAACACTAACTTACATTTTCCAGAAACCAATTTCAATCGAGACACCCTACTTCAGATCACAGCCCACATGTTGCCTACCGCTATTTCTCCCCGAGTATTCCCGTAAGAACATCTGCAGCATATCACGTACTCTCCTGATTTCCTTATGTTGAAAAAAGGCACTTTGGTATGTTGGTCTAAATATTAGGCGCCGCCATTTTGTCATTTGTCTTTCGGAGTTTGTTGTTATTTTATCTTTCCTCTCTCTCTCTCTCTTTTAAAGAGACGTCACTGAGATCTGGGATATGAAAGTGGAACTAACTGTAACAGATGTTCCGAAGTTAGTGGAACGTATGGAATCTGAAATTCAAAAGGCTAAGATTCCCCCCACCCCTCCCGCAATCCCTCCTTCACTGTACTCTCATACTTGAATATTATTTTGATGTAAACTTCCAACCCTTCCGTGTCTGAGTCATGCAGTCACGTGACCTCTCAGCGTGTAGAGTCAGAGATTTTACTGGACTAGGATTGGGAACCGGTTTGACAGGGTTTGCACACACGGGGGCGATCTCTTCATTGACTTACTTTCCAATTCAAATAATGCGGAAAAATTTAAACGTAACAGAAATCTGTACTATGCAAGAAAAATTAAATCTGCCTTTGAAAGTGAAAATTCTCCAATAAGCAGTCCAAGAACATTATATTTCCAGCTCACAAAGAGAACGGGTTTGCATGTATCCTGCAACAAGGCATTGGATTTTCTATACACAGAAGATATTAACGGTGGGAAACGATATATTTTGTTCAGTTTTAAGTTGTGTTACTTGAAGGGTTTATATATAAGGAGGTAATCTTTACATTAACTTACTTTCAAATTCAAATATGACGGAAAAATGAAAATGTAACAGAAATCTCTACTATGCAATAAAAATTAGCTAAGCTTACTCCTTGTGAAAGGGAAAACTCTAACAAGTAATTCAAGCACATTTTATTGAGCTCACAAAGAAAACTGGTTTGCCAATATCCTACAACAAGACATCGTATTTTCTATACACCGTATATGAAGAGCTAATTTTCAAAACATCTCTTGCCCACTCGATAACGAAAATGAGCTTCCTGTGTCCATGCATTCTTCAAGTAGGCCTATAACTGTACACACAAATGTCATGATTTGAATTCAGAACGCCTTCTAAATCACAAAAATTTTGCGTCAAAAGTGATTATTGGAATCGAACTCAGTCTTCTCTACAGCAGAATTTGAGACAAAATATTAGTTTCAGCTTTTGAATCAGTCTCTCATACTCCCATTTGATTCTAAATGCACCCAATCTTTTCAATAGTTCTTGTCTAGCTGATAAGTAATTTTGAACCTAAAAACGTTTCTAGTTATTTCCCACAAAGTTACGGGGATGGACAAAGGTCGTTTTGAAAATAAGCTCTGCATATAGACCTATTAAGGGTGGTAAACGATACGTTTTGTTCAGTTTTAAGTTATGTTACTTGAAAGATTAATCCAGTTTCTATCATCATATCTCATGTCCCTCAAATCATTTTAATATTAACCTCCCATCTACGTCTCGGTCACCCCAAAGATCTTTTCCCCCCGGCCACCCAACTAACGCTCTATATGCATTTCTGAATTCACCCATACGTGCTACATGCCCTGCCCATCTCAAACGTCTGGATTTAATATTCCTGATTTTGTCAGGTGAAGAATACAAGGGGACAGTATAGAGTTTTTAAAAACTTTTTCTCCTATTGACCTAATTTTAATGAGATTGTCAGTGTATGTATACTTTGTAGAACACAGACTGTAGAAAACATTGTAAAAATTTCATGTAGGCTAATTAGATTCAGTAGTTTCAGAAGAAAATGCACTTTAGTTAACTTACGGAAAACTGCATTAAAATGTATGAATTACAAGAACTTTCATATTTAAGATAAGCATTTAAAGTGTTTATCTGCAACGATACCCCCCTCCCCGAGAATATATATTGTTTTCAGTAGCAAGTTGTGTACTTTTTTATAAACATAAAACACAAAATCGGAGGTTTCACTCCAAATCCCAATCGTGTTCCCTTCAGAAGTCGTAGATTTATTACCAATAGGAGAAATGTATATTGCCAATCTAAAACCGAAGGCGGGGATTTCAAAAGGCAAAGGCACTAAACTAAAATCTAAGAATTTTAAGAATTTTAGTCTAAATTTCAGTAAACCTTTTGAAATGTGAAGTTGAAAGTTTTGTAATTTTTTCACACCTTCCACTTAAATACCCATCATAACTTATTTTTGGAGATCTGAAATCATAGCTCTATTTCAGCCTGTTTTTGAATCACCACGATTTTCTTTGATAACAAAATTCAGTGTGTACTTAAAAAAATCATAGCTCTAGAGATGTTTCAGCTACAGGATTGTTTCTTTCAGTAAAATATCTTATTTTAACGCAGATTACGAAAGAATTATCAGCAGAGACCGGAATTTTGGCAGAATGCGTTTTTAAATGTGTTAAATGTATCTTCATTTTGAAAGTAAATCTGTACGAATTATACCTTTGTGTTTAAAACGTAACAGTTTTATGTTGCCCTTTTCTGCGTTTTTATTATAAATGATTAATTTACAAAATAAATGCTTTTTTGCCTTTATATGATTATTTATCTATTATTTATTAATTTATTATTAAAAATTGCCTACAGGTATATTTTAATTTATTTCTATAACCGCTACAATGAAAGTGACTTCACCGAATGTATATTATTGTCTTTCAGTCAGTTCATATTCTCTTTGCAACAATGAGTGCTGCCGTGCAAAAATGTATAACAGTAAGCGTTTTAATGATGGCTTGTATTTATTTGACAAGACAACAATGAGTGCGGGTCTAACGTTATTTTTCTTTCAGTTTTAATTGCGACGTTGTTGTAGCAGACCCCAGAGAACATAAAAAAATATTTGGTTGTCGTGTGTAACGAATAAGGAATTGCAATACATAGGCCTTTTAAAAACATTTTCATTTTTGTGTCAAGTACAACACTAGCATTTGGTTTAAAACTTTAAAGTTCTTTAAAATATGATGATCGAGTTATTGAATAAATGGATCTAGTGCGAGGTTGTGTAATTGCCTTTTCTTGCGTATTTGAGCTATTTATAATGCCTTTTTGCCTGCCTATTTTAGCTATTTATGATGCCTTTTTGCCTGCCTATTTTAATGATTCATAATGCCTAAACTTCCGGTCTCAGATTGTTATCAGAAAGTTCATAATACACAACAAATGTAGGATCAATAGACAAATAAAACAATTTGTATTGTTGATCTTAAACTTTTTTCCGACATCTGCAATAATGCCGTATTAATAATAACAATAATAACAAATTTATTATATTGCATTAATAAAATTCATACATAAAAATCGAAATAATTTTGAATTGTATTCTCATAGTTATGAAACAAAAGGTATGAATTCTTTAAGATTGTTTGAACCAAAATGCAACACTGTTACAGTATTTAATCATAGTAGTAATTTAGGCCCAAGAATATATAACAAGTTTATATTTAAATATCCTAATCTTGTCAATTCTAATACTTACTTACAAATGGCTTTTAAGGAACCCGAAGGTTCATTGCCGCCCTCACATAAGCCCGCCAGCGGTCCCTATCCTGTGCAAGATTAATCCAGTCTCTATCATCATACCCCACCTCCCTCAAATCCATTTTAATATTATCCTCCCATCTACGTCTCGGCCTCCCTAATGGTCTTTTTCCCTCCGGTCTCCCAACTAATACTCTATATGCATTTCTGGATTCGCCCATACGTGCTACATGCCCTGCCCATCTCAAACGTCTGGATTTAATGTTCCTAATTATGTCAGGTGAAGAATACAATGCGTGCAGTTCTGTGTTGTGTAACTTTCTCCATTCTCCTGTAACTTCATCCCGCTTAGCCCCAAATATTTTCCTAAACACCTTATTCTCAAACACCCTTAACCTATGTTCCTCTCTCAGAGTGAGAGTCCAAGTTTCACAACCATACAGAACAACCGGTAATATAACTGTTTTATAAATTCTAACTTTCAGATTTTTGGACAGCAGACTGGATGATATGAGCTTCTCAACCGAATAATAACACGCATTTCCCATATTTATTCTGCGTTTAATTTCCTCCCGAGTGTCATTTATATTTGTTACTGTTGCTCCAAGATATTTGAATTTTTCCACCTCTTCGAAGGATAAATCTCCAATTTTTATATTTCCATTTCGTACAATATTCTGGTCACGAGACATAATCATATACTTTGTCTTTTCGGGATTTACTTCCAAACCGATCGCTCTACTTGCTTCAAATAAAATTTCCGTGTTTTCCCTAATCGTTTGTGTATTTTCTCCTAATATATTCACGTCATCCGCATAGACAAGACGCTGATGTAACCCGTTTAATTCCAAACCCTGCCTGTTATCCTGAACTTTCCTAATGGCATATTCTAGCGCGAAGTTAAAAAGTAAAGGTGATAGTGCATCTCCCTGTTTTAGCCCGCAGTGAATTGGAAAAGCATCAGATAGAAACTGACCTATACGGACTCTGCTGTATGTTTCACTGAGACACATTTTAATTAATCGAACTAGTTTCTTGGGAATACCAAATTCAATAAGAATATCATATAATACTTCCCTCTTAACCGAGTCATATGCCTTTTTGAAATCTATGAATAACTGATGTACTTTACCCTTATACTCCCATTTTTTCTCCATTATCTGTCTAATACAAAAAATCTGATCAATAGTCGATCTATTAAGCCGAAAACTGCTCTGATGATCCCCAATAATTTCATCTACGTACGGAGTAATCTTCTCAAAAGAATATTGGACAAAATTTTGTACGACGTGAACAAAAGTGATATTCCTCGAAAGTTACCACAGTTGGTTAGGATCAATTGACAAATAAAACAATTTGTATTGTCGATCTTAAACTTTTTTCCGACATCTGCAATAATGCCGTATTAATAATAACAATAATAATAATATTATATTGCATTAATAAAATTCATACATAAAAATCGAAATAATTTTGAATTGTATTCTCATAGTTATGAAACAAAAGGTATGAATTCTTTAAGATTGTTTGAACCAAAATGCGACACTGTTACAGTATTTAATCACAGTAGTAATTTAGGCCCAAGAATATATAACAAGTTTATATTTATTCATTCATTCATTCATTTATTTTATTCCATAGATCTTACATGAGCAATGAAGCTTTAAGATGTGGAACACGTCAACATTTTACAATATTACAATTACAATTTTTACAAATTTTTATAGTTTTACAATTTAGTAATTTTCTACAATTTTTACAGTGTTGTACAATCTTGTCAATTCTAATAGTTCTATTATTAAATTTAAAAATTATCTATAGATTTCATAAAAATTGAAAAATTGTAAATTTAAATGTATATACTATAATTGCATAGTAGACATAAGACAAATTGTATTGTATAATTATTAATTTCAATTCAGGAATCCGCCCTGAGCACGAGCTCTACTCTTTCAGGGAGAGCTAAAGTTTTCTGTATACATTATATTTTATGTTACAATTATTAGCAAAATAATAAATAAATAAATAAATAAATAAATAAATAAATAAATAAATAAATAAATAAATAAATAAATAAATAAATAAATATCATAAATAACATCAGCTACAACAATAATAAAAAGGATTCTGTGTCTTATTTTCTTCCAAAATTCTGATTTTTCTTGCTTCGCGGATTACCTGTGATCGCGGACCACGTGTTAACACGCCCTGAAGGAAGCAGTTGTCTGTTTACCATATTTTCTCATGGGAGCTGGAGCTGTGAAGAAGGAACTCGGTGGGATTTACTTTGTACCTCATACATCCTGCTTTGTACTGCACGTTGCAGAATGTTCAAAAATTGGTAATGTGACCTAGTTAACACGTGTGGATGGACATGACTCAACGGTGTAGCGGAAACCGGTCGCAGCGTTGCCATGGCCCCCAACGAACAGTTGAACATGTACTATTGAATCAAGTGGGGCATTGTCGTGTCTTCTTCCACTTGAGATGCAAAATACAAAACGCGAATTTATGTGACACTGGTTTCTGATTCCTGGGGCCTACTGTGCGGAGGAATACGTTACAAGTCAACTCAGCAACTAATACAAACAAAAAAGAAATTGTGCTTCACAAAAGCTCCATGTACCCTTGAGCGGCCATTATTAAAAGGCACTAACTCAGTTTTAACGACATGGATATTATGACAGATTTCATAATTTTTCTGCATTTAATATTCTATTAAACCAGTGATGTCAAAGCAAGCGCGCTTTTCTCACCTTGATGTCGAGCGCGGGCATCAAGCGCTAGGTATAGAAGGAGCAAGGATTATGTATATGAATAAGGAGCCTGTTCGATTAAGACAGCCGTGGCGAAAATGTAATCGTGCGCCGAGCCACTGTGTAACCTGCAACGTGCATAGCACATATGGAGGGAGGCGGACACCCGAAGGGGAAGTAAAGTAACTATCTGACTTATTAACGGGTTTCCATTTTCCTTATGTCAAGCACTTAAATATAATTTTATAGAGTATAAGGTTACAAACTAATGATTAGTACGTGTAACGAAGAAAGAAATGAACAAGAAAACATAGGACACATTATCACAACCTAAAATTAACTGTCTTCAGAATGTCTCTGCGACAGAGTTTCAAAATAAGGAATTATGTCACTTACTGCTAGTCGTAGTTGATCACGAAGGTATTTGTCTGTCAGTCGTAAGCTAAATTAGGTTTTTACTATTTTAATTGTTGAAAATAATTTTTCACAAACGTAAGTTGTAGCGAACATGGCTTCAACAGAGCAAGCGAAAGAACGAAGCTTCGGATATTTTTTCATTGTAAGATTAGGGCTACATTGTAAATCTGTGAGTTTAAAATGAAGACTTAACCGCATTATTCGTATATCTGCTGAAAAAGGATCGAAATAATAATAATAATAATAATAATAATAATAATAATAATAATAATAATAATAATAATAATAATAATAATATTTAACCTTTTAATGTTTCATGAGTAACACGTATAATGCTGTTTTATGTTATACAAACGTTTTCCTCGTAATACTTTTGAAGAAAATCATACATTTAATATTCTCACCATATTGGCAGCAAAAAAATGCCTTCTCCGATCCTACTTGAAACTTTCGTTTTTGTAGAGGTACATGGTTTCGAGAGAGACATTGCAACGATACGCCACTCGCAGGTCAGAGACAAATATAAATGGAATGGAGTTTGACTGCAGTGAGTGAGAGGGTGGGGGTTGGGGGAATTAGGAAGCAAGATAAATACACAGCTATCATTGCGAGCCATAATGTGCTCGTGAGTCGCTTTTTCGCCACGGCTGGATTAAGAAAACAGTGGTGCACAAACTTCAAACAGAACGTCAAATTTTATATCGTTATTTTATATGGCTATTTGCTGTTTGATATTATCTATATTGTCTGTAAAACAAAGCACTACACTAGTTTCTTAATCTTGCAGTTAATAACATAATAAAGAGTTACAAAGGAATATTCACACAAATGTCATAGCATTAAAACTATACCCTATTAAATGAAATAAACATCATTCATAAAAAAAGTGATATCCCAAAGAAAGAGATTAAGTATGACATGGTAAGTTGGAATTGATAGGCCTATTGATGGTATCTTTAGCCTTATAAAAGTAATCAATAATCTAATCAAAACAATATTACAGTACAAAGCAAAGTTACCTAGGTATATGTTTTAACTGTAATTAATATTGCATAACAAAACTCTTATCGCATTATGCTTTTAAGGTGATATTGGTGGACAACTTCCTATCATCAGAATATTACTTACTTACATTCTTACTTACTTACTTACTGGCTTTTAAGGAACCCGGAGGTTCATTGCCGCCCTCACATAAGCCCGCCATTGGTCCCTATCCTGAGCAAGATTAATCCAGTCTATACCATCATATCCCACTTCCCTCAAATCCATTTTAATATTATCTTCCCATCTACGTCTCGGCCTCCCCAAAGGTCTTTTCCCCTCTGGCCTCCCAACTAACACTCTATGTGCATTTCTGGACTCGCCCATACGTGCTACATACTCTGCCCATCTCAAAGTCTGGATTTAATGTTCCTAATATTACATTATTACATATTCAGAATATTACATTATTATTTTCTCGAAATCTGCTCAAGCTATAGAGTTTTTACAACACATGGGCACATATCTTTGTTTATGATGTAACAGTAGTTCCTTTGTTAATTCATTTTCTTACAAACATTTTCCATGTGAATATTTTCTAAATTTTCAATACGTATCTTCAGTAATATATATACGATATATTAGATTTACGAAAACATTGTTTCAGCATCTGTAAGGCTACTAAGTAAACATATCTGAAAATTTCACCTTTCTGTAAGAAGTTGAGAAAATACTGCTTTTGAATAAACAGGAAACTCGTGAAAAATGAGCATTAAAATTGAAACTTAAATTCTTATAATGCACTTATACTTCTCAGACATATCTAAAAATTAACATGGATACAGTTTTAATAAGTTCTCTTCGCTTTATCTATTGAATCAGTGCTGGCCATCCCTGTACATAGATCGACCAAGCGGTATATACTACCTCTCTCGTTGTTCTCTTTCCTTTCCGCTGTAAAGCGCTCAGGCTCTCCTGAGATCTGAAGCGCGCGCTTGCCCATATGGGCATCAGTTGACATGACTGTATTAAACAAACCGGTTATATTGTATGAGTGATGTTTAAATACAACACAAATATAAATCGTCGGTTATCTGAGCAATGAAAAATATTATTTACATGGAAAATTCATCAAGTAATAATGGATTTTCACAACGATTTGTCCCCCATACATTCCATTTGAAATAAGAAACCTCCCTATAAATTTCTACATCCGGAAAGGACCTAGTTTTCGAGATATGATTTTTTTCAAAATCTTCATCCAGAGCTGTAACAGCTAATGCAAACAGTGCTATATGCTAGAAGACATATTGGGCAATAAATCTCATATAACTGCATACCGAACTGTCAAAATCGCCTTAAATAATATCAACTGTGAAAATTACATGGGATACATAATATTCAAGAAATTGACTACAGAATATTCTATGAAAAAATGACAAGGAAATGTAAACATACCTTAAATTACTCACTGTACTGATCACAGTACTGGAAATCGCTGTAAAAATGTTCAAAACACAGTAAAACTCTGCACCACGAACATTTGAGAAAAATAAGTTTCTCCTGGTTTAGTTGTCTCATAAGTGGTGCCTTATTGGTATCACTTGTGAAGTTCAGATCTGTCTTTGAACAGTTGACTAAACAACAACAATAGACAGCTTTAAATAAGTTCTATAGGTACATCAACGTAAAACAGAATTCTACAGGAGTGACGAATTTATCAGGTTTGTTTTCGAGGTACCAGACTTTATGCCAGCCATACTATTTTAAACATATTTGCATATCTAGGAGATGAAAATAGACTTTGTGGTAAGGACTGCAATTTTGTCACATTATCTCTCTGATGCAATATAATATTCGTGCCAAGTAACAAAACACTGTCGGCCTGGATAGCGTAGTCGGTATAGCGCTGGCCTTCTGTGCTCGAAGTTGCGGGTTCAATCCTGGCCCAGGTTGACGGCATTTAAGTGTGCTTAAATGAGACAGGCTCATGTCAGTACATTTACTGGCATGTAAAAGAACTCCTGCGGGACAAAATTCCGGCACACGGACGACGCTGATATAACCTCGGCAGTTGCGAGCGTCGTTTAATAAACCATATTTCAAAATATTTAAAAACAAAACACTAACAGAGAACTTCCGAATGAAACTTTTTCAAGGCTGCTGTTTTACACTTTTACTACGTCATACTACTTTTGACCAATAAAACGGTACGAAAGGACGTCATTCAACCAATTGTGGCTGCTTACAGTATCGCATAATTTTATCACTTCCTAACATTTGTTTATTCTTATCACTTTCGTAGCATTTGTTGGCTTTTATCACTTCCCTAGCATTTGTTTCTTTGTTTGCCAACATTTCAAAATGCAAATTCTTTACGGTACTATAAAACATGCTTTGCGAACGTCATTTGTTTACCGTATAGATAGTCGACTGAAAATGGCGGCTCCGTCCAAACGTTTTGGTGAAGCTAACATTAGTGAAATGGAATTTTAGTAAGTCAATTAATATTTTATTGTATTAGAGTACTTTATTTCTTATAATCTTTATATAGCCTACTTTCTTCTAAGCGTGTAATAGTCAATTAAATTCCACTCGAGTTTTGATTTTCTCTAGATAAATAAAAATTTCTATAGACGATTCCACGTTAAGAAAAAAGCATTGGTTTTATGGGCCTTGCCTAGTATATTGTACAAGCTATGTGGTAGGTAGGCGTTTCTATGGTAACTGGTCATTTGATGGAATAGCCCCATGTGCTCAATGCTTTTTTCTTAACGTGGAATTTTCTATCGTGAGATTACTGTTGATAGACGTCAAGAGGCGGAACAACTGAAATTGTGTGCTTTGGAATGTCAACACTTCCACCGTTTCATCTTCTGAAGTTATTCTTTAGCCTATCTCGGTAACTGGTCCACGCTACCAAAAGAATGCTTTCTGGAGTAATTAATTTTTCTTCTACAAAAATGTAATTTTTCAATAAGTTTTCGTAGCAGATAAATTGTTATATAATCGCAATTTGAAAGATAGAAAGATTGGGTTTGCAGTAAAAAAAGTCTTAATTTTTCGCAGGCATTAGGTTCATATATATAAACATTAAGGGGTTTCATATAAGGACAGGAGTGAAACATTGAAGGGGTGTTCATAAATTTTTGGTAGAAACTGTATTACATTATACTTGTGTGACACAGTAAGTTTAGTATGCACCCACATTTAGATATCGTTATATGCTTTTTGTAGTCTAGAGATACCGAACTGGCAAAAACGTTCTTTTTTTTTTTAATTTAACACTTATGCCACATTTACAATCTGTCTACAATAGACAATAAGTAAATATTATAAAATAATATGACATGAGTGAAGATGTTATCCCATGATAATGCTCCAAAAGAAAAATAACAATGTTTCAAAGAACTGTAGTAAAAATGAATGGAAGGTCAAAAGCATTGGTCCTTTTAAGTCTTCTTATTGTTTGACAATTATCTAGCAAATTTAATGCATGATGATTGGGATGTTGATTTAATCGGTGCAGATATTTTATACCGAACTTAGAGATTTCTTCTTTCACAGCTGAAATGTTTAGGTCACGATGAATAACATCATTACGGACATACCATGGTGCAGTGACAATGGAACGTAAAGTTTTAGACTGATATCTCTGCAGTATTTCAATGTTTGAGATGCTAGCAGTTCCCCAAGAAGTTTATTTTCAAATGACAGTTTTGATTTAGTTCCCAATAACCAATAGATTTTTGATGTCTTAAAATTTAATTCTTTACGTTTAGTTTCAATATGTTTACGCCATGTTAATCGGCGATCTTAATGCATTCCTAAATATTTAACATCATCTGCTCCGGGAAGTTCTTTGTTGTAAAGTGTTACAGGAGGACAGTTTTCAGTCCTGGTTCCGAAAGTAACATGAACCGATTTGTTTTCACTCGCTTGTATTCTCCATTTAGTTAGTCAGTCTTCTGTTTCTTTAAATTCATTCTGTAGGTTTTCAGATGCTGTTGTTGGATCTTCATGTGAAGCAAGATTAGCAGTGTCACCAATACTTCATTAGAAACTGGAAAATCACCTGCATAAATTGTATATAGTATAGGGCCTAAGACTGAACCTTGAGGTATACCTGAATTTATATCATAGAATGAGGAGAAATGTTCTCCGAACTTTACTTGAAAAATTCCCGAAGCTGAGTACGAGCGAAGTAATAAATAATAGGGTTACGGAAGTATGACTTTCAGTTTGTTTAGTAGATAAAGATGCGAGACTTTATCGAAGGCTTATTGAATATCTAAAAATACAGCAGAGCAATATTTTTTTGTTTCTATTGCATCTTCAATTTTATTGACGACTCTATGAATTTGTTCTATTGTAGAGTGTTCTCTTCGGAATCCGAATTGATGGTCAGGTACAATATTGCTGTCACTAAGAATTGAAGACAATATCTTTGAAAAGAGCTTCTCAAATAATTTTGATAGTATTGGTAACAAACTAATTGGAAGATATGAAGTCACTTCATTTGGTGGTTTCCCTGGTTTTGGAATCAAGAACATTTGAGCAACAAAAATGTTAACCACTATGTTAATGTGATGTATATAGCATGATACTTACTTACTGCCTTTAAGGAACCCGGAGGTTCATTGCCGCCCTCACATAAGCCCGCCATTGGTCCCTATCCTGAGCAAGATTAATCCAGTCTCTATCATCATATCCCACCTCCCTCAAATCCATTTTAATATTATCTTCCCATCTACCTCTCGGCCTAAAGGTCTTTTTCCCTCGGTCTCCCAACTAACACTCTATATGCATTTCTGGATTCGCCCATACGTGCTACATTCCCTGCCCATCTCAAACGTCTGGATTTAATGTTCCTAATTATGTCAGGTGAAGAATACAATGCGTGCAGTTCTGTGTTGTGTAACTTTCTCCATTCTCCTGTAACTACATCCCTCTTAGCCCAAATATTTTCCTAAACACCTTATTCTCAAACACCCTTAACCTATGTTCCTCTCTCAAATTGAGAGTCTAAGTTTCACAACCATAAAGAACAACTGGTAATATAACTGTTTTATAAATTCTAACTTTCTGATTTTTTGACAACAGACTGGATGATAAAAGCTTCTCAACCGAATAATAATAGGCATTTCCCATATTTATTCTGTGTTTAATTTCCTCCCGAGTATCATTTATATTTGTTACTGTTGCTCCAAGATATTTGAACTTCTCCACCTCTTCAAAAGATAAATTTCCAATTTTTATATTTCCATTTCGTACAATATTCCCGTCACGAGACATAATCATATACTTTGTCTTTTCGGGATTTACTTCCAAATCTATCTCTTTACTTGCTTCCAGTAAAATTCCCGTGTTTGTGAATAGCATGATATAAAAAATTAATTACAATATTGTATGATACAACATATCGATTGTATTTAAAATTATTTAAATTAGTAATCGACTTATCGGAAATTTCACAATGAATTTTAAGCTAGTACAGCACATAGACTTAAACCGTAAATTGATATATTGTAGCTTTTAGAGGGCAGTGATCGTAGCATTTTTACACTCCCTACTTAGACTCCATACATACAACGTTTTTCAACTGTTAAAAAAGTGTTAATGTCTTAGTGGCAAGGATGGGAAATTGCCCCGAATAGATACCAAAAAATAGTACAAGGGAGAAAGGAAGAAGAATATAGTCGTGAAAGGAGGTTGAAGGGGGAGGGGAGTAAGTGAAAAGGCCGGGTAACATAAATTGGTTTACATTATTAGCTAACTCCAACAGCAGCACAAACCAACATGACGAGGGTGAGAGCAGAGGGGATGAAGAGGGTGGGGAGGGGTCAACAAACAGATTGTGCGATGCGACAGTCATCTGTCACAATAGAGAGAGAAAGAACAACTCAAGGGTTTGGGAGGGGGGGTGAAAGACTTTGCGATTCTGTGAAACCATGAAGCAACCCTCAGAAAAGAGATAACGTGTCATAAAAAAGAGTGAGACAAAAAGAAAGGGGTAGAAAGTGAAAGAAATGTTATGATGTACATCTGTATGACATTCATTTGTTGTGTATATATACATGTTTTTCATACACTTTTTCTCCTGGGTGTTAAAAGTCGCTTTTCAAAATTATGTTGAACTGCACTGAAATGGAGTGCAACAGGATGGATGGACTGAATTATTGTCAAAGATAAGGGATGATACATTACGGGGGACTCAGAGTTGTATCAGTACCAAATAAGAGAAAAAGGACTCTGACCACAATTCTGTTATAGACAGTTTACGTTTTCTGACAATGTCTTTTCCAAAACTGCCGAGACCTACAGAATATTGTATACTGGTAGAGATACAAAGGTTAGCATTGCGATAGTTATTATTTCATATCAAAATCAAAATCGTTTTTCTTATGTCTGTTTTGTTTCCATGCTCACCAACGTCTGTTGTTGCTAGGATACGGAAAGCGAACTATATGTAATAAGAACAGAAGTACAATATTGATCTTATTTACAAAAGGATGGCGTTAAGAAGTACAAGTACAGTTTTAAGTTCTTCTAAAATACGGTACGGTACTGGAAAAAAAAAAAAACCGGACCGACCCTTGTAACTGATTTCAGAATCTTGTTCACTCCAGAGCACGATAGACTGGTAACTAAGACTTTCGTGGTTCGAATCCTGCCTGGGAAGAAAACTTTTTTTTGTTCCTTATTCAAATTTATTCTCAATACTTTTTGATTGCAGCGATATTTTACTACTTAATTAACAATTTATTCCCAGAATATGAATTTTACCAGCAATCGAAAAGTAGGCCTATTGGGAATACATTTGAATAAGGAACGAAAAAAAGTTTCCTTCCCAAGCAGGATTCGAACCACGAAAGTCTTAGTTACCAGTCTATCGTGCTCTGGAGTGAACAAGGCTCTGAAATCAGCTACAAGGGTCGGTCCGGTTTTTTTGTCACTACTGTACATTCCTGTTTAACAAAGAAATGTGGCTATTACTGCTACTGGAGCTAAATGACAGCTGAGCAGTATGGGATGAAGATAAATGTAAATAAGACAAATGTCATGGTCACAGGAAGAAAAATAAAGAAGATAGACTTGCGAATTCTAAATGAGGTAGTAGAGCAAGTGGACAGCTTCAAATACTTGGGATGTACTGTAAGCAGTAACAAGAGCTGCTGCCAGGAAGTCAAAAGGAGGATAGCAATGGCAAAGGAAGCTTTTAATATAAAAAGAAGCATCTGCTGTGGACCCCTTGAAAAAGAACTAAGGAAGAGACTTGTGAAGTGCTTTGTATGGAGTGTGACATTGTATGGGGCAGAAACATTGACATTACGACGAAGTGAAGAGAGGTGACTAGAAGCATTTGAAATGTGGATATGGAGAAGAATGGAACGTGTGAAGTGGACAGACAGAATAAGAAATGAAGCTGTATTGGAAAGAGTGGGTGAAGAAAGAATAATGCTGAAACTAATTAGGAAGAGGAAAACGAATTGTTTGGGCCATTGGCTGAGAAGAAACTGCCTACTGAAGGATGCACTTGAAGTAATGGTGAACGGAAGAAAAGTTCGGGGCAGAAGAAGATATCAGATGATAGATGACATTAAGATATAGCCTATGGGTCATATGCAGAGACAAAGAGAAAGGCAGAAAATAGGAAAGATTGTAAAACGCTGGGTTTGCAGTGAAAGACCTGCCCTAGGGCAGAACACTGAATGAATGAATGAATGAATGAATAAATGACTGTAAGAAACAATAATGAACTAATACTGTGACGTCATGGAGATTATAATTGACGTCATCAAGTTACCAATGATTAATATAAATAAATAAATAAATAAATAAATAAATAAATAAATAAATAATATTGGTTGGGGATTCGTAGAACCCACATAATTCCGTCAAAGTTTTATTTAGTTGGTGGTTATGTGATTTCAAATAATCGTAGATCATCGCTTGGTAGGAATCATCTTGCAAGCAAATATAGGGGAGAGTCGGTAGTATCGGACATCGGGTAATATCGAACAGTGAGTTTCTTTCATCTATCACACGATGATAGTACCTGATTGACATGGTTACGTTTCTGTGATGTCGCATAGAGAAACGTAACCATGTCATTCAGGTACTACCATATGGTTGTAGATGAAAAAAACGCACTGTCCAATACTACCCGATGTCCGATACTACCCGACTCTCCCCTAATGATGGCAGATAAAAAAGTTATTTGTTTTCCACCATGTTAATAATGTCAAAACAAATGTGCTTATGCAAATTTTGGCCACTCGAGCGCAATTACGAGGGCCCTCCAGAAAGTAAGTTTTCCTGGAGTCGTTTACAGAAAGAAAACACAATTTCATGGGAAGAATTATTGTAACAGATACGGCAACTGTTGGACTACTTTTTTTTAGACATTTCCCACCAGAATTATTGGCATATTTCTCATATGTGAGACCAACAGAGAGGTGCAGACGACTGTCTGATCCATTGTAATAAATTCTGACAAGCTAACATTCTGATGGGGGCAGGAAAAAAATTATTTTTCTTTTACTTTGTTAATAATGTCAAAAGAAGTGCTTATACAAATTTTGGCCACTCGACAGCAATTACAAGGGCCGTAAAATATATGTTCGCCACGGCCCGTTAACAGAAAGAAAACACAATTTCATTGGAAAAGTTTATTGGAACAGACACAGTAGGCTAATTGTTTAGCTGTTTTTCAACATATTCCCCACCGTTATTGAGACATACGTATTATCATGGAATCGAACAGAGAGGTGCAGACGGCTGTCAAACGCTGGTTCCGATCCCAGGCGGTTAACTTCTAAGACACAAGGATACAAAAATTGATCCCATTGTATGACAAATGTCTCAATTCCAGTGGAGGATATGTTGACAAATAGCGCAACAATTGCTGCATCTCTTTCAATAAATCTTTCCATGGAATTGTGCTTTTTTTCTGTAAACGGCCCCAGGGAAAATCACTTTCTAGATGGCCTCGTAATTGCGGTCGAGTGGCCAAAATTTATACAAGAACTTCTTTTGACATTATTAACGTGGTGGAAGAAAAAATTAACTATTTTATCTGCCCCCATCAGAATGTTTGCTTGTGAGATTACTATCTACATATCACTATTTACAATGGACTTATTTATTTATGGGTTACAAGAAGGGTCCAGAAGGTCATATCTATCAGCGTATTCCGAATCTCACCGGACCGATGGACAACAATGACGTCACGCTGCAGCGAAATAGGAACAAAAGTGCTGGAAGGATCGATGGCTGTCATGGCGGCTGTATAAGTTGTTGTCTGTGCTACGCTAGCAAAATTTTGCGAAATTTACGAACTGCCATCTCGTTCAAAGAAAAGAGAACATAAACAATTTATTTCTTGAACCGGTAGTAATAACTGGTCCGTTGACATGTTCGCTCATAAGCCATTAACATATTGTTTTTACGTTGTGCTCATTACAAACAATACAGCAGAACACACCGCCATGACACAACAGTGCACGATGTCATTCGTCTGCTAATTCCCGCCCTAAACAAGAACCAATCAGATTCACTGATGGCGGCTGATGGAGACTGCCACCACCTCTGCAAGCTGATGGAACCGGTGCAACACCGGTGGAGCATCAGTGACGTCATCGGTGAAATTCGGAACACCGTGATGCCATCAGATTGCTGAGGGCTGAGATTCGGAATATGCTCTATAAGTTGAAAGATATTGTATAAAAACTGTTTGCGAATTACTTTTATATTGCAGTTGGAGGTCAGGAAAGACCCCAAACAGGATAAAAACCCTGTTAACTAGAATTTAAAAAATGGCGTCACATGAGTCAACAAGACTATAAATGCGGATTATAATTTATGTAACGCATCTTTCACATTATCAAAGAATCTTTCAAAGGAATCATTTTTTTTTTTCAAAATTTGATTTTTTTTTTTATCGTACTTAAATATTCTTTTCTATTAAACAGAGAGAGGGATGGAAGGAGAGACAAAAAAGAAAGACTAAGATAATAATAAAAGAACAATTGAGGCGTTCAGAGCTGAAGTGGATCAAGTCCATGAGACGTAGTAAAGTTAACTTGCTCTAGCGGATTATCTAATTTCACTAGCAATAATTTTATTGCTCCATTCTCAAATTCTAGATTTATAAAATATAAACAGTTGTGATGTTAATTGATGCAACGCTTTGGTGACTTGATCCACTATGGCTCAGAACATCGTGAACAAATAATCTGAGCCAAAAGTGACTGGTGTCACCTACCGACGAATGTTTGGAATTAAGACTTGATCCATTACCGCTCGGAAAAGATCAAACTTCAGATAATCAGAAAATGAATTAAACTCAATTTATGGAAATTTGTGATTTGATCCACTTCAGCTCTGAACGCCTCAATTGAAGAATGGAGCGATGGAGGAAAGAAAAGAATAGGCCCTACTCGTACATATAGGCCTACTGAATTCTGGGGATTTTCGCGAGAAGGCCGCAACAGACGCAGCCGCGTTGCCATGGGTTACGCCCGGCTATAAAACAAGTACCTGGGAGTCTCCGACTCGTACAATGAAGCTTCGGCGAGCAAGGCATTGCCTGAAATAATAGAGGTTGCTCCTTCTGCTTGTTTCTGCAAGGAAAGAAGAAAGAGAGAGTGAATGGCTATAAAATAAATCTCAGATGCAATGAATGTCATTAAAAAGATTTTTACGACTTTGAGGTTGAAAACTGCTCATTTTATCCGGTAATCCATTATCCCCTCACAGAACCAGTCTCTGCTTGTTAGGAGCGGGTATCCATACAGAAAATAGGTGATTCCAGTTCTGGCCTGCAGAGGACACCACCTTATTTCTTCTTCTTATTCTTTTTGAGGGAGAGAGAGAGAGGTAATTGTCGAATGTGGCGAAATCCCAAGGCTATGAAAAGGTTTCGTAGTAATAACCGGGAAGTAAAAAATTTTAAACAACTGAACAAAGCTCTGCAGAGGTCGTAAAACGTCTTAAGCCTTTACGAATTCTTTTGCGCTCCGAAACACTTCGATACGTTTCTTACAGATCTTCTGCACCGCGTTCAATACCGCTACAGCTAAGTTGATTATTTTATACTTTCGGGGTATTTTCGGAAAAACAATAGTAGGCCTAATGTGCAAGATTTGTCATTACCTGAAAAGATATGCCCTAACCTAATTCATTAATTCATAGTTTCCTAATGAAATTGTGTTTTATTTCTGTAAACGTCCTTAGGAAAATTAATTTTTACGACCGTCTTAAGGGGTTAGGTACAGCTTACAGCAGTAATTTTTTTGGAAATATTCAACATTTTTTTTCCCTCCATTACTGTATCTTATACAATAATGAAAACTGATCTGTGTAAAACACTATCCTTCTGCTGTATATATAAAAAAATATTTTTACGATTAAAAAAATATTTATATATTTTTTTCAAAATTCAAAGTTCACTGTGCAGTGATGAAGCGTTTCCCTCATAACTCATAAACTTGTTAACTTTTTCATGTTCTCTCTCTTTTATTTTATTGCTGAAACTCATGTTTACAATATCATGCTCTTTCAACTACATTCTTTAATAAACAATATTTTTAAATTTTGTGTTAGATATTTGACCATTTTTAAAATGAATTAATTTTTATCAGACAATCTATAAAAGGTAGAGAAGTGATTTTGCATTATATTGTAGTTATGACATGCATAAATACACACAACAAATTTCATCACAGGATGTTGGATACTTTTTGAGTTATGAGGGAAAAGCTTCTTCACTGCACAGTGAACTTTGAATTTTGAAAAAAAAATATATATACATACATATATATATATATATAATTTTTGTGCGAGATCGTGCGTATTTGCTTGGTTTCCGCACAAAACCAACCCGCGGTAAGTCTAAAATTCCACATTCAGTATTCCCAACCGAACACACATAACAATTTCCCTCTTCTTACCGCTTAAGTGACATATTGATTTTACTGCTTTAGGCTTTTAACATATTATTTTTAGAGACGTTCAATATAGTAATAATAATAAATTGGAAACTTACCACTGCAATTTCACCTAAATTGCAATGTTAATTATTGTTTTTAAATATTTGCAAAAATTAAGTAAAGTCTACTACTCCACGAAACTCATTGCATTCCTGATACAAGTAACATTAAGGAAGCCGTTTGTTTTAAGTTCGCATTTATAGACTGGGGGGAAAAAAAGACAGACGTATATCACGGCCTGCTGGAGTATAGTAAACACAGAAAACATTTTAAAGCAACTATGTTGAAGATAGATATTTTTGTTTTCCAAAATTGCCGTCATTGAACAGAAACCAAGATGGAGATTTCATTGCAACTAATTAGAAATTCCTCTTTCAGCTATGTAATAAACGATCTTCGCACAAAATAATGTACGATACACGAGCGGTATGTTTTCTTTCAATTCTCGGAAATTACAAAAGCTCAACTACGTTTCGCTTTTTCAAACTTTTCCTCGAACATGAAAACGTCAACACACCGCTCTTGTAACGTATATTACTATTTTTATCATAAAAATATGTTTACCATATAGCAGAAGGACAGTGTTTTACACATACTAATTTTCATTATTGTACAAGATAGAGTAATGGAGGAAAAAATATTGAATATTTCTAAAATTTTACTCCTTTAAGCTGTACCTAACCCCTTAAGTCAGTGGTTGCCAAACACCACGAAATGGTGACGTAATAGAAATGCAACCCGCACACCACTGTCACAGAGAGTTGAGTGGAATGGGTATCGCTTCAGGTAATTCAGTACAGAGACGGACTGTGACCGGAAAACAAAAACAAAGTAATATTCTTCTACTTACTACTTACATACATTTAATCCATGTTAACTTTTTTCCCTCCTGTTCATCAGTATTGTATAATTATCAAAACAAAATATATTTTCTTATTCGTTCTGATAGAAAACACGTACTTTACACCAGCAGACATTTGAAATCAGGACTTTCATCATAAGCAACCACCGTAATTTGTGCATGAAGACTCTCATCTGTTAAGCGAGGTCTTTCACATGACTTTATAGTGTTCATTTTAGAAAAAAAAAATTGTTCACATATGTGCATATGTTGAATCAAACATAGCTTCAGTTCTCACAGCGAATTTTCTGAGACGCGGGAAGTTTAATTTCACGAAAACGTAATAGAACATACAAATATATATGTAAACTAATATTAACCCTTTGCTAGATGTATCTACTGATGTAAATAAAATAAGGAAATAAATATTTTTGTGGAAAAACTATCGAGTTTTGACCCTATGTTGTATGGCCATTTTTGACCCTATAGGCCGTCCCCGACGACTGTGAAAAGGACAGCACTTATACTCCTTACACTCTATGTAGCATTTTACAATAAATTAAGCACCTCACATTTTACCCATCAGGACGAAAGAAAAGTGTTTTTCCCATCTTCTTGAAATTTGCGTTTTTGCTTATTAGTTCCCTGTTCCGAAAGAGACATTTCGAAACACAGTACCGGTATCGACACACTTACAGTAGGCTTATTGCAAGTGTACTGTACGTCCGCTGCTGATACCTATCTGCTTACTTCTAACGAAGTGAAGGGGGTAGGAAGAGACTGGGAGTTTTTTATGTCATCGTTTCGCTTGGGTAGAGACAGGAGCATGTGTCGCGACACAGCTTTTGGCGATCACTGCCTTAAGTGACCAAAATTTGTACAAGCACTTGTTTTGACATTATTAACATGGTGGAAGGAAAAAAAAACTTTTTATCTACCCCCCATGAGAATGTTTACTTGTAAGAGGAAGACAGAAAAAAGAAAGACTGGAAAATGCTGGGTTTGCAGTGAAAGACCTTCCGTTGGGCAGAACACTATGAATGAATGTATGAATGAAAAAGCATAACAAAAACTATATCAAAGAGGTCAAGGTTATTAAATGTTGCATATTTTTATAAACCAGTGGCACAACAATAAAAGGGGAAACTCTTTGTATTCTGTGTACACCAGTTTATTTAGAAGGAGGGTCTGTCAGTGATCCTTGAAGTATGTGACACGTCATATTCTAACGTCTCGAAGTTACGAGGTGTGACCAAGAAAAGAGGACGAACTGGAAGAATCATCTCATAAAGAAATGAAACAAGGGGTGGGTGTAGTGTTGAAACCATCCCTCAACTACGAAAAAAAAATAATAAAGTCTTGAGAAGGGGGATGAGATGTCTCACAACAGGGCTATAATCGTGCATGACTGCCCCTTACGACTTGGATTTATATGTGCACTAAAATTGTTACAAAAATTATTAACAATGATATGCAACAAAGACTGAGAGAAAAGTTTTTGTAGTTTAGATGGCCTGAAAGGGGAGACAGCTTGCTAGAGCACCATACATAAAACTAGCGGGCTTGCATACATAAAAGGGATATTTTCCTTCTTTGGGACCGGTAACTTTGGAGTTCCTTTATGTAACACTGCATATCCCGCAACCCTGCTTTCTCATGTCAGTCTTTATCCACCCCCTGAATTTAAGGGATTCACAGGGTGTGTAAAAGGGGAGAAGATCTTGTTCTGTCACTCCTTATAACAATACTCCAGTCTCTGATTCTTTTGAGATTAGATAAATAAATTAAATATTATGCTTTGATTTACTTTATGTAAAGGATTCTGTACAGCTTCTCGAGTCTTTTTTCTTGCATGGCCGCGTAATGTACGATCGTATTTTGCTTTTTTAATGTCCTCAATTCAAGATATAAGAGCACCATATCACAATATTTTTATAACCAGATGCTACCTTGCTTTTCTAGGGACATAAATGTTTTCTTGTACTTAGACATAAATAATGCTATTACTTGGTAAAACCGGATTACAAAATACTTTGAGATGTCCATAAAACGTCCTTAGATTCAAAGATATCTCAGGTAACATGAGCTTAAGAGATATAAACTCCTTCCAAGGTGGATTTCCACAGTACGAAGAAGTAAATTTTATTATACAGAGCGATTCATATAAACCTTTACAATTTTAATGAGTTATAAATCCCCTCTAGAAGCTAGTATAAACTTGAAATTGAGTTTAATGATTTCAGTGGCTCTGGAAGAATATATGCTGGTACCTCTACCATCCATTGTTGACTACTATGGCTATTGTCGGCTATTAGTAAATAGCAGACTCTAGTTTTGGCAGTCATAACACGAACACGCAGTTCTCAATCCAGCAACGTGTTTTATTGCGAAAACATATTCCTTGATTCAAGCACAACGGCATTTCGAAGAGAATCTAGTGTTCCAACCAGACCTACAATTTTATCGATAGCAAGAAAGCTGGAGACAACTGGCTCGTTCCTCAGCGAGAGTGGAAAAAATAGACCTGCAATGAGTCAAGACTGTGTTGATGATGCTCTAGGACGTTTAGTGAACTCACCAAAGAAATAATTGCGTCGATTGTGCCAGTAGACAGGCTACTCATGTCATACGTCTAAAGATTCCATGAAACTTATAGCCAAATTCTTCGGTGATCTTAAAAAAAATCTGTGGCCCCCCAGATCACCTGACTTAACATCTTCGGACTTCTTCTTGTGGGGCTTACTTAAGGACAGAGTATACAAGAATAGACCACGGTTGCATGCTGAACTCTGTGAGGCCATTAGGAATGAAATGAGCAACATTGACGAGAATATACTTCGGAAAACTTCATGGAATATGGTGCGACAAGTACAGTTGTGTGTGTATGTAGGTGGAAGACATTTTCATCATTTACTTTGAGGAATCTCCCACAGTTACTCTGTAATCCAGAACAGATTGTAGGCCTACACGTTTTCTGTTATTGGTTCAGAAGTTATGTCAATAAAGTAATTGTAAAAGTTTATATGGATCGCCCTGTACTTTCCTCTTGAATTATGCAGTCCATTCAGAGACGGCGAGACATTACATGACAGTGGAGCAATAGTAAAGCTGTAATATCAACGATATTAATTTTATACAAAACTCGCCAGAATTTCTGGTTCAGTCAGACGTAACTGATGTCGGAAGCAATGATTTTTGCCCCTTCCTTTGTATTACTGATACTCCATGACCTAATTACCAGGACTATTGAATGAGATGAGAAAGATGAATGATATGATATGATATGATATGAAAATCTAAATTATTTTTTCTACAAGGGAGGGGAAAGGAAAATGGACCGTGACAATGAAAATTGCAACACGACGTTTGTCTGAGTAACTGTGAAAAACCACGTAAAAACCACAGTCAGGGGTTGGTCGGTCCGAGATTCGAACCACGGACTTCCCGAATGCGAGTCTCATGCGATACTTGAAACTTACAACTTGTTCTCCTGTAAAAATAGTAAAACGTGACTTATCAGTTTTTTCCCTTGTACTCCTCAATTATAAACATATCCTTCGTGAATCATCAAGTGTAAAGTAAGAAGTCATAACTAGGGAGCGGATTTTTATGTGCTAAAAAATTTAAATATATTTATTTTTTATGTGCTAAAAATAAAAAAAAAAATATTTTTTTTAAACATGACAAAAATACCTTACTTAGATTGAAAAAAAAATGTTACTAGGTACTCACCAATTTCACTTGAGTATCAGTTGCAAGTAGTTGTCCGAGAATTGCAGTGAACAAAGGTCATTTTCAAATTCTCCATCACAAATGCATACCTATTAACTCTGAACAACGACTTATACTGTGAAAACAATCTTTCCACATCACAGGACGTCAGACGTGCATATTTAAAGAGAAGAATATCACAAACACCTACACCGTCAATTTCGCCTACAGGCACACCCTCCAATACTTGAGCAACTTCACACATTTTTTATATCCACTATTTTGCTGTGGATGCACACGTGAAGCAGCGGCAATGTGCTTGTTTCCAGACAAATGTTGGGTTACCTGAGAGCGCTGATCTGCACTTACTGATTTACCACATGGTTGGAAAAATAACACTTTTCCGTCGGTAGTAAAAATGTTTTTAAATTCATCTTCATATTGCTGTAGACGCGATCTTAAACTCGATTTGATTTTAGGTATCTTAAGAGGCTAATATACACACGTCTTAACGTAAATAAATGTTTCTAGCTACTGACTGACAATGTCGGAGAAAAGCTTCCTATAGAGACGCCACCACGTCTACAATACGCAGCTTATGCTTATGGTCCGATAACGCGGAATCACAACAAGATGTATTTCCTCACTTCATAGGCGTGAACAAGAGGCTAGAGATTTGTTTAAATTAAATAATGTTTATACCCGAGCTCTAATCCGTTGTTTCACAAACAAAGCGCGGAATGAAATCATCTTCAGCAACAACAAACATTCCTAATTATGTGTTGCAAAATCTCTCCTTCTTGTCCATGTTAATTTGTTCTCATATAATAACACTGATATGCTACCTAGCAGTTCTCAGAACTTGAGGCGATACTATTACAAAAATGGATCACGGATACACTACACAGCCCATAGAAACACGAAGCAATAAAGAATTCTTAAAAATATAACGTATTTCTGAGTGGTATAATTGATTTAGTTTTAAAATATTTAAAAGTTCTTGTAAAAAATTATTTAAGTAAAAAAACTCCAAGATTTATGTGTTTATAATAGATTTCCTGAAAATATGTATTTACATAATTTTTTTGTGAAAATATGTGTTTTTATGTGAAATAAAATTCGGATTTTAAACTTGAAACTTGATATTCGGAATTTTTAACTTCGTTAATTGGGTTTTATCACACGCAAGAAAAATATTTAACTACATAGGGATCCGCTCCTTAGTCATAATGTATCATTTTAAATGCAGTTATGAGCACAGTTCTTTCAAATCGCCAAGTATAAAGTTATAATGTCCGACCTATTTTACAGTTATAACTACAAGCATGATTCTTATGAATAGGCAAATGTAAAGTTACAATGCGTGACCTATAGTTGCAATCACAATTATGAGCAATGTATACTGTAGCAACTCTCAACGGAACTTCACCATAGAAACGAGAGTTAAAAAAAAAGGGCAGTCAACAATTAAGTTGTCAAAACCATCGTCGTGCTCCAAATTGAGTAATTCGTCACAGAGTCCCGTGTGTGAAAAACTCTATGACGTAACGACAGAGTGACATTTGCCGGTGTCCATGTTAAATGACGGTGGGAATGACTGCACACCAAGTTGCAAGTGTCGCGACCGCAGCGCCGCGTAACAACGCACGCGTGAACTTCACACCATTCTATTAAACACTACAATATTCATTGGGGAGGGATCGGGACAGGCTACGTTGGCCACTCACCATTTTGACATTAATTGAATACAACTGTGAAAGTGAAATTGGTTGATGCGATTAAACCCCGATTAACTTTTAACCGGAGATTAAACCTATAATTGATTCATGGAAGCCATTGATCGTTCAGAGGGGTCTGAGCTGACAAGATGATATTTTGTATACCTGTCGTTTATTGCTTTAAGAGGAGTTGGTTGCTAAGTAACGCGAAAGTTGTGAAAATGTAATTTTTATTATATCGTAGTTTTCGTTTTAAAACAACTTTACGATTTTTATTTGCTTACTATGTCCTGTATGTACTGTAGTATGTCAGATTTCTTGAAAAAGAATTAAGTTTTCATTAAAATTTACAGTATAATAATAATAATAATAATAATAATAATAATAATAATAATAATAATAATAATAATAATAATCTATACTAATAATAAATCTGTAGCCGAAATTTTTCTGGTAATTTTCGATTTTCCAAAAAATAATTGGTCCTAACATATATAATTAACCACCCTGAAACCGAAAATCGCTTTTTTGAAATTTTGTTCGTCTGTCTGTCTGTCTGTATGTTTGTTACCTTTTCACGCGATAATGGATGAACGGATTTCGATGAAAATTGGAATATAAATTATGTTCGTTGTAACTTAGATTTTAGGCTATATGGCATTCAAAATACATTATTTAAAAGTGGGGTTATAAGGGGGCCTGAATTAAATAAATCGAAATATCTCGGTTATTATTGATTTTTGTGAAACATGTTACATAACAAACGTTTCTTTAAAAATAATTTGCGATAAGTTTTATTCCTTGAAAAATTTTGATAGGACTGATATTTAATGAGATAAATGAGTTTTAAAATTAAAATAACTGCCATCTAAGGCCGTATAATGAAATAAAAAACAAATGACTTCGTCTATAAGGGGCCTTGGACAGCAACAATCGAAAGTTATGAAAGATAGCCTACAGAGAATGTTTCTGTGTTTGTATGAAGTAATATCGGAAGCTAAATTAACCGATTTGTATAATTAATTATTATTTTACCATTGGAAGGTGTAGTTTCTCTAGATGGACATAATGCTATAATATTATTACAGTAACTTCTGATATAATATAATATAATATAATATAATATAATATATGTAATGTAATATTATATAATATAATTTAAGTTATTTGAAGGGTTCAGAACCATAGTGGGCCAAACGCCATTTACTGAATACGTAGAAAACAAGGGTTAAACTTAAGTTATTACCATAATTCAATGGAAACATATAACAAGTAAAATAAAGTATACACATTAAATCTAAATGATGTCAATCTTCATTAAACTATGGTTGCATGTAATAAAAACTAGAAACATGTTAAAGCAATTGTCATTGCACCAAATGAGTGGTCTCTGGACTAAAATGATCGCATTTTAATTATTTGGATGCAATTTAAATTAAGTAACATATTAAACGATTTATCCTTCTATCAAACACGAATGTTCCCTGGATCAAATGTCCTATTTTAATTATGTAATTACTTTATATTTATTTCTAACGGGTGCAGCGGAGCGCACAGGTACAACTAGTAATAATAATAATAATAATAATAATAATAATAATAATAATAATAATAATAATAATGGCTTATTTAATCTGGCAGAGTTAAAGGGAGGCAGAGGTGAATATTTCAAAATCCACAAAATTTATCCGATTTGTTTGAAATTGATCATGGATACTAAGTATGTTATTAGTAATGGACATACCGAGTTTCACCTTTCTAAGTACAATAGTTCTGTAAATATTAATAATTTTATAAAACTTTATATCGTTTGATATAAAATGCTGCATGCACCAAATTGTAAGAAATTTTCAATATTTCTGTTTATGTATATGTTCAGAGAAGGTATATGAATAATAACTATTAGTTTATTATGGGAATAATATAGTAATACAGTTATCTTGGTTTTAATTTCATACTTTTAAGGGCACAAAATCAAAAACTAACATCGGAATATCAAAATAAAGATAATAAAAATGGAAAAAACCAAATTTTCATTTTTCCTTCAGTTTTGTTCGCAAATTTCACTTCTGCCTCCCCTTAAGACTATACGGTCTTCTGAAGACTCAACCAGGAGTACACATATAAGTTATTGGTACAATTTTCTCTTCTCCTACATTTCAGACTTCAAAGACATTTTAATCATATAGGGTTTCCGGTGGATGATCAGCTTTTTTTTGTATCCATAAACCAGTGTTAGCGATAGGATATGATTTGAATTCTGTACAAGTAACCAGTCGATAGCCGGGACTAGCTTAGTATGCTCGTAGCGCGTGCTGCGAAATGTCTATTAATAGCACCCATACAGTTGAAAGTAGTAAAAGACACTCTTATAAAAAAATAGGGTCCATTTAAATAATATGGTCTTGGGGAAAATTTGAAATATGCATTAAATGGTTGTTAAATCGCTTTATATTGTGGTCAAGTTTTATCTGTAGTAGTAGGCCTATCAAAAATCTACCCAATGCCCTTACACGCAAAATTCTCGACTCCACTGTTACGAGACGAGAAATTGTACGTTCATAACCATAACAGTCTATTTCTCAGTAGAATTCTGTCGTGCACCAAATGTTGCAAATAGATTTTTTCGGGAGGGGTGAGGTGGGGAGAGAGAAACCCATGTTCTGGGATGTTACAATAGTGGTCAGCTAGAAAGCTAGAAGCAAAAGAAGGTCGCATACAAGAGCAATGAGACGAGCCTCGCATTTGCAAGGTCTGCGGTTGATACCGAGTGCTCACAAGGACCGATAAAACTGTTCCTGATTGTCCCTGCATACCACCAACTCGCACTTCTGTGGAGACCAGCTGTGCAGGACGGGCTAGCTGGTGTATTACATTCCCACATACCGTAGAATGTATTGCTGATTTGTTTTGTGAGCATAAGTAGTCATACATTCAAACAAACTATTTGTACATCTTGATTACACAACTTTTAACATGGTATCACTTCGGAATATGTATGATAAGAATTTTCTTGTGTTAAATTTTAACGTACCTTGTTAACATGTTTCGACCTATTTTGGGTCATCTTCAGAACTGGTCGTTGTTGGTCTTGGCGCCTCTTGTTTCCTGTGAGGGTGCGTTCGTAGTGTGGAGTCAAAGAGTGTGTGTGTTTTGAAATTGAGTTGTGTGTTGAGAATATCGTTGGGGTGTGTTTTCGTGTGTCTATATATTTCATATTTTCTAGTGTGTTGAGTTTCTGGCTTTTTGGTTGGATGTGTAGTATTTCCATGTCTGTGTTGATGTCTCTGTAGGTGTGGTTGGCATTTGTGATGTGTTCTGCATATGTGGAGGTGTTTTGTAATTATGTTATGGCTGTGATGTGTTCTTTGTAATGTGTTTGAAATAATCTGCCTGTCTGCCCTATGTAGAAGTTGTTACAGGTGTTACATTTGAGTTACATTGAGTCTGAGTTGCGCTCGGGCGTGGGTTTGATTCCTGTTTGGTCTGATTACCTCGTTGGGTTATTTCTGAGGTTATCCCCAACAGTGAGACAAATGTCAGGTAATCTATGGCGAATCCTGGGACTCTTCTCACCAATTACCATCTCGCTATCACCAATTTCATCGACGCTAAATAACCTCATAATTGATACAGCGTCGTTATATAACCAAGAAGAAAAGAACGAAAAATGTTGTCCAATTATCTTGGACAGAAATACCTACAGAAAGGACAATCTCTGGAGTTCAGAATTTCGGTGGTAGTGATGAAAAGTTACCGTCGTAGCTCAGGCGGTAGTGTATTTGCCTACTGATCAGTAGTTGCGCTCGGGCGTGGGTTTGATTCCCTTTTGGTGCGATTACTTCGTTGGATTTTTCCTGAGGTTATCCCGAACCATGAGACGAATGTCAGGTAATCTATGGCGATTCCTCGGCCTCATCTCGCTAAATATCATCTCGTTATTCACCAATTGCATCGACGATAAATAACCCAGTAGATGATATAGCGTCGTTAAATAACCAAGAAGAAAAGATCGAAAACTGGTGTCGAATGATCTTGAACTGAAGGGGACAGAAATAACTACAGAAAAGACATTGCCTAGAGTTCAGAATTTTGGTGGTAGTGATTAAAACAACTGTATCGTAGGTAAGGCGATAGTGCGTTTGCCTGCTGATCCCGAATTGCGCTCGGGCGTGGGTTTGATTCCCGTTTGGTGTGATTACTTCGTTACGTTTTTCCTGAGGTTATACCCAACCATGAGACGAATATCAGGTAATCTATGGCGATTCTTCGGCCTCATCTCGCCAAATATCATCTCGCTATCACCAATTGCATCGACGATAAATAACCCTGTAGATAATAACCAAGAAGAAAAGATCGAAAAGTGGTGTCGAATGATCGTGGACTGAAGGGGACAGAAATAACTACAGAAAGGGCAATCTCTGGAGTTCAGAATCTCGGTGGTAGTGAGTAAAAGCCACCGTGTCGTAGCTCAGACGGTAGTGCGTTTGCCTGCTGATCCGGAGCTGCACTCGGGTATGGGTTTGATTCCTGCTTGCTCTGATTATCTCGTTGGGTTTTTCCTGAGGTTATAATAATAATAATAATAATAATAATAATAATAATAATAATAATAATAATAATAATAATAATAATAATGTTTTATTTTCGCTGGCAGAGTTAAGGCCAAAGGCCTTCTCTTCCACTCAACCAGCATTAATCAATACAATACATATTTAAATTACAAATATTTACACTACACTTAAAAGGTTCTCCGGCAATATTCTTCAGTTAAGTTTTAACGACTAGTAGACTACATATTTATTTAAATTTAGATAAACCTATAAGGTAAAGTAGTAACTTAATTTATGAGCTAATTTAATTCAATCTATTATAATTAATTTGAGATTTGAGATAGCTAGTAAAATGATGAAAATTAATTTAATATAAGCTTACTAGGATTATGTTACAGGGAGGTTATCCCCAACCGTGAGGCGAATGTCAGGTAATCTAAGGTGAATCCTCGGTCTCATCTCGCCAAATACCATCTCGCTATCACCAATTGAACCAACGCTAAATAACCTCACAACTGATACAGCGTCTTAAATAACCAAGAAGAAAAGATCGAAAATGTCGAAAAATGTTGTCGAATTATCTTGGATTGAAGGGGACAGAAATAACTACAGAAAGGACAATCTCTGGAGTTCAGAATTTCGGTGGTGGTGATTATTTGTTTACGTATTACTACGTGACATTTATATTTTAAAGTGCTATTCCCTATGTATGGAGACTTATGGAACACCTGTAATTCTATCCAACAGAGTGAGAGTATGCCATTAGGAAAGTCCAGGATAACAGAGAGGGTTTGGAATTGAACGGGTTACATCAGCTGCTTGTCTATGCGGATGACGTGAATATGTTAGGAGACAATCCACAAACAATTAGGGAAAACACGGGAATTTTACTGGAAGGAAGTAAAGAGATAGGTTTGGAAGTAAATCCCGAAAAGACAAAGTATATGATTATGTCTCGTAACGAGAATATTGTACGAAATGGAAATATAAAAATTGGAAATTTATCTTTTGAATAGATGGAGAAGTTCAAATATATTGGAGCAACAGTAACTAATATAAATGATACTCGGGAGGAAATTAAACATAAAATAAATATGGGAAATGCCTGTTATTATTCGGTTGAGAAGCTTTTGTCATCTAGTCTGCGGTCAAAAAATCTGAAAGTTAGAATTTATAAAACAGTTACATTACCGGTTGTTCTGTATGGTTGTGAAACTTGGACTCTCACTTTGAGAGAGGAACATAGGTTAAGGGTGTTTGAGAATAAGGTGCTTAGGAAAATATTTGGGGCTAAGAGGGATGAAGTTACAGGAGAATTGAGAAAGTTACACAACACAGAACTGCGTGCATTGTATTCTTCACCTGACATAATTAGGAACATTAAATCCAGACGTTTGAGATAGGCAGGGCATGTAGCACGTATGGGTGAATCCATAAATGCATATAGAGTGTTAGTTGGGTGGCCGGAGGGAAAAAAGACCTTTAGGGAGGCCGAGACGTAGATGGGAAGATAATATTAAAATGGATTTGAGGGAGGTGGGATATGATGATAGAGACTGGATTAATCTTGCTCAGGATAGGGACCAATGGCAGGCTTATGTGAGGGCGGCAATGAACCTCCGGGTTCCTTAAAAGCCAGTAAGTAAGTAAGTAAGTAAGTAAGTAAGTAAGTAAGTAAGTAAGTAAGTAAGTAAGTAAGTAAGTAAGAGTGACGTAATTTATGTGACGCAGCGCTTTGAACTCTCAACGCCATCTATCGGACCAAAGGCGCTATTACGACCCTAAGTTGTCTGTTCAAAAACGATTGTTTTGGCTTCTTCTACCGTCCTTTAATGTATATTGTACACCCACAAAACGCAAAAAAATGATGAAAAATTAGAATTTTCAAAATACAGCTATTTTAATAGAGAATTTTCTCCTCTTTAATTTGATATAAGAATTTTCGATTTATGCTTTATGGTTTTTCAGATAAGTCCCATTTTCCAAAATGCTGCGTCATCAACCACGGTCACTTACTTTTGGAGTGCATTACTTTTGAGTGATCTTCGTAGCAGTCAGTCCCCTCGTCCAGCATTGCTTGTAAAATAAACTTCTTTCTAGTCCCGAAGTAGATGCATAGATATCTGGGCATGATCATTAGATTGAAAAAAAAACTTTTTTACATAATGAAGTAATTTATAATCTTTTGCTGTTAGTCATAAAACTGTAAATTTGTGTGTCAATAATGTTGTACGTCATTTTAATAAGAGTTCAAAAGTAGAAATTACAATTCTGAGGAGGATGGGCATAAACACCGGGGCAAACACCATCGCAGGATTTGTTGCATCAATGGAAATGGGGACAAAAATGCCAAAAAAAAAAAAAACATTCATCACCTGAAGTTAAAACAAGGCGGAGGTATTTGAGAGGCAGAAAGAAGCTGAAACTGGACCGACATGAAGCTGCTTAAGGGGTGACATATGATGATGGAGTTTTCTAGGCTCTGAAAGTTTGTGGCTCATTTCCTGTAAATAGTAATTTTAGAATATTTAATTCTTTCAAACATGATATCTCAGTAAAATATGGTGATACCAAGAAGATAATGGTGTCATCTTGAAGCTTGAAATGTCTCCCAGTGCCTGACAATGAGTAAAATAACATTAATATAATTAATAATTATCTATGGATTTTTTACATGATTTATGCAACATAAAACATTATTGTAAGTTACATATATGGTAATATTTAATTAATGTAAATAAAAATAAAAAATAGCTCTATGTCAGGCACTAAAGAATAGTTTTAGCTATAAAACCGTGAAAAAACTGTGGCTCTATCTTAAAAACTGCATGAGCTATCATGTCAAAATTATAAACAAAATAATTTGTAAAAACAATTTAGACATAATTTCAAGGGATCTGTTCACTTCATTCTCTTTCTGGTACCATTCTCAATTGTATAAAAATTTTACAGAGCAAAATTGTACAAAACAAAATTTTTTGTATGTAAAGGTATACATATACCTTAAACGCACTTTTGGAACACTATATATCTATTTCGTCTCGCTCTTATTATTTTAATTCTTTTCTGTCTTTTCCAACATCCTTCTTTTATTTTTCCTTTGTTAACATTTGTTCCTCTTTTCATTCTTCACATTCATCTTCTCTTTTCTTCATATCCCTATCTTCCATCTTTCTTAATAATTTCTGTATTTTTATTTACACAACTTTCTTTGTATTTTAAGATTCTCCACCTTTCTCGACATTTTTCTTCCCCTTTTACCTTTACTCTTCCAGCCTCCCCTCCCTTCCCCTCCAGGTGGTGGTGTTGTTCTCATGTCCACCACCTCCTGACTTCATCGCCTTCATGCAAAACAAATGACTCGCAACGGAGTCTCGCGTGAGACTTGAACTCGGCACTGGGTCACGTGTGATGCGGGCCTGACTATGCATTTAAGCCCCACCCATTCCCATGAGCTTCTCTTTGCTTCCCGGAATCAATACCCACCTCGGGTAACAGCACAGAAAACGGCGCTCCAAATTGCATTACGCATTGTTCTGCTTAATCCGCCGACGCTTCTTAGCCGCCGTCCACGATTCTTATGTTAAATACAGCCGGTTGCTAGGATACCGCCGCAGCGTCTTCACACTACGACTCACACTGGCAAGTTTCGGTTGGTTTATTATACAGGCACCCATTATTATTCACAAATTAATATTCTTACACTGAAGCTTCTTATGTCACACTAGCCGTACCCGTGCGCTCCGCTGCACCCGTTAGAAATAAATATAAAGTAATTACACAATTAAAATAGGACATTTGATCCAGGAAACATTCGTGTTTGATAGAAGGATAAATCGTTTAATATGTTACTTAATTTAAATTGCATCCAAATAATTAAAATGCGATCATTTTGGTCCAGAGACCCTCATTTGGTGCAATGACAATTCCTTTAACATGTTCCTTAATTTTTATTACATGCAATCATAGTTTAATGAAGATTGACATCATTTAGATTTAATGTGTATATTTTATTTTACTTGTTATAAGTTTCCATTGAATTATGGTAATAACTTAATTTTAACCCTTGTTTTCTACGTATTCAGTAAATGGCGCTTGGCCCACTATGATTCTGAACCCTTCAAATAACTTGAATTATATTATATTATATTATATTATATTATATTATATTATATTATATTATATTATATTATATTATATTATATTATATTATATTATATTATATTATATCAGAAGTTACTGTAATAACATTATAGCATTATGTCCATCTAGAGAAACTACACTTTCCAATGGTGAAATAATAATTAATTATACAAATCGGTTAATTTAGCTTCCGATATTACTTCATACAAACCAGAACATTCTCTGTAGGCCATGATTCATAGCTTTCGATTGTTGCTGTCCAAGGCCCCTTATAGACGAAGTCATTTGTTTTTTAATTCATTACAGGCCTTAGATGGCAGTTATTTTAATTTTAAAACTCATTTGTCTCATTAAATATCAGTCCTATGAAACTTTTTCAGGGAGTAAAACTTATCGCAAATTATTTTTAAAGAAACTGTTGTTATGTAACAATTTTCACAAAAATCAATAATAAGCGAGATATTTCGATTTATTTAATTCAGACCCCCTTATAACCCACCTTTTAAATAATGTATTCTGAATTCCATATAGCCCAAAATCTAAGTTACAACGAACTTAATTTATATTCCAATTTTCATCGAAATCCGTTCAGCCATTATCGCGTGAAAAGGTAACAGACAGACAGACAGACAGACAGACAGACAGACAGACAGACAGACAGACAGACATACAAACAAAAATGTCAAAAAAGCGATTTTCGGTTTCAGGATGGTTAATTATATATGTTAGGACCAATTATTTTTGGAAAATCTAAAATTACCAGAAAAATTTCGGCTACAGATTTATTATTAGTATAGATTAACACAATCTATGTTAGCTAGGCCTTATGTGGTTGCTATGATACGAAATCATGCTAATATTACAATTGACATAAGGAAATCAACCAGAAACCGGAACGTTGGCAGAATGCCTTTTTAAATGTGTTAAATCTATCTTTATTTCGAAAGTAAATCAGTACGAATTATATCTTTGTGATTGAAACGTCACAGTTTTATGTTGCCCTTTTCTGCCATTTTTTACAGTATATAAACGCATAATTTACAAAATAAATGTTTTTTTGCCTTTATTTGATTATTTATCTATTAGTTATTAATTTATTATTAAAAATTGTCTGCAGGTATATTTTAATTTATTTCTATAACCGCTACAATGAAAGTGACTTCACCGAATGTATATTATTGTCTTTCAGTCAGTTTATATTCTCGTTGCAACAATGAGTGTTGCTATGCAAAATGTATAACAGTAAACGTTTTAATTATCGCTTGTGTTTATTTGACAAGGCAACAATGAGTGCGGGTCTAACGTTATTTTTAACGGTTATTTTTCTTTCAGTTTTCATTGCGACGTTGTTGTAGCTAGCTAAATATTTCATATCGCAACATATCAGCACAACCAAACACAAAAATGCACTTTCCAAGGCTAATGGGAAGAAGATTTCTTTGCTTCCAACAGTAATTGCAACATCGAGTCGAAAATCTCAATTTGCATTCGACTTATGTAAAGCTTTTCTTGTTGCCGAAATCCCTTTGTGGAAAGTGCAAGGTTGTGGGTCTAGTGCAAGGGTTTTGTAATTTCCTTTTATTGCGTATTTTAGCTATTTATGATGCCTTTTTGCATGCCTATTTTAGCTATTTATGATGCCTTTTTGCCTGCCTATTTTAATGATTCATAATGCCTAAACTTCCAATCTCTGGAAATCACTGTTGAATACATTTTATGTGCATTATTAATTACAACTGATCTTAGAGTGATTCTTCTTATGTCACATTAACACAATTTATGTTAACTATACACTTCCCAGTCTAAATAACTAATTATTTAAATTGAATTCAATAAAAAACACGTCAATTTAGATATTGAGGGACAAGTCTGAAACTAGGTTTAATTATATTTTAGATTCACTCCCCAACCCCCAGCCTCCCCACTTTGAAATTTCAAATGTCACCCCTGTATTTTTATACTTAAATATGAAAGAGCACTCAATTGTTTATACACCTCATTCATTCGTTTTCACATCTTTTGTTTTCTATCATCGCCTGGCAACCTGTATTTTTGTTATTATCAGTTGATTGTAGGATGAAAACATAGCTTATTTTGTGTAATTTCTTATGATTTATGTTCTCTCTTGAAGGATATACACCAGTGGTCGTCAGCACTCGCTGAAATGTGCAACGGGTAAGCGGTGCCGTCCCGTTTGCACCGTCGTGCAGCAGGAAGAGATAGAGAGCATACCCGCTAGCAGCTACGAGTGCACCATGGTGCACTGTGTTTTCCGCGGATAAAAGACGCTAACTCCAGGGTGCTCTGTGCTGACGACCCCTGGTATACACCTTTTTAAAATAATTTAATACACAAACATTATTATTACATGAAATACTCAATAAGTTTTTGTAGCTTTATTCTCTTCAGCTTTAATCCACAATAACAAAATTCCATTCATCCTGCCTGTAGTATTTATTCCTTAAATTTATCCTTAAATACGACGGATATACAGTAGACGTTTCGCGAAACTGAAAATCATACATTTCATTCCCATATCTAAAATTGAACCTTAGCGTAAGTCTTCTTGAACACAATGTTTGTTAATTATATATGGTTGTTTGGTTTTCGAACATGGAAAGGGTTATAGTAGGTGGAAGAAGAATAAAGTGCGTAAGATTAATTTGCTAATGATATGGCGTTGTTAACAGAAGAGGAGATGATACTAAGGGATATGCTACTGGAGCTAAATAACAGCTGTGAGTAGTATGGGATGAAGATAAATGCAAACAAGACGAAGACCATGGTTATCAGAAGAAAAAAAGTAGATGAACATACCAATTTGAAACGAGACAGTAACAACTGGACAGCTTCAAATATTTGGGATATACAAGAAGCAGTAACATGAGCTGCAGCCAGGAAGTCAAAAGGAGGATAGCAATGGCAAAGGAAGCTGTTAATAGAAAAAGGAGCATCTTCTGCGGACATCAGGAAAAAAAACTAAGGAAGAGACTAGTAAAGTGCTTTGAAGTGTATCGTTGTAGGGGGCAGAAACATGGACATTACGACGAAGTGAAGAGAAGCGACTAGAAGAATTTTAAATGTGGATATGGAGAAAAATGGAGCGTGTGAAATGGAAAGGCAGAATAAGAAATGAAGTTGTGTTGGAAAGAGTGGGCGAAGGAGGAATGATGCTGAAACTGATCAGGTAAAGAAAAAGGAATTATTTGGGTCACTGGCTGAGAAGAAATAGTCTTGCTGAAGGATGCACTGGAAAGAATGGTGAACGGGAAAAGAGCCCGGGGCAGAAGAAGATTTATGATAGACAACACTAAGACAAACGGATCATATGAGGAAACAAAGAGGAAGGCAGAAAGTAGAAAAGATGGAGAAAGCTGGGTTTGCAGTGAAAACCAGCCCTTAGGGGAAAAAATGAGTGAATGAATACTGTTGCTAGGATACAGAATTATATTGACAATTAAGTGCTGTTAAATTATTTACAGGTAAGATTTTGAAATAAATATTTTTCAATTTTCTTTTGTACGACTTGGTTTCGTGAACTGAATCAAGGGCATATGGATCGTGAGAATAATATATAGGGACCGGATTTTTATGTAATATCAAGGTGTGAAATATGTACATATTTATGTAAGAAAAATAAGCTGAATACGTATTTTTATTTATTTATTGGGTTATTTTACGACGCATTATCAACATCTAGGTTATTTAGCGTCTGAATGAAATGAAAGTGATAATGCCGGTGAAATGAGTCCGGGGTCCAGCACCGAAAGTTACCCAGCATTTGCTCGTATTGGATTGAGGGAAAACCCCGGATAAAACCTCAACTAAGTAACTTGCCCCGACCGGGATTCGAACCCGGGCCACCTGGTTTCGCAGCCAGACGCGCTGACCGTTTCTCCACAGGTGTGGACCTGAACACGTATCAAAATATGTAAAATCATAAAAAATATTTAATATCAGTATCTGACAGGTATAGGATAGATAAGACTCTCCAGTTGTGATTTCATAGAGTACCCGACTTTTTTACCACACACTTGGCACATTACTATTTTTCATTTGTAGTGAAAGCTTCGTCCATTGCAATCCATGATTTTATTTTTGTCGTTAGGGTTGAAGATACAGGGGCCATTTTAGTTAGTTAAAAGCTGTAGATAAACTCACTTGCACTTTATAGTTACTATAAATACTAAAACTAGAGAACTGAGTTAAATGAATGACACAACAGTACTGCAAGCACTGTTTCGCTTTACTGGATTAGGAGAAAATAAGAGATGTGGGACACCTGCATTTTAGCTGCTCCCTGTAAGAAATAAGTACCTACTAAAATCTCAAACTATAGGCATTTACAAACTGTTGTTTAAAAAGTGACATTCCTGTCTCATTCAGAAGGGTGGGATTATTCCAGCCGAGAACCATACTTTCTAATTGCTCGGAAAATCCCATTTCCGTATAGGTCTACTAAATCTAAAATAAAGAGGTCAAGCAATAATCTGAAAATCCCTGGAAGAATTAGGAAGAGGGTGAGTAACGTTGCAAATTGCATGGGAACGACTTGTTAAGACGTGTGCAGAACAATTATAGTTTGAGACAAGTCATGTCGTTCTCGTCCCATCCACCGCATGAAGGCAACGCTACTTTCTGAGTGATTTTTACAATACAAGGTAGTTGTATGAGAAAGGTTGCCTTTTGTTTACTCATATTTACAGTGGGTGGTATGGGGTGAGTGCCTCTATTACTTCCTGGAACTAAGGACGTTATGTATCGTCCCGAAATATATCCTTTCTTGGGTAGGTAAAAAGGCTTTTTAAATCTGTGTATTTCAAATTGTAAACTTCCCCAGCAGAAGTTTTTTTTTTCTTTCAGAGAAGTAAAAATGAATAAAACCTCTAAATATGTAGATTTATGTAATACCAAGCCATAATATGTAATGTGGGGTAAATATGTAAAAATATATAGTATCAAATTTTAATATATTAATGGTAATTACAAGATTCGCAAAGATTTGTTATTTATATACGGTTAGGTTGAAAGGAATATAATATATAATTACATAAAAATCCGTCCCTAGTAATATAATAGTGTAAGTTGGTTTAATACGTCCTGTAGCTAGCACGAGGTTCTTATTTTCCTACAGACGCAGTTCCTTGGAGACGAAGACGTCCCGCCCCTTGTAAACAAGCAAGCAGTGGATGCGTAGGCGACGCAATCCTTCATTACAGCAGATGGAATTGGATTTATGTTACAGCGCCCTTATAATAAGATGTAACCAGACACGCAAGACAGTTCAAGATTCACGGCCAGCTAGAAGTAATTCCCGTTACTATGGATACCAATAAAATACATGGTATTCAAAATTACTCTAAAATTGCGTCCTAAATGTAATCGTTTATCTTAAAACTTTAAAAGTAATATCAATGTTACGTACCGGTACCGGTATATTAAAAATGACCGAAAAACAACGTGAACCTTAAGTAATGTCATTAATTTCAGAGGGTTATTCTGCGAGATATTTCAAACAAATTTTTTTAATTAAATTTTGCTCGTTTTTCCTTCCTTTTCGAGATAAAAATTCTATGAATGAAATATTCCATAGCGTGTTTTCGAAAAACCATTGATTTAATTCCCAATATGTTCAGTCAATTTAAGAGAACAGTGTATTATTACGACTATTACACTTTTACTACGTCACACTACTTTTGACCAATAAAACGGTACGAAAGGACGTTTTTCAACCAATCATGGCTGCTTATCGCACAATTTTATCGCGTCCATAGCATTTGTTTAATTTTATCACGTCCCTAGCATTTGTTTATTTTTATCACTACTCTAGCATTTGTTTCTTTGTTTGCCAACATTTTAAACTGCATTGGTCTGGACGTCAAAAAACAGAAAATTACAAACCACTTCAGTCGATGCACAGCACTTTCAAATATGACTCGCACTGGCATTCAAGAACAAGAATTAATAAAGATCACTGGTCATAGCTATGCATCTTCCCTGGAACCCTATTTACAAATAAATGAAGAGCACCATTCGGAAATCCTGAATAAGTTGAGGAATACACCATGTACATCAACGAGTTCACTTCTTTTACGCACACGTCCAATATAACATCAACTGAACCACCAACCACTAAAACATTCAAATTTGAAAATTATATTTTCAATAATTGTTTCTTTTAAAATTATTCATGTTTATTTTTTATTTCATCATCATTAATTAAAACGTTTCTTGTTTATTTCATAATCCCTAATTAAAACTTTTCTAACACTTGTTTATATTATTTAGGTTATGTTTGTTATAGCTTCTGCTATATATTATCATGAATAGTCACGTATCAGAGATTGTTTAATACTAAGATTTATTGATAATCTTCTGTCAAGTGACGTTGATTACTGGGATCCGGATGATTGAAGTGGAATGGAAATGTTTTAATAAAAATGAAACTGAATCAACAAAGCCTTCTTGACTAGTAACCAACGAATTAGATACTAGTATTTAACTCGTTGCTAGTTACAGTCCACAGAGTTCAATGAAGATTCCAAAGTTGGCACAACTGATAACAAGAAAACATAATCATAAAACACTGCAGCCATCTAGCGTAATGTTGAGATGGTACAATAATACATTTGAAGACAGTTGTATTTTCCTAAGTCAATTAATATTTTATTGTATTGGAGTACTTCGTTACTTCTAATCTTTATATACTTTCTTCTAATCGTGTAATAGTCAATTAAATCCCACTCGAGTTTTGATTTTCTCTAGATAAATCAAAACCTCTAGTGAGATTACTGTTGATAATAAATGATTAAAAGAATTTTAGTTTTGTCCTTTAAATGTGCAGAAATTTTATCCGATCAAATGTAACATCGTAAAATTCACTTTGTAGAACGAAAAGTTACATTTGTTCAGATCAATGTATTCCTATTTAAAGGATAAAACTAAAATTCTTGCAATCATTTATTATCATAATATACTGCTCATTTAAATTGACTGAGCATATTGGGAACTAACAAGCAAACATTCTTATTTGGGGACAGATATAGAATTTTTTTTCTTCCACCATGTTAATAATGTCAAAACAAGTGCTTATACAAATTTTGGCTATTCGAGCACAATTATGAGGGCCTCCAGAAAGTAAGTGTCCTTGGGGGCGTTTACATAAAACAAACATAATTTCACGGAATAATTTATTGAAACAGTTTCATATATTGCACAGCTATTTTTCAACGTATTATCCACCGGAATTGATACATTTGTCATGCCGTGGGATCAACTTTTGTATCACTGTGTACTGTAGTAGAAGTCTGCTGCCTGGGATCGGAACCAGTGTGTGACAGCCGTCTGCACCTTTCTGTTGATTCTACAGTATGAGAAATGTCTCAGCTAGGGTGGAGAACACGTTGAAAAATGGCTCAACAGTTGCTACATGTGCTCCAATAGATCTTTTCATTAAAATGTGTTTTCTTTCTGTAAGCAGCTCCAGAGAATCTTAGTTTCTGGGGGCTCTCGTAATTGCGCTCGAATGGCCAAAATTTGTACAAGCATTTATTTTGACTTTAATATGGTGGAAGAAAATCATTTAACTTTTTTATCTGACCTCATGAGAACGTTTGCTTGTAAGTTGATAGCTTTCCCAAAATGCGTTATGAAATGTTTCATATAAAATCATTTTTTTCCTTGAAAAGGAGGCAAAAAAAAAGAAAGAAGAAAAAAAAGAAGCAAAATGGTATTAAACTTTTTTGTTTTAAATGTCTGACATAATAATCCCTTGAAATTAATAAAATTATTTACGTTTCACTCGGTTCAGTACCTTGGTACTTCCTTTCTTTTTTTTTTTTTTCCTAACATTTTGGTGCCAATTTTTTTAAACTAATCTCGAATTTAAATTGTTGCAGCAATTGTATTTGTATACATAAAAAAACAAAAAATGTGCATCAATTAGGAAGACAATTTTAAATTGTACCATCCTCTCCCCTTAACGACGCTGTATCAACTACAGTTTATATAGCTTCGATGTAATTGATGATAGCGACATGGTATTTGAGGGGGGTTTATACAGTAAGAAAAGTGAAAAAAAAAAATTGAACATTTTTTATTGTGTCAATCGATGGAGTATACTCTTATGTGTGTATTTCTAAATTTTCCGATATATGTTGACAAGGAGGGTGTAATATATGCAGCATATACTTTTTAGTGCAGGGTGTAAGTCATTTTCCCAATAATTGCATTTTTCTACACAACAAACCTCCTACCTCAAGAACCGTTTGTCTGATTTCATTCAAATTTTGTACACTTGTCCTTTGTAATAATCTCTGGAGATTGGACCGTAGTGGTTAAATTTGAATGAAAAATGAGCAATTTTCTACTAAAAAACATTGAAAAAAGAAACAACATTTTTTACTTGGTTATTTAACGACGCTGTGTCAACTACGAAGTTATTTAGCGTCGATGGAACTGGTGATAGCGAGATATTTGGCGAGATGAGATCGAGAATTCGCCATAGATTACCTGACATTTGCCTTATGGTTAGGGAAAACCTCGGAAAAACCCTAACCAGATAATCAGTCCAAGCGGGAATCGAACCCGCTCCCGTAAACAACATTTTTAAATGCAAATTTAAAAATCTATAAATTTAGTATGAAGTCAGCTGTGATGCTCATTGAGGACTAATCTTGAGATTATGATCTCAGATTTAAGGGGGAAAAAATAGGAAATAACTATTATTTTCTCAGTTTAGTTTAAATCTTCTTTTTTTTTTTTAAGATACACTTTTTTCTTGTCGAAAAATTCAAACTTTCGAACATATTCATGATTACTAGATGTATTTTAATATATCAAATTGAAGCTAAATCATGTGAAATGAGTGTGCAAACTTTTAAGAAAATACATGAAGTAATAGCCAAGTTATTTAATATTTTGTAAAAAGTGCAATTACTGCTGTATGAAACCACTTGACGAGATAAACCCGAGGTTATCTTTGTGATTACCTGTCATTCGACTTACAGTTGCAAAGAAATTCGGAGAAAACAAACGAGGTAATCAACTCAAGCGGGAATCGAACGCAGCTTCGGATCAGCAGACAAACGCGCTACCGCCAGGCTACGCCAGTGACTCCCTACATCTTAACATCAGATATTTACAGAGTGAAAATTAACGCTGCGAGTAACTCCATTCCCTTCAGACATGTTTATATTCGGAAACAGCCTCCACGGAATAAATAAAAATATAATTTATCCCCCAACACCGCTTTTAAATCGTCCTGACGCCTTACAGTGTTGCCACATATTGCACCGAGCTCTATTATGACGCTCTCCGGAAGCTCGGAGCGAGAAAACAAAAGAAATGAAATACGAGACAGCAGGTAGAATATAAACGCTCGTCAGATGTTTCTCCTTTCTGCTAGTCGAAAGAATGGACCATGAGACAAACGTGAGTTAAAGGGAACAGTAGATCAAAGAACTTCATGTAATTAACTGTGCTTCAATAGCCAACAAGTGTGAACAGGTCACAAATCTGCATTTTAATGTAGAAAATGTAAAATCAAGTGTACAGTAAGTGACTCAGTGAGTGAGTGAGTCAGTGAGTCAATCTGCCAGTAAGTTAGTTTGTCAGTGAGTGAATGAGTAAGTCAGTACGTTAGTCTCTCAGTGAGTTAGTGAGAAAGTCAGTCTGTCAGTGAGTGAGTGAGTGAGTGAGTGAGTAGATCAGCGAGTTGATCTGTTAATTTATCAGTGAATCAGTGAGAAAGGCAGTCTGTCAGTGAGTGAGTAAATAGATCAATAAGCTAATCTCTTAATCTATCAGTGAATCAGTGAGAAAGCCAGTCTGTCAGTGAGTGAGTAGATCAGTGAGTTAATCTATCAGTGAATCAGTGAGAAAGTCAGTCTGTCAGTGAGTGGGTGAGTAGATCAGTGAGTTAATCTGTTAATTTATCAGTGAATCAGTGAGAAAGTCAGTCTGCCAGTGAGTGAGTCAGCAGATCAATAAGCTAACCTGTTAATCTATCAGTGAATCAGTGAGAAAGTCAATCTGTCATTGAGTGAGTGAGTGAGTAGATGAGTGAGTTAATCTGTTAATCTATCAGTGAATCAGTGAGAAAGTCAGTCTGTCAGAGAGTGAGTAAGTGAGTAGATCAGTGAGTTAATCTATCAGTGAATTAGTGAGAAAGTCAGTCTGTCAGTGAGTGAGTGAGTAGATCAGTGAGTTAATCTGTTAATCTATCAGTGAATCAGTGAGAAAGTCAGTCTGTCAGAGAGTGAGTGAGTGAGTAGATCAGTGAGTTAATCTATCAGTGAATTAGTGAGAAAGTCAGTCTGTCAGTGAGTGAGTGAGTAGGTCAGTGAGTTAATCTGTTAATCTATCAGTGAATCAGTGAGTAAGTCAGTCTGTCAGTGAGTAAGTGAGTAGATCAGTGAGTTAATCTGTTAATCTAACAGTGAATCAGTGAGAAAGTCAGTCTGTTAGTGAGTGAGTGAGTAGATCAGTGAGTGAGTGAATGAATAGATCAGTGAGTGAGTGAGTGAGTAGATCACTGAGTGAGCAGATCAGTGAGTTAGTCTGTCACTGAGTGAGTCAGTCCGTCAGTGAATGAGTGACTAGCTCAGTAAGTTAGTTCATCAGTGAGCGAATGAGTAGGTTGCGACTCAGTGAGTCAGTATATCAGTAAGTCACTGTCGGTGAGTCAGTCCGTCAGTCAGTGGGTCATTCAGTCAGTGAGTCATTCAGTCAGTGAGTTAATGAGTCAGTCAATCAGTGATTCAGTCAGTGAGTTCGTGATTAAAGTCTACTGAATTTCCCTTAAAGATGCTCGAATTTCTAGAGCTCTGGTGTGAAAAAGCAATCTAGGTCAATTAATTTTTCTTGAAGAACTTCAGATTTTTATATTATTACAGTGTTACTATTGCTACAATATTCACATATAACGTAGCAGTATCACTGACCCTACGTAGATTTTTAGCAGAAATCGTTTTTTTTTCCGGGGAAGTCTAGTCATCACTTTCACGGGAAAAGGGAATGGGAATATTGAATATGTTACCACAGACTCGGGATAATATGACGGAATTCAGCATGTAACGCTTCACGATATTAAAATTCATTATATTCCATTAATAAAAATATAAAGTTTTAAACATTTAACTTTCAGCAGTGGATATTTATGCTCTAATACCAACTTGTTTCCTAGGTAACCTTGAAATGCAAGAAATCGGAGTTTTACCACAGTCTAATATATACAGTCACGAAGCTTGCGTTGTTGAGGGTACTAGAAACAATATACTGTGTAGGTACTATTTTGCATTGTCTGTAATGAGGCGATATTAGCGATCCTAGTGGTTAGCAACTATCTATGGATGCATATTTACTACGTATTGAGTTTCATGACTGTATATACTATACTGTGATTTTACTTAATTTTCCCTAGAAGCTGGTAGTTTATTAACAATATTTACGAATGAAGCGTTAACTTTTAACAGGACCAAAATCAGACTTAACTCTTTAACGAACTATTACATTTGGTGAACGTTCTTGCAATTCTGCGTTAGTGGTGCTTATAGCACCCATAAGAGTTAAGGAACCAATACGTATATAAGTTTATTAAAACTGGCATTGTATTCTCCGAACATTAATGTTGTAGCAAATTATATTGATGTCCAAAACTGACGATTTTTAATGCAAACTTTAAGGTACTTCAGAAGTAGGTTATTTATTTCTCTTGCCATTTAGTTTGTGTTTCCAAGTACTCGCTACGTTACACATTTTATCCCTTTTCAGGAAGGTTCACAATAGACCGGGAACGAGAGCCAGAACGAGAACTGGAAGGGGAGGACGTGAACGTGAAGGTTTTGGTTTACAATAAACCGAAAACGGAAACGACTATGCATATCGATATATATGTCAATAACGATATGTAAAGTCAATATTACGCATTCTGATGTTATTTGTGTATAATCGACCAATGGCATTCTCTCATGAGTACAAGCCAGCCAACCTAAACACAGGTTAACCAAATCCAAAATTAATGGAACGGAATATTTAAAAATTCAATTCTTGTAGTAGTTTGGTCACATAAAGTTACATATAGCATATTACATTGAAAGTGATTCTACTGAATATCTGATTTAGAATCTATGGATAAAGACGAAATTATGTCATGGTCTCCTTGCTACAAAATATAGATACGATGAGCAAATAAACTTCTGATGAGAACAGAATGAATCTAGAACTTTCCCAGTTGTATTTCAAAAAGTATCAATTCGTATTTCTGATTTGTCATTTGTATTTCAGATTAGTCAATTCAATTTCAGATAGTATCAATTGTATTTCAGGAAACATCAATTGTATTTCAGATTTGTCAATTGTAATTCCGATAGTATCATTTGTATTTCAGATTCGTCAATTCAGCTTTAGATAGTATAAATTGTATTTCAGATTTGTCAATTTATATTTCAGATTTGTCAATTCAATTTCAGATAGTATCAGTTGTATTTCAGACATCAATTATATTTCAGAAACTATCATTTGTATTTCAGAAGTTACGGTTGGCACCTTATTCTCCAATGTTAAATCCAATCGAGATCATTTGTTGTAAAGTGAAGACTTACGTAAAAACCCATCTTGGAATTGCTGACGTCATAGCTCCTGGTGTTGTAGGCTAATTTACCTACTGCAGAGAGAGAGAATTGATGAAGCAACACACCTAATATTGTTGGTGGTGATTGTGCTCTTACAGTACAACACAGTACAATTCATCAAGCTGCTGCTTTAGCTATGTAGAATATGCCTCTGAGACGCTAAAATGCAATAAAGTTGAGGATTTTTAAAATCCATTTTCCTTTTTTTTTAAATATATGTTAATATCTCAAGTAGGCCTACATTTGTTATTTTGTGAAATAAAAGTGACTATGTAATCTTAAATGCATTGCTTATTTTCTGAAATACATTTGATACCATCTGAAATACAATTGACAAACCTGAAATACATTTGATACCATCTGAAATACAACTGACGAATCTGAAATACATTTGATACCATCTGAAATACAATTGACGAATCTGAAATACATTTGATACCATCTGAAATACAATTGACAAATCTGAAATACATTTGATACCATCTGAAATACAATTGAAAAATCTGAAATACATTTGATACCATCTGAAATACAATTGACAAATCTGAAATACATTTGATACCATCTGAAATACAATTGATAAATCTGAAATACATTCGATACCATCTGAAATACAATTGACAAATCCGAAATACATTTGATACGATCTGAAATACAATTGAAAAATCTGAAATATATTTGATACCATCTCAAATACAATTGACAAATCTGAAATACATTTGATACCATCTGAAATACAATTAAAAAATCTGAAATATATTTGATACCATCTCAAATACAATTGACAAATCTGAAATACATTTGATACCATCTGAAATACAATTGACAAATCTGAAATACAGTTGATACCACCCGAAATAGAATTGACTAATCTGAAATACATTTGATACTATCTGAAATACAATTGACAAATCTGAAATACATTTGATGCCATCTGAAATTGAATGGGTACTATCTGAAATTGAATTGGCAAATCTGAAATTCAATTCATAATTTCTGAAATTAAATTGGCTAATCTGAAATACATTTGATAATTTCTGAAATACAATTGACAAATCTGAAATACATTTGATACCATCTGAAATACAATTAAAAAATCTGAAATATATTTGATACCATCTGAAATACAATTGACAAAACTGAAATACATTTCATACCATCTGAAATTTAATGGATACTCTCTGAAATTGAATTGGCAAATCTGAAATTCAATTGATAATTTCTGAAATTAAATTGACTAATCTGAAATACAGTTGATATTTTCTGAAATGCAACTGGAAAAGGTGTAGTAGGCTGTGACCGGAAACGACAACTGCAAAGTTAAAAGTTCTCCAACGTTCACGTTCCCGTCCCCGGGCTCCGGCAAGATTCTCGTTTGTGAATGCTCACATTTAAATATATGGATTTTAAAATTTTTCTGATCCGGTTTATTGTAGACTAGCCTCTACCGGCAATGGGAAATCAGCTCACCTCCAGACAAAAAGTATTGGTACATTCAAGTTATCTCTAAAACAGCTTCTCATAAGTATCAATTATCATAAAAGTTGCCTGTACGAAACGATACGGTCACCGATATTGAGAAAGGCTACCAAAACCTATGTCAACATTTTCCTTTCCTCCTCTTCTACTGCTGATTTCAGTCTAGGTTTACGAAGGCAGTAAAAACACAAAGGCGATAATAAGGGTCTGGCACACACATATCGCATGCAAGCGACAAGAAACAATGCAGACCGCACCGCACGGGTCGGGTCGCTAGGATACGCCGGTTCGTGCCCTCACCATGGTAACGAGGCGCACTTCCGCCGTGTAACTTACTTGTTTATGTCCTGGCTAGCAACACGTCTGCTTTGGCGAAACACACACAAAACTGAGATGTAAGGGACTATTATACAGGGTGTTCCATGCATACTAGTGAGTGGATGAAAGCAACTTACCGAGAAAGCGGCTCTCCCGAACAGGATTCGCAGAACGCAGCATTCTTTGTAGAAAGTCTGTGTAATAGAAAATAGAAAATACCTTATAAAACGATATCCAAGATAAAAAGTTTAATGGTGATGGTAAAAGGGTGATAGTGGTTGTGAAGGTAGTGTTTTTTTACTTGCTTATTTAACGACGCTGTATAAACTATTAACTCTGTACGTAGATGAAATTATTGGTGATCATCAGTGCGGTTTCAGGTGTAATAGATCGACTATTGATTAGATCTTTTGTAATCGAAAGATATTGGTCGAAAATTGGGAGTAGGCCTATAAGGGTACAGTACATCACTTATTTATAGATTACAAAAAGGCATATGACTCGGTTAAGAGGGAAGTTTTATATAATATTCTTATTGAATTTGGTATTCCCAAAAAACTAGTTCGATTAAATAAAATGTGCTTCAGTGAAACTTACAGCAGAGTCCGTATAGGCCAGTTTCTATTTGATGTTTTCCAATTCACTGCGGGCTCAAGCAAGAACATGCACTATCACCTTTACTTTTTAACTTCGCTCTAGAGTACGCCATTAGGAAAGTTGAGGATGACACAGAGGGTTTGCAATTGAACGGGTTACATCAGCTTCTTGTCTATGCGGATGACGTGAATATGTTAGGAGAAAATCCACAAACGATTAGGGAAAACACGAAAATTTTGCTTGAAGCAAATAAAGCAATAGGTTTCGAAGTAAATCCAGAAAAGGCAAAGTATATGATTATGTCTCGTGACCAGAATATTGTACGAAATGGAAATATAAAAATCAAATATCTTGGAGCAATATTAAATGACACTCAGGAGGAAATTAATCGCAGAATAAATAAGGGAAATGCCTGTTATTATTCGGTTGAGAAGCTTTTGTTATCTAGTCTTCTGTCAAAATATCTGAAAGTTAGAATTTATAAAACAGTTATATTACCGGTTGTTCTTTATGGTTGTGAAACTTGGACTCTCACTTTGAGAGAGGAACATAGGTTAAGGGTGTTTGAGAATAAGGTGCTTAGGTAAATATTTGGGAATAAGAAGGATGAAGTTACAGGAGAATGGAGAAAGTTACACAACACAGAACTGCACGCATTGCATTCTTCACCTGACATAATTAGGAACATTAAATACAGACGTTTGAGATGGGCAGGGCATTTAGCACGTATGGGCGAGTCCAGAAATGCATATAGAGTGTTAGTTGGGAGACCGGAGGGAAAAATACCTTTGGAGAGGCCTAGACGTAGATTGGAAGTTAATTTTAAAATGGATTTGAGTGAGGTGAGATATGATGATAGAGACTGGATTAATCTTGCACAGGATAGGGACCAATGGTGGGCTTATGTGAGGGCGGCAATGAACCTTCGGGTTCCTTAAAAGTCATTTGTAAGTAAGTAGGTAAGTAATAAGTAAGTATGAACTACTAAGTTATTTAGCGTCGATGGGATTGGTGATAGCCAGATGGTATGTGGCGAGATGAGGCCTTACGGTTGGGGAAAACCTCAGAAGAACCCAATCAGTTAATGAGTGTGGTTCGAAACTATATATTTTTTAATCCAATTTTCCTGTAAAATATAAAAATGAAATAATATGCAACAATAGATGCATTATACAAGGTATTAACATCTCATGCAGAACCAAGAGATTATTACACATACAGAGCAGAAATAATGACACAAACTTAAAACAACACTATAAAATTATTAAAAATATTACACAAATTAATACAAAAAGCTAAAGAATTACACTATAATACAACAATACAAAACTCTGATAATAAAATTGAAACAACTTGGAACAAAATTAAAAAGAAACGTGGACGATCAAGTTGTAATATTGGCTGCTGTCAGAAGTTAAAATGAAGAAGCAATGGCAAAGCAAGCTTTTAATAATAAAGAAAAATAAGCATCTTCTGCAAATCTCTGGAAAAAGACCTAAGGAAGAGAAGAGTGAAGTGGTTTGTGTGGAGTGTGGGGTGGTTTGGGATAGAAACGTAGGCATTAAAAAGGAGTGAAGAGAAGCGACTAGAAGCATTTGAAATGTGGATATGGAGAAGGAAATGGACAGACAGAATGAGAAATGAAGCTGTGTTGGAAAGGGTGGGTGAAGAAAAATGATGCTGAAACTTATCAGGAAGAGAAAAGGGAATTGGCTGGGCACTGGCTGAGATGAAACTGACTGCTGAAAGGAATGGAGAATGGTAGAAACGTTCGGAGAACATTAAGATCTATGGATCATATGGGAAATCTAAGAGGAAGGCAGAAAAGAGGAGAAATTAGAGGATGCTGAATTTGCAGTGAAAGGCCTGCCTTTGGGCAAAAAAACTATGAATAAATGAGTTCCATAATTAGGAGCAATAATACTAAGAACAGCAGCGGTATATTACATTGCGGTGTACCGAAGTATAGCAGTATGTTTTGTAGCAGCATTAGTAACAATAAATTATAACACAGTACTATCAGAATATACAGGGTGATCCGTTTGGGTATGGATAAAATAAAACACCATAAAACATTAACTACTGAAATTTGATAGGTTATTTTACGACGCTGTATTAACATCTCAGATTATTTAGCGTCTGAATGAAGTGAAGCTGATAATGCTGGTGAAATGAGTCCGGGGTCCAACATCGATATATACCCAACATTTGGCCATATTGGATTGAGGGAAAACCCTGGAAAAAACCTCAACCAGATAACTTGCCCCAACCGGAATTCGAAACCGGGCCACACTCTACAGGTGTGGACACTGAAATTTATTTGTTGAAACTTTGTGGATACAACACTGAAAGATGGGAGATTCCTCAGAGCTCAACATGACCCCCATTGCGCACCCTGCACAACTCATAACGGCTAATGTCCGTTGTAACATAAGAGGGGTGATTTGTTGAAAAGCTTGAGTAATTTTTACTCTCAGATCATCAATGTTCCTGGGTTTCTGCGAATAGACAATGTCTTTAAAAAACCCTACACGAAGAAATCAGGAGGGGTTAGATCTGGGGAGTTTGGGGGCCAAGCCAAGAGATAGCTGCTTCTCGTACTGGGTTTCGCCTGCGATCTCCTGCATGTTTTTTTTTTAACATGGAACCTGTTTCTACAAATGTTCGACACCACAACATTATGGAATCGTATTTAGGTACATTATGACACCATACTCACGTCGAAATTCCCTTTGAACTATTTTAACACTCTCAAATTTAGCATACCTAATAACAGATTGTGCCCGCTGTTGATTTGTAGTAGCCATTTTAATTATCTACGATTTTCATTTGTCCTTACAGATTATGCATGTTGATTGTCATATATGGAAACTGCCATCTTTTAATCATAAAATAACCAGCAAGAAATTTTTCCACGGAACTGCCGACAATGGCAGTAAGAGACGAATTGACATAATCGCCATTAGCGAATCCCTGTCTCAGGGTATGATAATCGACCCCACCATCAGGTTTGAAACGTATAAAGGACAGCCTGAGGACGTACATGAGGAGAAAAGAGCAATCTACGTTCCAACCATCCCGTATTATAAAGATAAGTACCAACTTCACGATATCAGTGTTACGGGATTGATGTTTGGAGCAAGAGGAACGATACCTGACTTCTCTTCTCAATTCTGTAAGACCCTAGGACTGCACAAATCTTTTCTGAATGAATTGGCCCTCCTCATAATTAGAGAGTCAGTCAAACTTTTACGGAACCACCTATATGGACTCTAATTCAGTGTATTAAAAAACTGACGCACCATTATCATTTTTCTTTCTCTTATTAGCTTTCATCGCTTCTTTACTTGTAACTTTTTTTTTATTCTGTATACTGTCATGGTTTGTTTGTTTGTTTGTGTACTTGTTTACTTTTTTTCTTACTCTGTTATCTTGTTTTGTATGCTTTGCTAATGGCAGCCTCTAATTTGAGGAAGCTCTAGTAAATAAAAAAATAAAATAGTTTTATAATAATAAGTTAATATCATCCCAAACGGATCAGACTGTATTATTTTGACTTCATCAAGAATAGTCTTTGGTTAGTCATGTACATCTATCCATCATCAATTCAGAGCGATGTTCTATAATACCTCGAGTGATTTACTTGATATGACGTCAGTTTAAGGTTATGGAGACGATCCTACTGGGTCACAATCTGGTGTCTCTGTCAAGAAAATGCAGAGTTGAGTTCGGCTTACAAACGGGAATATTATGCAAAAGATCAACGCTTGTTTATGTTTGGTAGAAATCCCACGAAATTGTTTCTGTTTCATACACCCACACACCCACCCTGCTGCCATCTATTTCCTAGAGTTGTAGATCATGCGATCTCATATCAGTGAGATTCAATCTTCATCTACTTACATGAATGTACGAATCGGAACAGAATGTATGTCACGTGTTCACAAGTGCACCACAATATGGATCCCATCACTGCTGACAAGATCAGTAGATCAACTGATCCAATATGCTTACATTTTGTCTTGGGTTATATTAGATGTTGGTCTTATTTCACGCTCACCATATAGCCTAATAGGGAAATTTCCTATTTCTTTTTTACTTTACTTCTTAGTGATTTTTCTTTATCGTTACTTTTCTTGCATGTTTCTCCATTATGATAAAACTTTCACTAGAAAATTTAAAACTGGACGGTATGACAAATACAAAAATAGGTGTGTGACAGTAGTTATTTTCAAAACGTTTTATTGTTGGCCCTGTTTAATATTGGGCTCAGAAAAGGCGAGTGGAACAATAATGGCGTAGCAGATTTGAACAATATTACATGAACATTTCCCAAATATGAGTCTTCTCTAAAGACCTCGATTAGAAGTACTCTAATACAATTTAATTTATTGGTCTGGCCCAATATTTTAGGTTTGCCCTGCGGCACAGAATAGCTCGCAATAAAATTTAAAATGACTATTTCGTTTATATGACGTCATTCTGTTTTGGACCAATGAAGTGCAATGAAATTTTGAATTCCAACCAATCACAGTCAGACTTTGCGATAATTTTTTCAGCTAGATTTATCGCTATCAATTTATCGCATGGTCGTTCTTTTGTTTAGTCGTTGTCGTCAACTGTTTCCCCGTAAATTGATGACCATGAATACATTAAGATGCAACTACACGGTTAAACGTTTCTGTCAACTTTAAAGCAATGAATGCAAGATTGATATTTAATATTAATTAATATATTTACGCAGTGAAGACCACGTTCAAAACAGGGCACAATGTAGACACAAAATCTTCATGCATCTTAATTGAACGTACCTTTTAAACTTGATTCTTTCAATATTCTTCCCAGATTGCACGCATACGCGATTGGAATATTGAACTGTGTAGATCACTGCCTGCGGTGTAGATGCAGCTTTAGTTCCGTTACACACTACAGCGAGAATGCGTTTGTCGAGCTATAAAAATGCTTTCGTGTAGCACTGATTGTAACGGACGAAGTAAGACACAGCTGACATTGGTCCTGCTCCACAGGTAACATAACCAATAAGTAGTCTATAAAATTGTATCTTGTGAATGAAATGAAACATTTAATAGAACGTCAGATGTTCAAATTTATGTAACATCATCGCATATCAAACTCAATGACCTTGCATAGTAATAATAAGGTCTTTTCATCAAACTGCCTTCCATATGGGGTAATAAAATTCGTGTTTTAATTAGGCCTACCTATACAGAGATGGCTTCACTGTGTAGCAACATGTCTCGCTGTGAATACATAAGCATTGGTATGTAGCTGTCCCCACTGTTACTGTTAAATTAAATTATGATTTCAGCAGATAATGAAAATGTATTTATGCTATAATAATAAGAGAAAAGTGCAGTACATGTAATTAACATTGTTAAACCTGTATTTCGCTTTTCGCAATTGGCATTACTGAATAATAACGTCGAATTTCTTTATTGCAGTAATCGATATTCATCTACGAGTATTTCAACTTCACAATGCCTGAATAGGTTAAATATTCGTTAATAAACAATTCTTAACATTTTGTGATCGAATTTTAGGGATATATTATTTACATTTTTATTTTATTCACGAAATAGTCCTAATAAATGCCACTCGAGGTCTGAGATTTCCCAGATAAATCTCAGACCTCTCGTGATATTGCTACAGAAAAATTATATAAACAGGTTTCAGACAAAAGTGATTAAGACATAAGAAAAAAAAATAGAACCAAGTATAATTTAAATTGAATGTACGCCATAAAGATGCCGACGAAATATCGCTACAGAAAATTTTATAATGGTGGTGACGATGGCATGTTGAAGATCTCTCGTCAGCTTGTATTTTTCCCTCCACTTTACAAAGGCTTTCGGAATGGTGCCTCTCGCTCCAAAGAAGAGACCGGTAACTGTGATTTTTTCAATGTTGTATTTCCCTGATAGGTACTGAATCGTGGGTTCGTAGATTTTCTTTTTCTCTTCGTTCACTTCAGATGGTTGAGTGGCTGAGATTTCAGATCTGATCGTAGGATCAATTATTTCGACTGTCTGTTTATTCCTATTTATAGCTATGATATCGATCCTACGATTGCTCCCACCATTAGCAATACAATGAACTTCCTCGTGAACGTCTAGATTTTTGGATGGAAATGCATTGACTTATTAATTGAATTATTAATTGAATATTAATTGACTTACTAAAATTCTATTTCACTAATGTTAGCTTCACCAAAACGTTTCAGCGGAGCCGCCATTTTCAGTTGACAATGTGGTAAAATAATAACGATCGCAAAGCATGTTTTATAGTACCCTGAGAGGATGTCTTTCTATGCTCGAAGATGGTACGTAAAGAATTTTCAGTTTGAAATGTTGACAAAGGAACAAATTATAGGGAGGTGATAAAAACAGAAAAAAGTATATAAAGATTATAAGAAATAAGTACTCTAATACAATAAAATAGATATTAAGTTACTAAAATTCTATTTCACTAATGTTAGCTTCACCAAAACGTTTGGACGGACCCGCCATTTTCAGTTGATATGTATGCGGGAAACAAATGACGATCGCATAGCATGCTTTATAGTACCCTAAAGAATTTTCAGTTTGAAATGTTGGCGAAGAAAGAAACAAATGCTAGGGAAGTGACATGAAACAAACAAATGCTGGGGAGATGATAAAATTGTAGCGATAAACAGTCATGATTTGTTGAAACATGTCCTTTCGTACCGTTTTATTGGTCAAAAGTAGTATGACGCAGTAAAAGTGTAATAGTTACTGAAAATGACGTCAGAACTGAAACCATCCAAAGTATTAAATTATTATTATTATTATTATTATTATTATTATTATTATTATTATTATTATTACTAGGGGTTCCGTGTCTCAGTGAAACGTACAGCGGAGTTCGTATAGGTCAGTTTCTGTCAGATGCGTTTCCAATTCACTGTGGGCTAAAGCAAGGAGATGCACTATCACCTTTACTTTTTAACTTTCTCTAGATCTAGATTATGCCATTAGGAAAGTCCAGGATAACAGAGAGGGTTTGGAATTGAACGGGTTACATCAGCTTCTTGTCTATGCGGATGACGTGAATATGTTAGGAGAAAATCCACAAACGATTAGGGAAAACACGGGAATTTTACTCGGAGCAAGTAAAAAGATAGGCTTGGAAGTAAATCCCGAAAAGACAAAATATGTGATTATGTCTCGTCACGAGAATATTGTACGAAATGGAAATATAAAAATTTGAAATTTCTCCTTTGAAGAGGTGGAAAAATTCAAATACCTTGGAGCAACAGTAACAAATATAAATGATACTCGGGAAGAAATTAAACACAGAATAAATATGGCAAATGCGTGTTATTATTCGGTTGAGAAGCTTTTATCATCCAGTCTGCTGTCAGAAAATCTGAAAGTTAGAATTTATAAAACAGTTATATTACCGGTTGTTCTTTATGGTTGTGAAACTTGAATTCTCACTTTGAAAGAGTAACATTGGTTAAGAGTGTTTGAGAATAAGGTGCTTAGGAAAATATTTGGGGCTAAGAGGCATGAAGTTACAGGAGAATGGAGAAAGTTACACAACACAGAACTGCACGTATTGTATTCTTCACCTGACATAATTAGGAACATTAAACCTAGACGTTTTAGATGGGCAGGGCATGTAACACGTATAGGCGAATCCAGAGATGCATATAGAGTGTTAGTTGGGAGGCCGGAGGGAAAGAGACCTTTGGGGAGACCGAGGCGTAGATGGAAAAATAATATTAAAATGGATTTGAGGGAGGTTGGATATGATGATAGAGACTGGATTAATCTTGCTCAGGATAGGGACCAATGGCGGACTTATGTGAGGGCGACAATGAACCTCCGGGTTCCTTAAAAGCAAGTAAGTAAGTATTGTCATTACTACTACTAGAGGTTCTGTATTTTCTGTAAAAATGACCTGGCAAGTTAGTACCTGTTTGATTATACCAGAACCGCATCTGTTCGATATATCACTACTTCCCAAAACTATTGAGATTTACTGTACCAAAAGTCTTATAACGGTCTACGAAAGAATATGAGCATAATTACGACTAATTTTCAAGCGAAGTGTCAAACCAGTTTAGCACGTCGCGAGGAGAGACTAGTGATTTCGCCCTCCGTTGCACGTAGTCTGATGTTTCGCTTTTTCTCTAAATTCATTAAATGCCACCAAGGCTGAGAGTCCAGCTTGTTAAATCTATTGACGAGTTTATGTCAGAAGGGGCGGGGTGCAAACACCGGGCAGGGGGAAGCAAATTTGATCAGAGAGGCGGGCATTGTTTCTGTCGTCCAGCAGAGCAAACACCGTCCAGCCATATTCCTTGGTGACGCAATGTTTGCACCGACGTTGCTTATGTAGTTTACGATTTTTATGGTGATATTTTTGTTAATTGATTCAAGCATAAAACAAATTGGAATACATTGAATCGAATTATAGGTTTATACCTGATTGTATGACAGCTTTAGAAAAGTCTGGTACAAAACTGGTTGATCAGATTTCCCTACTGCGAAATATCTGGAAGAAAGTGACTCAAGTAGACGATAAAATTGGTAAAATAATATCTGCGAAAATAACAAATAAGTTGAAAAAATGGTGGATATTATAAACTCTGAAAGATTAGTGACAGTATTTCCGGAGATAAGGATTCCTTTGAAGAACTAACAGAAGTTGAAAAAAAAAAAATGTTTTACAGGATTTTACGTATGCCCCAGTTGTTTCAACAGACGTAGAAAGAAGCCTCTCCACATATAAGGCCATGCTATCAGATAGACGAAAATCGTTTTCTGTTAATAACTTACAAATGTCATTTGTTGTGCATTGTAACAATATTTGGAAGAAATCTGATAACGTATAACATGTGCATTAATAAATCACACTCATTGTAAGGAAAAGGAAAAACAAAAAACTATTTTTCAAGTGCTTTTGCGAATAGAATAACATAAACCCGTTACAAATAAACAGTGATTTTGTTTGCGTTCAGTATGAAATCATACATATATACAGTATATTATTTGTTTAGGATGAAATGGTTAATTAGTTTTGCAATTTTGAAATCTTACTAAAGTATCTGTAAGAAATTAATTGTAGAAACGGTAGAGAACTGTGTCATTTCTACTGGGTGTTCATTTCAAAGTGTGTCATGACGTCACTATTGTTGGGTCACCGATTTGAAGCGAGTTTCAGCTTATATGTCAGAGAAGTTGCCTATTATTTAAGGCGTTCTTCAATCTGAACTTGAGAACGTGTACGGTATAACTTGAACGTCGTAGCAACAGATGGCGGTCTGTACAGTCTGTATGCTACCATAACCTCTTTCGAACTGTGTTTTGCGCCGGCAAGTCGTACGCAGGGTATTTGTTATCATCGGTTGCGTACGGTAACATTCCACAACACAAATCAAATGCTCCGTGTCCATGTTGACCGTCGAAGTTAATGTCAACAAATACGTAAGTAATCGTCTTAACCCTCTCCCCATATCTCGACAGTACGTATTTCCAAACAGTTCACATTCCTGCCACTACCGGCGTTACCGTACGTATCGTTAGGTACTCTTCAGAATGAACGCCGTACTTGCTAGGCAACTTCTCTGCCTCACAGGTTATACAGGTCTGCGGAAGTGTAGGAAGATTAAATTCTCTAGGCTCATCGGCTAGCCACATGACGGCATACAGCGAGCCATGACACATTTTGAACTGAACACCCAGTACAAGGAAAACCTGGAAAGCACTATATTTCTCGATGCGTATTCTTAAGAAAGGTAAACGAAGGTCAAAAGAATTAGCGTACAAAATCCTTGTTCGAATTATGGAATATGGAGCAGCACGTTGAGAACCGTACACACAAAAACAAATGAATTCAATAGAAAAGGTCCAACGGAGGGCAGCAAAATTTGTCAAAATGGGAAAGGAACATGGTGAAGAGATAGTAAAAGATTTAGGGGGAGAATTTTTCAGATCAAGGCGACGAAAAACCAGGCTTAGCGCTTTGTTTAAGACACAAATGGGACGCAAAGCATGCACCGGCATCAGTGCTGGGTACGGCTGATCATAATGCAGAAAACAAAGAACGGACGTTGCAAAATTTTCCTTTGTAAATCGCACAATAGTAGACTGGAACAACTTACCTGCGGCAATCTTTCAGGGCGGTCCTCTCAAAATCAATACATTTAAGGAAAGGTTGAGAAGATCAGACTGATAATTTAATTGTAAGTGCAGTGTAATTATGCAAGTTGTGTCACGTAATTAAGTTGATATGTAATTAATTAAGGTTACTTATAATTACTTAAGTTGATAATAGTTGGGTTAAATAGAACTACTTATAAGTTAGGTTCACGTTTTGCTTATAGTAGGCGTTATTATAGAATAGTTTTTATTTATATTCCTAGATTTAATGCATTTATTTATTTATAGTTAGAATTAAATTTACGTTTATTTTATTTTTATTGTTATAATTATTGTAATTGTATTATTGTAATTATTGTAATGTTATTATTCACTGCCACCGGATGTATAACCAAGTGTAGTGTTAATAAATACATACAAAACTTACATACAAGTTATGCACTAAAAGTGAGGATATGTCAACACTTATAGTTCGAAAAGATTATCTTTTTGGCACTAGTGTGAAGATGGTGAAACAGCTTTACACTTGTACCAGAAGGATAACATAGGCTAACTTTACGAATGTGTATCATACAATGTTTTTGTGCGAGATCGTGCGTATTTGCTTGTTTTCCGCACAGAACCAATACGCGGTAAGTGTGAAATACCACATTCAGTATTCCCAACGTAACACACATAACAATTTCCCTCTTCATACCGCTTAAGCGCGACATTCATTTTACTGCTTTAGGCTTTTAACATATTATTTTTAGAGACGTTTAACATAGTAATAATTATAAATTGGAAACTTACCACTGCAATTTCACCTAAATTGCAATCTTAATTATTGTTTTTAAATATTTGCAAAAATTAAGTAAAGTCTACTACTCCACGAAATTTATTGCATTCCTGATACAAGTAACATTAAGGAAGCCGTGAACAAAATCAACAAGATTCCAGATGCCGATGTTATTACTGCAATGTTATATAAATAATATTGTTAAAATACCAAAATGAAAAATAAATCATTACAGTCATAACCTTACCGTTTGTTTTAAGTTCGCATTTATAGACTGGGGGAAAAAAGACAGACGTATATCACGGCCTGCTGGAGTATAGTAAACACAGAAAACATTTTATAGTAACAATGTTGAAGAAAGATATTTTGGTTTTCCGAAGTTGCCGTCATTAAACAGAAACCAAGATGGAGATTTCATTGAAACTAATTAGAAATTCATCTTTTGGGTATGTAATAAACGATCTTCGCACAAAATAATGTACGATACACGAGCGGTATGTTTGTTTTCATGTTCTCGGAAATTAAAAAAGCTCAACTACGTTTCGCTTTTTCAATCTTTTCCTCGAACATGAAAACGTCAACACACCGCTCTTGTAACGCATATTACTATTTTCTACTACAGCACAAATTTACATTAAATAATATTTCAAGTTGAAAACAAATTTGAAATATCCCATTTCAATTTTTATTTTATACTAGCCGTACCCGTGCGCTCTGCTGCACCCGTTAGAAATAAATATAAAGTAATTACATAATTAAAATAGGACGTTTGATCCAGGGAACATTCGTGTTTGATAGAAGGATAAATCGTTTATTATGTTCCTTAATTTAAATTGCATCCAAATAATTAAAATGCGATCATTTTGGTCCAGAGACACTCATTTGGTGCAATGACAATTCCTTTAACCTGTTTCTTAATTTTTATTACATGCAACCATAGTTTAATGAAGATTGACATCATTTAGATTTAATGTGTATATTTTATTTTACTTGTTATAGGTTTCCATTGAATTATGGTAATAACTTACTTTTAACCCTTATTTTCTACGTATTCAGTAAATGGCGCTTGGCCCACTATGGTTGTGAACCCTTCAAATAACTTAAATTATAATATATAATATTACATATGATATGATATTATATTATATTATATTATATTATAATATATTATGTTATATTATATCAGAAGTTACTGTAATAACATTATAGCATTATGTCCATCTAGAGAAACTACACTTTCCAATGGTGAAATAATAATTAATTATACAAATCGGTTAATTTAGCTTCCGATATTACCTCATACAAACACAGAAACATTCTCTGCAGGCTATCTTTCATAGCTTTCGATTGTTGCTGTCCAAGGCCCCTTATAGACGAAGTAATTTGTTTTTTAATTCATTACACGGCCTTAGATGGCAGTTATTTTAATTTTAAAACTCATCTATCTCATTAAATATCAGTCCTATCAAAATGTTTCAAGGAATAAAACTTATCGGAAATTATTTTCAAAGAAATGTTTGTTATGTAACATTTTTCACAAAAATCAATAATAAGCGAGATATTTCGATTTATTTAATTCAGGCCACCTTATAACCCCACCTTTTAAACAATGTATTTTTAATGCCATATAGCCTAAAATCTAAGTTACAACGAACATAATTTATATTCCAATTTTCATCGAAATCCGTTCAGCCATTATCGCGTGAAAAGGTAACAAACATACAGACAGACAGACATACAAACAAAAATTTCAAAAAAGCGATTCTAGGTTTCAGGGTGGTTAATTATAAATGTTAGGGCCAATTATTTTTGGAAAATCGAAAATTACCAGAAAAATTTCGGCTACAGATTTATTATTAGTATAGATTTTCCTTTGTACGGAGAAGGGACCCGAAGGTTGAGGCTAATTATGCTTTACCACCACTGTTCTATGAACGAGATTTGTCGCCGAACGGTCGCGTTCTTGTAGGTATACAGTACGCTGCGCCGTTTACTTAACCCTGGCAATGGAATTATGATATTGACATGTGGATTAATGATCATGAAATAAATCCGAAATCCAACGCCTAAAGTTACCCAGCAATTCTGCTTCAATTGGATGAGGGAAAGCCACGGAATAAATTCCAACCAGGTAACTTGTCTCAGCCAGGTTTTGAACCCGGGTTCGTTGGGTTCACCGTTATTCCATAGGGTGGACAGTCTTTATTAGTTACTGAGAAAATAAAAAAAAAGTATTCTTGCAGCTTTTAATCTGCGTTGCTATGGAAACATCACGAAAAAAAAAGCGGAAAGAAAAAAAAAGTCGCAACGCGCGACATTAACCTGATAAGAGGTCACTCTGACGACATGTAGGCGCAGTTCCGGAGTACAGCGCGCCTGGACAAACAGTCTTTGTCACGAGTGTGCTGTCCAGGCTTTCATTTCGGCTTGTTTGGGGAGTGTTGATTGGCCCGTAGCGACTGGGACAGGAAATCGCTGCGAACTGCCTCTCCGCCCTCTTCTCAGATATAAAATTGGGCCTGTCTGTCTAGTGTAAACGCGATGGACTCTGCACGTATAAGCTGGTTCTTGAATTAACACGTCTGCCTTCGTACTCACTCAGAGACAAATGAAATACGAAACGCGGAGGAAAATAAAAAACAAACTTGGAACTTGGTGCCAAAAGGACTCTGAGGTGTCCTTGCTTCAATGTTGGTTTGGGAAATAAACAGAAGTAGAATACGTAAATGTCACTTATTTCCTCATAAGAACAATAATAATAATAATAATAATAATAATAATAATAATAGACTAATAATAATAATTATAGACTAATAATACACAGTAAAAATTGTTTAGATCCCAAAAGTTGTAAATGTCCACAATTGAAAGAAGCCACGTATGTCAAATATCTGGGTATCATTATTGATCAGAATTTAAAATGGCCTCATCACATTACTTATCTTTGTAAGAGGCTTCGTAAAACAATTTATAAATTCGTTAATCTTCGATGCTACTTACCCATTAGAGTTCTACGAAATGTTTATTTGGCCATTATTCAGTCTATCATTCAATATGGTGTAATTGTTTGGGGTGGAATTACAAAAATTAATCTTAGTCCGTTAAATTTACTGCAAAAACGAATAATTAAAATTTGTTTGAAGAAACGTTTCGATTATCCAACTAAATTAATTTATTCTGAATTTAATGTATTTAATATTGAACAAATTTATAAGTATACGCTGTTAAAATTTTATCATAAAAATTGTAATAAGTTTATATTACAGACACATAATTATGACACAAGACGAAATATTAATTTAACATTAGTAGAACCTAAATGTCTCACAACTGCTGGTCTAAAGCATAGCATTAATTTTGGCCCTCGGTTGTACAATGCTTTAACTAAATTACACCCAGAACTTCTAATATGTAACCCACTAACATATAACAAGAAAATTAGAAACGTGTTAATATCTTCAATTTGATTAAATAAATTTATAGCCTATGTGAATGAATTAATCAACCTATATTATATTTGTATTCTATAATTTTGAAATATATATATATATATATATATATATATATATATATATATATATATATATATAGTCCTACTTTTAATGTGCGATATTATTCTTCTCTAGTGTTAATATTATATTATATAATTCCATTGCCGCTGTAATTTAAATTTTAGTTCCTATTTTATTTGACTTATTTATTTTTATCATTATTATGCTTTTATTTTCTAAATTTCTCTTATATTAATATTGTATTATATAATTTCTGTAACTGTAATTTTAATTCTATTTCCTATTTTATTTTATTTTATATTCTCTCTTATAGGCCTATTAATATTATATCTGAACTGCGACCGAACACGAGCGCTGCTCATTCGGTCTCAAATTTTGTTAATACTACTGTATCTCCTGTTTTATATTGTTTGTATTATTTTATTTCTATTTCTCTTGTTTGTTTGTGATTATATTCTTTATTCTGTATATTTAAATTTAAATAAATAAATAAATAAATTGTTAAAAAATAATAATTACAGTAATAGTTTTTTTAATCTTCATGTTTAAAAATGTGCCCAGGGAATATTTTTCTTATTTCAAAATGATTTCTATGTATATTTACGAGTAGTAAACAAATTACCTTTCGTCTTGTTTCTCTTATCTATACTCTAACCACGGTTTAAATATAAGATGTTTCTGGTACGCTAATTATATTACCTCTTCACAGAACATCGTATTCCTCATCTTTTACAGTCTCCACCTCGCGGCAATGGAATTCCTTGTCACAAAGTATTAGGGGCTGCAAGACAATAAACACTTTTAAAAATAGCTTAAAGGAAAACCTTCTTAGCAATTCACTCTAATTGCACAGACTTCAACGGTCACTGACTGTACGGTAACTTCTTTCTTTAGACATGTGTCCTGATAGCGCTGTATTTTCACAATTGTCTCATAATAAACTCTTCCTATTATCTAAAATTATTTGAAATATATTAACATGTATTTTAGTTTAATTTTGATACACAGTTTGTAATTCATTATTTAATTAATGGTAACATAGTGTTTAATTCATAAGTAACTCTTGTATACACATAACTTTTATCGAAATCAAATTGTGTGTTCTTTGTAGATTTAAGTTAATTATGTATGTATACTTTGTGCTGGTTGAGTGAAAGAGATTGCCTTACGGCCAGCTAAAATAAATTATTATTATTATTATTATTATTATTATTATTATTATTATCATTATTATTATTTTTATCATTATTATGTTATGAACATGTACACTATGTGCGCCTTACACAAAGGTAATCAATTTCTTAAAAACTTTAAAATGAAGCTAAGACTCCCTGCAGTCAAATGGTGCATTGTCTTTTAGTGGTAAATGTGAGTAAAAAATAAAAAAAATCATTTTTAACTTTAGACTTTCTTTTTTTAAACTTCGCCTTCCTCAATAAATAGATAGACAAATATATACACAGATAGATAAATAGATATAGAAATAAATAAACATATAAATAAATACAAATCAAGATTTCAGGTATAACTCCCTGTAAAGTTGATTTGAATAATTTCGAGGGAAAAATTGTTCCGGAGCCGGGTATCGAACCCGGGACCTTTGGTTTAACGACCAACGCTCTACCATTGAGCTACTCGGGAACTCTAACCGACACCGATCCAATTTTTCCCTCTACATCCACAGACCTCAAAGTGGGCTGACAACCGTCAAGCAACCAACTTCGAGTGCACACTAACTCCGTGTGACTTAAATTGTGGTTTTCTGTTAACGAACAGTGACGTGTATTATGCAAATCAAGATTTCAGGTATAACTCCCTGTAAAGTTGATTTGAATAATTTCGAGGGAAAAATTGATCCACAGACCTCAAAGTGGGCTGACAACCGTCAAGCAACCAACTTCGAGTGCACACCAACTCCGTGTGACTTAAATTGTGGTTTTCTGTTAACGAACAGTGACGTGTATTATGCAAATCAAGATTTCAGGTATAACTCCCCTCGGTATTTTTCCCTCGAAATTATTCAAATCAACTTTACAGGGAGTTATACCTGAAATCTTGATTTGCATAATACACGTCACTGTTCGTTAACAGAAAACCACAATTTAAGTCACACGGAGTTAGTGTGCACTCGAAGTTGGTTGCTTGACGGTTGTCAGCCCACTTTGAGGTCTGTGGATGTAGAGGGAAAAATTGGATCGGTGTCGGTTAGAGTTCCCGAGTAGCTCAATGGTAGAGCGTTGGTACGTTAAACCAAAGGTCCCGGGTTCGATACCCGGCTCCGGAACAATTTTTCCCTCGAAATTATTCATATAAATAAATAAATAAATAACAACGTCTAAATGAAATGCAGCATATCAAGCATATGTGTGCAAAGTTTCATTACTCTATGTTTAGCCATTTAGGAAATATACTATGTTTATAAATTTCAAATGTTAACAAATCTGAGTACAGTGGCCGTTCACTATCGCAGAGACATTGCACTACATTAATACATGCAGAATATGCACTAAATAATAGTACTTTAATTTTGACGTTCTCATTTGTCCATTTGTTATACAAATTTTGCAAATGACCCAGAGGCAAAAACCTCTTACTATGAACTATGTTTTCTTTTTATTTTATTTTAGTCGATTATTTTACGACGCTTTATCAACATCGTAGGTCATTTAGTGTCTGAATGAGATGAAGATGACTGTGCCGGTGAAATGAGTCCCGGGTTCCAGCACCGAAAGTTACCCAGCATTTGCTCACATTGGGTTGAGGGAAAAGGCCGGAAAAAACTTCAACCAGGTAACTTGTCTCGACCGGGAATCGAACCCGGGCCATCTGGTTTCGCGGCCAGACGCGCTAGCCTTTACTCCACAGGTGTGGACATGAATTTCGTAAGTGCGCAAGGAATATTTTCGCACAAAAAAAAAAAGAGAAATGATATTTTTACTGTTTCTTCACCTAGTGTGTGTTAACTGTTATTTTGTGAAAGCATTCCTTCTGTTTAAGATCAGTTACTGAACATCAAGAGGGGAGCAGGAATACGATGTGTAGAGTCTGCAAACATAATTCATGAAATATAAAAAATTCCTCACATCTTAATACCACATTTTACCTCAGAACGAAAATATGAACCGACATGAATAGAGTACTAGTCCCTATATTTGTAGATCGTGTATAATAATCGTGAAACTATTGCAATAGGAGTAAGATAAGACAAATGGAATGAACATGACTCTAGTTACAAGTGAAAATGGACAGACAAGAACAATAATTGAAATACAACCAACAGTAGATCCGTGGCCTCACACGGTAATGTAGAATAAAACTGAGGTTTGTTTAATTATAGACATTGCAATCTCGTGAAATAGAAACGTTACAAGACAGGCGACTGAGAAGGTCATGAAATATAAAAGTATCTCGACTGAAATGCAATGTATGTGGGACACCGAACAAGAAAAAAAAAAGCTTTATCGGAGATTCACAAGCTCGCAGAATACGTTTGACAGATTTGGGAATAAAACTACAACTCTGTTGATTTAAATGTTTATATTTTAGGTTTACAAATACAGAGTATGGGTCTATGATAAGAGAAATAATTAATAACTCTGTTAAACATTTACTATGGGTACTGAACTTTATTTGTTGAAACTTTGTGTATATCGCATTGAAAGATGGGAGATTTCTCAGATCTCTACAAGATCCTCATTGCGCACTCTGCACAACTCGTAAAGTTGGGGCAATTCAGCTCATGTCCGCTGTAAGATCAGAGGAGTATTTTCTTGAAAAATTTGAGTAATTTTCACCCTTAGATCATCAATGTTTTTGGGTTTCTGTGAATAGACAGTGTCTTTAATAAAATCCCACATGAATAAATAGATAAATAAATAAATAAATAAATACATAAATAAAGAAATAAACAATTAAATCAATTAATAAATAAATATATAAATAAATAAGTAAATAAATAAATAAGTAAGCAAATAAGTAAATAAATAAATGAGTGAATGAATGAATAAATTAATAAATTAATGAATAAATGAATAGATAAATAAATAAGGAAGAAAGAAATAAAGAAAGAAAGAAAGCCAGAAAGAAGGAAGGAAAGAAAGAAAGAAAGAAAGAAAGAAAGAAAGAAAGAAAGAAATTAATTAATAAGGAAATAAATAAATACATAAATAAATAAGTAAATAAATAAGTAAGTAAATAAGTAAATAAATAAATACATGAGTGAATTAATGAATAAATGAATTAATAAATGAATAAATAAATAAATAAATAAATAAGAAAGAAAGAAAGAAAGAAAAGAAAGAAAGAAAGAAAGAAGGAAACAAAAAATAAATTAATTAATTAATAAGTAAATAAATAAATAAGTAAATAAACAAATAAATAGATAAATAAATAAATAAATAAATAAATAAATGAGTGAATGAATGAATGAATAAAGTAATAAATGAATTAATGAATGAATAAATGAATAAATAAATAAGGAAGAAAGAAAGAAAAAAGAAAGAAAAAAGAAAGAAAGAAAGAAAAAAAAGAAAGACAGAAAAAAGGAAAGAAAGAAACAAACAAACAAAAAACAAACAAATTAATTAATTAATTAATTAATTAATTAATTAATTAATTAATAAGTAAATAAATCAAATCGAGTTTCGATCTTACGTTCTCTTGACAGAAAACGGAGCACATATTGAGATATATTCATGAAAACTTTTAAGGCTGAGATATCACTTCCTGAAAACCGCGATTCTGTATCTAGAATAGTTATTTAGTAATAAAAGTTTATAATCAGGGAAAGACTTTATATTCACCCTGTACATCAAAAAGGCTATTCAGTTAACCTGGAGTTACTTTGAAGTTTATAATAGCGGTGATAAAAGAATATTGGAAAGTTTGGTCAGCCCTGACATGGTATCTTTGCGGCTGGTTGCAGAGCAGCCAGAGGTAGGTATTCAAGTGTTTACACATTGTGTAATTGCATCAGGGAGGAAAAATCACACAAGTCCATGAGCTTTGTGTGCAGTCGTTACGAGAAACGATTACCTACTAAGTTGCGGCATTCGTTTGAGTGTCGTGACAAGTGAGGTCTGAACTGGACTCCTTAAGGAAATAAAGTTATATGTTCGTCAGTAAAAATAACCATTAACCTGTACATTTCACCTACCCATATATTCGCTTTTGTAATTTTACATCAATCGATTCATTTATTTATTATGAGTTCCTCCACACATAACATTCATATTTATTTGTCATATGAACAATTACATTTTTTATAGATATTATCAAAGAATAAAATGGTTATAAATACTTGATTTAAACTTCCGATGTGGAATAAAAGCATGTCAACTGAAATAATTGTAACAGCATTTGTGGTAGAGCTTGCAGTTCTATTTCCAATTTGCTACAAAACCTAATGACAGAATATAGGTCTACAGGTTGAATTGTAAGTAATGCCATTATAACTTCAAGGAGCTATTCCTTAAGATGTTTCAAACAAAAAAGTTTCATACAATTTTGCTGCTTTTTTCTTCCTTTCCGAGATAAAATTTCTTTTATATGAAACATTTCATAGCGTGTTCTGGAAAAGTCATTGATTGAATTCCAATATGCTCAGTCAATTTAAGAGAGCAGTGTGTTATGATAATGAATGACTGAAAGAATTTTAGTTTTTTCCTTTAAATGTGCAGAAATTTGATCCGAACAAATGTAACTTTTCGTTTTGCAAAGAAATTTTGAAACTATACCAGGCCTACAGATGAAAACTCCTCTACCATAGGGTTAAATATTGTTATTCATGCCCACTGATTTCACTTTCAGGATGATTTTCAATCAGCACTGGTTGAGAATCCAAAATATTTTGAAGAGAACATACATTTTCTGGTTTCAAGAAATTCAATAATTAAATAATGCCATTTTTATTTGATAATTTTAAGCCAGGACGGGAGGAATTTTTTACATTAAGCTCTTTCTTTGGTGGTGCAGTATAATATTATGTCCTGAAAAACTGAATGGCTGGAAAACGGTACTGTAAGACCCTGATGAGTAAAACATGAGTATAGGGGAGAGTTGGGTAGTATCGGACATCGGGTAATATCGGACAGTGCGTTTTTTCATCTACCACCAGATGATAGTACCTGAATGACATGGTTACATTTCTGTACGCGACATCACAGAAACGTAACCATGTCATTCAGGTACTATTATCTGGTGGTAGATGAAAAGAACTCACTGTCCGATATTACCCGTTGTCCGATACTACCCAACTCTCCCCTAACATAATTTTTTTATTGTGAATTTTGAACCTTTTGACTTAGCACAGCACTTCACATAATGAATTCTCCGAAAATTTAGAGTCAACGAAATGAAATACAACTTTTACAGTCGATAGAGAAGCCATGGAAAATTACGAAAATGCCATCGCCCGAATAGCGATTTAAGTAGAGTTAAACTGTTATTGCATTTAGCGCCTAAATTATACATAAACTTGAAATAACTTGAAAGAAAATTAAAAACTGAGATCAAATTGTTTTTATCTAAAAATTCTCTTAAATGCGAAATGGCAAAATATGCTAAGTTAAATTTCTTGGTTACAAAATCTAGTTGCTTGTTCCTGTTCAATACCTCATAAACACACGAGAACAATTTAGCAAATTTAGCATGTTTTTGAGCAATTATACACTGGTCAAAAAAAGTTAAGCATAATTAGGCATATAACGGTTTTTATTAATTAAAATAAAATAGATGAATTATAATTGGGTTTCTTGGTTCCACAGAATAAACTTAAAAAGTAGAAATACATTATTTGTTAACAATGGACTCAATATGAAATGAAAAATTTACATTGTTTGGAAACAACGGAAAAGATAAGGGAAGTTGAAATTCGTACATCATCAAAGAAAAGGAAATGGTACTTTCAGTACCCTGTTTAATAACGTGTTGGTCCTCCACGAACCCTGAGGCACTCTTGTATGCGACGGGGCATACTCAGTACCAACGCATCTAAGCTCTCCTGAGGCAAATTGTCCCATTCTTCGAAGGCAGCATTCCTGAGTTCTTGAATCGTTAATGGGTGATGTGGACGATTGGAAATGGCTCTCCTGAAAAAGCTCCATGCATGCTCTATGCAGTTCATATCCGGTGAGCATGCTGGCCAATCCATTCTTCGAATCCCATGTTCTACCAGATACCGCTGCACACTATGAGCACGATGAGGCCGAGCATTATCGTCCTGTAGAGTGAACCCTTCTCCTACAGTCTCTGCAAAACCACTTACTATGGGTTGGAGGATGTTGTTCTCATACACGGCAGCAGTCATGTTTCCCTCTATTGAAACCAGTGGTGTGCGGCGGCCAAACATGACACCTGCCCAAAACAAGATTGAACCACCAAACTGTTGGTGATGTTCCACGGTCATTGAGGGATGATTTCGTTCCCCTGTTTGTCTCCATACGCGAAGAGAGTTGTTGTCAGGGTGTAGGTCCATTCTCACTTCGTCTGAGAATATAGTTCTGGTCCATTGGTCTCGTGTCCAATTTTCATGTGCTCTAGCCCATCTTGCACGAGCACCCCTGTGATGTGGACGGAGTGCTGGAGTCTTGAGTGGTCTTCGAGCATACAACCCTATGTCATGAAGTCTATTGCGCACAGTTTGGCTACTTACAACAACACCAGTGGCTTCGCGCAGGTCATGGAGCAGAGTTGTAGCTGAGACTATAGGGTTCCTACGTGCAGATAACCTTACATACCGGTCCTGACCTGGTGTTGTTTTGCGTGGACGGCCCTTGCGAGGTCGATCTGCTATTGACTGGGTTTCCTGGAACTTTCTCCACAGTCTGGAGACAATACTCTGATTCACATGAAGGATGTTAGCAACATCAACTTGTCTCATGTTTTGTTCCATCAAAGTGATGATTTTGATGCGGTCTGCCATTGTAAGGGTGTTCCGAGCCATTGTACTGCACTATGAAGCAAAACGACACTGATTGAACTTTGCTCGAATTACAGACTTTGTTTACTGCACTATGAAGCAAACGACACTGATTGAACTTTGCTCGAATTACAGGCTTTGTTTACTAGCCGTCATTCGGACGTTACCTAGTGATGCAGAATAAAACAAATGAAAGAGTTTGAATTGGTAAACATAATACGTGCCACAAAAAACCATAATAAACATAAATATCTGGTATTATTGGGTAAACTGGAAATATGCTTAACTTTTTTTGACCAGTGTATATGCTTCAAAAATGAAAATTAAATTAATTCTTAAGTCTAATAGCGCGATATGGAAATTTAAACACATTGTTTGGGTGTCATTAACTATTAATTAATTACTAAAGTGCCAACTTTTAAATTGATGCGCAGCATTTTCAACTTCAGTCACTATTTCCTCACAACTTGGAATGGAATGTCACGCATAAAACATTAATGAGTGGTCCAAGGCGAGAAAACAAGAAATCTACCCATTATCAAGTATGAAAAATTTATTGTTGCAAGTCGTAGAAGGATTAATATTACAAGATAACTGAAGAAGTAATGGAAGACCATCGAATGAAATGTAAAAAAAATAGAAGATAGAAATGTACTGACGGATGAAGTCTGTCCATTGCTAGGTATGAAAAATTAATCACTGCCCTGCGAAAGAATTAATACTGCAAGATAGATGAAGAACTATTGGAATTATACGGAATGAAACGCTACATACAAGGCAGAAATAGTTGTACGAACTTTAAAGAGAAGGATTCTGTCTCTTGTAAAGAATGGAACAATTATTGTTCTGGCTTACGAAGAGAAATGTTACAAAAGGAGTCAAGTATTGAAAGACCATCCAAATACCATCTAATTATTAAATTGATGTGTAATTGAATAAGTTAATATGTATAATTGGTACGTTCGTATGAAAAACAATAAATTTGACATGTATTTAATTAAGTTAACAGATGAGTTTATTTTATGGGTTTCGGTTATTGTCTTATTGTTATTATTATTCTTGCTATAGGCCTATTATTCTTGTATTAATACTATTGTTACCGTCGTAAAATTATTTAAAATAATGTATTTTGTATTGTATTTTGTGATACTGCCATCTGGTATACGCCAATTTGCAGGTAATAATAAAGATATTACAATAATAGTACCATAATTAATAGTGATATTGCTAGCAGTGACTCCAGTAGAATAATAGTGGCAGAAGTGTCAGTGTTAATGACTACGGGCATTAGGAGTAATAGTTTTAGTAGCGACAGAAGTATCAATGGTGACCTCAATAATAGTAGTAGTACTAGCAGTAGTAGTATTAGTATTAGTAGTATTAGCAGTTGTAGTAATAGTAGTAGTAGTAGGCCTATAATAGTAGTATTACTAGTGCTTGGTAGTAGTAATAATAGTAGTAGTATTAGTAGTGGTTGGTAGTAGTAATAATAGTAGTAGTAATAGTAATAGTATTAGTAATGGTTGGTAGTAGTATTAATAGTACCGCTAGTAGTAATAGTAGTAGTAGTATTAGCAGTGGTTGGCAGTAGTAGTAATAGTAGTAGTATTAGCAGTGATTGGTAGTAGTAGTAATAAAATTAGTAGTGGTTGGTAGTAATAGTATTATTAGTGATTGGTAGTAGTAGTAGTAGTAGTAGTAGTAATAGTATTAGTAGTGGTTGGTAGTAATAGTATTAGTAGTGATTGGTAGTAGTAGTAGTAGTAGTAATAGTATTAGTAGTGGTTGGTAGTAATAGTATTAGTGATTGGTAGTAGTAGTAGTAATAGTATTAGTAGTGGTTCGTAGTAATAGTATTAGTAGTGATTGGTAGTAGTACTAGTAGTAATAGTATTAGTAGTGATTGGTAGTAGTAGTAGTAGTAGTAGTAATAGTATTAGTAGTGGTTGGTAGTAATAGTATTAGTAGTGATTGGTAGTAGTAGTAGTAGTAGTAGTAGTAATAGTATTAGTAGTGGTTGGTAGTAATAGTATTATTAGTGATTGGTAGTAGTAGTAGTAATAGTATTAGTAGTGGTTCGTAGTAATAGTATTAATAGTGATTGGTAGTAGTAGTAGTAGTAGTAGTAATAGTATTAGTAGTGGTTGGTAGTAATAGTATTATTAGTGATTGGTAGTAGTAGTAGTAGTAGTAGTAGTAATAGTATTAGTAGTAGTAGTAGTAATAGTATTAGTAGTGGTTGGTAGTAATAATATTAGTAGTAGTAATAGTAGTAGTATTAGTAATGGTTGGTGGTAGTAGTAGTAATAGTAGTAGTAGTGGTTGGTAGTAGTAGTAGCAGCAATATTAGTAGTAGTAATAGCAATAGTATTAATAGTAGTTGGTAGTAGTAGTAGCAGCAGTAATATTAGTAGTAGTAATAGTATTAGTATTAATAGTGGGGTCCACACCTGTGGAGTAACGGTCAGCGCGTCTGGCCGGGAAACCAGGGGACCCGGGTTCGAATCGCGGTAGGGACAAGTTACCTGGTTGAGGTTTTTTCCGGGGTTTTCCCTCAACCCAATATGAGCAAATGCTGGGTAACTTTCGGTGCTGGACCCCGGACTCATTTCACCGGCATTATCACCTTCATTTCATTCAGACGCTAAATAACCTAGATGTTGATACAGCGTCGTAAAATAACCCAATAAAATAAAATTAGTAGTAGTAGTAGTATTAATAGTGGTTGGTAGTAGTAGTAATAGTAGTAGTATTAATAGTGGTTGGTAGTAGTAGTAGTAGCAGTAGTATTAGTAATTGTATTAATAGTGGTTGGTGATAGTAGTAGTAGTAGCAGTAGTATTAGTAGTAGTATTAATAGTGGTTGGTAGTAGTAGTAATAGTAGTAGTATTAATAGTAGTTGATAGTAGTAGTAATAGTAGTAGTATTAATAGTGGTTGGTAGTAGTAGTAGTAGTAGTATTAGTAGTATTAAGTGATTGGTAGTAGTAGTAATAGTAGTATTAATAGTGGATGGTAGTAGTAGTAGTAGCAGTAATATTAGTAATAGTATTAATAGTGGTTGGTAGTAGTAGTAGTATTAATAGTGATTGGTAGTAGTAGTAGTAGCAGTAGTATTAGTAATTGTATTAATAGTGGTTGGTAGTAGTAGTAGCAGTAGTATTATTAGTAGTATTAATAGTGGTTGGTAGTAGTAGTAGCAGTAGTATTATTAGTAGTATTAATAGTGGTTGGTAGTAGTAGTAATAGTAGTAGTATTAATAGTGGTTGATATTAGTAGTAGTATTAATAGTGGTTGGTAGTAGTAGTAATAGTAGTAGTATTAATAGTGGTTGGTAGTAGTAGTAGTAGTAGCAGTAGTATTAGTAATTGTATTAATAGTGGTTGGTAGTAGTAGTAGTAGTAGCAGTAGTATTATTAGTAGTATTAATAGTGGTTGGTAGTAGTAATAGCAGTAGTATTAGTAGTAGTATTAACAGTGGTTGGTAGTAGGAGTAATAGTAGTATTAATAGTGGTTGGTAGTAGTAGTATTAATAGTGGTTGGTAGTAGTATTAATAGTGGTTGGTAGTAGTAATAGTACTATTAATAGTGGTTGGTAGTAGTAGTAATAGTAGTAGTATTAATAATGGATGGTAGTAGTAGTAATAGTAGTAGTATTAATAATGGTTGGTAATAGTAGTAGTATTAATAGTGGTTGTTAGTAGTAGTAGTATTAATAGTGGTTGGTAGTAGTAGTAATAGTAGTAGTATTAATAGTGGTTGGTAGTAGTAGTAGCAGTAGTATTAGTAATTGTATTAATAGTGGTTGGTAGTAGTAGTAATAGTAGTAGTATTAATAGTGGTTGGTAATAGTAGTAGTATTAATAGTGGTTGTTAGTAGTAGTAGTAGTAGTATTAATAGTGGTTGGTAGTAGTAGTAATAGTAGTAGTATTAATAGTGGTTGGTAGTAGTAGTAGCAGTAGTATTAGTAATTGTATTAATAGTGGTTGGTAGTAGTAGTAATAGTAGTAGTATTAATAGTGGTTGGTAGTAGTAGTAATAGTAGTAGTATTAATAGTGGTTGGTAGTAGTAGTATTAATAGTGGTTGGTAGTAGTAGTAATAGTAGTAGTATTAATAGTGGTTGGTAGTAGTAATAGTAGTAGTATTAATAGTGGTTGGTAGTAATAGCAATAGTAGTAGTAGTAGTGGTTGGTAGTAGTATTAGTAATAGTAGTAGTTGTAGTAGTAGTGGCACTAATATTAGTAGTGGTTGGTAGTAATATTAGTAATAGTAGTAGTTGTAGTAGTAATTGTAGTAGTAGTGGCACTAATAGTAGTAGTAGCAGTAGTAGTAGTAGTAGTAGGAATAAAGTAACTTGGTAGTATCCTAGTAGTGTTGGTAGTGATAGCTGTCATCCTAGTAGTTATTAATGTAGTTGTTATGTAGAAGTAAAAATATAATAAAGGCAAACAGTGACAGTGTAGATAGAACGCGTTACTTTGAATGAGCTTTGCTTATTGTACCAGAGCTGTGCTGGGTGCAGGTATAGCAGGGGCAGGAAGGCAGGCTGAGTTACAGTGGTGGGGGGGACGTCTCCACCAACACCGCACACCGCGGGCTCGGAAATCAGAAACCATGAAATTATTCTCTGGTTGACTGCGGTGTCAGATTCCCCGTTTACCCTCTCTGGAGCCGGACGTAACCCTCTCCACTGCAGACCCTCTCCTCCCATCCGCACCCTCAAACCTCACACTTACTCACGCTCCCATGTATGAACAATACGCGTAATGAAAAATTTACGGAGCAGCATGTCTTTACCTGCTGCCAAGCCAAACGCGCGTGTGGGGAAAATCTGCGTACAGGGTGAGTAAATTATTAGGATAGTATTCCGGACTACAATGAGGATAATTCAACAACTTTATGCACTTACTAGAAGACATTGTGTCACAATGGAATTGCTACTTGAACTAACAATGTAAGTTGTATAACTATATTAAATTATATATTATTTTAATGTACCGAAGTACATATGATATTTCCATGCAGATATTCTGCGTCATCATACGATGAAAGAGTAATGGAACGGAGAAAAATCCAAGAGTTGGAACTTAATCTGAGACGATTCTGTCCGACGCCGGGGTGGTATCCGGTGTGGCTTAGTGGATAAAGCATCAGCACGTAGAGCTGAAAACCCGGGTTCAAATCCCGGCGCCGGAGAGAATTTTTCTCCGTTCCATTACTCTTTCATCGTATGATGACGCAGAATATCTGCATGGAAATATCATATGTACTTCGGTACATTAAAATAATATATATGATATGCGTAAATCACTTCGTGATTTAAGACGGCGCTTATTCCGTCGGATCCCGGCCAACTAGTCACTCATAACGCGTGTGCCTCAGCACATGTGTGGACTTCGGTCCTATGTTCATAGACATCTATGACGTAGTGCAGAGGGCGGCCACTAGAGGGAACCCAAGAGTTGGAACTTAATCTGAGACGATTCTGTCCGACGCCGGGGTGGTATCCGGTGTGGCTTAGTGGATAAAGCATCAGCACGTAGAGCTGAAAACCCGGGTTCAAATCCCGGCGCCGGAGAGAATTTTTCTCCGTTCCATTACTCTTTCATTGTATATTAAATGAGTTTAATACAATATAATTAATTAATCGAAGAAAAATAGCACAATTACTGTTAAATATATAACTGTTCATGGAATAATAGATAACATGAAAGTTCTTCAAGAAATGTATTTTTTTATTACAGCAACTGATATTAGAAGTCATACACTAATCTATTAAAATGCGCCTAAAACGTTAGTTCATGACGATTCACCATTATGTCAGAATCGACCCACAGTACGATTTACATTTATCAATACCTTCCACAGAATACAAAAATTCATTAAACAGCATTATCAAAAAATATATATTAATTTCTTCATAAACTTTTTCTCATCCATGATTACTGCTTTAAAATCGCCTTGATTTAAATAGTAACACCTTCCTAAGAAAAAATGTAACCTAACACTCCGCCATTATTTTAATTTCACTGTTTTATTTTGCTACTTTCTTTTTTTACTTTTTTGTGTTGTATTTATACGTTAACACTATTGTGTAGATGTAATTGTAATAATTGTATTTTGTAGTTGTGATTGTATTATACTTAAAAATATTGACTATAATGATTCTATATTTAGGGCATTTGCTTTGTTGTCCTACAAATAAATAAACAAAAGAAGGGACAAGAAAGTAAGCAAATGGATAGACAGATAGACAAAAAAATAAATAAGTTAATAACTAAATAAATTAACTAATGAATGAATGAATGAATAAATAAATAAATAAATAAATAAATAAATAAATAAATAAATAAATAAATAAATAAATAAATAAAGTCGGCCGCTATACTACAGTTTAAAATTGTATGGATAAATTTTTCAAGATGATATGAATAGGATATATTTTGTAAATGCGACAATGACTGTTTTCACAAAAAAAAGCCTTTGGACTAAAGTTGTTTTATGAAAACCAATGAAAATTTTCACTCCTATAACACAGGACTACGATATTTTTTTCTACTAACAACTAATTCAGTTAAATGATCTGTATTTGTCCCTTAATGAAATACTCGTTCTGTATTTATCTAAATTTCAGAAGTATTTCAAAACATATTTTGTTCTCAAGGCTACAATTGAAGTTTCTTTTAAAGAAAAGAACCATAGTACAAAAAATGTAAATTTGAGGTATTAAGCACGTGGTGAGCATATTGAAATCTGAACAAGAGGAAAAGACAAAATTTATATTTAATAGCACAATGACAATAATCTTACAATCAAATGTGATGTGAACATCAATATACGAGAATTTCAGAAGAATTATATAAGAATTGTATGAATTGATGCAAACATTAAGAATAGCACGTTGAGTAAAGCGATAAAAGGGAAGTAGTTAATACGTAACATATTTATTGAGACATACTTCAATTGATGAAGTTAGAAATTGATTGGAAATATTATAAAACTAGCTGTACCCGTGCGCTCCGCTGCACTTGTTAGAAATAAATTTAAAGTAATTACATAATTAAAATAGGACATCTGGTCCAGGGAACATTCGTGTTTGATATAAAGATAAATCGTTTAATATGTCACTTAATTTAAATTATATTTAAATAATTAAAATACGATCATTTTGGTCCAGAGACCACTCATTTAGTGCAATGATAATTCCTTTAATATATTTCTTAATTGTTATTACATGCAAATAATTAAAATATGATCATTTGGTTCAGAGAACATCCGTTTTTGGTGCAATTTGGTCCCATCAAAATTTTGCTTGGAATGAAACGTATCGGAAATCATTTTTAAAGAAACTTTTGTTATGCAATATTTTTCACAAAAATTAATAATAAGGGAGATATTTCGATTTATTTAATTCAAGCCCCCTTACAACCTACCTTTTAAATAAAGTATTTTGAATGCCATACATCCTAAAATCTAAGTTACAACGAACTTAATTTATATTTCAATTTTCATATAAATCGGTTCAGCCATTATCGTGTGAAAAGGTAACAAACATCCAGACAGATAGACAGACAGACAGACAGACAGACAGACAGACAGACAGACAGACAGACAGACAGACAGACAGACAGACAGACATACAAACAAAAATTTCAAAAAAGCTATTTTTGGTTTCAGGATGGTTAATTAGGCCTATACATGTCAACACCATTACTCTGTAAAAAGATTTATTAAATCTACATACTTAGACTTCAACAAACAAAATTTGATAACATAATCCCAAGGGAAAAAATGGAACTCTCTGCATCAAAATCCACAGTTAATTCCCGATTTACCACGAAAATCGTCTGTAGCTGCATTTAGATTGGCAACAGGCCATGATTGTTTGGCCAAACACCTGCATAGAATTGGAATATATCAGTCCCCTAACTGCCCATTGTGCAACTCAAACCAAGAAATGGATTCGGAACACCTCAAAATCTGTGCTTCAGTGGCTGACCATGATAATATCTTTGAAAAATATTGGAGTGCAAGAGGACAAATGACTTTATTGTCAAACGCCTGGCATTAGAAAACAACAACAACAACATGTCAACACCAATTATTTTTGGAAAATCGAAAATTACTAGACAAATTTTGGCTACAGATTTATTATTAGTATAGATTTAGTAAGTGAATAATTGGGCAGTTTAATTTTAAAACTGAATAAAGTAACTAAGTTGAAATCTACAAGATTTTAGTTAATTACAATCCAAATTAATGATCTTAAAAATGTGACTGATGAAACTAAAAAAAATATTTTTGTATTGCTTTGTTTGTATAGTCTCTAAAATTTCCAAAATGAAATAAAATTGCAATTCAATCTGGTTTACCGTATAAAAAAAAGATAGTCGTTTTGGGAACATTCTGTGCTTTGCAAACGCCGGAGATGGGAAATGTGTATACTGAGTTCTGAAACGAACTGGACAGCCCCAATCCACAGAGCAACTTCCACTTTGACACTTCGCACTACATCATCCTGAGAATCTCTCTAAATACCTCAATATTTTTCTGACTTCTGAACTTTCCCCCGCATCCTTCACTTGTCATATCCCATCTGTGAAGATTTAACCGGATAATTTCGCAGAGTTCATCTCGTGCGGTTGTATTAAAAATTACACAACTTTCAAATGTCCGTTTCTATAGAAACGAAATGTAACCGATTGCCCGTCTGCCACTAGATTGGAGCAAGTGAAAGTAAAGCTTGTGAAAGAGCCTCGCCTTTTGTACTTCATTTCTTGCTATGTCAGTTAACAAATGAAGCTCATGGCGGAAGACAGAGGTTATTTTCTGCCGTAATGATTTTTTTGTCGGTACAAAATGGTTACAATGCTTATCAAATTTCATGTTTCTGGATTCAAAACTGGCCAATGGTTATGAATAATATTTTACAAATAATTCTCAAATCATATCGTCGTGTGAATGCAAGAACTAGGCAACTTGATTTTTCATATTTTGTGACATTGCCTATTTACTTATTTATTGCACTAAGGAATATGTCTCGTTTTCATTCACCTATATATTATATGGGAAAATAGATGTCGCTGGTATCGCTCGATCAGTTACCAAGTTCTTGCATTACATTTTGTGCGATTTTTGCTATGCTATAAAAGAGGTAACTAAAAAACACGAATTTCGACTTATCTAGTTCTTGCATTCACACGACGATATGGGATTCCCTGCAGTTTTGAGACAAAGAAGAATATGTTGCCGAAATAACAATAGTATTATAGTACAGGGACATCATTTTATTTATACTTGCATTTTTATTGTACCTGCATTTCTGAATGTACTTCACTCTCACCCCTTCACTAATGTCCTTGCTCCCGTCAGACACACAAACTTACGGCCGCTGTTGCATTCGAAGTCTTCAAGCAGTGAAGTAAACACTGCAGTGTATAGTGTGTTTCATAAATATGATTCGTTTTCTATAGAAGAAAGAACCTATATTAATAATATCGTACTAAAAAATTATATTCAAGAAACGATAAATTCAATTTCAGAGAATATGCTTCAGAATGTTTTTAATAATATGCGTACTGAATTGAAGCCTGCATTGTAATGAACGGCAACCATTTTCAGCAACTTGTTTAAAAATTCAGATTAGCTTATTTTGAATTGAGGTGGCTAGAAGCAAAGGAATGCTAGTGACATTTGTAATAACATGAGTTAAGTGCATCCAGTGTAAGCAAAAGTATCTAAAATTTTAGTGGAAAAGGAATATTTTAATCGCATCACACATTAAAATTTAAATAAAAATTTCACCGATTTTACGAAAGCTTAAATATTTAAACCTCATTTTCTCAAAAGTAACTTAAGTGCACTTACAGCCCTTTACTTATGACCCCCTCAATTTAAATGCTCTCTCTATATTGTATGTTAACACCAATAATTAATATGCTAAGTAGAGTAGACATTACATAACGAACGTAGCCGCCTGAAAAGTTCAGTTTTTTAAAAAGAAATGTTACTACTCTACTGTATTTTGATAAATTCCGTAAAAGTGATGATCAAACTGAAAATCGTAATATCGTATTTCCCTACAACATAAATGGATACACTGCTTTTCTCTCCTTGTATACCTAGCAAAATGATTTGTTTACATATTGCACTAGTAACATCAAACTCCTGTAATGGAAGGGGGCAACAGTGTTTCCGAGTATTGCCAGGTTAATGTTAAAAATGTTGGTGAAAATAAAGTGATGTCCCTGGAATTGAAACATAAGCTGTCCAATTATTCACCTTTGTACAAAGCAACTTGAAAGATGTCAACGTGCTTACGTTCTTGCATGTTTTAGCAACAACAATAATAATAATAATAATAATAATAATAATAATAATAATAATAATGACCACGTCTATGGTGTAGGGGTCAGGATGCTGGTCTCTTACGCAGAGGGCCGGGGTTCGATTCCCGGTCGGGTTGAATTTCCTCGTTGAGGTTTTTCAGGGTTTTTCCTCAACCGTAAGGCAAATGCCAGGAAATTCGGGCCACAACATCCCTGAAACTTACCGGCCTCATTTATCACCAAAGTCATATCCATAACAAATCAGTAACATATATACAGTCGCCATCTAGTTCACAACAATAGAACCAGTCTCAACAATGGTATACACGCCTTCGGATTTCAACCAAAGATTAACTCGCGATATGACCAGAGATGTTAAAGCGAGTATAAATAACAGCGAGGGGGGGGGGGGAAATAATGATAAAAATGTATTTTACCTGATACAATTAAGGAAGAACGGAATTGGATTTTGGGTAAAAATTTTGATTTGATTTTTATTTTTCACATTTATTATTTGGTTTTCCCTCTTTAAAATGGTCTGTCACCTAAATGACAATAGTAAAATTACATCGATTTAAATTTTTTGATTCTCTGAGGAAAGGTGAACAAGTTTTAACTGTAACTCTAGTTTTTCAAAATTTTACGGATTTTTGAAGGAAAATTGTGTATTTAAAAGAGTTCAAAGGGAATTTCGACGTGAGTATGGTGTACATAATGTAACTAAATACGATTCCATAATGTTGTAGTATCAAACATTTGTAGAAACAAGTTCTGTGTTAAAAAAAAAAAAAAAGATGCAGGTGTTCGCAGCCGAAACCCAGTACGAGAAGCAGCTACCTCTTGGCTTGGTCCCCAAACTCCCCAGATCTAACCCCTCCTGACTTTTTCGTGTGGGGTTTTGTTAAAGACATCGTCTATTCACAGAAACCCAGGAACATTGATGATCTGAGAGTAAAATTACTCAAGCTTTTCAACAAATCACCCCTCTTATGTTACAACGGACATGGGCTGAATTGCATCACCGTCACGAGTTGTGCAGGGTGCGCAATGGGGGTCATGTTAGGCTCTCAGGAATCTCCCATATTTCAGTGTTGTATGCAAAAAGTTTCAACAAATAAAGTTCAGTAGTAGACCTAAATGTTTTACGGTGTTTTTATTTTATGCATACCCAAACGGATCACCCTGTGTAATAGTTTAAAACCTAGCATGGAAATAAATTCAATCTGTCTATTTAGTTTTGCTATAGCACTTTAGTAACGGTACGATATTATTCTTTAATTGCTTATTTTACAACACTTTATCAACTGCTATAGCTATCTAGCGTCTGAATGAAATGAAGGTGGTAATGTTAGGAAGATGAGCCCAGGGTCCAGCGCCGAAAGTTAACCAGCTTTTACTCCTAATCAATTGAGGAAAAACCCCAGGAAAACCTCAACCAGTTAACTTGCCGCAACCAGGATTTGAATGCGGTCCCTCTCGTGTGACGGTCAGACACGCTAACCATTACTCCACAACGGTGTACGTACCATATTAGTATTATGTAGAGAGAGATTTCAATTATCGCATTACAGATACATTTTTTTATTATTCCTACGGTTGCTAAGATACAGAATGTCGCCGTGATCTGAGTAGTTGTCCCGTAGGCCGCGAGAGGCGGGGCGGGCGCCAGCCAGCTAACTATTCCGCCATTTATATAACGTCTAACGCAGAATTGACATGAATGCAGAGACGTCTGCGAGTGACAGATAAGCTATTGCCTATTGTGACCCCATTAAGATAAGGAGGGTTGGGGTACAACTAAATCAATTACAATTGCGGCCGCGGTTCATACGAGTGGCGCCACCGTCGACAGTTTTACTGCTTATACACACGTCTCGGTTTTGCGAATTCTTATAAATCAATCATACAGCCTACGTAACTGCGGACTATATTCAGAGTAGGTAATTTTTTATACATAATAAATACTTACAGCAGAGTATTCCACAGATATTCTAAAATATTGAATGCGCTCTCAAATGATTTGTTTTTTTTTTTTTGTTATTACAGTGAAAGTAATTCTCCTGGTTTAATTTCCATAGACGGAAAAGGGCATTCATTACAAGACTCCTTTCAGAAACGAAGGTAATCAGTATGGCATATCTAGGACTACAGCAAGCAAAAAACTGCTGTCAGTGGATGATATGAGCGCATATAAACAGGAAATTTCTGTAAAAATCATTAATTCACTGAAATAATACTTTGTGCGAGATCGTGCGTATTTGCTTGTTTTTCGCACAGAACCAACGTAACACACATAACAATTTCCCTCTTCTTACCGCTTAAGCGCGACATTCATTTTACTGCTTTAGACTTTTAACATATTATTTTTAGAGACGTTTAACATAGTAATAATTATAAATTGGAAACGTACCACTACAATTTCACCTAAATTGCAATGTTAATTATTGTTTTTAAATATTTGCAAAAATTAAGTAAAGTTTACTACTCCACGAAAATTATTGCATTCCTGATACAAGTAACATTAAGGAAGGCGTGAAAAAATCAACAAGATTCCAGATGCCGATGTTATTACCGCAATATGTTATATAAATAATATTGTTAAAATATTAAAATGAAAAATAAATCATTACATAACCTTACCGTTTGTTTTAAGTTCGCATTTATAGACTGGGGGGGAAAAAAAGGCAGACATATATTACTGCCTTCTGGAGTATAGTAAACACAGAAAACATTTTAAAGCAACAATGTTGAAGAAAGATATTTTGGTTTTCCGAAGTTGCCGTCATTAAACAGAAACCAAGATGGAGATTTCATTGCAAATAATTAGAAATTCGTCTTAAAGGTATGTAATAAACGATCTTCGCACAAAATAATGTACGATACACGAGCGGTATCTTTGTTTTCATGTTCTCGGAAATTAAAAAAGCTCAACTACGTTTCGCTTTTTCAAGCTTTTCCTGGACCATGAAAACGTCAACATTCCGCTCTTGTAACGTATATTACTATTATGTATATGATTAATAATTGTTAACTTAAAAAAACATTCACAAACATATAGGATTAATTTACAAGGACATTTACTTGAAACTCTAGAGCTATAACAATGTATACGAAAATATAGGACACGACTAGCTTCGCCGAGTTAATATGAAACAATAATAAAATTAGGCCTATATTAGTTACTTAACCCTCACGGTCTCAAGCTTTACAGCACCTTCCTTATACTAAGCGAAGTAGTTGAAATACTTTTGTGCGAGATCGTGCGTATTTGCTTGGTTTCCGCACAAAACCAATCCGCGGTAAGTCTAAAATTCCACATTCAGTATTCCCAACCGAACACACATAACAATTTCCCTCTTCTTACCGCTTAAGTGACATATTGATTTTACTGCTTTAGGCTTTTAACATATTATTTTTAGAGACGTTCAATATAGTAATAATTATAAATTGGAAACTTACCACTGCAATTTCACCTAAATTGCACTGTTAATTATTGTTTTTAAATATTTGCAAAAATTAAGTAAACTCTACAACTCCACTAAAGTTACTGCATTCGATTAAGGAAGCCGTGAAAAAATCAACAAGATTCCAGATGCCGATGTTATTACCGCAATATGTTATATAAATAATATTGTTAAAATATTAAAATGAAAAATAAATCATTACATAACCTTACCGTTTGTTTTAAGTTCGCATTTATAGACTGGGGGGGGATGCAGACATATATTACGGCCTGCTGGAGTATAGTAAACAAAGAAAACATTTTATAGCAACAATGTTGAAGAAAGATATTTTGGTTTTCCGCAGTTGCCGTCATTAAACAGAAACCAAGATGGAGATTTCATTGCAACTAATTAGAAATTCGTCTTTCAGGTATGTAATAAACGATCTTCGCACAAAATAATGTACGATACACGAGCGGTATGTTTTTTTGTTTCAATTCTCGGAAATTAAAAAAGCTCAACTACGTTTCCCCTTTTCAAACTTTTCCTCGAACATAAAAACTTCAACATACCGCTCTTGTAACGCATATTACTATTTTAATTTTTGTATATCTTCAGATGTTGAAAGCAATTTGTTATTATTTAGTGACATTGTATCACTTTTATTTATTTATTATTATAAAAATTATGTATTTATTTACTTATTTAGTTATATGTATTATTTATTGAACCAATTGATTATTTACTTATCTATTTATTCCAAAAACAAAATTTACTTATATAAATTCATTACTTCAAATTAATTTATTACAATAGTTTAGTCCACAAATAAACTAATTTTATTATACAAATGAAGTTAATTTACATCACAAAAATTTAGAAATATACTCAATATACGTTGATTATACCATTCACTAATTTTGAGGGTTCATTATAAGAAAGTCAGCATGCCATAGCCTGTTGTTTTAAAAGGGAAAATGGCAAAAGACGTAGATATTTTTTCAAATATATTTCTTGTTATAGAGGGCTAAATATAAATAAATAAATAAATAATAAGTAAATAAATAAATAAATAAATAAATAAATAAATAAATAAATAAATAAATAAATAAATAAATAAATAAATAATTAAATAAGTAAATAAATAAGTAAATAAGTAAATAAATAAATAATAAATAAATAAATAAATAAATAATTAAATAAATAAATAATAAATAAATAAATAAAGAATTCACTTCTTCATTGAACAGTTACATCTAGTGCAGAAAAAATAATTCAGTAGACTATTCACAAGTAGTTCTAATAGAAAATGCTTCAGTACAACAAATATTTCCACGAATTAAATCCAAATCTTTAAGATGTAGCTTCAACAACGAACGTGTAACCCTCCAATATTTTCTGCGGGAAAGATTGTTTTACAGTTTGTAGTGATAGGAATATACTGAGAAGAGTTTTATTCTTCACACACACATAGATTGTAAGTTGAAACACTTACCCAATTTAACAATAAGGGAGTGTACGTACAACATAAAAGAAACTAAAGTAACATTTACTAATACGAAATTTCCAAGAAGAAAACATACAATACCATACCAAGCGGGGTAAACTTACTTCCCCAGGCGGTTTAAAAACAATATTCAGAGACCGGAAGTTTAGGCGTTATGAATCATTGAAATAGGCAGGCAAAAGGCAACATAAATAACTAAAAGAGGCAGGAAAAAAGGCATTATAAATAGCTGAAATACATAATAAAATGCAATTACAAAAACCTTGCACTACACCCACAACCTTGCACTTTCCACAAAGGGATTTCGGCAGCAAGAAAAGCTTTACATAAGTCAAATGCAAATTCAGATTTTCGACTCGATGTTGCAATTACTGTTGGAAGCAAAGAAATCTTCTTCCCATCAGCCTTGGAAAGTGCATTTTTGTGTTTGGTTGTACTGATATGTTGCGATATGAAATATTTAGCTAGCTGCAACAACGTCGCAATGAAAACTGAAAGAAAAATAACCGTTAAAAATAACGTTAGACCCGCACTCATTGTTGCCTTGTCAAATAAACACAAGCGATAATTAAAACGCTTACTGTTATACATTTTTGCACGGCAGCACTCATTGTTGCAAAGAGAATATGAACTGACTGAAAGACAATAATATACATTCGGTGAAGTCACTTTCATTGTTGCGGTTATGGAAATAAATTAAAATATACCTGTAGGAAATTTTTAATAATAAATTAATAAATAATATATAAATAATCAAATAAAGGCAAAAAAGCATTTATTTTGTAAATTAGGCATTTATATTAAAAAAGGCAGAAAAGGGCAACATAAAACTGTGACGTTTCAATCACAAAGGTATAATTCGTACAGATTTTCTTTCAAAATGAAGATGGATGTAACACATTAAAAAAGGCATTCTGCCAAAGTTCCGGTCTCTGAATATTACTAATAAAAATAGAAAAAAATGAGTATAAATATGCCTATTGTAACGCACATTGATTTTATACGCAAATATTTTAGCCGGGGTAACCAGAATATTGCGAGGGGTAATTTGACCATTAAAATAAAGAAATATTCCATAACTAATAAACTGTCCAAAAACCAGGTCGCTTTGGCATCTAAAATATTTTAGTGGCAATTACCTAAACAAACCAAACAACTTTTCTTTCATCTTTCTAGAGATTTCTGTAAATATACTTCCTATGTAAGTTATATTGAATTATGTGGGAAACATGCTACTACACTCTTTTTGCAATTCTATTGTAACCAAAATATATTCTGAAAGAATTTTCCTTATTCATTACTTTGTTGCTATGCGATGATCTGATTTGTTTATTTCGTACAGTACTACATACAAACTTCCTTTGTTTTAACATCATAATGGAACTAAAATCATTCTTTCATCACTTCGAATATAATTTTAAAGCTGTTTTATTTTACAGCTCCCTAATTGGATCATATGCAATTTTGCGTGAATTAACCCGAAAATGCTTCCCTTGTTTCCCTATTTCGTGACAACTTATCGATGACGTCATTACAGCAAAGTGCTGAAGTTGGGTACTTCTTCTTCTTCTCGTCGTCTTTTCTGAAGAGCAAACACAAAGCACTTAGCAGCATCATCGAGTAAGTGAAAAGTTTCCTATCACTTCCACAACTCTCGGATTATTTCGCATTCTTCGAGTATCGCATTACAACCACTGCTATTATCCGTACCTTTCATCGTTTAAGAGAGACGCGCTCTGCCATCGTTACGAAATTATTTTATCTGCCTGTATTTCGTTCACACAAGTCGTTAAGATTCAGTCATTTGCAAAAATTAAATTTGCATGTCGAAATTTAATAGATATTGCAACCCTGCAAACAAAAATATTTAATCATTATTACAATATCTATACAAAATGCTTTGTTTGCTTTGTACTTTTAAGTATTCAACTCATTACATTACTCGTACATTACATTATATTCGATTTCATTTCATTCATTTGAATATATTCCATTTCACTACATTCCACTCGATTCATTTCACTACATTCCGTTCGATTCATTTCATTACATTCCATTTGATTCATTTCATTTCATTCTATTTCATTAAATTGCATTTAATTAATTTCACTACGTTCTATAATGATTCATTTCATTATATTACATTTGATTCTTTTCATTATATTTCATTTGATTCATTTCATTATATTACATTTGATTTTTTTCATTATATTTCATTTGATTCATTTCATTATATTACATTTGATTCTTTTCATTATATTACATTTGATTCTTTTCATTATATTTCATTTGATTCATTTCATTATATTACATTTGATTCTTTTCATTATATTTCATTTGATTCATTTCATTATATTACATTTGATTCTTTTCATTATATTTCATTTGATTCATTTCATTATATTACATTTGATTCTTTTCATTATATTTCATTTGATTCATTTCATTATATTACATTTGATTCTTTGCATTATATTTCATTTGATTCATTTCATTATATTAGATTTGATTCTTTTCATTATATTTCATTTGATTCATTTCATTATATTTCATTTGATTCATTTCATTATATTTCATTTGATTCTTTTCATTATATTTCATTTGATTCTTTTCATTATATTTCATTTGATTAATTTCATTATATTACATTTGATTATTTTCATTATATTTCATTTGATTCATTTCATTATATTACATTTGATTCTTTTCATTATATTACATTTGATTCTTTTCATTATATTTCATTTGATTCATTTCATTATATTACATTCGATTCTTTTCATTATATTTCATTTGATTCATTTCATTATATTACATTTGATTTTTTTCATTATATTTCATTTAATTCATTTCATTATATTACATTTGATTCTTTTCATTATATTTCATTTGATTCATTTCATTATATTACATTTGATTCTTTTCATTATATTTCATTTGATTCATTCCATTATATTACATTTGATTCATTCATTCTATTTCATTCATTTGATTCATTTCATTCTACTTCATTTATTTTATTCATTTCATTTCATCACATTTGATTCATTTTATTTCATTTCATTCTATTGCATTACATACCATTTCATTCATTTCATTCCATTCATTTCACTACATTCTATTTAATTCATTTCATTACCTTCCATTTGATTCATTTCATTCTATTTCATTCATTTCATTACCTTCCATTTGATTCATTTCATTCTATTTAATTCATTTCAATATATTCAATTTAATTCATTACACTACATTCTATTCCTTTAATTTTATTATATTACATTCCACCACATTTCATTTCATTGTATTCCATTTCATTTCATCACATTCGATATCATCACTGTCCACCGGCACGCAGAATACATCACCAGTTTCGGGAATGAAACTACAGTTGTGTTGGTTTGAGTGTTTAACCTTTCTTTTTCTTTCTTTCTTTCTTTCTTTCTTTCTTTCTTTCTTTCTTTCTTTCTTTCTTTTATTTCTTTCTTTACATCTTTCATTTTTTGTTCTTTCTTTCTCTCTTTCCTTTTTTCTATCTTCTTCTTTTTCCTTCTTTCTTGATATCTCTTTTTCTTTACATTTCCTTTTGGTTTCTTTCCTGCTTCATTTCTTTCCTTAAGTATATATGTATTCTTACTCTCTTTCTTTGTATTTTTCTTCCTTCCTTCCTTTTTTATATCCTTCTTTCTTTATATTTTCCTTTTTACTTTCTTTTTTTCCTTTCTTTCCTTTTTTCTTTTCTTATACCTTTGTCTTTTTCTCTTTCCCTCTTTCCTTATATCTTTCTTTCCTTCCTTCTTTCTTCGTTTCTTTCTTTATATCTTCCTTTCCTTCTTTCTTCACATCTTCATATCTTTTTTCATTCATTCTTTATATCTTTCTTTTCTTCCTTTTTTCTTTCCATTTCCTTCTTTCTTTACACCTTTCTTTCTATCTTTCTTTCTTTTTTCTTTATATCTTTCTTCTCATTATATTTTCTTTCTCCTTTTTCTAAATATTATCGTTTTATTTGCTTCCTCGAAATGTTTCAATCCCCATTCTTCATTTCATACTTTTTCTTGTTTTCTTTCCTTGCCATTTGTATAATTTTGTTTGTTCAATTTCTTCCTTTGCTCTCTTATACCGTGTCGCCTCCTCTTTCTTCATATTTTTATTATTATTTCATAGAACTGACATTTAAGATATGATTCGTAACACTGACATATGGTGAACACTCACCGTGGACTCAGAAAACGTCTTCTGTTAAAACATTGAAAAAGGGGGAAAAAAAAATGCATGCTCTAAGCGGTATTCGGACCCAAGACAATGTGTTCAAATGAGGGTAAGAACTGCGTCTTAACCTTTGTCTCCTTCGTATCGGTTGACAATCACACAATCACCGTGGCAGACGTGATGGGAATGGACAGCATCGGTCTTTATCCTCACTGCGGCACAATTCTCAGCGCTATGAACAAAAGCTAGCTGAAAACTAAGCTGAGGGCATACATGCCGTAATTTGGCCGCGTCATCGCTTTGGCACTGTGGTCGAGCATGTCCGACATAAATACTGTTTTTACATGACGTCGAACCGCAGTTCTCCACATACATTATACCGCTGACAAGCGTAACAGCACAATTCTCTTTCAACTCTCGAAGATTTTCTTCATATACTAGTATACAGGATGCAAGGTAAGGTAATACATTAATGGATAGGAGCCATAGATCTCATTATTTTGGGTAAGTTTTGTCAAATAAAACAAATTATAAGATTTACGGATAGTGAGATAATTACAAGTGTTTCAAAAGCGCTGACGGCAATTGCAAGATGTCTCTACGTCGCATAAGTAGTACCCCACACTCCATGACTTGAAGGGGGTGGGTTAAGTTCAACTACAGTAGAGCGTCTCGTTTAGGCACAGTGAAAACGTAAACAAAGTGCAGGTAACGTTTGGGTGGAGGACGAGCCGTGCGATAAACACGAGGGATGCATAAGGTTTTAGTCACAACATTTATGGCGGAGCATTAATTGAAATTATATTTTCCATAAACACGCAAAACAAAAGAACACAAATTTCATAACGTTATCATATACATAGCCTACAGTATTTTAACAAACAAGCAATTGTAACGTTGAAATAAATCAATATTACAAAGCAAATTTTGCTACTTATATGATGTTGCTTTCAAACAGCATTTTTACGGTCATAAATTTCATTCTCTGTATGACTAACATAATATCACCGTCTTCAGTGGTCGAATTAACAAAACTACAGTACTGTAATTATGTTTACGAAATAGTGTTGCCACTTCAGGCCAATATACTGTATATACAGCGATGCCAGATTTTTAGACCTTCTGTACGTGACTGCACTGTTTCTTCAATCGATTAATTAAAAATCTGGGAATTTTCTAATTTTATAAATTATGATTTATTTAACGACGCTCGCAAGCTGCATAGGTTATATCAGCGTCGCCGTTCTGCCGGAATTTTCTCCAACAGGATTTCTTTTACATGCCAGTGAATCTACTAACATGAATATGTGGCATTTAAACACACTTAAGGGGAGAGGATGGTAATTTTTTAAACTTTTTTCCTATTTGGTGTAAAATATTAATTTTTTGTATGTAGAGAGCTCACGGCTATAGCAACTCAACAAAATATAAATATTTTGAATAAATTATTTGGGAGCCAGATTTGAAAAAAAAAAATGTACCCAATGCAGGATTTTACTAAACTCGATATATCCAAGCCATTTTTAAAGATAAATTCAAACACAATGTTACAATTTATTTGTAAAAGCACGCTCTACAAACTGTCTATAACAGAATTTTGATATTAGTTCCTACATTTGTAAAATAAACAATTAAAATTTAATAACATTTTTTTTATTTTCTTTCTTGCAACAGAGAGACTTATTTTTAAAATGAAATCAATTAGGGAAATTCCGTTACAGAGAAAAGTTTCCTAGTAGTCTAGAGAATGTGTATTTTAAATTTCATTCATATATCTTTAATAGTTAAAAAATTATATCGATTTTTGTCTGGCTATGTAGCAAAAAAAATAAAGCTCCAGAAACAGCAATCAAAGGGGGTGTGATTTAATAATCCAGAGCGCAGGAACTTTAAAAATGGCGTCTCAACATCCAATAAGGGTACAGATACCCACACAATGTTATACAATGTATTCCACACATATCACAGAGTATTTTAAAGAAAAATTTGGTTTTGAAAAATAAAATGAAGTTCCGGAAACAACAAACAAAGTGCGGTGTAATTTAAAAATCCAGAGCGCAGGAAGTTTAAAAATGGCGTCTCAACAACCGATAAGGGCACAAATACCCACAAAATATTATACAATGTATTCTACACATATCACAGATTATTTTAAGGAAAAAAATTGTTTTTTGAAAATTTACTCATTTTTCACCAAAAAATACCATCCTCTTCCCTTAAATACCATCGACCTGGGCCGAGATCGAACCCGCAACCTCGAGCATAGAAGGCCAGCGCTATACCGACTAAGCTACCGAGGGCGACGAATTTTCTAATTAAAATACTGCTGCACCATGAACACAACAAACGTTCTCTTCGTTTTATACAATAAATTAAACCGTATTTTAAACAGTATTCGTAAAATTCGCGATCGAAATGTCCGCTTAAAAGTATTATTTCTTCAAAAACCTCAAGCAAAATGGTATTAGACTTTTTTGTTCGTTATATTTTAAGGAATCGCATCTCACGTGGGAGAAGAAGATATCAGATGATAGACAACATTAAGATATATGGATCATATGAGGAGGTAAAGAGGAAGGCAGAAAATAGGAAAGGCTGGAGAAAACTGGCTTTGCAGTGAAAGACCTGCCCTTAGGCAGAACTCTAATTGAATGAACGGAAATAAGGGAAGCAAATTTTCTTTTCTGATACGTACGTATAGCATCAACGCCCATAATCGTTCGTAAAGAATTCTGTTTCCACGACAAAAGTACCATCTGAGAAGTTGAATTTTCAGAAGGCCAGATTGTACTGTATAGAAGGGATGTTGAGGACGAAAGGAAGGTGGCGGGAGGTCTGGAATGGCTTTACTTTGTGTTTAACTTGTTCGGAACCGCACAACTGTAAAGGAATCTAAATAGCGCCTCAGGGTATGCAACCAGCTCACCTCTGTAGACCAAACAGTTGCCTACGCATCACGGCTCTTGCAATTAAGGAAGGTCATTAGAAACTCTGGGTTTGAACTAACATGTCCGGTCAATTTTTTTGACAACTAGACTCGGTGTGGCTCTGTGGATAGTGCGTGCGCTTCGAAAACGTTCCGTGATTCGATTCTCGGCGTCGTCTGAAATGCATTTCCGATTCATGGAATTGGGTGCTTGTCTGTCGTGCTTATCCCGTTATGTCTCCACGGTGGCCCTTCAACGTGCTGACCACACGATAGGTAGACCAACCATGTGGAATCCACTGTTTCAAGTGTTGGACAAATTAAATACTCCTCCCTACATCGCATTGCCTTGAAAGGCTCCACAAAATGAGTAAGTAAAATAGAAGAAGAAATGAAAAATTTAAGGTGGATTTAAGATGGCAGATACACCGTTGCGTAGTTATAAATTTTATTACACCAAGGTCATTTCATACGTGATGCATAGGTTGGCAGAACTGTGAAGTTGATGACACAACACCGATGAAAAAAGTCGACATGGTTGGGGAGTTGGTATAGCGCTGGCCTTCTATGTCCAAGGTTGCGGGTTCGATCCCGGGCCGTGTAGATGGCATTTAAGTGTGCTTAAATGTGACAGGCTCATGTCAGTAGATTTACTGGCATGTAAAAGAACTCCTGCTAGGCCAAAATTCCGGCACATTCGGCGACGCTGACATAACCACTGTAGATGCAAGCGTCGTTAAATAAAACATAACATTAAACATTAAACCGATGAAAATTAAGTCAGTTGCTTGTAACTTTTGACTCGGTCATTTCCGGACCAGGGTTCCTCATCTCAAATTGATACATGTACCCTTCGCCATCATCCCTGAAAGTTTGTAACATCGCCTCAGAAACACCCTGTATACATGTACACAGATGTAACAAAATAATTATTCCTGATTTTCTGATGTGATAGATGGTATGAAATTAATTTTTTTTCGTAATAAAATAATGTCCGGAAATGCTTCGTTTTAAAGTTAAGTGGCATAAGGAAAAAAACAATGGGTCTATATTATGGACAGACGAGACATGATTTTTTTCAAGAGAGTGATCTCAGGGTGGATTTATCCCAAAAACTGCAACGTGTTCATAATGCGTGTGTTCGTTTCATTTGTAATGTCCGCTACTACGATCACATTTCACCTTCCTTCGATAAATTATATCGTGGCTCAGGTTAAATGAGAGGAGAAAATTACATTCCCTTTCTCTCTTATATCGAATTTTACACACCTCTGCCCCCTATTCGTAATTGTTCGATCCCACAATATGATAACACGCTAGAAATACCACTCCACACATCATCTCTTTAATCTTCATTTTTCACTGTTGCTACTTCTCGTCACTGGAATTCTCTGCCGCCTGAAGTCAAGGGCTGCCCAACTTTGATTTCTTTTAAATATAAGTTAGAAGAATATCTTATGATGAGTTGCCAGACCTAATGCGTTGCAAATATTTAATGCCATGGATTCCACTGTATTTATTTTTTTATTTTCTGTTTTTTATTTTTATTGTGTACACTTAATTCAATCGTCTTTTTTAATGTTATTATATAAATAGTATTTTCTTCTAATTTAATGCTCACATGTTTCCCGCAGTGTTCATTTTTATGTATTCTTTATTTAAATCTCTGTTTATGACTGTATTATGTAAATCATGTTCATTTAACACTTAATACCAATATGTATTCCACTATACATACTAATATGTATATTATTGTTGTTATTATTATTATTATTATTATTATGTACATTTTATTAAATTGTCAGTTTCTGGTCTAATTATGTCAATTCTACTTGCTTGTAATTTAAGGGGACACTCAACTTAAAAAATTGGAGAAAAAGTGTCATAGAAATGAAAAATTAAATTTATACACTAATTTACGTGACAGAACTAAATCAATATGAAGAATTCTTCTCCTATTCATTGAGAAGTCACAGTCAAATGCACAAAACCAAAAAATAAAAAATGATAATTAAAAGTGATATTTCAATTAATGATTGATTAAAAATTGAAATATTTTTTATTTTGAAAAGTATTGCGTCTAATGAGCTGAGATTTTGCATGTTACTTTCCATGTTCATATTAAACTTTTTCTCCAAATCTGAAAAAGATTGTTCAAAAGGAAAAAAGTTCCAAAATATAGTTGAGTGTCCCCTTAACACCAATATGTATTTCAATTTGTTTATTATTGTTTAATCGAGTACATTTTAGTAGTATTTAGTAGTATTAGTATTAGTATTTATTTATTTAACCTGGTAGAGATAAGGCCGTCAGGCCTTTTCTGCCCCTCTACCAGGAGATTCCAACTACAATATCAACAATAAAATTACAATTAGTATTAAATTTACAATTACAATTACAAATAATATTACAATTAGTATTAAATTTACAATTACAATAAAATCAAAGTACGAAAAGATTACCTGAATAATTAAAGCTAGATAATTTATCATAGAGAAACAAAGAATATTTTATATTTACTGAATTACAAATTAAATCTAGAATAACAAAATTGTATAGTGATGAAATTACTGAATATTGAAATATTTTGTGATAGATTAAAGAAACTATTTACAAGTAATCAATTACTGACCAAGTGCCTAGTAAGTTTTCGTTTGAATTCAATTTTATTTCGACAGTCCCTGATGCTAGCAGGTAGCGAATTCCAGAGTCTTGGCAGGGCTATTGTGAAAGAAGATGAGTATGAGGAGGTGCGATGGGATGGTATTGTTAGTATTGTTTCATGACGAGAGCGTGTGTTCAGATTATGGTGGGAAGAAAGGTAAGTGAAGCGAGACGACAGGTACGAAGGAATAGAAGAGTTCAAGATTTCGAAGAGAAAGAGAAGTGAATGTAAATTTCTTTTCTTATCTAGTTTAAGCCAACCTATTGCTTCCAGGGAAGGGGTAATATGATCATATTTACGAACATTACTTACAAAACGTACACACAAATTATGAGCACGTTGAAGTTTCATTTTGTTGTCGCTGGAGAGGTCAGTCAGTAAAATGTCCGCATAGTCGAAATAGGGAAATGCAAGTGTCTGCACAAGGGACTTTTTTAAGCAAGAGGGGAGATGAACATTTATCCTTTTTAGCACATGGATAATAGAATATACTTTTCTGCAGGTTTCTGTGATTTGCATGTCCCAGTTGAGATTATTATCCATGTGAATGCCAAGATTTTTTACTGAAGAACTGAAAGGGATATGCACTGTACTTACTTTAACAGGGGAAATGTCGAGGTGTTTTACAGCGTCGGTATTATCAGCTTCTGATTTCATGTGTTTGATTCTAAGAACATTAATATGTATTCTACTGTGATTATTTTTATTTTATTAGGTAAATTTTTATTTAACTGTCTCTTTTAATATAATTATGTAAATTATTGTCTCTGTATGTAATTATTTAAATCCGATTCAGTGTATGTTGAACTATGTAAGAAAGTTTTAATTCTGGTTGAGTGTAAGAGAAGGCCTGAACTCTGCCAGGTTAAATAAAGCCATTATTATTATTATTATTATTATTATTATTATTATTATTATTATTATTATTATTATTACTAGCCGTACCCGTGCGCTCCGCTGCACCCGTTAGAAATAAATATAAAGTAATTACATAATTAAAATAGGACATTTGATCCAGGGAACATTCGTGTTTGATAGAAGGATAAATCGTTTAATATGTTACTTAATTTAAATTGCATCCAAATAATTAAAATGCGATCATTTTGGTCCAGAGACACTCATTTGGTGCAATGACAATTCCTTTAACATGTTTCTTAATTTTTATTACATGCAACCATAGTTTAATAAAGATTGACATCATTTAGATTTAATGTGTATACTTTATTTTACTTGTTATAGGTTTCCATTGAATTATGGTAATAACTTAATTTTAACCCTTGTTTTCTACGTATTCAGTAAATGGCGCTTGGCCCACTATGGTTCTGAACCCTTCAAATAACTTGAATTATATTATATTGTATTATATTATATTACATCAGAAGTTACTTAATAACATTATAGCATTATGTCCATCTAGAGAAACTACACTTTCCAATGGTGAATTAATAATTAATTATACAAATCGGTTAATTTAGCTTCCGATATTACTTCATACAAACACAGAAACATTCTCTGTAGGCTATCTTTCATAGCTTTCGATTGTTGCTGTCCAAGGCCCCTTATAGACGAAGTCATTTGTTTTTTAATTCATTACACGGCCTTAGATGGCAGTTATTTTAATTTTAAAACTCATTTATCTCATTAAATATCAGTCCTATCAAAATTTTTCAAGGAATAAAACTTATCGGAAATTATTTTCAAAGAAATGTTTATTATGTAACATTGTTCACAAAAATCAATAATAAGCGAGATATTTCGATTTATTTAATTCAGGCCCCCTTATAACCCCCTTTTAAATAATGTATTTTGAATGCCATATAGCCTAAAATCTAAGTTACAACGAACTTAATTTATATTCCAATTTTCATCGAAATCGGTTCAGCCATTATCGCGTGAAAAGGTAACAAACATACAGAGAGACAGACAGACAGACATACAAACAAAAATGTCAAAAAAGCGATTTTCGGTTTCAGGGTGGTTAATTATATATGTCAGGACCAATTATTTTTGGAAAATCGAAAATTACCAGAAAAATTTCGGCTACAGATTTATTATTAGTATAGATTATTATTATTATTATTATTATTATTATTATTATTCTTATTATTATTATTATTATTATTATTATTATTATTATTATTTTAATATCTGTGTAACCATTAAAAGTAAATAAAGTAACTTTCCAAGTTCAGATTCTTTCATTCTTTCCTTCATACCACTATCTCTTGAAAACGAAGGATTTGCGGACATTACTGTATGAAAAAAAAAAACGTTTAATTTCATGCCCTCTATTACATCAAAAAATTAGGAATAGTTCTTCTGTTACACCCATATAGGAAAATGTCGCTATGCCTTTGTCTATATACCTTCATGTCTATCAATATATATTTATGAAGGAATTTCGCATACTTCACAAGCGAAAAATTGTCTTTTATTCGCCCTAAACCTTGACAGACACAAAGTGTGGTTCCTGTTGCTTGGGGTCAGGACAGCACTTGACCTACACCAACATGATAAAGACCATCTCTTGGCAACGCATGGACATTTATAATGTAGACGAGGTTCAAACACATGACCGTGACCTCCAGAACGCTGCACTCAGCTGTTACATTCATCGCGGTTCGCCTCATCTATTTCTAACGTCTGAAATCCTAGTAGGAATACGAACATAGCTACTGGGTCAAGATATCCCGTGAGAACCCTTTTAAATGTTGTTCTGGAAGAAAAATGACGTCAGCTGGGTACATCACGTCTTACTGGGTATGACCCCATATAATTGGAGAGAGATTTATCACCTCCCTGTCCAGTTCGGGGATAATATCCCCAGGTTGACAATTTTTTAGTCTTTATATTATATATATTTTTTTTTTGGAGGAGTCTGCTGGAGGTTAGGTCTCACTCGCCCTTATTCTCCGTCTTCCTCTCCGCTGGTTCGATGGCGCCAGCTGGAAACACGTCATCACGTCTTCAAGGCTATAAATTAACCTTCCATTCTTGAGCATGCGTTACCAGTAGCAACAGACACAATAAAGGAAACCCAAAAGAAAGTCACACTGAAACAAAAGAACGTTTCATGGAAAAGAAAAAAGAAAGAAGTTTTTGTGTAGTGTTTTTTTATTTCCCTCACACCCACTCTATCCGCCACGCCCTCACTCCTAAAGGAGGATATATTTTTCCTACCATAAAATATAAGGGATGAAGTCAACTAGGGAGACATCTGACAGGAAACAATAACATTCCATTTATCCCTTTCTAAACGGTCTCTGTTCTCCATCTTTGGTGTTATCCACTCTTGCGTCTTTGTATACTTCTGCTAGTCCCCCCCCCCCACCACCACTATTGCTATTGTTTTCTTCCCTTCTCAATTTCGAAGTCTTTCCGGTTAAAGATTTTATATATACCGAAATCGACAGTCATGGCAACCTTTCAGAAATAACAGAAATCTCAGAAATTTCTGGTCAATAAACTATTGTATTTTAGTGAGGAGGTGGGAAATGTCGGTCACACAAAATGCGAGAATGTTAGGTTATTCGAACTTTCGTCTTAAGAAACTGAAGTCGTCTTTTCAGTTAAAATAAACAGTGCCATTGAAAAGGCACAAATATCCTCACTGCGTATGTTACGCATTAATTCTAGGCACAGTCGCTCAATCGACAGTCATGGCAGCCTTTCAGAAATACCAGAAATCTCAGAAATTTCTGGTCAATAAACTATTGTATTTTAGAGAGGGGTGGAAAATATCGGTCACACAAAATGCGACAATTTTAGGGTATTCAAACTTTCGCCTTACGAAACTGAAGTCATCTTTTCAGTTAAAATAAACATTGGGATTGATAGCGCACAAATATCCTCACTGCGTATGTTATGCATTAATTTTAGGCACAGCCGCTCAGTCGACAGTCATGGCAACCTTTAAGAAATAACAGAAATCTCAGAAATTTCTGGTCAATAAACTATTGTATTTTAGTGAGGGGGTGGGAAATGTCGGTCACACAAAATGCGACAATGGTAGGGTATTCAAACTTTCGCCTTACGAAACTGAAGTTGCCTTTCCAGTTAAAATAAACATTGGGATTGATAGCGCACAAATATCCTCACTGCGTATGTTACGCATTAATTTTAGGCACAGTCGCTCAATCGACAGTCATGGCAGCCTTTCAGAAATAACAGAAATCTCAGAAATTTCTGGTCAATAAATTATTGTATTTTAGTGAGGGGGTGGGAAATATCGGTCACACAAAATGCGACAATTTTAGGGTATTCAAACTTTCGCCTTACGAAACTGAAGTCGTCTTTTCAGTTAAAATAAACATTGGGATTGATAGCGCACAAATATCCTCACTGCGTATGTTACGCATTAATTTTAGGCACAGTCGCTCAATCGACAGTCATGGCAGCCTTTCAGAAATAACAGAAATCTCAGAAATTTCTGGTCAATAAACTATTGTATTTTAGTGAGGGGGTGGGAAATGTCGGTCACACAAAATGCGATAATTTTGGGGTATTCAAACTTTCGCCTTACGAAACTGAAGTCGTCTTTTCAGTTAAAATAAACATTGGGATGGATAGCGCACAAATATCCTCACTGCGTATGTTATGCATCAATTTTAGGCACAGTCGCTCAGTCGACAGTCATGGCAACTTTTCAGAAATAACAGAAATCTCAGAAATTTCTGGTCAATAAACTATTATATTTTAGTGAGGGGGTGGAAAATGTCGGTCACACAAAATGCGACAATTTTAGCGTATTGAAACTTTCGCCTTACGAAATTGAGTTGCCTTTCCAGTTAAAATAAACATTGGCATTGATAGCGCACAAATATCCTCACTGTGTATGTTACGCATTAATTTTAGGCACAGTCACTCAATCGACAGTCATGGCAGCCTTTCAGAAATAACAGAAATCTCAGAAATTTCTGGTCAATAAACTATTGTATTTAAGTGAGGGGTGGAAAATATCGGTCACACAAAATGCGACAATTTTAGGGAATTCAAACTTTCGCCTTACGAAACTGAAGTCGTCTTTTCAGTTAAAATAAACATTGCCATTGAAAACGAACAAATATCCTCACTGCATATGTTACGCATTAATTTTAGGCACAGTCGCTCAATTTGTTGTCCGTGGCATATGTACAGTACATTTCTTTACGTCCCACTGGCAACATATTCTATGCGGTCGGTAGGCACAGCCAAGTTGTAAGATTAATCACAACATAAATTTCAGTAACAGTAAAAAGTTTATCTAGTTATTGCAAATTATATTATGGAAATATATTGAAAGTTTTCGCCTTTGTTATTAAAAACTGACTTACAACAATACAATGGTGTTCATTATTCTTATGCAGATGACACAGTTTTACTTTTTGGTGGAAAAACCTGGCATGATGCACATAATAATTAAAAAAATGGACTTAAATTAATAAAAAAATGGTTTGACATAAATTATCTTTCTATCAACGAAAATAAAACCATAATTATTCCATTCTCATTATCTAAAAAATGTAACAAAGCTCCTACATCTATACTAAGTATTAAATTACATAATTCTGATTGTTGTCTTATACAATGTAAACGTCAGATTATTAAGGAGTCCTCTGAAGTTAAATATTTAGGCATAATTTTCGATAATCATTTAAAATGGAACCAACACATTAATTACCTTTGTAATAAATCACGTAAAATAATATATTACTTTGTTTTATTGAGGAATTACTTGTCAATAAGTTTATTACGCACAATTTATTTAACTTTATTTCAATCGGTAATTATGTATGGAATTATAGGGTGGGGTAGCTCATTTAAATCCAATTTTAATCCACTATATTTATTACAGAATAAAATAATTAAAATATGTCTTCATAAACCTATTGATTTTCCATCTCAAAAATTGTTTTTAGACTCTAATGTACTAATAGAATTCATACATAAAAATCGAAATAATTTTTAATTATATTCTCATAGTTATGAAACAAAAGGTATGAATTTTTAAAGATTGTTTGAACCAAATGCAACACTGCTACAGTATTTAATCATAGTAGTAATTTAGGCCCAAGAATATATAACAAATTAATAATCAAATAATTGCTTGTTTTAATTCCCGGCAATGATTTATCATATTGATATCACAAAATGAGATGTTTACTAATTACATATTATAGGGTATTATCAGCTGCTGGTGTATGGGGATGAACTGAATATGTTAGGAGAAAATCCACAAACGATTATGGAAAGCACGGAAATTTTACTTGAAGCAAGTAAAGCGATAGATTTGGAAGTAAATCCCGAAAATACAAAGTATATGATTATGTGTCGTGATCAGAATATTGTACGAAATGGAAACATAAAAATTGGAGATTTATCCTTCGAAGAGGTTGAAAAATTCAAATATCTTGGAGCAACAGTAACAAATATAAATGACACTCGGGAGGAAATTAAACGCATAATAAATAGGCCTATGAGAAGCTTTTGTCATCCAGTCTGCTGTCACAAAATCTGAAAGTTAGAATTTATAAAACAGTTATATTACCGGTACCGGTTGTTCCGTATGGTTGTGAAGCTTGGACTCTCACTTTGGGAGAGGAACAGAGATTAAAGGTATTTGAGAATAAGGTTCTTAGGAAAATACGTATTTGGGGCTAAGAGGGATGAAGTTACAGGAGAATGAGAGAAAGCTACACAATGCAGAACTGCACGCATTGTATTCTTCACCTCACATAATTAGGAATATTAAATCCGGACGTTTGATATGGGCAGGGAATGTAGCACGTATAGGCGAATACAGAAATGTATATAGAGTGTTAGTTGGGAGGTCAGAGGGTATAAGACCTTTGGGGAGGCCAAGAAGCAGATCGGAGGATAATAATAGACTGGATTTGAGGGAAGTGGGATATGATGGTAGGAGCTGGATTAATTTTGCTCAGGATAGGGACCGATGGCGGGCTTATATGAGGGCGGCAATGAACCTCCGGGTTCCTTAAAAGCCATAAGATGTAAGTACGGGTAAAGGTTGGTAATTTTCTGATACGAGTAATATTGTGATAGCGAGAGAAGGGCCGGTTTTGTATTGAAAGTTGTCCGCGAACATTCCCTTAATACGTTGACTCAAAAAACCGAACTTTCTCTCGCTCAGTAAAATTGTAATAAATGCTCAAAAAGAACTATCACAATATTAGTCAACTCACAATATTACCAACCTTCACCCTAGATTTTTGTAGTATTAACCTCATGTATACAGTGTCTCTAATTTTATGTAATAATCATGTGAGATCATCAAGCTAGAACATAAAATGAAAGACATTGGATACATGAGGTTAGTTATTGAAAAAAAATCAAAAGTATCTGATGATGTCAAAAAAGTATGGCGAAAACGTTAATACTACAAAATTGTATAACATGTAATTAGTAAAGATGTCACTTTGTTATATCAATAAGATAAATCATTGACGGAAAATGAAACAAGCAATTATTTGGTTATTAACAAAGATTTATCTCAAGTATTCAATATTAATTGTAAATATTCTCTTATTCTTACATACTTACTGGCATTTAAGGAACCCGGAGGTTCATTATCGCCCTCATATAAGCCCGCCATCGGTCCCTATCCTGAGCACGATTAATCCATTCTCTATCATCATATCCCACCTCCCTCAAATCCATTTTAATATTATCTTCCCATCTACGTCTCGGCCTCCCTAAAGGCCTTTTTCCCTCCGGCCTCCCAACTAACACTCTATATGTATTTCTAGATTCGCCCATACGTACTACATGCCCTGCACATCTCAAACGTCTGGATTTAATGTTCCTAATTATGTCAGGCGTAGAATACAATGCGTGCAGTTCTGTGTTGTGTAACTTTCTCCATTCTTCTGTAACAGCCCCAAATATTTTTCTAAGCACCTAATTTCAAACACCCTTAACCTATGTTCCTCTCTCAAAGTGAGAGTCCAAGTTTCACAACCATACAGAACAACCGGTAATATAACTGTTTTATAAATTCTAATTTTCAGATTTTTTGAGAGCAGACTGGATGATAAAAGCTTTTCAACCGAATAATAACAGGCATTTCCCATATTTATTCTGTGTTTAATTTCCTCCCGAGTATCATTTATATTTGTTACTGTTGCTCCAAGATATTTGAACTTCTCCACCTCTTCAAAAGATAAATTTCCAAGTTTTATATTTCCATTTCGTACAATATTCTGGTCACGAGACATAATCATATACTTTGTCTTTTCGGGATTTACTTCCAAACCTATCTCTTTATTTGCTTGCAGCAAAATTCCCGTGTTTTCCCTAATCGATATTCTCTTATTCAGCTTGCGAAATACTTAAGACAAACCGACAGACAGACAGACAAACAGACAGACAGACAGACAGACAGACAGACAGACAGACAGACAGACAGACAGACAGCGTTCATTGCAAGTCGTAGGGTGTGTCCTGTCCCAACGGAGGAGCGGAGAATATAAGAAGGGGGCAGGAAATATGATCATGACAAAGGAATTGTGTGGGCCGCTAATTCATTCTGATGACAACAATCAGGGGGCAAGACGGTCTCTTTCCATACATTCTTTATTTCCCTGTTGCCTCGAGACGCCTCCGTCCTCATTCCACGCAATCTAAGAAAGAGAGAAAGGCGGAAAGCGGAAGGGAGAGGCGAGAAAACTCAATTTTCATGTACCAACATCGCAATTGCATTCTTTACTGCATTATTTAATATCGGGAAACGAATTATTCGTAAGAAAATCTACTTCAAACTGTCGATTATATCAGATATGAGCCTAATTTCCTATCAGATAAATCTGAACTCAATGTTAATCGTTACAGCGTCCGTTAGATCTCCTGGAGAACGAGTTTCGAACTGAGGACTTGAAGTGAAATGTCTGATTTTCTATTACGGTTTTTAGGATGTAATGTTTCGGCAGTCTCCCATTTTTCGTTAATAATCTGTTGATTTTTCATAATCACTGTGCATTCTTTCATATACGAAACTAGGGACCAGTTGACTCCAAGTTAGGCATAAAGGGAAACATTGAAGGAGGAGAATTCGGTCCGGTGCTGTGGCTTGAATTCGGCGTAGCTCAGTGGTCAGAGCGCTTGGTACGTAGAACCAAGGATCCGGGTTCGATCCTCAAATATTCATTGTTAGTATTACAGATATTATTCTGTAGGACAAATTAATAAATCTACACTAATCATAAATCTGTAGCCGAAATTTTTCTGGTAATTTTCGATTTTCCAAAAATAATTGGTCCTAACATATATAATTAATCACCCTGAAACCGAAAATCGCTTATTTTTAATTTTTGTTTGTCTGTCTGTCTGTATGTTTGTTACCTTTTCACGCGATAATGGCTGAACGGATTTCGATGAAAATTGGAATATAAATTAAGTTCGTTGTAACTTAGATTTTAGGCTATATAACATTCAAAATACATTATTTAAAAGGGGGTTATAAGGGGGCCTGAATTAAATAAATCGAAATATCTCGCTTATTATTGATTTTTGTGAAAAATGTTACATAACAAAAGTTTCTTTAAAAATAATTTCCGATAAGTTTTATTCCTTGAAAAATTTTGATAGGACTGATATTTAATGAGATAATAAGTTTTAAAAATAAAATAACTGCCATCTAAGGCCGTGTAATGAATTAAAAAACAAATAACTTCGTCTATAAGGTTCCTTGGACAGCAACAATCGAAAGCTATGAAAGATAGCCTACAGATAATGTTTCTGTATTTGTATGAAGTAATATCGGTGGCTAAATCAACCGATTTGTATAATTAATTACACTTTAATTCACCATTGGAAAGTGTAGTTTTTCTAGATGGACATAATGCTATAATGTTATTACAGTAACTTCTGAGTGAATCGAGCACAGGTAAGATTAAAATAGCTTCTTATGCACAGAAACCTTGATAGGCTATTCTGTACATTCGTTTCCTGTATTTCCTAAAATAATTTTTATGACCAAATGAGTGGTCTCTGGATAAAAATGATCGCATTTTAATTATGCAAATACCATTTAAATTAAGTAACATAATAAACGATTTATCCCTATATCAAACACGAATGTTCCCTGGATCAAATGTCCTATTTTAATTATGTAACTACTTTATATTTATTTCTAACGGGTGCAAGGGAACGCACGGGTACGGCTAGTCTATAATAATACCTTATATGTGGTTGGTAGAATACGAAATCGTGCTAATACTAAAACTGACATAAGGATGTTAAGTTAATTTTATGTTTATTATTAATTAAAATTGAAACTTAAGGTAAGTTATTCTTACGTCACGTTAACACAATCTATGTTAGCTACCTTACATCTGGTTGCTAGGATATTAAATCGTGATAATACTTAAACTGACACAAGGAAATCGGTGTTAAGTTCATTTTATGTTTATTATTAATTACAATTAAACACGAAGTCAGTCTTCCTTAGTCACGTTAATAAAATCTGGTTGCTGGAATATGAAATCGTGACGGTATTCAAGCTCACATGAGGAAAATCGGTGGTTTCTTACGAGCGTAATTGGTTACAAGATTGCTAGTTCCGAGAATTGAACCCAGCCCATACCGAATGAGTCATAACCAGATCGAGGGACAGAGGATTCAAAAAGTGTTGAACAGGAAGTAGCAGAGTGTGCGGAGCCGGTTTTCTGTTTTCCCCGCCCAGACTCGCCCTAAATACAAGCACAGATGTAAAAGTTCTCTCTGAGCGTAATTCACTGCCTTTTGAAGTGCAGTGGCGGCTCCTGCGTGTATCAATTAAAGCAGAACTCTTCTCCAACAAATTAAGTTAAAAGCTTTCGGTTAATTTAATATTATAAGTTGTTTGTAGAGTATTTGTTTATGAATTGTTAACAGAAGAATCTTTTACAGTCCCAAATTGACATACATGACTTACTTACTTACAAATGGCTTTTAAGGAACCCACAAATTCATTGCCACCCTCACATAAGCCCGCCAATGATCCCTATTCTGTGCAAGATTAATCCAGTCTCAATCATCACATCCCACCTCCCTCAAATCCATTTCAATATTATCCTCCCCCCTACGTCTCGGCCTCTGGATTCGCTCATACGTGCTATATGCCCTGCCCATCTCAAACGTCTCGATTTAATGTTCCTAATTATGTCGGGTGAAGAATGCAATGTGTGCAGTTCTGCGTTGTGTAACTTTCTCCATTCCTCACAGTCCCAAATATTTTCCTAATCACCTTATTCTCAAACACCCTTAATCTCTGTTCCTCTCGCAAAGTGAGAGTTCAAGTTTCGCAACCATACAGAACAACCGGTAATATAACTGTTTTATAAATTCTAACTTTCAGATTTTTGACAGCAGACTAGATGAAAAAAACTTTTCAACCGAATAATAACAGGCATTTCCCATATTTAGGGGAGAGTCGGGTAGTATCGGACATCGGGTAATATCGGACAGTGCGTTTATTTCATCTACCACCATATGGTAGTACCTGAATGACATGGTTACGTTTCTCTATGCGGCATCACAGAAACGTAACCATGTCAATCAGGTACTATCATCGTGTGGTAGATGAAAGAAACTCACTGTCCCATATTACCCGATGTCCGATACTACCTGACTCTCCCCTAATTTCTGCGTTTAATTTCCTCCCGAGTGTCATTTGTATTTGTTACTGTTGCTCAAAGATATTTGAATTTTTCCACCTCTTCGAAGGATAAATCTCCAATTTTTATATTTCCATTTCGTACAATATTCTAGTCACGAGACATAATCATATACTTTGTCTTTTCGGTATTTACTTCCATACCTATCGTTTTATTTGCTTCAAGTAAAATTTCCGTGTTTTCCCTAATCGTTTGTGGATTTTCTCGTAACATATTCGTACATTTTCTAACAATTATTTAACATCAATAATTAATTAATACACCCTTATTGTTAAAAAGTGGGGCTGCTCCTTTCCATTGATGATTTCCAAGTATTATAGAAGGATTAAGATGAAACAATTGTTTCATCTTAATAACTATTCAAAAAGTCATCCGCATAGACAAGAAGCTGATGTAACCCGTTCAGTTCCACACCCTGTCCGTTATCCTGGACTTCCCTAATGGCATATTCTAGAACGAAGTTAAAAAGTAAAGGTGATAGTGCATCTCCTTGCTTTAGCCCTTGATTGTAACAATGAAAGTTATTTGATTTGTTTGATTTGTTTCCTTCAGTGTCTGAAACATATACTACTAGGTTCAAAAAGTTCCCGGAATTTTACTACCATTTTTCGTATTAATATATAACAAGGGATATTATACATTTGTTTTGTTGGTAACATTCATGATGTCATTTCCTTAAAGTTTGTTGATAATGGCAATTATTGATTTTGAGTTATAGGCAATTGTTTATCATAGTGTTTCGTTTGTTCGTCGCATTTTGTAATTATGTCCACAGAGCAAAGTACAAACATCAAGTTCTGTGTTTTGCTGGGGACATGATCAGTATGGCTGATGAAAATGGTGATTTCTTAAACAAAATGAAACTGGTGCTACTTGTACGACCCAGTCCCTTAACGACAGTCATCTGAGTGGAAATCGAAAACATCTCCTCGGAAGCAAAAATTTCCTAGGGACACTTCCAAAGGCAAAGTTATTTTAAATGTTATGTTTTATTTAACGACGCTCGCAACTGCAGAGGTTATATCAGCATCGCAGGAAGTGCCGGAATTTTGTCCCGCAGGAGTTCTTTTACATGCCAGTAAATCTACTGGCATGAGCCTGTCGCATTTAAGCACACTTAAAGCAAAGTTATGTTGGAAGTTTTCTTCGACTCTCAGGGTCTCATGCACCATGAGTTCATTCCAGAAGGTCGTACTGTAACGAAAGAATTGTACGTAGAAACCCTCCGTCGCCTCTGGGACGCAGTGAGAAGGAAACGTCCAGAAAAGTGGGTAGAAAACAACTGGTTCCTTATGCATGACAATGCACCTGCTCATCGCGCAATTATTGTAAAGAATTTTCTTGCCAGGCACAACATAACTGCTTTGGATCACCCACCATACTCTCCTGATCTCTCACCACCTGATTACTTTCTGTTTCCCCGTCTGAAAAGTCATCTGAAAGGACGGAGATTCAATTCTGAAGAGGTTATCGCAAACGCGACGAGAGCACTAAGACGGGTTTCACAAAATGGCTTCCAGGCCTGCTTCCAGGAACTCTACACGCGTTGGCAAAAGTGTGTTATTGGGGAAGGCAACTATTTTGAAGGGAATGCTGTAGAATAGTGTTTAAGGTACGTTGTTTCTATGATGCTAGCAAATTCCGGGAACTTTTTGAACCTAGTATGTAGACGAAAAACTTTGAGAGATTTATTTTCATCTGGCACCAATATTTCATTTCTACCGCTTTTCATTAAAAAGCATTATCATCTGAAATCCCACCATGACTTTGGGATTAGTGTACACTCACGTAAAATAGTTATTGGTAAATTATAACCACTGCTAATAATAGTTTATAACGCGGGAATTTGTTTTGCAAAATTAATAGGAATATTAACTTCACCACTAGTTCCTAAAATTGCTCTAAACATTTTTTCATACGTAACTTCTATATTCGACCTACATGCTAATCTATCCCATTATCTCCTGGCCTAGTTGCCTCATAAGTGGTGCCTTCTTGGTATCACGTGTGAGGTTCAGACCTGTCTTCGGACAGTTGACTGAACAATAAACAATAGACAACTTAAGAGACTCCAAATAGAATATCAAATATTTTATTGAATTAAAAACCAAGAGGACGAAGAAATGTGGGAACTTTCCAGATGGTAAGACTCACTGAACCTCTCTTTTTTTCCACCCACATTAGGCTCGTCATTTCTCCGGACGCATCGCAGCCTTGGACTTATTATGCTAATCTATATTGATGTGAAAACGGATCTTAGACCTAATTCCATGAAGATCAAGAAGCATCAATATACTCGTACTTATAGGAAGATGGAAAATCTCTAAGTGTTTTCAGGAAGAGAATTCAGGCACACTGGATATGACTCCAGAAACGACATCTTGATTCAACAATAAAATATACTTGAAGCTTAAGGGGGGGGGAGGATGGTATTTTTTATTTTTTTCCTATTTGGTGTAAAATATTAATTTTTTGTATGTAGAGAGTTCATGGCTGTAACAACTCAACGAAATATAAATATTTTGAAAAAAAAAAAAGTTATATGGGGGGCCCAGATTTGAATAAAAAAAATTAATCCCAATGCAGGATTTTACTAAAACCGATATATCTACTCCATTTTTAAAGATAAATTAAAATAGATTTTTGCAATTTAGGCCTACTTGAAAAAGCATACTCTACAAACTGTATATAACAGAATTTTAATATTAGTCCCTACATTTGTAAAATAAACAATTAAAATTTAATAACTTTTTTATTTCTTTTTTTTTTTTTTTTTTTTTTTTGCAAACAGACATACATATTTTTATAATGAAATCAATTAACAAAATTCTGTTACAGGGAAAAGTTTCTTTATAATCTAGAGAATGTGTGTTCTAAATTTCATGCACATATCTTTAACAGTTCAGAAATTATATTCATTTTTGTCTGGCAATGTAGCAAAAAAATGAAGTTATCGGAAACGACAATAAAAGGGGACGTATGATTTAAAAGTCCATAGCGCAGGAAGTTTGGGATAGGACAGTATTTTTTGGTGAAAAATGAGTAACTTTTCAAAAAAAGTTTTTTTCTTTAAAATGCTCTGTATATGTGTGGATATTTGTGCCCTTTTCTGATGTTGAGACACCATTTTTTAAATTTTTTTTTAAAATTCACTCATTTTTCACCAAAAAATACCGTCTTTTCTCCTTAATATGAGCGCAAACGTATGACACAAAATACTCAAAATAATTGTAAAAAAAATCGATAAAATACGTCTAATTCTTGTTCAAGAAATTTTACAGTAAACGAGCCGCAGGATTTTACTAAAACCGATATATCTAATCCATTTTTAAAGATAGATTAAAATAGTGTTTTGCAATCTACTTGCAAAAGCAAGCTGTACAAACTGTCTGTAACAGAATTTTAATATTAGTCCCTGAATTTGTAATATAAACAATTAAAATTTAATAACTTTTTTATTTCTTTTTTTTTTTTTTTGCAAATAGACATACATATTTTTAAAATGAAATCAATTAACAAAATTCTGTTACAGGGAAAAGTTTCTTAATAATCTAGAGAATGTTTGTTCTAAATTTCATGCATGTATCTTTAATAGTTCAGAAATTATATCCATTTTTGTGTGGCAATGTAGCAAAAAAATGAAGTTACCGGAAACGACAATAGAAGGGGGCGTATGATTTAAACATCGATAGCGCAGGAAGTTTGAGAGAAGATGCTATTTTTTATGTAAAATGATTAAATTAAAAACAAAGTTTTTTTATTTAAAATACTCTGTGATATGTGTAGATATTTGTGGCCTTTTCGGATATTGAGATACCATTTTTTTAACTTCTTTTTGAAAATTTACTGATTTTTCACCAAAAATATCTTCCTCTCCCCTTAATATGAGAGTAAAAGTATGACACAAAATACTCTAAATAATTGTAAAGACATCGATTAAATAGGTCTAATTCTTGTTCAAGAAACTTTACAATAAACGAGCCGCCACTGGTTACCGCCCAAGATAACGTGGATCTTAGCAGAGTATCAATGTCTGTACCAGTAATCCAATAACGCAATTTTGAAAAATGTTGTACAACTTCCCTTTCGTCGCCAATGGCAACACCCTGCTGCCTGGCAACCGACATCTGTTGCACGGTCTAATTTATTAATTTAATCTTAAATATCCGTCCGCCTCTTTGAGAAATATCTCCAGGCCCACTGGTCCGCGCTAAGATCTCCCTCTCTCTCTTGCTGAAGAGCACTGTTAAAAATTCTCATTGACTCCAAAGTCATAACCGTCCGCACCAGATGTTCCAGGGGGCACTGGACAAGGTCCATGGTAGCTCCGACACGTGATATAGATTATTTATGTGGCTAATAGCTCTGCCTAGTTCAAGTGGGGTGTAGTCTGTCTGCCTCCGTTACTTTCAACGACCATTCAAATCGAAACATACAAGGTCTTTGAAATATATAGAGTCATTCAAAAATTCCGGACACTTATGGAATAGGGGCACGTACGCCTACTATAACTTTTTTGACATATAGACCTATTATATGTTACTTAATTAAAGGGTGATGTTACATGTTTGAATCAGAAAATATCTTTACTTTACTTAATCTATTTAAATTTTTATTTCTGAAAATGTTATACCAAACACAAGTTCATTCATTTATGGTTTTCTTTCCAAAGGCTGGTATTTCACTGCAAAACCCAACATTCTCCAATCTCCCGTATTTTCCGCCTTCCTCTTCGTCTCTAAATATGATATTATTGTTTTATCAAGTTATTCTTGATTTCGTATTTTAAGACTATCCAGTTTATTCCATCCATTCATTGTAATATTTGCTTTAATTGTAATTGTCTTGATGTGTAATAATTATTTTATGTGTTTTTATTGTAATTTTTTCATTAATTTTGTCATATTGTAATTATGCTTTATGCTGAACTGTTATTGGCCTCTGGCCGTTGTACGCCACAGTAAATAAATAAATAAATAAATAAATAAATAAATAAATAAATAAATAAATAAATAAACAAATAAATAAACAAATAAATAAATAAATAAACAAATAAATAAAAAATAAATAAAAACATAAATAAACAAATAAATAAATAAATAAATACATACATAAATAAACAAATAAATAAATAAATACATAAATAAACAAATAAATAAATAAATACATAAATAAACAAATAAATAAATAAATACATAAATAAACAAATAAATAAATAAATAAACAAATAAATAAATACATAAATAAACAAATAAATAAGTAAATAAATAAATAAATAAATAAATAAATAAGTGAGTGAATGAATGAATGATTGAAGAATGAATGAATAAATAAATAAATAAATAAAAATAAATAAATACATAAATAAATAAACAAATAAATAAATAAATAAATAAATAAATAAATAAATAAATAAATAAATAAATAAATAAATAAATAAATAAGTGAGTGAGTGAATGAATGAATGATTGAAGAATGAATAAATAAATAAATAAATAAATAAATAAATAAATAAATAAATAAATAAATAAATAAGTGAGTGAGTGAATGAATGAATGATTGAAGAATGAATAAATAAATAAATAAATAAATAAATAAATAAAAATAAATAAATAAATACATAAATAAATAAACAAATAAATAAATAAATAAATAAATAAATAAATAAATAAATAAATAAATAAGTGAGTGAGTGAATGAATAAATGATTGAAGAATGAATGAATAAATAAATAAATAAAAATAAATAAATGAGTGAGTGAATGAATGAATGATTGAAGAATGAATAAATAAATAAATAAATAAATAAATAAATAAAAATAAATAAATAAATAAATAAATAAATAAATAAGTAAAAATAAATAAATACATGAATAAATGAATAAATACATAAATAAATACATAAATAAATATATATACATAAATAAATAAATAATAAAAAATAAATAAGTAAATAAGTAAGTAAGTGAATAAGTAAGCAAGTGAGTGAGTGAGTGAGTAAGTAAATAAGTAAATAAATAAATAAATATTATTACTATTATTATTATTAGTTCTACTATTAGTATTATTATTACTATAAAAGTTGGAGATTTATCCTTCGAAGACATGATATTCAAACATCTTGAAGCAACAGTAACAAATATAAATGACACTCGGGAGGAAATTAAACGCAGAATAAATATGGGAATTGCGTGTTATTATTCAGTTGATGAGCTTTTGTCATCTAGTCTGCTGTCAAAAAATATTAAAGTTAGGATTTATAAAACAGTTATATTACCGGTTGTTCTGTATGGCTGTGAAACTCGGACTCTCACTTTGAGAAAGGAATAGAGATTAAACGTGTTTGAAAATAAGGTTCTTACGAAAATATTTGGGGCTAAGAGGGATGAACCTACAGGAGAATGGAGAAAGTTACAGAACGCAGAACTGCACGCATTGTATTCTTCACCTAACATGATTAGGAACATTAAATCCAGACGTTTGAAATGGGCAGGGCATGTAGCACCTATGTACGAATCCAGAAATGCATATAGAGTGTTAGTTGGGAGACCGGAGGGAAAAAGACCTTTGGGGAGGCCGAGACGTAGATGGGAAGATAATATTAAAATGGATTTGAGGAAGGTGGGATATGATGATAGAGAATGGATTAACCTTGCTCAGGATAGGGACCAATGGCGGGCTTATGTGAGGGCGGCAATGAACCTCCGGGTTCCTTAAAAGCCATTTGTAAGTAAGTATTATTATTATTATTATTATTATTATTATTATTATTATTATTATTATTGAGAATGGATATAATTATTGACTCTGAGAAGTTTGGTTTTTGTGCAACTAACGTTTCGTATAGCCTGCTCCGGGATTTGAAGGCACGTGTACAGAATGAAGGCTCTGTTTTCTCATAATATTGCATTATTTGGCATTATAACAGACGATCAGTCACGCACAAGGCACAAGAGCCCACAGGCAATTAATCACGACCCTCCATCTAGATGGCAGGAGAGTGCATTATGAATATATAAGGGTCGATGCATCTCAGGGACTCTACCTCGTCCCTTGCAAATCCTCGACGAGACACGCTCTGCCCATGTTAATGTGCGACCAGCCTGTCATGACGATTAGATTTTGGTCGTCCGCAGTTGCCAACCGACGCGAAATGATGGAGCTAGGAGACGAGGACAGTCTTATACAACAAGTCTTTACAGCTATTGACGCAGAAAATCTTGGCTTTAATATTAAGACGGAGTTACGTATTTTCACATAAATAAAATGAAAAAAGTGGGTCTTGCATTGTATTCGTATGTGTGTATGAAGACTCACATTCAATCAGTTTTCAGCTGCCTTGGTGGTGAAGTTAATCTAGAATGATTATGTTTGTGCTTCTTTGTAGAAGTCAGATTTTCAAGATACAGACAGCATTTCTTTATTTTGTACTAGCCGTACCCGTGCGCTCCGCTGCACCCGTTAGAAATAAATATAAAGTAATTACATAATTAAAATAGGACATTTGATCCAGGGAATATTCGTGTTTGATAGAAGGATAAATCGTTTAATACGTTACTTAATTTAAATTATATTTAAATAATTAAAATGGAATCATTTTGGTCCACAGAGTACTCATTTGGTGCAATGACAATTCCTTTAACATGTTTCTTAATTTTTATTACATGCATCCATAGTTCAATGAACATTGACATCATTTAGATTTAATGTGTATACTTTATTTTACTTGTTACATGTTTCCATTGAATTATGGTAATAACTTAATTTTAACTCTTGTTTTCTACGTATTCAGTAAATGGCGCTTGGCCCACTATGGTTCTGAACCCTTCAAATAATTTAAATAACTTAAATTACATTATATCATATTATATTATATTATGTTATATTACCGTATTGGTCCGAATATAAGCCGCACTTTTTATTCAAATTTCAAACTCGAAAAGTTGGGGTGCGGCTTATTTGCGCGGCCGATAAATTTAAACTTGAAATGTAGCGCATGTTGCTACCGGTAATTTTATAATTTTGAAATGGAGCAACAATGCCACGCGCTCGTGTTTGAAATTGTCAGCAGTCGTATGGTATATGACGCAACAATGTACCAGTCTTCATATTACAGTGATCGTACTCTTTTTGTATGATAGGACAGATTAAAACAGTTTGTACGTAGCTACGGGTTCAGCCATGAGCGGAAACGTAGAAAGAAAAGCTTCAACAAGCTTGGGAATTCGGCGCAGTTATGACGCTAGTTTCAAACTTGCAGTTATTCGTCATGCTAGGAGTACGTCTAATAGAAAAGCCGGCAAAAAGTTTAGTGTGGATGAGTCTAATGTGCGGCGCTGGATCGCCTCGGAGGATAAACTGAAAAATGCCAATAGAACCAGAAAATCTTTCAGAGGACCCAAGGCTGGGAAATACCCTGAACTAGAACGTAGGGTCCTTTCCTTTGTACAAGACAAAAGGAAAGAAGGGATCCCTATCTCTCGACAAGTAATCCAGGTAAAATCGTTGGAAATAGCGAAGACCCTAAACATTCCACAGATAGAATTCCATGGGAGTATAGGTTGGTGCCGCAGGTTTATGCGTAGAAGTGGCTTTGTTCTCCGACGAAGCACTTCATTAGCACAGAGACTGCCAGAGGATTTTACTGAGAAACTCATCAACTTCCAGAGGCACGTCATTGAATTGCGTCAGCGCCACTCTTACCCATTACACCAGATCGGCAATGCCGACGAGACGCCCGTATTTTGGGACATGCCAAGCAATATGACAGTTGACAATAAAGGGGCGAAAAGCATATCATTGAGAACAACTGGAAATGAAAAACAAAGAATCACTGTGATGCTGGCGGTTATGGCAGATGGAGGAAAACTGCCTCCGTACGTTATTCTGAAGCGTAAAACTATGCCCAAGGAGAATTTACCTAAGGGATTAGTGATTCGTTGCCAAGAGAAAGGATGGATGACAACCGAACTAATGGTGGACTGGCTAGCTACGGTTTGGAATCGCAGACCAGGTGCGCTGCTCTGTAAGAGGGCTATGTTAGTATTGGATGCCTTTAAAGGTCACCTCACACCCGAAGTAAAGAAGAAAATTACTGCATTGAAGACAGACCTAGTCGTCATACCAGGAGGTATGACATCAAAATTGCAGGTGCTTGATGTCGTCGTGAACAAGCCTTTTAAAGACCATCTCCGAAAACAGTATTCGGATTGGCTTCTAGAAGGGGGTCATGCATTCACTCCATCTGGGAAGATCAAGAAGCCATCTGTCAGCCTTATGTGTGAGTGGATTCTCTCTTCATGGCACACGATATCACCAGATTCAATCATCAAAGGCTTGAAGAAATGCTGCGTGTCTAATGCTCTGGATGGCAGTGATGAAACAAATACCGGTACTGGTAGTAGTGAAGTCAGCAATGACATTGGAGAAGACGGTGATTAGTTGTACCGGTATTTTTGGTGATTTACCCACATAATACTGTAATTGAAGAAAAAGTGTTTAAATAGTGTAAACAGTTTTGTAATTGGATAATGTGACAGGTAAATTTCACTGCACTCAATTTCCCTTTTTTTCTCATTCTGCACTCAATTTTTCTTTTTTTTTTCTCTCCTTTCCCCCTAAAATTAAGGGTGCGGCTTATACTCGGGTGCGGCTTACACTCGGGCCAATACGGTATATTATATTATATATATGTTTTTTTCATTTGGCTACGTATACGGTAAAGTAGGGTTAATGTTAAAGTAGGGTTAATGTGATACAGTAAAAAAAAGTCGGGCTAATTTGATACAAACTTTAAAATTTGTCAAAGGCCCAGTTTAAATATGTTTAAAACTGCGATTATGGAAGTACATTTTATGCTGTTTAAGGAGCAATACTGAACAAAATTTAAAAAAATTCATTACTAACCTAATAAGTGTATTAATAGAAAAGGCAGTTTTGTTTCTTGAAGAAACTTTGATGTGATACTAGCTCACTTTTGTTATTGTTCTTGAATGAATAAAAACACAGAAATTTTTTAATTTTACTTTTACTCCGAATAGTGTCAGCTTCATTTTCCTCTAAAGAAAAGTTGTGAGTGAATGTTGAGAATTCTAGCTGTAAATATGTATGAATGAGAAATGCCATTATGATACGCTTCAGGGACTGTTATAATACACTATCTACCAAAAAGTAATTGGGCACTGTTTTTGCTCCTTTAGAGCCTCGTGGTACCACCTCTTGTTGCTATAACAGCAGCCACCCTGTCAGGCATGCTCTCCACTAGTTTGTGTAGGATATCCACTGGAATGCGTCGCCATTCCTCTCACAACATGGCACTCACTTGGCAACCTGTATTTCTGTTATCATCACTTGATTTTAGGATGAAAACACAGCTTATTTTGTGTAATTTCCTAAATTTAATCAATAAGGATGATTTATGTTCTCTCTTTAAGAGTATACACTATTTTAAAATAATTTAATACACAAACACAACTATAACATGAAATTCTCAATAAGTTTTTATAGCTTTATTCTCTTCAGCTCTAACCAACAATAACAACAATCCACGTTGTCAAGCGACGACAGAAAACAAAAGATGAGAAAACAAATGAATGAGGTGTATAAACACTTAAATACTGTTTCATATTTACGTATAAAAATATAGGGGTGCCATTTGAAATTTAAAATTGGGGGAGGCTGCGGTTGGGGGAGAAATCTAAAATGCAATTAAGCCTGGTTTCAGACTTCCCCATCAATATCTAAATTGACGTGTTTTTTATTTAAATTGAATTCAATTTAAATGATTAGTTATTTAGACTGGGAAGTTTTCAAATGAAAGCCCTGTATATTTCTGTGTATTAAATTTTGTATTTCTTGTATGCAGATAGAACTACATCGGAACACTAGCTTTGCTCATACGGGTGTCCCTGATTCTTATATCTTCTATCTAATTTGTTTCAATGGATATCATATATCAAATCTCTCGTTGTCTTAGGTAAAGAAAACAAAAAATGATATAAACGATTCCGTGTTAATATCCTTTTTTTTTTGTTAATTTTTAACATATCATGTTATTCCTATTCAAATAATATTTATATATGATTTGCATAACTATAGACGAAATTAAGAAAGCATGTTACGTGTGACAATAGTAATATGCGTTACAAGAGCGATATGTTGAAGTTTTCATGTTCGAGGGAAAGTTTGAAAAAGCGAAACGTAGTTGAGCTTTTTTAATTTCCGAGAATTGAAAGGAAACATACCGCTCGTGTATCATACATTATTTTGTGCGAAGATCGTTTATTACATACCTGAAAGAGGAATTTCTAATTTTTTAGTAGGTTATTTTACGACGCTTTATCAACAGCTTTGGTTATTTAGCGTCTGAATGAGATGAAGGTGATAATGCCGGTGAAATGAGTCCGGGGTCCAACACCGTAAGTTACCCAGCATTTGCTCATATTGGATTGAGGGAAAACCCCGGAAAAAACCTCAACCAGGTAACTTGTCCCAACCGGGAATCGAACCCGGGCCACCTGGTTTCGTGGCTAGACGTGCTAACTGTTACTCCACAGGCGTGGACGGAATTTCTAATTAGTTGCAATGAAATCTCTATCTTGGTTTCTGTTCAATGACGGCAAATTTGCAAAACAAAAATATCTATCTTCAACATTGTTGCTTTAAAATGTTTTCTGTGTTTACTATACTCCAGCAGGCCGTGATATACGTCTGTTTTTTTCCCTCCGAGTCTAAAAAAAATGCGAACTTGAAACAAACGGTAAGGTTATGTAATGATTTAGAGTTTACTTAATTTTTGCAAATATTTAAAAACAATAACTAACAGTGCAATTTAGGTGAAATTGCAGTGGTAAGTTTCCAATTTATAATTATTACTATACTGAACGTCTCTAAAAATAATATGTTAAAAGCCTAAAGCAGTAAAATGAATGTCGCGCTTAAGCGGTAAGAAGAGGGAAATTGTTATGTGTGTTAGGTTGGAAATACTGAATGTGGAATTTTACACTTACCGCGTATTGGTTCTGTGCGGAAAACAAGCAAATACGCACGATCTCGCACAAATGTATTTGTGAATTAATTAAAAATAGCTAATTTTCTTGTATTTCCTACCTCAGTCTATGTAATGCGCCAGGGGAGGAGCGTTGCTGTGGTCTGCAGGTGTTTTCACTCTGTAACAAGAAATAACATATTGAGGATAAAGCGCTTTACAGAAATATAAACATTTCAACATGAAGCTTTAGTGAGTAAAGTAAATGTAAAGCTGATGTTGGATTTATATAGTTAGATAAACAACTGTCAACCGTACCAAGAAGCTTTACAATTTGTTACTTTCGTACATACCAAGTGAAGAGACGTGTGAAGGTAGGGTGAGAAGGTTTGAGGAAGGATATGGAGAAAAACGAAATAATGCAGAGAAAGAAAGGAATGTTAAGCAAATAAAAGGAAGTTGAAGCAAAGAAAAGTAGAGGAAGGTAAAAACAAATAAAGCAAAGAAATAGGAAGCAGTGGAATGCAGAGCAAAGAAAGCAAAGAAAAGAAGCGAAGGATTGCTAAGCAAAAATTAGGAAAGAATGCTAAACAAAGGAGAAAAATGAATGCATAGGAAAGGAATGTTTAGCAAAGAAAATCAAAGGAATGCAGAACAAAGCAAAGCAATGAAAGGTAAAGGAAAAAATCAAAGGAATGCAAAGAAAAGAAATGCATAGCAAAGTAGGATTAAGTAAAGAAGAGCGAACTAATGAAAAACAAAGTAAAGAAAAGAAAGAGAAAAGAGTAAAGTACAGAAAAGCGAAGAAATGCAAACTAAAGTAAAGCAGTGAAAGGTAAAGCAAAGAAAAACAAAGACATATGAAGTAAAGGAATTCATAGCAAAGAAGAATAAAGTAAAGAAAAGGGAAACAATGTAAAACAAAGTAAAGCAAAGAAAGGTAGAGAAATTAAAATCAAAGGAATGCAAGAAAAGAAATGTATAGCAAAGAAGAGTAATCTAAAGAAGAAAGAAGGAATGCAAAACAATGTAAATCAAAGAAAGGTAAAGGAAAAAGGGAAGAAATACACAGCAAAGAAACACGAAGAAAGGTAAAGCAAAAAAGAGGAATTCAGAGCAAAGAAAGGTAATGGATAGAAAAGCAAAGAAATGCAAAGGAAAGAAATGCGAAAAAGGTAAAGAAAAATTAAGTAAAGTGAAGCAAAAACAATAAAGAAAGAAAGCAAGGAAAAGTAACGTAAAGGAAAGCAAAACAAGGTAAAGTAATAACAAATATAGGTGAGGATAGCAAATAGAAATGAAACTACGTTTTCTTTTCCCGTCAGTCATAGTATATGTTCTACTAAACTTATCCATTGACTTTAGTATTGCTTTTCATTTTGGAACTGGCAAAACAAAGAAAGGTAGAGCAAGTAAAAGCAAATATATGTAGAGCAAAGAAGACAAGGAATGCAAAGGAGAGAAAAATAAAGGTAAACAAAACGAAGGAGTAAAATACAAATCAACAAAAAGGAAATAAAATAAAAGTGAAGTACAAAAAAGAAAGAAAATGAAAGGACTTGAACAGTAAAAAAACGAAAGAATAACAAATATAGGTGAGGATAGCAAATATAAATGAAAATAAGTTTTCTTCTTCCTTTCTATTTTCCTGTGAGTCAGATAGTACATGTTTTACTAAAATTATCTATTGACTTTAATATTGTTTTTCATGTTGCAACTGGGCTACCAGGAAATTTACGTCTAAATGCCTCTCTTGATGTCACATAACTTTGTGTAGGCTATGTTATGTACGTCATAAAGACAAATATATGATGACGCAGTGAATATCTCACCACTGCACAACAGTAATGTACTCTCTAATGAAATGTCACTCACGACTTTAAAACACAACTGTCCTAATCCAATGATATCTCCTTCACGTCTGCAGGCGGGAAGAGTGTCGCACTTTCATGGAGGGGAATGTCAGTGATTGCATGGGGCTCTGTCCGCCGAACGGCCCAGCAATGCTTCGGGACTTTGAAACTGTCCGCATTGTATCAATGTTATTCACAAGTAGAAATGGTTGTGCGAGACTACACACTTGCAGTTGTTAAGGTTATTGCTTCGTGTTCTCAGCATAACGGAAGCGTAAATCAAACAAACACGATTCTAACTCTTAAACCGTAAGAGATGGATCAAAACGGATTGCGTTTTTAAAAAGGTAACATTACTTTATTAACGTATTTCACTAGCAACATGTCAAGATCAATCTTTAACGGTTTAGCCTTAGTAGGAAGCGGCTTCCAGACTGTACAATTAGGAAAACTTTTACAAATTCATGGATTGTTGTGTAAACAATGTATAATTTTATTTTGTGAATCAAATAGAATAGATAATTCTATTCTTTAAATTACGTAACACATGTTTCTATGAATGGCCTATGCCATAGGAACTAGTATCCAAAGACGGTTATGCATTTCTTTATTTCTTCAAAGGATCTTAAACAGGAAAAATATCGGGGTAGGCTGTATCGAAGACAGTCGCAAAATTAATGCATGAATTGATCGCTGAAAGAATATTGTTAAAGGTAAACGTCAGCAGTGATAATAAACATCTCTTCTTTCCAGATACCTTAAAAATTCGGTATATGTTCTGAGACTTGGGAGTAGCCATGTTGTATGCATTAAGAGTGAACTTGTCCGTTACTATAGCAACCATCTTACTCTAAGTCGCTTCTTATACGTCAACTTTCATTTGCGTTGCAATGCCTTGACGTAAATTTTTTCTCTCAACTCAAATTGACTCGCGAATTTTTCCAAGTTAACTTGTGAAATGCTGATTATTGCTCAATTCAGATTGTAGCTTTGTTCGTTAGCAATCGTTTGACATCACAGTGAACGTCCTATCGCTTCGCATTCTCGGCTGTCGTGCAATCCTCCAATATGTACCTCAACTTCTCCCCTCCCTCGTGTCGCTGGATGACGTCAACTGTTTCAACTGAAGATAAAGTTGGATTTATTGATCCTTCATCTGTAGATCGCCGTTCACTTTATTGGAATATGTCGTGTAGTTTAGAAATTACAGGCGCGACAAAAATCTCTTCTAAATGTGTCGGTCGACTTTCTGGTATGACACTCTAGTACTGGACTGAATTTATAGACGTATTGCAGTAAAAATTTTTAATACGAAGAGTAATAACTAGGGCTAGGATTTTGATGAAATTGCATCTTTTTTCTAGTAAGCCAGAAACATAGCCGCTTTAGTATTTATATGTTACTAGTGGCTTGTGCAGCAAATACTGCAAACTAATTCCATAAGAAGTTCAAATACAAATTGTTCGGATTTATTTTCAATGAAGAACACCAGACATTTTGAAAGTTATTTGCTTCCATAATAGTGAACATACTCCCTCTGAATGTTTTTATATGCCAAATACTTTTCCTTGAACATATCCGTCTTCAGTACTTGAGTTTCAATGCGAAATCGCAAATAACAATGTCAGGACGATCAGCGAGTTTTTCATGTGGGAGTAATACAGTAGTTATCTCAGGTCATTGCAGATTGTAGGTGAAAGTTAAGAAAATGTGAGGTTTGTCATGCTTTGAACAAAAGACTTAGCATCTTGCTATAGCTGCTGCATGTTTCCTGAACTACCCTGAAATGTAGAGGCAGAATCACTTCTTCCCACTAAGAGATCTTGCTGAGGTGATCAAGAGATTACAAAATCTTGCAGGCCTCTTATTTTATCAGTAAGTAATACCTTTTGGTCTTTTCTTAGGAACTGTAATTTTTGCGCTTCCTCCAGACAATACTGATATACCAAATACTGCTGGATTAATTTGTGTAACAATGAATGTTATCCCGTATATTTTCTGTAATATAGGCTGTTGTGAGGAATTTATTGCTGAGATGGGGAAAATGAGGCGAATGATATGTCAGAGTTTAGAATCTTATATGCGCCCTAAATAAAATTGTCCATTGTAAATCGTTAGCAGTTTCAGTGTTTCATTCGTTGCTGGTTGCGGGAAATAAACTTACTCATCGCGGTAGCAAGAAGTGAAATGGCATGCTATTTTCCCTACAACACGATATGCTTGGCAGCGATCACAAATCTAATCGATTAAACCAAATAAATATTAAATTAATTTTCATGTAGTTTAAAGACGCAGTTAAAATAGGAAGCATGACTCAATTACTACCAAGGAAAATTAGAGAATCAGACATACAATAGTATATTGTAAATCTCGTCTGTATATATTTCATCTAGACTGTGACTATAAATTAAGATTTTATAATAGTATTAAGTTTTTTGACTTGTTCCATATTCTAGCTGTAAGCATGTATGAATACCATGGAATGTTAATAAATACAATACAATACAATACATATCTATATCACACTGCCATTAAATATATTAAAAAGACCCACACTATTTGATTGATAACTATAAAAGTATTTCACTTTCAATAACAATATTGTTACCTAACGAAGATATAATATAAAATATCGTTTCTCTGCGTCTACTTACTTATAGCCCCGAAAGGTTTCACTTTCATATCATCAGTATAGCATTATGTGTTGCATTAACTATACTAATATTTCATTTTTAATGGTAATAATGTCATCAAACATTCTTAAGTTTTGTAGTATTTAATATCCAATACACAGCTCTACATGGAAAACTACAGACCAGAGAATCAGACTTGTAAATTATTTTTATACGTTATCAAAAAATTACACAAATGTAGATCGACATATTGGCATTATGATGTGAAAGAATCTGAGCCATCTGAACTCTATGTCAGCAATCCTGTAGGTCATGGCCTTCGTGTAATAGTCTATTGTTTATTGTAGTGTGTGTTTTGTTCTATTCTGAAATGCAATTAATTAGTACTCAAAACTGACGAAGGATGGATTTTAGAAAATAGGAAAATGATGTAGGAAAATTGACATTTCACTGAAAACTACTATTTTCCTGAAAAGCTTTGGGTTCCAAGCTCCAAAATGAGGGGTAATTTATTAAAATCCGTTCAGCCGTTTTCCCGTAATTTCAATTACCAGTTCAAATTATATACATAGATTCACGTAAAAAGTTTTAAATATGAAGAGTAACAATGTAGAAATAAAATATGTTCGAAGTGAGCTAAATAATAACTATGCTGTCATTAGCCAACGGTAACAGTTGATGAACTAATGGAGAACAGAAAACTTTTTCAATTCTATGTGACAGACACTTCCAGTTAATGAGTGGAAGGTATTTATTTTCTTCAGTCATGTCAGCGTCTTGGTTTCAGAGCCACACATTAGCTGCAATCTCAGATGTACCCTATCCCATCGCTTGTCTGTCTGTCTGGAACAACGTCAACAGCGATGGAGGCGGGCAGAGAGTGAACAGGGAATTGTAGTCCCAAGTTATTTGCTAGGTTAGAATGAACTTTAACAATCTCATAACATTTCGCGTCCTGAGATCGAGTAGACAACAAGGATGAAGAGCGAGGGAGCGGGTAATCCTATAGAAGTAGGGCAGTCTCCACAACTCCCCTTCTATTGTGTCTCTTCCACCCTAAATGCTTGCATCCCTTCTACTAGATAGCATCTGGCTTAAAAAAACAGCATTTCTCCTCTGTTGGAATTTGTTGATAAAATATCTACTGTTGTTGCTCATATGTGAATCAGAAATGATGTAATTTAAAGCTGGGGAAGAAAGAGCAAAGATTGTCTTCTTAAACCACGTAAGCAGAAAAGTTACAGGCATCGGAGGGGAAAAATGTTCAAACACCGTTGAGCAAGAGTTGCACAAATATAAATACAGTACATTTACAATCATACGATTTAATCTATTATTCTTCTGTAAGACATTTATGCTACATTTAAGACAGTTGAATCTCTACAAAAACCTTAGCAACAGAATTCCGAGATTTTCCAGGTGGCCTAGCATTAAAGTTTTATGATTAACTTAACAAAGTAACGAAATGATTGTGCAGGATTTTCATAAGTATAATCTTTTACAAAACAAACATTATTATTGGAAAAGACACTTTAATCCAATACGGCAAAGAGTTATCGGTTAACGTTACGAAATATTCAAAATGAACATGAACTCTTAGAATACATTTTATTGATTACACAAGAAATAAGACACGTCAAACTGTCTAATTATGAGTGATGTAGGTGTAATACATGATTGAAGATAAAGAAGAAATTCTAGCAATAATAATAATAATAATAATAATAATAATAATAATAATAATAATAATAATAACAAAATAATATGAATTCATAATGAATGAATTAAAAATCTCATGTCTAACTACAATAAATCTAATCGACATGAATATCGTACTCGAAGACGAAAATCTACTCTCCCATTAATTGAGCCTAAATATCATACAAGGGCAGCTCTTAAACATGGTCCTAGTTTCGGCCCAATACCTTATAATAAAATTACAAACCATTTTCCATATTTGAAATATTTTAAAATTGAAGTTTTTAAAAAAGAAATTTATAAAATCATTCATCATATATAATATTAACAAATGTATTTTTTTACCTTTTATTTCTGTCGACTATATTCATGTTTTTATTGAATATCACTGACTTCTATCTGATTGTCAATTTATATTAAATGTGTTTTTTTCTCTTTTTTTCTCTTTCATCCTTATTCTTGCTCTTGTGTTGTATTTATTGGTTTGAATTAAGTTACTTACTGTATTTAGTAAACTGTCCTTGTAAATTTTATGTTATATTATTGGCTAAGACCACACCGTACACGAGCCTGGCTCTTACGGTAGTGGCTAGAAACATTTTTGTTTTATAATTTTAATTTGTACTCATTAGCTAGCTAGTTAAATAAATAAATAGAAATTTCGAACTATTAAAACTAGATTTCCATATGAAACAAATTTTTCTGCAATATTGAAATTCAAAGTTCAATATTTTTCAAACATTTCTGTCATCAAATGTACAACATTATGCAGAAAAGAATCGACTTGCATAATGATAAAGTTGAATAAAATTGAGTTGAAGTTAAAGGAAAATACAAAATTCGTAAATGAATGGATATAGTTGGCTCTCGTATTTATCAAATTCGTTATTACGTGGAATATCTTTTACCCAAATATTGAATTCATAAACCTTATATTTTTAAATATATAATATATTTTTGTGGTTTGGTTTCTTCCTGCAAAGTGGCATACGGTACAAATGGTACTCTAAAGAATTGATCCAACACATTTTTTTGTATTGATGCACCATTGTTTGAATATTTTAAGTGACAAAGATGTATATTAATGATATTAGTATATGTAATTTGTTTAATATTAGTGAGTTATTATTGAAGTATAATATTAATTTCATATATGTAGCAATTGCCTCTGATAGAGATTCTGGCTGGGGTGGAAGAGAAGGCCTGATGGCCTTAACTACACCAGCACCAAAATAAATAAATAAATAGATAGATAGATAGATAGATAGATAGATAGATAGATAGATAGATAGATAGATAGATAGATAGATAGATAGATAGATAGATAGATAGATAGATAGATAGATAGATAGATAGATAGATAGATAGATAGATAGATAGATAGATAGATAGATAGATAGATAGATAGATAGATAGATAGATAGATAAGTAGGTAGGTAGATAGATAGATAGATAGATAGATAGATAGATAGATAGATAGATAGATAGATAGATAGATAGATAGATAGATAGATAGATAGATAGATAGATAGATAGATAGATAGATAGATAGATAGATAGATAGATAGATAGATAGATAGATAGATAGATAGATAGATAGATAGATAGATAGATAGATAGATAGATAGATAGATAGATAGATAGATAGATAGATAGATAGATAGATAGATAGATAGATAGATAGATAGATAGATAGATAGATAGATAGATAGATAGATAGATAGATAGATAGATAGATAGATAGATAGATAGATAGATAGATAGATAGATAGATAGATAGATAGATAGATAGATAGATAGATAGATAGATAGATAGATAGATAGATAGATAGATAGATAGATAGATAGATAGATAGATAGATAGATAGATAGATAGATAGATAGATAGATAGATAGATAGATAGATAGATAGATAGATAGATAGATAGATAGATAGATAGATAGATAGATAGATAGATAGATAGATAGATAGATAAGTAGGTAGGTAGATAGGTAGGAAGATAGATAGATAGATAGATAGATAGATAGATAGATAGATAGATAGATAGATAGATAGATAGATAGATAGATAGATAGATAGATAGATAGATAGATAGATAGATAGATAGATAGATAGATAGATAGATAGATAGATAGATAGATAGATAGATAGATAGATAGATAGATAGATAGATAGATAGATAGATAGATAGATAGATAGATAGATAGATAGATAGATAGATAGATAGATAGATAGATAGATAGATAGATAGATAGATAGATAGATAGATAGATAGATAGATAGATAGATAGATAGATAGATAGATAGATAGATAGATAGATAGATAGATAGATAGATAGACAAGTAAATAAGTAAATAAATAAATAAATAAGTAAATAAGTAAATAAATAAATAATAAATAAAAAAGTAAATAAATAAGTAAATACATAAATAAATAAGTAAATAAATAAATAAGTATATAAGTAAGTAAATGAGTAAATAAATAAATAATTGAATAAATGAATAAATAAATAGATAAATAAATAAGCAAATGAATAAATAAATAAATAAATAAATACATCTATTATCAGGCAGTACATCTCACTTGACTATATGTGTCACAAGAAAAACAATTCTTTGTATAATCTGAAATTTGAATAGTGTAATATGTAGCTAATCGGCGATGTATGCAATGAAGGGGGTAAGGAACTGGTCACCCTGTCACCCTATCCCATTATCTCCTGGTCTAGTTGCCTCATAAGTAATGCTTTATTGGTATCACTTGTGAGGTTCAGATCTATCTCCGGAGAATTCACTAAACAACATAACTAGCAATTTTCCTGAAATGTTTCTTTAAACCACAAACAATATATAATATTTTACAGAAAATATAATAATAATAATAATAATAATAATAATAATAATAATAATAAAAGAAAAAACATATACAGTTCTATATTTATTACAAAATTAATAATTTACTCAACTTCAAGATCTAGTTTTGCCGATGATCCAGTAACATCGTCCTCTACATGTGAGTCTGCAGTCAAAGCAGTGTAGAAATACTTCGCGTCACCAGGTATTAGATCTATGATTGGTTGTTGATCGCGAAACTTTGGCATGAATATTAGTTTGCCACTGAGCCACAAAGAAATTAGGTTATCACATAGACCTACTGATTATGGACCAATTTTGCTTTCCTTAATATCAATTTTCAGCATATTCTCCTTCAAAAGATCCACATCTGAACTCAATAATACTTTATTATTTTCATTTTCTAAAGTACACGTTTATACAAGCATTTGCCCTCTGATTAATTAACCCTATAATTGACTAAGTATCGTATAGGATACAACAGGTTAATGGACTTTAATATGCTAAGAGGCGCATCCAGAAAGTAAGTTTCCCGATTTTTTCCCCTTGAAAGTAAACGTAATTAGCCGTGTCAATTGCGCATGCGTAACAGATCTATGACGTATCAATCATATGCCAGCCGGACAGGTCCTGCCTGGTGCCAGTAGCCCGGCAGCAGTGGTCCGAAATGGAAGCTCTTATTCCTTCTCCCGCCGCCTGCGAGGTTCGGTCGGTGATAAAGTTCTTTAATGCACAAAGCATTGCGCCAATTGAAATTCATCGGCAGCTCTGTCAGGTCTATGGGCCGAACATCATGAGTAAGCAGATGGTGTAGGCAGTTTTCCGAAGGTCGTCAAAGTGTCCATGATGAAGAGCGCAGTGGGCGACCGTCCCTCATCAATGATAATCGTGTTGAGCTGGTGCGGCAGTGCATCATGGAGAACCGTCGCTTCACGATTACGGAGCTGAGCAGCCATCTTCCGCAGATATCGCGATCCTTGTTGCATGAGATTGTCACTAAGCACCTGCTGTTCAAAAAAGTGTGTGTCAGGTGGGTGCCGAAAAACCTGACACCCGAACACAAAATGCAACGGTTAGGAGCAGCACTGACATTTCTGCAACGGTATCACGTTGACGGCGACGAGTTCCTCGACAGGATCGTCACGTGCGACGAGACTTGGATTTCGCACTTCACCCCGGAAACCAAGCAGCAGTCAATGCATTGGCGGCATAGTGGATCTCCGATCAGGACGAAATTCAAACAGATGCAGTCGGTACGGAAAGTGATGTGCACGGTGTTCTGGGACAGGAAGGGCATTCTGCTCATTGACTTCCTTCCAAGAGGTGAAACAGTGAACGCTGACCGTTACTGCGAAACACTGCGAAAATTGCGACGTGCCATTCAAAACAAGACGCGTGGAATGCTTACTGCAGGTGTTGTGCTCCTCCATGACAATGCTCGTCCACATACGGCTCGGCGCACAGCAGCTGTTTTGACGGAATTTGGCTGGGAGTTGTTTGATCACCCACCCTACAGTCCTGATCTTGCTCCCAGCGATTTTCACGTTTTCTTGCACCTCAAGAAATTCCTGTCCTCCGGTGAGCGTTTTGGCAACGACGAAGAGCTGAAGACGTCTGTCACACGCTGGTTCCATTCACAGGCGGCAGAGTTCTACGACAGAGGGATACAAAAGTTGATCCCACGATACGGCAAGTGTCTCAATTCTGATGGTGGCTATTTAAAAAAAATAGCTGAAACATTGCTGTTCCTGTTGCCAATAATTGTTTTCCTGAAAGTGTGTGTTCTTTTTTTTTTATAAATAGGGAAACTTACTTTCTGGATGCGCCGCGTATAATTTTAATAGAACAATAGAAAAAAATTGGTAAGGAAAATTAAAATTTCACAATACTGTAATATTGTACAAAAGACAACATATGTACATTGCGATGGTTGTTTTCTTTACAGTCCGACAAGGTTTAATAAACTAGTGTGAGGAATGAAGTTTTGCCAATTTAAGCCTTAAACTATTCTAAAACACCTTTCGCACAAGAATACACAACAAACATAATATCATAATTTTCAGCAAAAAGCTGATTCCACGATGCTTCATCCTGCTAAAAGGAGCCAACTCAAAGGATTTGTACATTATCCATTCTACTGAAAGGAACCAACCCACATCGTACCAGTCTGCAGAAAAGGGTTTCAGTAACTGCTGCCAGTGTTTTCTTGATTAGTCCATAAGTGGAATTCAAATGCAGGAACAGGATTGGTTCCTTTCTCCAGAACACTGAATACCGGATCAGAAATAACACTGCAGCATTAACTCTATTTTTACAATTTTGAGGGTTCGTTTCTTTCTGCAGAATGTGGTCCTATTGGAATTGCAAACATAACTTTGTAAAAAAATATTTCAAATTAGAAATATATCTACATGCACGCATTACACTACAGTAATATAAAATTCTCAACAATTATTCTGTTATAATTAAATAGAAATAAATTTCCATAGTTCATGTTTATTCTAAAGTAATGAAGAAGAATAAATTGTATAAGATTTGCTGATGATATTGCGTTGTTAGCAGAAAAGGAAATTATACTAAAGGATATGCTACTGGATCCTGGATCTAAATGACATTTGTGAGCAGTATGGGATGAAGATAAATGCAAATAAGACGAAGAGCATGATCATAGGAAGAAAAATACAGAAGATAAACTTGCGAATTCTAAATGAGGCAGTAGAACAAGTGGACAGCTTCAAATACTTGGGATGTACTACAAGCAGTAACATGAGCTGCTGCCAGGAAGTCAAAAGGAGAATATCAATGGCAAATTAAGCTTTTAATAGAAAATGGAGCATTTTCTGCGGACCTCTGGAAAAAGAACTAAGGCAGAGACTAGTGAAGTGCTTTGCATGGAGTGTGGTATTGTGTGGGCAGAAACATGGACATTACTACGAAGTGAAAAGAAGCGAATAGAAGCATTTGAAATGTGGATATTGAGAAGAATGGAAAGTGTGAAGTGGACAGACAGAATTAAAAAAATGAAGCTGTGTTGGAAAGAGTAGGTGAAGAAAGAATGATGTTGAAACTGATTAGGAAGAGGAAAAAGGAATTGGTTAGGTCACTGGGTGAGAAGAAACTGCCTACTGAAGGATGCACTGGAAGGAATGGTGAACGGGAGAAGAGTTCGGGGTAGAGGAAGATATCAGATGATAGACGACATTAAGATATATGGACACTAAATGATTGAGTGAAGTGATTTAATGCATTTGTGAACTTGCAACAGATAATTTATAATTTAAAATTGATGTTGGAAATTTATCTTTTGAAGAGGTGGAGAAGTTCATATATCTTGGAGCAACAGTAACAAATATAAATGATACTCGGGAGGAAATTAAACACAAAATAAACATGGGAAATCCTGTTATTATTCGGTTGAGAAGCTTTTATAATCCAGTCTGCTGTCAAAAAGCTGAAAGTTAGAACATATGAAACAGTTATATTACCGGTTGTTCTTTATGGTTGTGAAACTTGGACTGTCACTTTGAGAGAGAAACATAGGTTAAGGGTGTTTGAGAATAAGGTGCTTAGGAAAATATTTGGGGCTAAGAGGGATGAAGTTACAGGAGAATGGAGAAAGTTACACAACACATAACTGCACGCATTGTATTCTTCACCTGACATAATTAGGAACATTAAATCCAGACGTTTGAGATTGGCAGGGCATATAGAACGTATGGGCGAATCCAGAAATGCACATAGAGTGTTAGTTGGGAGGCCGGAAGGAAAAAGACCTTTAGGGAGGCCGAGACGTAGATGGGAATATAATATTAAAATGGATTTGAGGGAGGTGGGATATGAAGATAGAGAATGAATTAATCTTGCTCAGGATAGGGACCGATGGCGGGCTTATGTGAGGGTGGCAATGAACCTCCGGGTTCCTTAAAAGCCAGTAAGTAAGAAGTAATGTTAGGCAATTTATATGCACAATACGTCATGGTGGAAAATTCTAAGTTCAGTTTTAAGGAAAACAGAAAATGAAATGCTAATCGAAGCACAAACAGAGGATATCAAATTGTGCTTGAAAAATGTTAGAAGTACAAAATGTAGCCTATTATGTAGGCCTATAAAATCCGTAGGAATTTCAATTTAAAAATCCTATTGCCATGTGAACGTTGGTGCGTGAAAATGTGTGACATAGGAGGATTGTTGCTCCAAGAGGGCCCCCTAATGACTGCTTGCACTTCATTTGGACGCGTTGTGGTATTTTAATACGATTGGATGTCGATAGATAATTATACTGTTAAAAAGCTCGCGCGATTGGGTTGTTGCCTGGTAAAGAGCATTGTTAAAACTGCAAAATTAATTTCAGCAAGTGCTGTTAGTTCATAAGCTGGAGGATACTTCAGCGACCAAACTATTTCCAATCATTCTGCGGGCACTGTAGCCACTTTCACTGGATAACAAAAATAGAAATCCCTGATCACTATTGGCAAGCACAATGAATGAGTTCGGTAAAGAGGATAATCACAGGATAGTGGAAAAGCGACCTAAACAACAACCTCGTTGCCCAGAATTCAACCATCCTAAAATATAACATAAACCTGACAGGTATTTAGTCCACCATAAAAATTATAGGATACGACTGACACATTTTATTTCAATAGAATCTCCTATTAACTCAAAGGGTTTATTGAAATGGCCAAGAATCATTTATATAACTTTCAAATAAAATTCACAATTTGTTGGTTAAATACAGTCATTATAGTCAATATAAACATCCATATATTCCTACTGCTGTGTAAGGTGTGGAAATAGAAAGCAGTCCCATAGAATATAATCTGATGAATCTGGTGCTTTAAACAACACTTCAAACTCACAACCACTTGAGTTGCAAACGCTTTGTTGAAGGATGACTCCTTTGCTCAGCTTCATTGTCCTTCTCAGCTTCAGTTCTTCTAGTCAATACGTTGAATGACGCAACAGTTCAAAGCCATAGTCCTGCAATTTCACTTGAGTTACAAACGCTTTGTTAAAGGATGCTCAGTTTCACTCGTCTCTTGAGCTTTAGTTCTTCTAGTCAATAGATTGGATGACACAACAGTTAAAACCCACTGTCTTGCAAAGTCACTTGAGTTGCAAACGCTTTGTTGAAGAATGACTAATTTGCTCACCTTCTCTCGCCTCTTCAGCTTCAGTTCTCCTAGTCAATATGTCGGATGACACAACACTTCAAACCCACATCCGTGCAATTTTGAGTTGCAAATATATCATTGAAGGATGATTCCTTTGTTTAGCTTCCCTCGCCTCTTCAGCTTCAGTTCTCCTACTCAATATATTCGATGACACAACACTTCAAACCCACAGCCGTGCAATTTCAGTTGAGTTGGAAACACTTCATTGAAGCATGATTTCTTTGTTCAGCTTCCCTCGCCTCTTCACCTTCAGTTTTCCTAGTCCTGCGATGTTACTTGAGTTAAAAACGGTTTGTTGAAGTATGACTCCTTTGTTCAGCTTCACTCGACTCTTCAGTTCTTTTAGTCAATATGTTGGATGACACAACAGTTGAAATCACAGTCGTGCAATTTTACTTTAATTTTAAACGCTTTGTTGAAAGATGATTTCTTTGCCCAGCTTCACTCTGCTCTTCAATTTCAGTTCAACTAGTCAATATGTTGGATGACACAACAGTTCAAACCCACATCCGTGCAATTTCACTTAAGTTGCAAAGGCTTTGTTGAAGGATGACTTCTTTGCTCAGCTTCACTTCTACTAGTCAATATGTTGGATGACACAACAGTTTAAACTAACAGTCGTGGAATTTCATTTGAGTTACAAACGGTGTGTTGAAGGTTGATTCCTTTAGTCAATATGTTGGATGACATAGCAGTTCAAACCCACAGTCGTGCAATTTTACTTTAGTTTCAAACGCTTTGTTGAAAGAGGATTTCTTTGCCCAGCTTCACTCTGCTCTTCAATTTCAGTTCTTCTAGTCAATATGTTGGATGACACAACAGTTCAAACCCACATCCGTGCAATTTCACTTAAGTTGCAAAGGCTTTGTTGAAGGATGACTTCTTTGCTCACTTCTACTAGTCAATATGTTGGATGACACAACAGTTTAAACTAACAGTCGTGGAATTTCATTTGAGTTACAAACGGTGTGTTGAAGGATGATTCCTTTAGTCAATATGTTGGATGACATAGCAGTTCAAACCCACAGTCGTGCAATTTTACTTTAGTTTCAAACGTTTTGTTGAAAGAGGATTTCTTTGCCCAGCTTCACTCTGCTCTTCAATTTCAGTTCTTCTAGTCAATATGTTGGATGACACAACAGTTCAAACCCACATCCGTGCAATTTCACTTAAGTTGCAAAGGCTTTGTTGAAGGATGACTTCTTTGCTCAGCTTCACTTCTACTAGTCAATATGTTGGATGACACAACAGTTTAAACTAACAGTCGTGGAATTTCATTTGAGTTACAAATGGTTTGTTGAAGGATGATTCCTTTAGTCAATATGTTGGATGACACAGCAGTTCAAACCCACAGTCGTGCAATTTTACTTTAGTTTCAAACGCTTTGTTGAAAGATGATTTCTTTGCCCAGCTTCACTCTGCTCTTCAATTTCAGTTGTTCTAGTCAATATGTTGGATGACACAACAATTCAAACCCACATCCGTGCAATTTCACTTGAGTTGCAAAGGCTTTGTTAAAGGATGACTTCTTTGTTCAGCTTCACTTCTACTAGTCAATATGTTGGATGACACAACAGTTTAAACGCACAGCCGTGGAACTTCATTTGAGTTACAGTTTGTTGAAGGATGGCTCCTTTGCTCAGCTTTCTTTGCCTCTTTAGTTTCAGTCATTCTTCTGAATATGGTGGATGACACAATAGTTCGAACTCAGACTCTTGCAATATCACATGTGCCACAAACGCTCTATTGAAGGATGACTGATTTGCTCACTTTAGCTCACTTCTTGAGCATTAGTTCTTGTATGAAATATGGTGGATGACACGACAGTTTCAACCCACAGTCTTGCTTTGCCAATTGAGTTGTACACGCTATGTTATTGAACGATAACTCTTTTGCTCAGCTTCCCTTGCCTCTTAAGCTTCAGTTCTTTCAATTTCTATGCTGGATGACACAACCGTTCAAATCTATAGTCTTGCAATATTACTTGAGTTACAAACTATCTATTGAAGGATGACTCTTTTCTTCAGCTTCCCTCGCCTTTTGAGCTTCAGTTGTTCTGACAGTCGTCTTAGAAGTTTTGTATAATGTTCACTATTGAGAGCATCACCAGATCTAGTAAGTAATCATGACAATTAATTCTGCGTCTCAAAATATTTAAACCATAAATTATCTAGTTGATTTCTGCTCTCAAAATTGTTTTTGGGTAGAGGGAGGGCGTTGGTCCACTGTTTTCATTTACATTTTCGTTTCAGTTTAAAGACGATGACCTCATGTTTCATCTATAGTGGCATACCTCCCTAAATTATTTATTATTGACGTCTATGAAAACGGTAGACATTTTCAAGGCAATACTTCACTCTTTTCTGCTTCTCATAGGCATTCAAAGCTTATGTGACCCACTTGTAGAATAATATAGCTACACACTTAAAAACGTCTGTCAACGATCGAAAAATTAATTACCAGCTGAAGTATTATTTGTTCTTCAAACATTACTCTTTCTTCTACATATTTCAATAACGGATTGGATACTATATTATTTTTCTTGTATTTTTTTCACTGCTATTATGAATAAAAGACATTTAGGCACATTAAATTAATTGCAGTTAATCAGGAACATTCAAGCACTCCACAAACATGAAGCGTTTCCCCACAACAAAAGGGTGTTAGAACGTGGGGAGTGCTTAAGGCAGGTCCAGATGTGGCAAGTTGCCCGCTCCAAGTTTCTTTGTGCAAGCAACAGTTTCTCATATGTATGCCAATAAACGCAGCACAACACAACGCCCAATGTTATTACACATCCTTGTTTGTCACAACATATAATGAAATCGACATACACTGCTTGCAGTGAGAGAAATGCATGTGTAGGCCTATTTCCTAACAATTAAAGATACACCCATGCTACATATTGACACATATGGGAGGTCAGGCTTTCTGAACCTCGGCAGTACAAAGACGTGATGTGGCCTAATGCTGCTTATGATTAGGTTTTCTCCGGAGCGGTTCTTTTCGCGCTTTCAATCGGAGACCTCCGGTTACCTCCAATTGATGCCGCGCAGGTTGTATATGTGCTGTGGCGCAGACATACACTTTCCGCTGAGCATTCCTTTAATCGGATCAGGTAGTGATTCGAGTCCACTGACGTGCGCGTATCATTTAAAATAAGTTGTAATTTGTTGTTGTTAATTCTCTCCTTTATGTTAATCTCTCTCTCTCTTTCTTCGACTCTTTTTTTTTCTTGTGGTGTTTGAAGTGCTACGTTAGCTGACAGATTTTTTTTTTCTAGTTTTGAAATTCATAGTATATGTGGAAAGAAATATTAGTTTTATGTCATTGATCAAATTAATAACATTAAATCTAACTGCAAAACTAACGCAGAAGTAAAGCTTTTCAGTAGCTAATGTAAACATTTATACTTTAATACTCCTAGAAATTCTCGTTTAATCGCAAACAGGGTTTGTCAATTATTATTCTAATCGGTATAGTTTAACGTAAATTATATTAAGAAATGGAACAAAAGAAACGTGGGCTGTCAATGGGATAAAGTTTACTGTCCAACATAATTTATTCAGATTCTTCACCGGATAGGATTGTGATTATTATGTTAAAGGGTGTCAGCATTTGAACTGCCTCTTCTGAAACGCACCACTCTTGCTCTGTAATAAAAATATAAGTGTATATCAATTTAAGGATAATTGTAATTATATTATTACCAGATGTTTCTTTAGTTTCATTCAGAAATATTTTAATCCAAACAGTAAAATATAACTCAAGTTATCTAAACAGCAAAATATAAATAAAGTCGTCTTGTAAATATTTCATATGCTTTTTATTGCCTCGAAAGTTACGTTTTAGAGAAATTTCAAGACTTTTTCCTAGACTGTGAGCCTTTGGAAACAATAGCACTAAAACAATTTAAAAAGAAATTGTATCAAATGTTTTGCGTAATTGTTTTCATCAAATTCGCGATTGTGCGATCGCTTCAAATGGTCTAACAAATTCGAAGTTCCACCACCCTTAGAGTAAATTCGCCCACAAAGTTTACAGTGTGCGACTTTATTATTACCTTCAACTAAATTAAAGAATTTCCATGCGACGGATATCCGATTCGGTGCCATTTTATTCCACTCAACTACCGTCAGTCCGTACGCGCCGGTCGTCCTTGAGCTAACTGTCGCTTCGCTCCGAACCACCGCATCCCTCCGTATGTCCCCTGTTCCACCTACGGTAGTACCGGAGATCACCGGTGGAGAGCTTTATTCGTAATCTCCGATTCCTCCGCGGTAGTAGTCACTCCGATGAGCAGCACTGATGTGGCCAGAATCTTTTTATCCCTATAAAGAATCCGGTAATCAATTTGATAGAAAGATGAGTAGATGATAGAGATCTTTGGGAATTCTGACAGGAAATTTTGTCCTCTTTGCCTGTGATTTAACTAGAGCTCTTTATCTCTAACCTTTCAACTTTACCATACTGCCAGTAGGACTTCTCATATATTGTAATGATTTATTAACATCCATTTCAGTCACAAGTAATTACAATTTTCATCTCATTCTTCTTGTGACTGAAATGGATATTAATAAATACTTACAATTTGCAATTCTTAATTTAGTACTGATACGATATAATGCCAGATTGTAGTAGTAATATCAAATATTCATATGAATGAGGTCTCGCCCACCTTATTGAATATTACACGACTAGTCTTAACTAGTCAGTTGTATTATTACTGATAAATACGAGAAAAATTCGCACCGGCACCGGGAATCGAGGTCCTGATTTCGATTTCCGGTGCCGGTACGAATTTTTCTCGTATTTATCAGTAATTGTAGTAGTAATATTGTTAGCTATCCTTATAGACAACTGAAGCTATTTAAAAACGCTAAGTTTAAATTTGTAATTTTTATTACCTACCTAGCATTACTTAAAACTACTGTGACTATTTACAGAGGATAAGATTATAGTTGTAATTATAATTTCTATTTAACGCTCCTTTTAAACTACAGAGGCTATTGAGACATGATAAGATGGTAAATTTAATATTAATTCTTTATTTAAAGTTCCTTTTAAACTACAAACTCTATTCAGAGACGATAAGATGTTAATTGTAGTTATAGTTCTTTACCTAAAGTTTCTTTTAAGTCGCAGAGGCTATTTATAGGCGGTAGGACGGTAATTGTAGTTGTAGTTCTTTACCTAAAGATTCTTTTAGACCACAGAGGTTATTTAGAGACGATTAGATGGTAATTGTAGTTGTAGTTATTTACCTAAAGTTTCTTTTAGACCACAGAGGTTATTTATAGACGATTAGATGGTAATTGTAGTTGTAGTTCTTTACCTAAAGTTCTTTTTAGACCACAGAGGTTATTTATAGACGATTAGATGGTAATTGTAGTTGTAGTTCTTTACCTAAAGTTTCTTTCAGACCACAGAGATTATTTATAAACGATTAGATGGTAATTGTAGTTGTAGTTCTTTATCTAAAGTTTCTTTTAGACCACAGAGGCTATTTATAGGCGGTAGGACGGTAATTGTAGTTGTAGTTCTTTACCTAAAGTTTCTTTTAGACCATAGAGGTTTTTGATAGACGATAAGATAGTAATTGTAGTTATAGTTCTTTACCTAAAGTTTCTTTTAAATCGCAGAGGCTATTTATATGCGGTAGGACGGTAATTGTAGTTGTAGTTCTTTACCTAAAGTTTCTTTTAAACCACAGAGGCTATTTATAGACTATTAGATGGTAATTAGAGTTGTAGTTCTTTACCTAAAGTTAATTTTAAACCACAGAGGCTATTTATAGACTATTAGATGGTAATTGTAGTTGTAGTTCTTTACCTTAAAACCACAGAGGCTATTTATAGACGATTTTAAATAGTTGTAGTTCTTTACCTAAAGTTACAGAGGCTATTTATAGACTATTAGATGGTAATTGTAGTTGTAGTTCTTTACCTAAAGTAGAGGCTATTATAGTTGTAGTTCTTTACCTAAAGTTAATAAAGTTACTTTTAAACCACAGAGGCTATTTATAGACTATTAGATGGTAATTATAGTTGTAGTTCTTTACCTAAAGTTACTTTTAAACCACAGAGGCTATTTATAGACTATTAGATGGTAATTATAGTTGTAGTTCTTTACCTAAAGTTACTTTTAAACCACAGAGGCTATTTATAGACGATAAGATGGTAATTGTAGTTGTAGTTCTTTACCTAAAGTTACTTTTAAACCACAGAGGCTATTTATAGACGATTAGATGGTAATTGTAGTTGTAGTTCTTTACCTAAAGTTTCTTTTAGACCATAGAGGTTTTTGATAGACGATAAGATGGTAATTGTAGTTATAGTTCTTTACCTAAAGTTTCTTTTAAATCGCAGAGGCTATTTATAGGCGGTAGGATTGTAATTGTAGTTGTAGTTCTTTACCTAAAGTTTCTTTTAAACCACAGAGGCTATTTATAGACGATTAGATGGTAATTGTAGTTGTAGTTCTTTACCTAAAGTTACTTTTAAACCACAGAGGCTATTTATAGACGATTAGATGGTAATTATAGTTGTAGTTCTTTACCTAAAGTTACTTTTAAACCACAGAGGCTATTTATAGACGATTAGATGGTAATTACATTTGTAGTTCTTTACCTAAAGTTTATTTTAAACCACAGAGGCTATTTATAGACGATTAGATGGTAATTATAGTTCTAGTTCTTTACCTAAAGTTACTTTTAAACCACAGAGGCTATTTATAGACGATTAGATGGTAATTGTAGTTGTAGTTCTTTACCTAAAGTTACTTTTAAACCACAGAGGCTATTTATAGACGATTAGATGGTAATTATAGTTGTAGTTCTTTATCTAAAGTTACTTTTATACCACAGAGGCTATTTATAGACGATTAGATGGTAATTGTAGTTGTAGTTCTTTACCTAAAGTTACTTTTAAACCACAGAGGCTATTTATAGACGATTAGATGGTAATTATAGTTCTAGTTCTTTACCTAAAGTTACTTTTAAACCACAGAGGCTATTTATAGACTATTAGATGGTAATTGTAGTTGTAGTTCTTTACCTAAAGTTACTTTTAAACCACAGAGGCTATTTATAGACGATTAGATGGTAATTATATTTGTAGTTCTTTACCTAAAGTTACTTTTAAACCACAGAGGCTATTTATAGACGATTAGATGGTAATTGTAGTTGTAGTTCTTTACCTAAAGTTACTTTTAAACCACAGAGGCTATTTATAGACGATGAGATGGTAATTGAAATTGTAGTTGTTCACCTAAAGTTTATTTTAGACGACAGAGACTATTTATAAGCGATAGGACGGTAATTTAGTTGTAGTTCTTTATCTAAAGTTACTTTTAAACCACAAAGGCTATTTATAGACGATAAGATGGTAATTGTAGTTGTAGTTCTTTACCTAAAGTTTCTTTTAGACCGCAGAGGTTTCTTTTACAGATGATAGGATGGTTCTTATAGTTCTTCATTGAACGTTTCTTTTAACTTAAGAGGTTATTCAGACACAAGAAGTTGGTAATTGCATACAGTATATTTATTTAACGTTCCTTTTAAACTACATAAGCTATTCACAGAAAATAAGATTGTTAATTGTAGATCTTTATTTAACGTTATAGAGGCTGTTGAGACACGGTAAGGTAAAATTATAATTCTTGATTTCATATTCCAAACTAAAGAGGTTATTCAAGATGGCGAGATCTTAATTGTAATTATTTAACTACGGAATCTATTATAGAGATGATAAAATGATAACTGTAATTGAAATTGCTTATTTAATGACTTCTTTAAAGTAAACAGGCTATTCAGAAACTTTGGTGTATAAATGTAAATGCAGTATTATTCATGTAAGTTCGTTTTGAGTTATAGAAACTATTCACAGGCGATGAGATGGAATTTGTAGTTTTTTTCTTTATTTAACTTTCTTTTAAACTTCACAGACGATGAGAGGACATATTGCAATAAATTATTTATTTAAAGTTGATTTTATACTGTAGAGTCTACTCACAGACGATGAAACAATGATTGTAATTGTATTTATTACAAGTCCTTCTTCAAATTAAGTAAAAGCTGTTCTGTCATGACATAATAATTTAACTCCACTAATCACCGGGCGAAAATCTGAATTAAATTCTCTTGCTTATAAGAAACTATCAGCATCTGTCAATCGCTCACTGTCCCGTTTGTGGAAAACACTCAACAGCCTGCTCCAGGGTCGTGTCCCGCTACTTGGGAACTGCTTCAGTGAAATGGGGGAACTATGATGTAATACTGTTAGAAACCTCTTGAAGAAGGGTAGGAAACTAGCTAGCTAACAATGTAAAGTAGTTGACAAACAAGTTAGCTAACATGCAAAGAAGCAAACTGAAAGCGAGTTGACACTAAAACTAGTTAAGTTGGTATATCAGACATCGAAGCATAGTTAGGATATTAAAATGCCCCGAGATGGAAACTTTTACTACCAAACTTTAGAAAGTAGAAACTTTGGTAAACAGAGAACTGATAATCTATCAGAATTCGAGGTACATAGTTGAAAGTTATGTAGCTGTGTTCCAGATAAAGGAAAAGGTGCAGATTTAACGCTAATTGGAAACCAACGTCGTGAGTTTGAATCCTATTTAGGTCACGGAATTTTTATCAACACGATATCCAGTACTGTTACTGTAAGAGCTAAGGAAATCCTAGTATACACCCCCACAGTGCTAAGTAGATAATCTAAATTTTACTTTTATATTATTCTATAACACAAGTTGAATTCATACACTGAATTAATGTTGTTTTTCTTACATTGAAAGAAACTTACTGCCCGTGTCTCGCTTCCTGAGCTGTTCCTTTGCTGGGCGAGACGCAGAGAGGGTGAGTGGAAAGTCCTATAATGCGTACCGCATGTGCATTTAGTATCCTACTACCCTATGTTCAACACATCGGCCTTTTCTGGATTCCTTTCGTCAGCTTGGAGCAAGATCAGCCATCGACAAGCGAATGTATAGGCTATCCCCTCACAAAACAAATTATGTCCTTCTCATCAATTCCTGTAACTAAACATTAATACCAGTGATAGACTGCAGTCTCTACTCGAGATTGTCGTGTGTACAGATCCGGAAACTCTTTCCTCTATGGCAGTGTTTCTCAAACTTTTTCCACCGCGAAACTCCTTTTAACCTAAAGTGTAACCCTTGTAATACTTTATTAGTATTTAATAATTAATAGACAAGTGAGAGCTAGGATCTTAATAATTCTGTTCAGTGGGTGAATGTGTTTGATTTTTAAGCCTGCAATATGCGTAATAATAAAAAGTTTTTATTATTATTATTATTATTATTATTATTATTATTTACTTACTTACAAATGGCTTTTAAGGAACCCGGAAGTTCATTGCCGCCCTCACATAAGCCCGCCATTGGTCCCTATCCTGAGCAACATTAATCCATTCTCTATCATCATATCCCACCTCCCTCAAATCCATTTTAATATCATCTTCCCATCTACGTCTCGGCCTCCCTAAAGGTCTTTTTCCCTCCGGCCTCCCAACTAACACTCTATATTCATTTCTGGATTCGCCCATACGTGCTACATGCCCTGCCCATCTCAAAAGTCTGGATTTAATGTTCCTAATTATGTCAGGTGAAGAATACAATGCCTGCAGTTCTGCTTTGTGTAACTTTCTCCATTCTCCTGTAACTTCATCCCTCTTAGCCCCAAATATTTTTCTAAGCATCTTATTCTCAAACACCCTTAACCTCTGTTCCTCTCTCAAAGTGAGTCCAAGTTTCACAACCATAAAGAACAATCGGTAATATAACTGTTTTTATAAATTCTAATTTTCAGATTTTTTTGACAGCAGACTGGATGATAAAAGCTTCTCAACCGAATAATAACAGGCATTTCCCATATTTATTCTGTGTTTAATTTCTTTCCGAGTACCATTTATATTTGTTACTGTTGCTCCAAGATATTTCAACTTCTCCACCTCTTCAGAAGATGAATTTCTAATTTTTATATTTCCATTTCGTACAATATTCTCGTCACGAAACATAGTCATATACTTTGACTTTTCGGGATTTACTTCCAAACCTATCTCTTTACTTGCTTCCAGTAAAATTCCCGTGTTTTCCCTAATCGTTTGTGGATTTTCTCCTAACATATTCACGTCATCCGCATAGACAAGCAGCTGATGTAACCCGTTCAAATTATTATTATTATTATTATTATTATTATTATTATTATATTTGTAATTAAATCAATGGCTTTCCCAAAACACGCTATGAAATGTTTCACATAAAACAATTTTATTTCGAAAAGGAAGCAAAACCGAAGAAAATTGTATTAGACATTTTTGTTTGAAGTATATCTCAAAGAATAACCCCCTGAAATTAATGACATTACTTACGGTTCACCTTGTATGTGGAAAACAATAGCGAAGATAATCACTAGGCTATTTCCCTTTACATTGAAATACAAAATTCCTTCCTGAACGCGGGCATGCCACGTTTGAGTCCTACTGTTTGCACATGACGGCTTATTTGCTAAGAAGAATAATAAATTAGTAATGGTTCCACGTCTATCAAAGTTGCCGGCCTAATATGTTGATATGTAGGGAAGTTATAACCGAGTTGGAATGTGTACGCAGGGTTGCGTTTCGTCTCCTACAGGGACCTAGTAGCTCCAAATTGGATCTTACACATCCTCTCCTGCAGTCGGCATTCTCTTTGAGGTCCTACTCATCCCACACTACACAGGATAAGTGCAACACATCCCAGGTCTGGCATCGACAACTTCTTTCATTTCAGGGTTGTCCACTTTTTATGGTAAAAGTTTTAAATTTCCTTAATATCCATATGATATTTATTTTGAACTTTGAATTGAGTCTTTTGTCTCATTTGTTAACTACCTATATATGTGATTTAAGAGATATGAGATTGTGCTAATATTGGAAATAATGTAAGGAAAACGTTAAGGTGACATCAGAGGTCAAATTTGAAAAAAAAAAATTAAAAATTTGTTTTCTAACCCAAATGATTACTTGAACTTTTCTATGAAATTTAGTGCATAAAATATTGAAAAATTCTAATTGTAAGTACTTTTAATCATGTGTCAAACTAATTTTTTATCATCCCCCAATGTTGCCTAAAAATATTTGTTATAAAGCAGTACATGAAGAGAAACGCGCTATTTACCTTACATGCTGTGATGATCTCAGTCATAACTATAATATTCAAGACTGGAATGTCATTGGACTTATGTTTGGTGCGCGAGGAACAATTCCCAAATTTACATTGGAGATCCTCAGAAAATTAAAGGTTCCTAATAAGACTCTTCAGACTTTTGCATCAACCATTTTAAAATCTTCATTGAACATCATCAATCACCATCTCTATTCATCTTTATAATATTTAAGTTATATTATTTATTTTCAATAAATTTTTATGGTTTTGATAGCTACCTAATCTTGTTGCAGAGTATTATTTTTTTAAATTTCATTATGTATTTTTTTAACATTAATTTACATTTTCTTTTTTGTTCTTTTGAATTGATTAGGATGCCGATATTTTAAATCCAAGATTTGGACGGCTATCATTTCGATGATATTTCATTAAAGACATTAGCTCAAAGAATTTGAGTGACCACAAGGGTCCTGAATATAATAAACATGTAAAATATAATGCGATTTGAAATATTAAAGAAAAAAGAATGTTAATTGTTGAAGACAAATATATAAGTGGATTAATTGAAATAGAGATGATGATGTAATATTTGAAGATAATATTTTTAAGAACAGACATTACATAATCAAAAGGAATGTGAAGTTCCAGATAATTCCATGCGAATTTTGTAACAGAACCTCTACTGCCAAACAATATGTCATGTATCATTTTTATCGCCGGATTTTGTATTATGTGTCAACTAAAAAGGAAATATGGAAACGGACTAAATTCAGAAGCAGAAATGTGGCCACAATCTTCCGCCATAAAACCAGATATACAAATAATTTGCAGGCTTAAGAAACGAGCACATTTATCCCACTGAATCAACTATTGAGGTATTAATATTATTACTTTAAAATGTTGTGATTCACTCATGTGAGTTGTAGTTTACATTACATACATTAATTTGTTGTGAACGTTTTCGTCTTAAGTCCGGCATCTTCAGACAAATGAAAAGAATTTAAATATCATATGAACAAATTGCATAAATATACTAAGTGACATATACAAGTAGTGTGTACAAAAGTTTACATAAGTGAATATAAATATTGGTATAAACAGTTACATACTACGCAAGTTAAATTCTGTAAGTGTCTGTGCAATAGGGTGGAGTGAAAATATGTATGAAATTTATGGAATAAAAATATAAAACCAGGGAAAAATTGTGGTTTGATATCATAAGGAACAGTGCAAAATATTTTTTTCTCTAACTAAAGAGGATCATATTTTGAAATTTTTACAAAATTTGGAATTTCAAATTTTTTAGTGACAAAACATTCTCCAGAGTTTAATCTGAACAGGATACCAGGGAAATACTTAAAAAAAAACACATTAAAAGATTCTGCGTGTTTTCGGTTCCCTATTATTTCATCGTGAAGTGTTACAGAAACCTGAATATATAAGAAAATTAGGCATAATCACAAAACTCTTAAGTATGGTATAATTAATATAGTTAATGAAAATTCATTCATCTTATGTTGTAGGGTATTTAAATCAGAACAATGGCTATAATTAATACAAGAAATCTGACCTTCTGCCCTGTATTCGGAATGTCGGAGGGGTTGAACCCATCACAATTACATACCTATCATGATGTAATGAAATATTATCTATGGATCAAAAATGAATTAAAACCCGACTTAAAACCAAAAGAACCTACTGTTGGAGATATTTCAGAAAGAGTTGCTATCAAAAGTAAGGAAATTTGGGTAAAGGCATCTATTCCGACAGTCAGGCATGCAAGAATAATACAACTGGTTCGTCCTTACCATGATGAATGCTGAAATAGTACATTATGCAACGAGCCTATAATGGTAGTAATTAAGACGCGAGTATGTTTATGAAACGAGCGCAAGCGAAATTATTCATAAGTATTCATGTTATTCTTACCTGACTGGGGAGCGGAACTGACCTTGTGCAATATCTCGTAAATTGTGAGATGTGCGCAGACGCGAAAGTATTGATGTTTTCCTAGAAACAAATGTCATTGACCTTGATATAATCTAGATAGTAAAATAAAGATTAATCTTGATATAACCTTGAAATTGATTTATACATTGAAAAACGAGATGACAAATTGAATTTATTTGAATATTATTTACAATTAACGCTAATTATTATAGTAACAGAACGTAACCTTCTGCGACAGTATTGGATTTCCAGCCTCCGTGACGTTTCGCTAGTTGTCTTTCGATTGTATATCCGAGAATAATCGATACTTGCGCTTTCATATTGCTACAATGGTGTTTTCTGATTGGTGGAACACCTGAACTTTAATGAATAGGTGTACTTTAATGAGGTCCATTAAAGGGCTGCTACCAGGTGTATAATTACTACATTTTGGCATGGTCGATCATAAAATACTGTATATTGCAACCCCAATTTAGAGTCTTCTAAATAAAGTTTAAATGTGTGATCTTACAGCAATTCACTAGCTATATAATGAAAAACAAAATAATACAACTATTACATTTAGAAAAAAGATAAAAAACAATTTCATGTATAGATTTACTCCACCCTACTGTGCAAAGAACAAAATAATACTAGCATTTGATTTGTTTTATTCGCGCAGAAAATTATTCGTAATAAGGGATCTAAGTTTTATTTTCATTTAATCTATATCAAAACCGTCGAGGTCTAAGGCATCCCGCCTAGGAGTCGCGTTACGGAATGCGCGCTGGTTCAAGTCCTCATGGGGGAAGAAATTTTCTCATGAAATTTCGGCCAGCATATGGGACCGGTGTCCACCCGGCATCGTGGAGCACTTGGGGAGCTACGATAGGAAGCGAAATGCGGTTGCGAATACCAGCTATAACGGCTGGGGAGATCATCGTGCTAACCACACGATACCTCCATTCTGGTTGGATGATCGTCCACCTCTGCTTCGACATGTGGGCGTGAGTCCAGCAGCCGGCTGGTCGGTCTAGGCCCTTCACGGGCTGTAGCGCCACGGATTATTATTATTATTATTATTATTATTATTATTATTATTATTACTTACTTACAAATGGCTTTTAAGGAACCCGAACGTTCATTGCCGCCCTCACATAAGCCCGCCAGCGGTCCTATCCTGTGCAAGATTAATCCAGTCTCTATCATCATACCCCGCCTCCCTCAAATCCATTTTAATATTATCCTCCCATCTACGTCTCGGCCACCCTAAAGGTCTTTTTCCCTCCGGTCTCCCAACTAACACTCTATATGCATTTCTGGATTCGCCCATATGTGCTACATGCCCTGCCCATCTCAAACGTCTGGATTATTGTTGTTGTTGTTATTATTATTATTATTATTATTATTATTATTATTATTATTATTATTATTATTATTATTATATCAAAACTAATTTTATGCTCGACCATGCCGAAATGTACTTATTATACACCCGGTAGCAGTCCTTTAATGCATGTCATTAAAGTACACCTACTCATTAAAGTACAGGTCTTCAGCCAATGATAACTCAGCTTACATGTGTTCAGCCAATGACAAGTCAGCTTTGTACCGTTATAAAACCGCAAGTATCGATTATTCTCGGATATGCAATCGAAAGAGAATTAGCGAAAAGTCACGGAGGCTGGAAATTCAATACTGTCGCAGAAGGTTATGTTCTGTTACTATAATAATTAGCGTTAATTGTAAATAATATTCAAATAAATTCAATTTGTCATCTCGTTTTTCAATGTCAAATTCAATAATCAAGGTTATAATATTATAATATTATCAAGTTTAACGGGACTACGTCAAGGTCAATGACATTATTGTTCCTCAGAAAAAAACAATACTTTCGCGTCTGCGCACATCTCACAATTCAGGACCTAGAACAAGGTCACTTCCGATCTTGTCTGTTACAAATAAAATGTATACATCTGAATACCGGTAATTTCAAGTTAGAAATATGGTCGAGCATAAAAAGTCGTATGAAACTCGCCTATAATGGTAATTAAGAAGCTCGTATGAAAATTATGAAACTCGCTTGCGCTCGTTTCATAAATATCCATACTCGATTCTTAATTACTATCATTATAGGCTCGATGCATAATGTACTATTTAAAACTTATCTCCCATTACCCAACACTATCGAATTAAAACTGAACCTTGTAGTCACTCTTATGTCGTGTTAGTACAAATGTTAACTATATGCGTTGCTAAGATACGAAACTGAAAGTGACATAAGAAAGTCGCTGTTAAATTCTCTTTTATTTGATTGCATTGCGGAGCGCTCGCACGAAAGTGAAAGTGAGACCCGGCGCTGGTAACCATAGCGACGTGATAAGGCCGGGTTGACAGTAATCCTGACGGCTGCACCCTAATATAAGATAATTAGCAGCTCGCCGGTTTAAGGGTGCAGCTCCAACAAGGCCGCCGCTACCTGTTAATGACCTGCCAGCCACTTCTTCATCGGTTCTTTCTAGCCTCATTAAGATATTCCTCAAGGCGGATCTGCGATGTTCTCTTGTCTGCTAAACGGCTTCAGTATGACCTGGTCTTATGTGGCGAATTTTAGTATCATGGCGGTAAGTCGTATGTATACGCTATTTGCACTGTTTGGAAACCTCACGGAAGCATTGCCTATGACGGTTATAATAAAGGTAATAATAATAATAATAATAATAATAATAATAATAATAATAATAATAATAATAGTAGTAGTAGTAATAATAACAATAATAATAATAATAATAAACATATTAATAATAACAAAAATAATAATCTATCTGCCTGCCTGCCTGCCTGCCTGCCTGCCTGCCTGCCTGCCTGCCTGCCTGCCTGCCTGCCTGCCTGCCTGCCTGCCTGCCTGCCTGCCTGCCTGCCTGCCTGCCTGCCTGCCTACCTGCCTACCTCTATCTATCTATCTATCTATCTATCTATCTATCTATCTATCTATCTATCTATCTATCTATCTATCTATCTATCTATCTATCTATCTATCTATCTATCTATCTATCTATCTATCTATCTATCTATTTGAAATACAAACTCCTGAGCCATTTATACCCGAACCCACGCTTTCAGAAGTCGAAATTGCGATAGAAAATCTGAAAAAGTACAAGTCTCCAGGTATCGATCAAATTCAGGCAGAATTAATACAAGAGGGTGGAAGTGCATTATATAGCGACATTTATAAACTTGTACTTGCTATTTGGGAAAAGGAAATTGTACCAGAACAATGGAAGGAGTCCATAATTGTACCTATTTTTAAAAAGGGGGACAAAACCAACTGTGGTAACTTTCGAGGAATATCACTTTTGTTGACGTCGTACAAAATTTTGTCCAATATTCTTTTGAGAAGATAAACTCCGTACGTAGATGAAATTATTGGGGATCATCAGTGCGGTTTTCGGCGTAATAGATCGACTATTGATCAGATTTTTTGTATTCGACAGATAATGGAGAAAAAATGGGAGTATAAGGGTACAGTAAATCAGTTATTCATAGATTTCAAAAAGGCTTATGACTCGGTTAAGAGAGAAGTTTTATATAATATTCTTACTGAATTTGGTATTCCCAAGAAACTAGTTCGATTAATTAAAATGTGTCTCAGTGAAACTTACAGCAGAGGCCGTATAGGCCAGTTTCTATCTTATGCTTTTCCAATTCACTGCGGGCTAAAGCAGGGAGATGCACTATCACCTTTACTTTTTAACTTCGCGCTTGAATATGCCATTAGGAAAGTTCAGGATAACAGGCAGGGTTTGGAATTGAACGGGTTACATCAGCTTCTTGTCTATGCGGATGACGTAAATATGTTAGGAGAAAATCCACAAACGATTAGGGAAAACGCGGAAATTCTAGTTGAAGCAAGTAAAGCGATAGGTTTGGAAGTAAATCCCGAAAAGACTAAGTATATGTTATGTCTCGTGACCAGAATATTCTACGAAATGGAACTATAAAAGTTGGAGATTTATCCTTCGAAGAGGTGGAAAAATTCAAATATCTTGAAGCAACAGTAACAAACGTAAATGACACTCGGGAGGAAACATTGCATAGCGTGTTTTGGGAAAGCCATTGATTTAATTACAGATATAATAATAATAATAATAATAATAATAATAATTATAATAATAATAATAATAATTTGAACGAGTTACATCAGTTGCTTGTCTATGCGGATGACGTGAATATGTTAGGAGAAAATCCACAAACTATTAGGGAAAACACGGAAATTTTACTTGAAGCAAGTAAAGAGATAGGTTTGGAAGTAAATCCCGAAAAGACAAAGTATATGACTATGTCTCGTGACGACAATATTGTACGAAGTGGAAATATAAAAATTGGAAATTTATGTTTTGAAGAGGTGGAGAAGTTCAAATATCTTGGAGCAACAGTAACAAATATAAATGACACTCGGGACGAAATTAAACGCAGAATAAATATGGGAAATGGCTGTTATTATTCGGTTGAGAAGCTTCTGGCATCTAGTCTGCTGTCAAAAAATCTGAAAGTTAGAATTTATAAAACAGTTATATTACCGGTTGTTCTGTATGGTTGTGAAACTTGGACTCTCACTTTGAGAGAGGAACAGAGATTAAGGGTATTTGAAAATAAGGTAGTTAGGAAAATATTTGGGGCATGAAGTTACATGAGGGATGAAGTTACAGGAGAATGGAGAAAGTTACACAACGCAGAACTGCACGCATTTTATTCTTCACCTGACATAATTAGGAACATAAAATCCAGACGTTTGAGATGGACAGGATATGTAGCACGTATGGGCGAATCCCGAAATGCATATAGAGTGTTAGTTGGGAGGCCGGAGGAAAAAGACCTTTGGGGAAGTTAATATTAAAATGGATTTGATGGAGGTGGGATATGATTGTAGAGACTGGATTAATCTTGCTCAAGATAGGGACCAATGGCGGGCTTATGTGAGGGCGGCAATGAACCTACGGATTCCTTAAAAGCCAGTAAGTAAGTAAGTAAGTAAGTAAGTAAGTAATAATAATAATAATAATAATAATGTCATAATAATACTAATATAATAATAATAATAATAATAATAATAATAATAATAATAATAATAATAATATCTGTGTGCGCACCATGGTCAAACTTGTAAGCTCTATAATTCAGAAACCAAGCATTCTCGGACCCATGTTCATATAACCATTTCTTCTTATGTGGATATGAGGACCCATTCTAAGTTTGGCCCACATTTTCAGTTACAGCCTGTATACAGGATGTTAAAAAAAGTATCCAATATTTTAGTAGGTGATAGTATGCATCAAAATAAGAAAATAATGTCTAATAAACATGGGTCCTACAACACATACTTTCTCAGATCTGAACACTTGTTCATAGGAAGTGCTCAATGTGACGTCCATTTTGGGCAATGCATTTCTCTGCTCTACAATACAGCAGACTACCAGAAAATCATTCCGTAGTTGACACCCCTGGCGTGGAATAATGATACATCGCAAGGAATATTGAAAACAAAAGTCTGGTTGCGGATATGAGTGGGGTTCAGCAGAGATGGTGTTGTGAATTTTCATAATCAGCATGTGTGGGCTGATAAAAATTCCCATGCAGTTGAAGAAATAAGTTATCAACACCGATTCTCAATCAACTTATGGGCAGGCGTTCTTGGTGATAGATTAATAGAGCCATACATGTTACCACAGAGAGTTTCAGGATTTTCTTACTAACTTATTGCCTGCCTTACTGGGGAATGTGTCATGTCAGCAGGACTACAGATGTGGTTCATGCATAATGGCGCACCATCACATGTTCTCCCCAATGTGCGTTAACACCTGACGTTGATATTTCAGGACCGCCGCATTGGTCGGGGAAGCCCCACACCTTGGCCTGCTCGTTCACCAAACCTAAATCCCCTAGATTTTTGGTTATGGGGACACATGAAGGAACCAGGACAATTTCAAAGAGTGCGTGATTCCTTACGCCAAAGGGCAGAGGAATGCATTACCATGAATGGACGTCACATTGAGCACCTCCGATGAAGAAGTTTTCAGATCTCAGAAAGTGTGTGTTGTAGGACTCATGTTTACTAGACATTATTTTCTTGTTTTGATGCATACTAGCACCTCCTAAACTATTGGATACTTTTTTTTAACACCTTGTATATGTTCAAACATGCATAAATCCATTGCTATGTTTTTTAACGGGCAGGATCTTAACGAATTTAAATTTAATAGAAAGTTATTATCTGTACAAATGGGGGTGATTAATAAAGGCGAGTAATATAAAGAGAGAAGTATTCAATTTCACATAGTCTAATTGTATATTTTTTTACTTACAACATTAATTTCCAAATCAATCTATTTTTATGTAATGGACAATGATATTATTATTGTTATTATTATTATTATTATTATTATTATTATTATTATTATTATTATTATTCACTGAAATTTATTTATTTTCTACATAATGTTCTAATTAACAGAACGAATTGTATAAAAGATTCTGGGAATATTCATGGACAGTAAATTGTATTTTCATAGTCACGTTGTTTACACTACAATCACGCAATCAGAATGTAGGGAATAATACGATCAATAAGTTTTCTTTTTCCACGCCCGATTCTCTTTTTATGCTCTACTGTACATTGGTGCGATTGAAACTCGAATATGCATCTGTAGCTTGGAGCTCGATTACAACTACAGATTCGGTTAAATTATAAAATATACAAAGAAAATTTATATCTTTACGTTCATTCAGATTTCTGCCCATTAACCCCGGGTATAGTTAAGAGAGAAAATGTGAATATTTTAATTATAAACACCTATATGCTAGACGCCATGAGCTAGATTATCTGTTCTTTTGTGAGGTTCTCAAAGGTGATATATCTTGTGACTCTTTCTTAAACAATATTACCTTACGTATTCCAACGAAAGATATGAGAGCCCACAAACTTTTCTATAACAGAAATTCGAAATTTCTTTCACCAGTCTCCAGATGCATTAAAAATGCCAACATGCATGGCTGCGAATTCGATCCCTTTAATGTATGGACTTAGTTTGTTCTTGGCAATGATTTATCATTTATGAATTCTTTCAGAAATTATACTTCGACTAATTGAAGAGTCCACTGCAAGAAAGATGGATGCCATTTGGAATACATTTTGCAGGAGAAGCAATTGAAAGTTTGAAATGCTTAGCGCTCAAAGCTTAACTGTGATTTTCCGATCATTACTGGACAATGACTATCAGTGTTAATGCCATATAACTCTGTATGTACATTCTATATATCTTAAGCTATACATTGACAGTCTTGGTTCATTTTCGACAAGAAAGTGACATCCATCATTCTTGCAATGGACTCTTCAACTATCATTGTATCATCACTATTTTTCTCATAGTATTATACAGGGCTTTCATTTCAAAACTTCCCAGTCTAAATTACTAATTATTTAAATTTAATTCAATATAAACAATAAACATCTCAACTTAGGTATTGGGGGAAGTCTGAAACCAGGCTTAATTGCGTTTTAGATTTCACCCCCTCCCCAGCCCCAGCCACCCCCATTTTGAAATTTCAAGTGGCACTCCTATATTTTTTTATACTTAAATATGGAATAGCATTCAATTGTTTATACATCCCATTCATTTGTTTTCGCATCTATTCTTTTCTATCGTCGCCTGGCAACCCGAACTGTTGTTGATTAGAGCTGAAGAGAATAAAGCTACAAAAAATTATTCAGCACTAGCCGTACCCGTGCGCTCCGCTGCACCCGTTAGAAATAAATATAAAGTAATTACATAATTAAAATAGGACATTTGATCCAGGGAACATTCGTGTTTGATAGAAGGATAAATCGTTTAATATGTTACTTAATTTAAATAATTAATGCGCTATTTTAATGTTACCTGTCCTCAATTCACTCAGAAGTTACTGTAATAACATTATAGCATTATGTCCATCTAGAGAAACTACACTTTCCAATGGTGAATTAATAATTAGTTATACAAATGGTTAATTAGCTTTCGATATTATTTCATACAAACACAGAAACATTCTCTGTAGGCTATGTTTAATAGCTTTCGATTGTTGTTGTCCAAGGCCCCTTATAGACGAAGTCATTTGTTTTTATTTCATTTCAGCCCCTTAAGATGGCGTTGTTATTGTAATTTTAAAACTCATTTATCTCATTAAATATCAGTCCTATCAAAATTTTGCATAGAATAAAACTTATCGGAAATTATTTTTAAACAACCTTTTGCTATGTAACATTTTTCACGAAAATTAATAATAAGGGAGATATTTCGATTTATTTAATTCAAGCCCCCTTATAACCCCCCTTTTAAATAAAATACTTTGAATGCCATATAGCCTAAATTCTAAGTTACAACGAACTTCATGTATATTCCAATTTTCATATAAATCGGTTCAGCCATTATCGCGTGAAAAGGTAACAAACGTACAGACAGACAGACAGACAGACAGACAGACAGACATACAAACAAAAATTTCAAAAAAGCGATTTTCGGTTTCATGGTGGTTAATTATATATGTTAGGACCAATTATTTTAGGAAAATCGAAAATTACCAGAAAAATTTCGGCTACAGATTTATTATTAGTATAGATACGGCCTTAGATGGCAGTTATTTTAATTTTAAAACTCATTTATCTCATTAAATATCAGTCCTATCAAAATTTCTCACGGAATAAATCCTATCGCAAATTATTTTTAAAGAAACTGTTGTTACGTAACATTTTTCACAAAAATCAATAATAAGTGAGATATTTCGATTTATTTAATTCAGGCTCCCTTATAACCCCCTTTTAAATAAAGTATTTTGAATGCCATATAGCCTAAAATCTAAGTTACAACGAACTTAATTTATATTCCAATTTTCATCGAAATCCGTTCATCCATTATCGCGTGAAAATGTAAGAAACATACAGACAGACAGACAGACAGACAGACAGACAGACAGACAGACATACAAAGAAAAATTTCAAAAAAGCGTTTTTCGGTTTCAGGGTGGTTAATTATATATGTTAGGACCAATTATTTTTGGAAAATCGAAAATTACCAGAAAAATTTCGGCTACAGATTTATTATTAGTATAGATTTCATGTAATAGTTGTGTTTATTTATTAAATTATTTTAAAATGGTGTATACCCTTCAAGAGGGAACATAAATCATCCTTATTGATTAAATTGAGGAAATTACACAAAATAAGCTGTGTTCTCATCCTACAATCAACAGATAACAAAAATAGAGATTATCAATCGACGATAAAAAACAAAAGTTCGAAATAATGAATGAGGTATATAAACAATTCAATGCTCTTTCATATTTAAGTATAAAAATATACGAATGCAACTTGAAATTTCAAAGTGGGGAGGCTGGGGGGGAGTGGGGATGAAATCTAAAATTCATTTAAACCTGGTTTCAGACTTCCTCCTCAATATCTAAATTGACGTGTTTTTTGTTAAAATTAAATTAAATTTAAATAATTAGTTATTTAAAGTGGGAACTTTTGAAATGAAAGTCCTGTATATCAAGATTGTTTATTTTATAATTATTGTTATTTTTGTTTTTATTTACATTCATCCAATGATTAACATCACAATTTAATTTATTCAAAATTTCTTCTCCTTCTCCTTTTTCTTCTTCTTCTTCTTCTTCTTCTTCTTATTATTATTATTATTATTATTATTATTATTATTGTAAATTAATAAATTGTAAGTTAATTGTATTCAAAATTTAATTCTCTTTATTATGTATTATTATTGTACCACTTCTGCTGGCTATCATTGGCTCATGGCTGTTCATCAGCACATTAATATTATAATAAATAAATAATTAAATAAACGAAATTATTATTTATATTATTTTAATGTACCGAAGTACGTATGATATTTCCATGCAGATATTTTGCGTCATCATACGATGAAAGAGTAATGGAACGGAGAAAAATTCTCTCCGGCACCGGGATTTGAACCCGGGTTTTCAGCTCTACGTGCTGATGCTTTATCCATTAAGCCACACCGGATACCCACCCCGGCGTCGGACAGAATCGTCTCAGTTTAAGTTCCAACTCAGCACGTAGAGCTGAAAACCCGGGTTCAAATCCCTGCGCCGGAGAGAATTTTCTCCGTTCCATTACTCTTTCATCGTATGATGACGCAGAATATCTGCATGGAAATATCATATGTACTTCGGTACATTAAAATAATATATATGATATGCGTAAATCACTTCGTGATTTAAGACGGCGCTTATTCCGTCGGATCCCGGCCAACTAGTCACTCATAACGAGTGCACCTCAGCACATGTGTGGACTTCAGTCCTACGTTCATAGACATCTATGACGTAGTGCAGAGGGCGGCCACTAGAGGGAACCCAAGAGTTGGAACTTAAACTGAGACGATTCTGTCCGACGCCGGGGTGGGTATCCGGTGTGGCTTAATGGATAAAGCATCAGCACGTAGAGCTGAAAACCCGGGTTCAAATCCCGGCGCCGGACAGAATTTTTCTCCGTTCCATTACTCTTTCATCGAAATTATTATTATTATTATTATCATTATTATTATTATTTTTTTACTATTAATGTTATTGCTAATTATTGTTGTTATTAATTATTAAAATTTCATGTAGATGTACGAATCATTTCGACTAAAAATTAATTGCACTGTTATCTCGAGACTAGACCTAATGGAATGAGGAAACAGTTATGAAGTAGATAACGAGAAGGCTCCGCCTTGTTAAATTTAAATGCGGGGAGTACAAAGACAGAAATGAAACAAATATCAAACTTTTATTTCAAATCTCAAACACCTTTATATTCCCAACCATACTCACAATAACAATCACGAAATTACATGGATTCCATGAATCCCCTATCACTATTTGCGCTCCTTTAAACTAATCCAAGTGACACTAAATAGAAGCGAGTTTCATATAAAACTGATACACGTAATGTTGTTAACTCAAGGAACCACGCGTGGGGTCAGAGTTTCATTCCGTATGCTGTAAAAGCAACCCTTCTCTATATTCGCTCCCCAAACAATTAGTAGAGCATTAGGAGCTTGGTATCAAGTAACCAACCAGAAGATAGTCCGGAGGGTGTATTATGCGCTTGTCTCCGGCACACATGTTCTAATGTGAGTTTGTGTGTGACCAACCCTCCCGCTTTAGTGCGTTCTCATAGGTGGCAGTGATGTCTACCAGCTGCTTTATGAAGCTTTGCGGAAGAGATGCAATGACAATCTGTCAACCAGAGACGTACTTCTTAAATATTCCAGTAGAATTGTGTAAATAGCAATTATTTAATATTTGCTCCTGTTTATTAAGTTGACAATATTTATTTTTCCCTTTTGACATTTTCATTCATTAATTCATAGTGTTCTGCAGGTCTTTCACTGCAAACCCAGCATTCTTCAGTCTTTCCTATTTTCTGCCTTCCTCTTTACAAAACTATACCAAATTTTTAGGACTCTTTATAGACTCCGTTTAACATGGGAAAAACATATCGAATATATATGCACAAAATTATCAAGAATTATATATTTATTAAATAAATTAGTGACTTGCGTTTCTCAAAATTATTTAAGATGTGCCTACTTTTCGTTCTTTCAGTCGATAATTAGGTATGCCTTAATTTTTTGGGGAAATGGTAGCAAAATTGAGAGTGCCTTGATTTTGCAAAAGAAAGCCATTAGAATTCTTTGTCACTCAAACTATCTTGAACATTATCGACTTCTTTTGAAACAATCACAGATATTAACTGTCATAAATTTATATATATACGACCTAGTCCTTTACTCTCGAAAAAAATATAGACAATTACTCATTAATAGCCAATATACATGATTATGAAATTAGAAATAATGACCAAATTAATATTCCATACTGTAGATTACATAAAACTAGTACAATTTTTTTTTGTCATGGGGATGAAATTATATAATAAGCTTCCCAGTCAATATTATAAGTTACCAACCAATAGTTTCAAAGCTAGATTTTATAATTGGCTTTTAATTAATCGTTTCTACTCTGTAGATGAGTTCCTTAACATAAATTCATACGAAATTGCTTTTTAATAAATAAAGTTACTTACATTAATTACAAATATTACATTAAGAGTGAAGTGTTTTAATTAATTTTAGAGTTTCAAAATGTTTTGTGTTTTCATTCTAATTAAACTTTACTGTTTTCAATGATATGTGTATTTTCAAATGTATGTTTTTTCCCCTCCCTTCTGTATTGTGACGAAGCCTATCACTGTATGTTTAATGGCTTAATAAATTGAATTGAATTGAATTGAGTCTCCGCATATGGTACATTAATCTTAATTTCGTCTATCATCTGATATCTTCTTCTCGCACGATCTCTTCTCTCGTTCACCATTCCTTCCAGTGCATCCTTCAGTACGCAGTTTCTTCTCAACCGGTGACCCAGCCATTTTCTTTTCCTCTTTCTGATCAGTTTCAGCATCATTCTTTCTTCATCCACTCTTTCGTTTCTTACTCTGTCTGTCCATTTCACACGCTCCATCCTTCTCCATTCTTGACATCTATCTCATTTCATTTCCTTTTTGCATACATTTTCCCCATTATATTCTTCATTACATCATCCCTTTCTTTATTCCATTTTTCCTTCGATTTTATCTTCAATTGTTTGTTTGTTTCTTTTTATTAAGTATATTTATACACGCTTTAACATCTGTGGTCATATCGCACGCACGCACGTACACACACACACACTCATCTTAATACACGACATAACTCTCCATAGATACATATCATGCACAGTGTGGCGCGCCGAAGTGGTGTGCAACTTGGAAATGAGTCACAGTACTACCATCTATCCGCAATATGTGGAAACGCAATTACGCAAGTGAAGTGCGTAAGCATCACATACATACGTACCTACATACATACATACATACAACAATACATACATACGTACATACATTCATAAATACATACATACATGTACATACATACATACATACATACATACAACAATACATACATACATTCATTAATTCATACAACAATACATACGTACATACATTCATACAACAATACATACATTCATACATACATACATACATAATACATTCAGGCATACATACATACAACAATACATACATGCATGCATACATACATACAACAATACATACATGCATGCATACATACAACAATACATACATACATACATACATACATACATACATACATACATACATACATACATACATACATTCATTCATTCATTCATACAACAATACATACATACATACATTCATTCATTCATACATACAACAATACATACATTCATACATACATACAACAATACATACATACATTCATTCATACATACATACAACAATACATACATACAGCAATACATACATACATACAATACATACATACATTCAGACATACATACATACAACAATACATACATACATACATACATACATACATACATACATACATACATACATACATACATGCATATACATACATGCATACATACATACATACATACATACATACATACATACATACATACATACATACATACATACATACATACATACATACATACATACAAGACACCCACAATCTGCCATTGCAGAAACTCTGGAAACATTCCCTTTCCCTTGTAGCAATGCCTAGAATTATTTTGAGAGTTGCGTTTTCTTATGTACTAGTCGGCGCAAACTTAAGTTCTGCCCATGTCTCCCAGGCATTTTTTTTTGGAAGGTCTGTGTGATCGTGTTAGCAAGAATTAATAAACCGTAACAATACAAGTGACAATAATGAGTACAGGGCAGTGGCGGTTGATTGGCTTAGGTAAGTGAGGCTGGGCATCAGTCACTTTGCTTCCTTAAACTAAAAATTTTAGTGGTTTTTAGTCGTATATAACATATTATATCAGTTATTTCAATGAAGCGTATAGAGTTGTAGAACTAGAAAACTTTGTGATGTATATAGTCCTGTCTTGCAGTAAAATTTGTTCCTGAGGCCAGGATCGCTCGTGCCGGGTCTGGCTTCTGCATTTCGTATGTTTCCATGGGTTTTGAGGTTGCTCTCGGAAAGCTGAAACTGAGGCACATTTCTTGTGGCCTCGTGGCCTAGCAGGTAATTCCCAACCTATTAGCCTTCACTTCTCCCATTCAGAACCCGGTCTTTTGTCAATGCCGGTCTCAAGTGTCGGTTGAGATGAGAATAACAGTGGTGAATCGTCGTGTGGTCCACTGTGGTTATGTGTTTCTGGAAAATAGAAATCTAAAGAAATGCGAGAAATAATAATGATAATTGTAATAAATTTATTATTAGAGTATCGTTATCGATAGGAAATAATATTGAGAAAAGGAAAGTTTCAAATTAAGACAGACCTACGCCATCACTGACAATTTTTCAGAAGATAATCTTAAAACGCGAGATTTCAATGCATCCTGGTGTGAGTAACATAAATGGGTTTTTAGTAATGTGGTGCGAAATAAAACTTTTCTATTGATCGTGCTTGTTGCTGTCAAAAAGAAAACAAAAACAAACAAAAAAGAGAGAACAGCATGTCTACTGAAACTTCAGCGATCTGAAAAATATTTCCAGGGGAATTTCAACACATGCTTCTTCAGTTGAGCATAATATTCGTTGCTTTATAAAAATTAAATAGTTCAGCCTACTGAAATCAACTCACAGCATAGCAACTTATTTGAAGATTGACATGTTATTATTTTTCATTAATGATAATAATAATAATAATAATAATAATAATAATAATAATAATAATAATAATAATAATATAGTAACAATGTCAATCATAATAAAGTATCATTAATAATAAACATTTTGTATGGAAGGTAGCCTGCTTAAACTACTTACTACAGGCCTCACCGAGGATTTCGGTCACCAGCCGCTACTGCTACAGGGTCTTTCATAAGTAACTGATCACTCCAAAAATTGACTTATTTTTACGATTTTTGGCTGTGTTGTACATCTCTGCTAATAAGAATCTTTCTCGATTCCATACACACTATTTGGTTACGCGTTATCACGCCAGAAGTCTCTATTTTTCTATGTAGAGGTGAATGAAACTATCGCTATGAAATTTGAAACACAGTTTTATACTGTAAATTTTATTAGTTACAACAATGTAATTTATTCGTCACAACAATAATTCCTTTCTACAATTCACCTTAAACGCTCTCGTCAACAATTGGATCTTCACTCAACAAAGTATTCGTTATAGCACTCCACCGACGACAATGACAGTTTACTTGGATTATTATGCACAACAATGAACTGTTAATCTTAACTAATATTTACAAAGCACTATTTACAAATCAGAACTACCAGTTCTCAGTTCACAGTTCTTCTATCTCAGTCACTCGAGTTCACAGTATCTCGAACCACAGACCTTCAGAGACAGTTCACTGTACTCGAACTCGGGTCCCTCCAACTGCGGTCCACTGCACTCGAACTCAGGTCCCTCCAACTGCGATCCACTGCACTCGAACTCAGGCCTTCGGATGCTGACGCAGATGCGGACGCACACTCGAGTCGAACTCTGGCTTGCTTGCTCTGGCTTACTCACTGACGGAATAACTGAAAACTCTCAAAACTCTAGTTCGCTGGCGCCTGCTCTTTTATAGCAAAATCATAGTTGCGAGAACCTTCTACAGTTGTGTAGAGAATTATCTGGATATCTCCACTTCGACGCATTTTCTGGAAGGGTCGAGAAGGTCCATTCCCCCTTACTCCGCATGCAGCAGTTGCGCGTGCACTCTCCCCTCGTCGCGTGGGCCTTTCCCTTTCCCCTCGTCGCGCCAGAAGTGGGATACGAACCCACGCCCACAAAGTTGCTGTCACAATACAATAGAAGTAATTTAATACAGTTATATGAACACTTTTTAATTATTGAACAAAATCAATAAAATCGGTTATTAATTTTATTCAATCATTAAAAAGTGTTCATATAATTGTATTAAATTACTATTATTATATATAACTATCTCACTCATGAACACTGTTGTATCTGACCTAACTTATGTAATTTAATTAAAACACAGTGTTAGTGTCAAAAAACCGCAAATTATGATAAATTGCAATGAGCTTACACCACTTATGGCTCACAGTTATTAAAATGTCTGCCGGTCCGAAGAATGCAGTGCAAGCGACGGACCATATCCTCGTGCACTCTCGAGAACATTTCAGGACTAAACCATTTGTATCGTGTGCATATTCATTTCTATCAAATCTGGGAAGATGTTAGGTTTATCTGCAAACACCCGATCCTTAACAAATCTTCATAAACTAAAGTGCAGGGAAGTTTAGTAGCCTATTTAGTATTTATTTATTTATTTATTTAATCTGGTAGACATAAGGTCATCAGGCCTTCTCTACCCCTCTACCATGCGATTACAACTATAATATGAACAATAAAATTACAATTAATATTAAATTTACAATTACGATTACAATAAAAATTAAATTACAACAAGATTATCTGATTAATGAAAGCTAGACAATTTATCATAGAAGTTAAGAACAAAGAATATTTTTGTATTTACTGAATTACAAATTAAACCTAGAATAACAAAATTCTATAGTGATGAAATTACCATATATTGAGATATTTTGTGATAGATTAAGAGAACTATTTACAAGAAACCATGTCTGAACGAGTCTCAATTACTGACCAAGTGCCTAGTAAGTTTGCGTTTGAATTCAATTTTATTTCGACAGTCCCTGATGCTAGCAGGTAACGAGTTCCAGAGTCTTGGCAGGGCTATTGTGAAAGAGGATGAGTATGAGGAGGTGCGATGGGATGGTATTGTTAGTATTGTTTCATGGCGAGAGCGTGTGTTCAGATTGTGGTGGGAAGAAAGGTAAGTGAAGCGAGACGACAGGTACGAAGGAATAGAAGTGTCAAAGATTTCGAAGAGAAGGAGAAGTGAATGTAAATTTCTTTTCTTATCTAGTTTAAGCCAACCTATTGTTTCCAGGGATGGAGTAATATTATCATATTTACGAACATTGCTTAGAAAACGTACACACAAATTATGAGCACGTTGAAGTTTCTTTTTGTTGTCGCTGGAGAGGTCAGCCAGTAAAATGTCAGCATAGTCAAAATAGGGAAATACAAGCGTCTGCACAAGGGACTTTTTTATAATAATAATAATAATAATAATAATAATAATAATAATAATAATAATAATAATAATAATAATAATTTATTTTAGCTGGCAGAGTTAAGGCCGTAAGGCCTTCTCTTCCACTCAACCAGCAAAAAGTGTATATACATAAGCATGAACTTACAAAGAATTCAACAATTTGATTTAGATGAGAGTTACATGTATATAAGAGTTATTTACGAATTAAACAACAAAATACTACGAACTATTAATTAAACACTCAAATAAACTGTGTAACAGAATTAAACTAAGATACATAGAATGTTAATATATTTCAAATAATATTAGGTAATAGAAAGAGATTATTACAAGACAATTAAAATACAGCACAATCAGGATGATGTCTAAAGAAAAAAGTAACAATGTAGTCAGTGATAGTTTAAATCAGTATGATTGGAGTGAAATGCTAATATCTTTTAAGCTGTTCTTAAAGGTGTTTGTTGTCTTGCAGCCCCTAATACTTTGTGACAAGGAATTCCATTGACGCGAGGTGGATATTGTAAAAGATGATGAATAACAAGATGTTCTATGAAGAGGTATACTTAGCGTGCCACAGATAAGTGATCTGGTATTTACGTCGTGGTTAGAGTATAGATAAGAGAAACGAGACGAAAGGTAATTTGGTGTTGAAGTGTGCAGAATTCGAAAAAGTAAAGACAAAGTGTGTAAAGTTCTACTTTCTTTAAGTCGGAGCCACGAGAGACTTGCGAAAGACGGTGATATGTGATCATATCGTCGGATGTTGCACACGTATCTGACGCACATATTCTGAGCTCGCTGTAACTTGACTGACAGTTCAGAACTTAGGTCACTTAACAAAACGTCACAATAATCGAAGTGCGGCATTACTAGGGTTTGCACTAGGGTAAGTTTTAGTTGCTGGGGCAAGAAGTTTCTCAAGCGACTCAAACAGTGAATGGAGGAACAGATTTATTTTATCGTGTCTTTAACTTGAAAATTCCAACTTAGATTATTATTAAAAAAGAAGCCAAGATTTTTTTACGACAGATGAATAAGGGATTAGCGTGTTGTTAAGGGTAACAACTGAAAGATTACTGTTATTAAAGGAGTTAACGAAATGCTTATGTCCAATAATTATGGCTTGAGTCTTACTTTTTAAGCAAGAGGGAAGATGAACATTTACCCTTTTTAGCATATGGATAATAGAATATACTAAGTTAAGTCTGGAGATCGCGGCGGCCAAGCAATTGGACCTGTGCGACCGATCCACCTGTTAGGAAATACTTTATCAAGCAAGATTAGAATCCCGTTTATTCCGCTTATTTGTTATGCCAAACGAATGGAACAGAAATTATGCTTTCTCGTGGATACATTATGACTAAATCGACTTCTGGCTGGCAGACGCGTAATGAGATCGAGTGTACGGCACCGGAAAATGTTCTTACTAGCAGAGATGTACAACACAGGCAAAAATCGTGAATATTAGTCAATTTTTCGAGTGATCAGTTACTTATAAAAGACCCTGTATATAGCAACAAGAATGAGAGCTACTAGTTGCTAAGCAAAGTGTGGTGCTCAAGCAACAGACAGCTCCGCCAACTGTTGCCAGGCAACGCAACAAGAGCCCGCTCGCCGCGCCGGGTGGGAGGCAGCAGGTATGGTTGCAAGGTGGTGAGCCTCTGGGGCGCGATAAACTTCGCTGTGTGGCGGATCGCATAACACACGGGGGTGGCGAGAGGGCTCGTTTCAGCGTCCGACGCGTCGTAATTGGTCAGAGTTTTGCCACCAATGAGGCCCCTAAATAAGCCAGGGATGGAGAGTAATACAGTCCCCAGGGACACCAAGATGGCGCCTCCTCGCGTGATTAACTGGTGTTAAAAAGCAGGAATTTCTGCGGGGAGTCTAAGCCTGCAGCAGCAACGCTTTCTTGGCCACTAAAAGAAAGTTATTGCAGCTAAAGGCGACTAATATGCAGCGAAAACCTCGTTTTTACGACGCGGGGCTCTCACGGAATAAATTCGTGGGGTAGACCAAACGCTTTCGCCTCGTTCGTGAAATTCAAGCCGCTGCAGTTTCCTGAAGGGGTGGCATTTCACGTTACAGTACAGCTTCCATGATTTCAAATAAGAGTCTTCAAATCTATTAGATGTACACAGTTTTTTCGGCATTCGTATGGAAAAGAGAATCATCACAATGTTTCTGTTTCATACTATATCGAATTTTCTTTCTTTCCGTACTCCAAACCAGTACGGAAAATGGAACTTTACTTTATAGTTACTTTTCGGACCTCAGGTCTACCAACATATGAATACACAATTATAAACCTAGTAAGAGAAGACTCAATTATTTATTAGCCTTTTCCTTGTTTTGTAGTATTATTTCTTGTTTCTATATTTATTTTACATTAGATATACCTATATGATAAACATTTTTATTTTACGCGTTCTCATAAAACAAACGAGTTTCTCAAAATAATTATTCCTAAATTCTAATTTTGGCATACATATATTTTTTTGACGCGTCTAAATTATTGGATATAATTCCTTTAACCACACGTATGACTGCAACATATAATATTTAAAAATAATAACGTAACATAACTTACTTACAAATGGCTTTTAAGGAACCCGCATGTTCATTGCTGCCCCCACATAAGCCCGACATTGGTCCCTATCTTGCGCAAGATTAATCCAGTCTCTATCATCATATCCCACCTCCCTCAAATCCATTTTAATATTATTCTCCCATCTACGTCTCGGCATTCCCAAAGATCTTTTTCCCTCCCGCCTTCCAACTAACACTCTATATGTATTTCTGGATTCGCCCATACCTGCTACATGCCCTGCCCATCTCAAACATCTGGATTTAATATTCTTAATTATGTCAGGTGAAGAATACAATGCATGCAGTTCTGCGTTATGTAACTTTCTCCATTCTCCTGTAACTTCATCCATCTTAGCCCCAAATATTTTCCTAAGAACCTTATTCTCAAACACCCTTAATACCCGTTCCTCTCTAAAATTGATAGTCCAAGTTTCACAACCATACAGAACAACGGTAATATAACTGTTGTATAAATTCTAACTAAGTGAATCATGCAAAATGGGGGAGACAAATAATTATGGCATAATTCTGTACAGAACATCACATGAAGTAAGCGAAAATTTTCAAAAATTGAATTATAGAATTCATGGAACTACTGCACTATTGACTGAAGCATGAAAATACCATGAAGGACCTAATTCAATATCTCGATTTACTGAAGTGCATTGATACAGTTTTTCATCATTTCTATACGAATTTGAGGACAAATTATTGTAACATTCAAGACATAGACCCAGATTTGATTTCAAGAGATGCAGAAATGTGAATAATAGGCCTACTAATATTATTAGAATACCGTTGTTAAGTTTTTTTTTTTTTAAGTAAAGATTGGTTGGTTTGTTGGTTGGTTGGTTGGTTGATTGGTTGGTTGGTTGGTTGGTTGGTAGCCAATACTCTGGTATCATAGCAATGAAGCCATCAGCCGTCTTACAGACCAGTATTTTTCTATGATGTTTAGATACACAAGCAAAGCTTCGCAATTTTCCAGGTGGAGCTTATCCATGATTACGTCCTTTCCACATAACACACGATTCGGTGAGAGGGGGATACCGATTCTATACAGGGTGTTTCAAAAATACGGGACATATTTTCAGGTAAGTATTTCCCACATGTAGACAATCAAAATAGTTCATTACAACATGTGTCCGGAAATGCTTTATTTCCGAGTTATGGCCTTCACAACATTGAAATTCACCGGAACGTTTTTCTTTCCGCAGGTCGTTGCCGTCAAAGGAGACATTAAGCGGGCACTCTGACAGTTCATTCCGAGGCGAAGGTTACATTCAGTGTTGTGTAGGCATTAGACTGTGCGACATGTATTCAAATCAAGAGCTGGCAGAGATACACTTCATGTACGGTAAGGCGGACGGCAATGCTGCGCTGGCTCGTCGTTTGTACCAGGAGAGGTACCCACAGCGACAATGTCCAGATCGGAAGACATTTGTACGTCTCCATTACCGTCTGTGCAAGTATGGAAAATTTAACTCTCCTGGTTTGGGAAGGGGACGACCAAAATCTACAACTCCAGAAGTACAGGAGGAGATTCTGGAGGCTATGAACATGACTCCTTCTATCAGCACACGAAGGGTAGCGTTGCAAGTCGATGTTCCTCATACGACTGTCTCCGGTGCCTGATTTGGAATCCCTTCAGAATCGAATTGTGGCATGTTCTGAGGACATACGCAATACTCCTGGAGTTTGGGATCGTGTTCGCAGGTCAATGAGACATCGATGTGAGGTCCGTATTCAAGCAGGAGGTGGACATTTTGAACATCTTCTGTAATGACAACGACCTGCGGAAAGAAAAACGTCCCGGTGAATTTCAATGTTGTGAAGGCCATAACTCGGAAATGAAGCATTTCCGGACACATGTTGTAATGAACTATTTTGATTGTCTACATGTGGGAAATACATACCTGAAATTATGCCCTGTATTTTTAAACACCCTGTATAAATGAACTGCCAAACAATCTTGCCTGCTCAGAAGGGGGAAGGCTCCCACTGGTTAATGCCTTCTTTTTCAGGAAATAAATTTAAATTTTGGAGGAGGGGTCGTTAAGTAATAGCAGATATTATATATACAGGGTGATTCACGAGGAAAGGTAAACAAACTTAGGATGTGAATTCTGAAGTCATTCTAAGTTAAGAAGTTCATATGAGTATGGGTCCGCTTTCGATCGGTTACGGAGATATGGCTCTTTGATTTCACAAAAACTTCTGAGGTTCCATTGTACTAACTCGCATTTAGAGACAGATAACGGACAAATTTAAAGTTTATATTCACGTATGCATACATACCTAATATTCTAGACGTCGGGGTCGATGTTTTCGCACTTTTTTCAAAGGTACCTCCTTCTGCTTCAATGCACTGTTGCGCTCAGGCGTGAATCGCGCTCGTCACTCGGGATAGTTGCACGTGGCTGTTCTTTATGCGGCGTGCAGCATCCAAAATGCGGTCGATTAACGCCTCTGTCGTTTCCACCTTCCTTTGGTATACCTAGTCTTTCATCCAACCCCATAGACGGTAAATACTCTTCGATATGGTACCCTTCTGTTCGGAAAGCGTCGTTCATATTCAGCGACGGCACGCAAGGAACTTCCATCGCACAAACCATAAACATACACAAGACAAAATGTCCAAAATATAATTACAAATGTTATAATATTATACGTAATATTTTTAGGTTAGGCCTAGAAGTAAATATTATGAAATATTGGTTTATTGTTATCTGGGAAAACTGCCCCGTGTAGTTAATTTCCAGATGAAATGTATTTTTAAATCGTGTTCAGTTCTTAATTACACATGTACAGTTTTCATGTGATTGTGTAATACATAAAATATGTGTTGTGTAAATGGTGACTATTTAGTGAGTTCTTCAGCTGATCAGAAGTGGTGAGTGATAATACCAGAAAAGTTATAGAATGTAACAAAATCAAGTGTAAAAACAATTGCTTATTTATTAAAGCAAGGTTTTTAATGCTGAGTCTATTATAAAATTTAGAGAAATCGATAAGGTAAAAACATTTTCAGGAAAATGCATAGGCCTAATTATACCAGAACAATTATAAAACTAGAAATATCAGTACACTAAAAAATGCTTAATAAGAGGAAAATATGGAGGAAAACTTTCCGATATTAAATTTTCACCACTACAAAATGTATTGGCCTAATTAAATCAGAAAAATTATAGAATTTAGAAAAATCAGTACGCTAATAATATGTACTTAATAAGTGATAAATATTGAGGAGAACTTTCTGATATTACATTTTCATCACGACATAATTTATAGGCCTAAATTACATCAGAACAATTACAAAACTGTATAGGCTAAAAAAAGATTAATAAAAGGAAAATATTGAGGAGAACCTTCTGATATTTCCATCACGATATAATGTATAGGCCTAATTATATCAGAACAATTACAAAACTCAGACAAAACAGTATGCTAACAAATGCGTGATGAGAGGGAAATATTGAGAAAAACCTTCCGATATTAAATTTTTATTATTACATCTAGCGTAATAACGGATTGGAGTTAGTAATTACGTCTCAATTGAAATTGGTAACTGTGATCATCGTTTTCATATTATAGGTTAGGAAGCAGCAACACTATCAATCTAGCATTCTCCGTAGTGAGTCAGGTAAATTTCTAAAATTAACATCGTGAGACGTTCTAAATACATCAATTTTGTAAGGTATATTTTCCTCCTTCGTCTCATTTCACGAATTCGACGAACAAAAGCCACGTTATTAACATCATAGCGAGCCATGTTGCAATGTTAGCCCACCTTTAAACCACCCTATTGGCGGAGGTTAAAATTTAGCCAGCCAAACACTGCTTAGCACGGGTACTATCGCTAACACTGGTTTATGCATATAAAAACGTTAGTTCGCTGATCATCCACCGGAAGTAGCAATTTAGCCCACCTCAAAGAATGTCTATGAATAGGGCCCCTAATGTTTAAGGCTATATTACAATTATTTTTTATGTAAAATCATAAGTTAAAATATGTCTGTTTCATTTGTACACCTCTCTCAATGCAGTGATTAAGTCCATATTACAATAATCTTTGTTATAACACCGGTACAAATGTAACACAGGTACTACCATAAATGAAATTTGAAAGCCTATATTACAATAATCTTCGCTGTAAAATTTAACTTCAAATAACGGTAATAATACATGTGTAATACAGGTAATGCTCTAATCACATGTTTAAGCCTATATCACAATAATCTTCGCAGTAAAATTTAACTTCAAATAACGGTACTAATATATGTGTAACACAGGTACTGTCCTGAACGAAATGTTTAACCTTATATTACAACAATCATCGCTATAAAATTTAACTTTAAATAACGGTACTGATATATGTGTAACACAGCTACTGCTTTAAATGAAAAGTTTAAGCCTAAATTACAATAATCTTCGCTGTAAATTTTAAATTTAAATAACGGTACTAATGCAGTGTAACACAGTTATTGCCCGGAATGAAATGGTTAAGCCTATATTACAGTAATCTTAGCTGTAAAATTTAAATTTAAATACTGTACTAATACAGTGTGACACAGCTACTGTTCTGAATGAAATGGTTAGGCCTATATTACAATAAACTTAGCTGTAAAATTTAAAATTAAATACTGTACTAATACAGTGTAACACAGCTACTGTTCTGAATGAAATGGTTAGGCCTATATTACAATAATCTTAGCTGCAAAATTCAACTTTAATAACGGTACTAATACAGTGTAACACAGCTACTGTTCTGAATGAAATGGTTAGGCCTATATTACAAAAATCTTAGCTGTAAAATTTAACTTTAAATAACGGTACTAATGCAGTGTAACACAGGTACTGCTCTGAATGAAATGGTTAAGCCTATATTACAATAATCTTAGCTGTAAAATTTAAATTTAAATACTGTACTAATACAGTGTAACACAGCTACTGTTCTGAATGAAATGGTTAGGCCTATATTACAATAATCTTAGCTGCAAAATTTAACTTTAATAACGGTACTAATACAGTGTTACACAGCTACTGTTCTGAATGAAAGGTTTAAGCCTATATTACAATAATCTTAGCTGTAAAATTTAAATTTGAATACTGTACTAATACAGTGTAACACAGCTACCGTTCTGAATGAAATGGTTAGGCCTATATTACAATAATCTCAGCTGGAAAATTTTACTTCAATAACGGTACTAATACAGTGCAACACAGCTACTGTTCTGAATGAAATGGTTAGGCCTATATTACAAAAAACTTAGCTGTAAAATTTAACTTTAAATAACGGTATACTGGGGACAGAACATCTAGAAGCTTGGAGACGGTTACTTTTACTGTCCGACCACCCCTCCTCCCGCACTAGCAGGTATATGGTACCATTCAGCTGCAAAACATTTTCTGAACAGACGTTATTGTATTGTGAGAGCGTAGCTGGATCAGTGAAAGTAGATGGTCAAAGTTTTCAGTTTGTAGTGCAACGAACAATTCTGCTGTGTGTAGGTTCTTCTGTAGTGACGTCACTGAAGCCTCTAGTTGTTCTGTCCCCGGTATACTAATGCAGTGTAACACAGGTATTGGTCTGAATGAAATGGTTAAGTCTATATTACAATAATCTTAGCTGTAAAATTTAAATTTAAATACTGTACTAATACAGTGAAACACAGCTACTGTTCTGAATGAAATGGTTAGGCCTATATTACAATAATCTTTGCTGCAAAATTTAACTTTAATAACGGTACTAATACAGTGTAACACAGGTACTGCTCTGAATGAAATGGTTAGGCCTATATTACAATAATCTCAGCTGCAAAATTTAACTTTAAATAACGGTAGTAATACAGTGTAACACAGGTACTGCTCTGAATGAAATGGTTAGGCCTATATTACAACAATCTTAGCTGTAAAATGTAACTTTAAATAACGGTACTAATATATGTGCAACACAGGTACTGTCCTGAACGATTTGTTTAACCCTATATAGCAACAATCTTCGCTGTAAAATTTAACTTTAAATAACGGTACTGATATATGTGTAACACAGCTACTGCTTTAAATGAAAAGTTTAAGCCTAAATTACAATAATCTTCGCTGTAAATTTTAAATTTAAATAACGGTACTAATACAGTGTAACACAGTTTTTGCCCGGAATGAAATGGTTAAGCCTATATTACAGTAATCTTAACTGTAAAATTTAAATTTAAATACTGTACTAATACAGTGTCACACAGCTACTGTTCTGAATGAAATGGTTAGGCCTATATTACAATAAACTTAGCTGTAAAATTTAAATTTAAATACTGTACTAATACAGTGTAACACAGCTACTGTTCTGAATGAAATGGTTAGGCGTATATTACAATAATCTTAGCTGTAAAATTTAACTTTAAATAACGGTATTAATGCAGTGTAACACAGGTACTGATCTGAATGAAATGGTTAAGCCTATATTACAATAATCTTAGCTGTAAAATTTAACTTTAATAACGGTACTAATACAGTGTAACACAGCTACTGTTCTGAATGAAAGGTTTAAGCCTATATTACAATAATCTTAGCTGTAAAATTTAAACTTGAATATTGTACTAATACAGTGTAACACAGCTACTGTTCTGAATGAAATGGTTAGGCGTATATTACAATAATCTTAGCCGCAAAATTTAACTTCAATAACGGTACTAATACAGTGTAACACAGCTACTGTTCTGAATGTAATGGTTAGGCCTACATTACAATAATCTTAGCTGCAAAATTTAACTTTAATAACGGTACTAATACAGTGTAACACAGCTACTGTTCTGAATGAAATGGTTAGGTCTATATTACAAAAATCTTAGCTGTAAAATTTAACTTTAAATAACGGTACTAATGCAGTGTAACACAGCTACTGTTCTGAATGAAATGGTTAGGTCAATATTACAAAAATCTTAGCTGTAAAATTTAACTTTAAATAACGGTACTAATGCAGTGTAACACAGGTATTGCTCTGAATGAAATGGTTAAGCCTATATTACAATAATCTTAGCTGTAAAATTTAAATTTAAATACTGTACTAATACAGTGAAACACAGCTACTCTTCTGAATGAAATGGTTAGGCCTATATTACAATAATCTTTGCTGCAAAATTTAACTTTAATAACGGTATTAATACAGTGTAACACAGGTACTGCTCTGAATGAAATGGTTAGGCCTATATTACAATAATCACAGCTGCAAAATTTAACTTTAAATAACGGTAGTAATACAGCGTAACACAGGTACTGCTCTGAATGAAATGGTTAGGCCTATATTACAATAATCTTAGCTGTAAAATGTAACTTTAAATAACGGTACTAATATATGTGCAACACAGGTACTGTCCTGAACGATTTGTTTAACCCTATATTGCAACAATCATCGCTGTAAAATTTAACTTTAAATAACGGTACTGATATATGTGTAACACAGCTACTGCTTTAAATGAAAAGTTTAAGCCTAAATTACAATAATCTTCGCTGTAAATTTTAAATTTAAATAACGGTACTAATACAGTGTAACACAGTTATTGCCCGGAATGAAATGGTTCAGCCTATATTACAGTAATCTTAGCTGTAAAATTTAAATTTAAATACTGTACTAATACAGTGTTACACAGCTACTGTTCTGAATGAAATGGTTAGGCCTATATTACAATAAACTTAGCTGTAAAATTTAAATTTAAATACTGTACTAATACAGTGTAACACAGCTACTGTTCTGAATGAAATAGTTAGGCCTATATTACAATAATCTTAGCTGTAAAATTTAACTTTAAATAACGGTACTAATGCAGTGTAACACAGGTACTGATCTGAATGAAATGGTTAAGCCTATATTACAATAATCTTAGCTGTAAAATTTAAATTTAAATACTGTATTAATACAGTGTAACACAGCTACTGTTCTGAATGAAATGGTTAGGCCTATATTACAATAATATTAGCTACAAAATTTAACATTAATGACGGTACTAATACAGTGTAACACAGCTACTGTTCTGAATGAAATGGTTAGGCCTATATTACAATAATCTTAGCTGCAAAATTTAACTTTAATAACGGTACTAATACAGTGTAACACAGGTACTGCTCTGAATGAAATGGTTAGGCCTATATTACAATAATCTTAGCTGCAAAATTCAACTTTAAATAACGGTACTAATACAGTGTAACACAGGTACTGCTCTGAATGAAATGGTTAGGCCTATATTACAGTAATCTTAGCTGTAAAATGTAACTTTAAATAACGGTACTAATACAGTGTAACACAGGTACTTCTCTGAATGAAATGGTTAGGCCTATATTACAATAATCTTAGCTGTAAAATGTAACTTTAAATAACGGTACTAATACATGTGTAACACAGGTACTACTCTGAATGAAATGGTTAGGCCTATATTACAATAATCTTAGCTGCAAACTTTTAATTGAAATACTGTATTAATACAGTGTAACACAGCTACTGTTCTGAATGATATGGTTAAGCCTATATTACAGTAATATTCGCTGTAAAATTCGACTTTAAATAACGGTACTAATACAGTGTAACACAGCTACTGCTCTGAATGAAATGGTTAAGCCTATATTACAATAATCTTCGCTGTAAAATTCAACTTTAAATAACGGTACTAATACAGTGTAACACAGGTACTGCTCTGAATGAAATGGTTAGGCCTATATTACAATAATCCTAGCTGTAAAATGTAACTTTAAATAACGCTACTAATACATGTGTAACACAGGTACTGCTCTGAATGAAATGGTTAGGCCTATATTACGATAATCTTAGCTGTAAAATGTAACTTTAAATAGCGGTACTAATACAGTGTAACACTGGTACTGCTATGAATGAAATGGTTAGGCCTATATAACAATAATATTAGCTGTAAAATGTAACTTTAAATAACGGTACTAAGACAGTGTAATACAGGTACTGCTCTGAATGAAATGGTTAAGCCTTTATTACAATAATCTTAGCTGTAAAATTTAAATTTAAATACTGTACTAATACAGTGTAACACAGCTACTGTTCTGAATGAAATGGTTAAGCCTATATTACAGTAATATTCGCTGTAAAATTCGACTTTAAATAACGGTACTAATACAGTGTAACACAGCTACTGCTCTGAATGAAATGGTTAAGCCTGTATTACAATAATCTTCGCTGTAAAATTCAACTTTAAATAACGATACTAATACATGTGTAACACAGCTACTGCTGTGAATGAAATGTTTAAGCCTATATTACAATAAACTTCGCTGTAAAATTTAACTTTAAACAACGGTACTAAGATATGTGTAACACAGCTACTGCTCCTCTGTAGAAGTGTACCCTCCAACAAAATTTTTATTGCGCTTGTCTTCAAATTTGTCGAATGTTGGGCAGCACCACAATTTCATACAGACCTCTGCTAAATTCGTCCACTAACACTGTATTGCTACTTGAAGGTAGATGTAGAGATTCGCATCTTTCTGTCACTATGAAATAGTTTAAATATTTTTGATTACAGTGCTGCTGTAAATTTATTGTTTAGGACTGATTATTATGTCTTACATGAATTGCACACAATTATGTCGCCACTTACACAGACATATTGTCTTTGGAATCCTCTACTCACTCCTGTATTTTCGTACTTGTTTTAGACACCTTTATGTCAAGTAGTATAGCATAATATCATAAATATGATCAAACTGAAGCACACTATACTTGTTTAAGATGTAACAAACCTGTTTTAGAGTGAACATATATTTACCTCTACTTGTGTTTGTCTTTTCTGATTGTCACGTGACGTAACGTATATATCATGCACAATATACTCATCCAATGTTGTTGGACTAAGAAAATGGTCTTTAATAGTAAGACACACGCATAAAATTAGTGAAGGCATCCGAATTTGTACCATAACACTTCAACGAGAAATAGAAAAACACTCAAACCACTGCCCATGAGATGTACGCATAACACCACAGACAAATGAGAAATAGAAAAAGCGAATACTTCTTCCTCAGTAGTTTTAATAATATACGTATCCATATACTTAGGAGAAAGCATTTGAATGACATAATAGAAGTCCCTGTACATTTTATCATATATTCCGGCCTCCATAATCTTCCGTATAACATAATTAAAATGTTTATGAAACGAATTCCCTCTCACAAAGAAAGTTTTCGGGAATACACAAACGTAGTCATCTATACGACAAATTTCAGCATTTCTATTTACACTTAAGTAAACATCAAGGTCTTCGGAGATTTCGTAATAAGCTAAGTCCTTGTTAACGCTAACACGGTGAAAGCAGTTAAACAAATTATAGCAGTTTATAAATTTGGGAATCATTGCATTGATCTTTTCTTCACCAAGGACGTATAAATCATATTTAAATCGATCATAGATCATTCCGTATTCTATACCGGACTCCAGTATCTCGTCAAATGTCTTGATTTGGTTTCCAATTCCGGGATCAACAAGCAGACTGGTGAAGAACGTCTGGTAAACAGTATTCACAGTGTAACAAAAACATACAAATAAGAAGAAATAAATTCTTGTGTTCGTGCACCTAGGTTGATTTGATGCAGACACTCCCAAAATAACGGCCCACAGGTTGAGAAAAGTGTCAGACATTCTTAGATATTCACCTGATTCAAAACTAGTGTATCTCCTGGACTGCTTTGCAAGTATAAAAATGATTAGCACTGAAGTTATATAGACACAGATC